>JAMXBD010000108.1:0-1200000 GCA_024138025.1 Combretum micranthum
GAACCTCAAGAATTCTGGCAAGAGTTGTGTCAAAGCAAGATGAAATATGAGCCATCAAGATCAAAAGCCTCTTGCATTGTGGATGACAATCTGAAGATCATTCACCACGTCCTTGCTCATACCATTGGAGCAAGGAAAAGTAGCAACGGTGTGGTGAATAACTTTGAACTGGGGCATCTATACAGCATCGCCAACAAGCATAAGATTAATGTTGGTGTTGAATTGGCCCACTTTATCATTCGCCAAGCCACTGATCCCCGCACTAAGGAATCTTTTGTGGAGGCTACATCACCCAGTTGTTGCATGGAATGAAAGTTTGGGAAGAACCCTCCAATGAAGCAATCAAGGTGGAGGTCAAGCAAGTAATGGATGGCCCTTTTCGACACTGGGGACTTTGTAGGGTCAGGGAAAGGCTAGTTCCTCCCAAACAGTATTCTACACCACCTAGAGCTCCTTTGAGCTCTCCAGCTTCAGGATCATCCACTCCTCATGTATCGTCTTGGATAAGGAATGGAAATCCTTCAGGAAGGAATTTCAAGAAGAAAAGAAAAAGAATAGGGAGGAGCGGAAGAAAAACAAAAAGTTTAGAGCAGCAGTTTGGAATTTTCTCCAAACAATGGCTGGCTGCCTCTCAAAACCCCCTGAAACCTTCCAGCTACGAGTCCTCACCCGGTGGGACCACTTCTGAAGAGAATGAACCACCCCCAGTGGTTGACAAGAAAGGCAAAGCTCCATTAGTTCTATCATCTAGTCAGACAAGGAAGTGGCTGATTCGGGTTCTGAAGAGGAAATCGAAGTAAAACTGAAGCTGGTGATGATGATGAGAGGAGGCGACAACTGAGGCGGATGATGATGATGAGGAGGCCACATCTGATGCTGGAGATGAGGATAGCAAGGATGGAGAAGACACAGCAAGAATGATGATGATGAGGATGAGGAGTCGGAGGATGAAGATGAGGATAAATGATTTACCTCTCTTGTTGTTGCATGTTGTTTATATTTATGTTTTCTGTTTTAAGACTTTGTGGCTGTTTGTAGTCTTTTTGGGAGCCCCCTTTGTGGAAGACTCTTGTTGCTTTTCTTATTTCCTGATGGATGTTTAGAATAGGATAACCTGTATAGCTGTTGTTTTTCGTTTGGTTCTTTTAGGTCTTTGTTCGCAAGCTCCTGGTGCAGCAACTTTTGTCCTTGAATCCATGCTGTATTGGGGAAGTTCTCAATTCCTTTTCTTCTTTTTATTTCTTACTCTTTTCCCCTTTATTTTGATTGTTTTAATAGACACTGAGGACATTGTCTGAATTAAGTGTGGGGAAGGGGATAATTTTGAAGGAATATTCGGGCTTGAATGATTCTCTATGCATTTAGTTAACATATCATTTGGTGTATCATGTGTGCTAAATTGAACTTATTCAAAAGTCCCCCACTTTTATGTTTGCTTTTGTGCTTTAAAAGTTTATTTTAGTTGATAAATCTTGAAAATATGCTCAAAATATATATATATATATTTAATTAGCATTCAATTCAAGAAAAGAAAAAGCGACTTACACATTGCCTTACTCACTTATCTTGTGGCTAGCATACTTAGTCGAAATTATAAGATGAAATCTAGGTGAGTTGATCTTACTTACTATTTAACAATGGAATCTTGAGTCTAGGAGTAGATCGAAGTCCTTAGTTAAAAGTTAAATGGTTATACTTTAAGCCTGTTAATTAGTATATTTTCTCTTTCAAAAAGCTTTGAAAGCCTTCTAACCTCTTAAGAAAGAGACAAATGAAATTTTTCTCTTAGTGATCCTTTTGCAATAATCTCTTTGAAAATTTTTCAATCAATTGTTGTGCTAAATGAAAAGCTTAGTTAGTATGGGCGGCTTTGGTCCCTCAGAAGAGCGAAGACCCCGCTACTGAAAGCAAGCTTCTTATACACAATTGAATATATAAAAAAAACAAAAATAAAATAAAATTGAGTCGAAAAGATGTGGGCAAAAACCCACCTAGAGGAAATTGAAAAGATGGAGGCTAAAACCTACCCCCTCTAAAGACTATAAAAATTATTTTTGAAGAGATTTTGACCAATTAGAAAAAATCTAGGGGATTAAAAGATGTCATATGCTTTCTTCCTAGGATTATTGTGCTTGGAGGAGTGATTGAAAGGCTTATATTCTAGTTAATTGGTGGTGAAGTGTAACTAAGTTCCTTTTGCTATGCTTGAATTTGTTTTTACTTTGTGACTTAGGAATCTACTGTTAAGTGGTAGGGTAAAGTTTAACTTACCTGGATTAGCCTTAAAATCTTGATTCTAGTATGCTAATTACATTTATGTGATGGGTTAGAGTGGTAGGTATGAAGTGAGTCGCTAGTATCTCAAGGAATTAATGAATGCTATATGATCTTAATTTTGTGAAAAGAAACTTTTTGAGTATAATTGATGATAGATTCTTTTTGTCCTAAGTTGTTTGCTTGAGGACAAGCAAATGTTTAAGTGTGGGGAAGTTTGATAAGTGTCCAAAACCCAATTGTTGCTACTATATGGGCATATATATGCTATTTGTTTAAATATTGAGGAAAAGGATCTTTATTGAGTTAATCTTTGGTTTCAGGGACAATCATCAAACAATCGAGCTTCTCAAGGGATTATCAAAGAAAGAAGCCAAGTTTTGAAGATTTTGGAGCTTTTGCGAAGTTGCCACCCATACACTAGTGACATTCACACCATTAGTGTACTTTTGGAGGAACGTTTTTTGAAGAAATTTTGAAGATTTAGCCAAGAATTAAGGGTACAACGACCTCTCATACACTAGTTGTGTACATCAGGTCGTGTACATGTGTCAACAGAGGAAAAAGAAGCTACTTTAATGAGTACACAACCCGATGTACACGGGTCGTATAGGGTCGTGTAGGCATTAATGTATATATACATGCTTTTTGCAAATTCATTCATTCAATTCTTAGGTCATTTGATACCACAACCCTAGGGACGCCTTTGGAGAGCTCTTGAAGGGGAAAATCGTGCTTCCACTTGAAGATTCTCAACTACACATCTACAAGGGTTTTATCTTGATGATTCTCTCTTTTTCTTCTTCCATTGTGCTTAATATTTGTGTTGTTATCTTTTCTATGGAAGAGTAGTTGTGTAACCCTAGGTTTTGAGAAACCCTAGCCTTCATGTAAAGACTTGTTAATCACTTGAATGTAAATTGATTTTGAGTTTGCTTCATGATATATAATGTTGTTTGTGATAATTTTAGGTCAAAGTTGTTACAAACTCGATTCTTGTTAATATGAAAGAAGATTTCGATTAATGAGTATGATCTCTCATGAGCAAAGGGGTTAAGTAATCCACCTAGAATAGGGTTTTTCTAACCTTCTATCGATTAGGGTTCATAAGCTTTAAGCGATTCTAAATCGACTTTTGACGGAAGAAATTCCCACTTTTGCAATTTAGGGTTAGGGTTTAATTAACTTGAAGAGAGTAATTAAGCTATTTAAGTAACCCGATAGTTCAAAATCAAAGTTCATTCAAGTGAATCCACTTTTAGAGATGAAGGAGGTTAGGGTTGATCAAAACCAAGGGTTTCGTTGTGAATTGTTTATCTTAATTGTGTATATCTTGAGTTAGGGTTCTTGGGTTTATCTTAAATTAGAAGTAGTGATTAGTTTAGTATAAAATTCGCTCTTGGCTTGGCTAGATAATAGTTAAAGGGTAAATATTAGTAGCTGCACATTGATCCCTAGGACGATATCCGAGTCAAATTCTACACTACACGATAGGTGCACTGCCTTGTGTGGATCTAGAATTTACAAGATTATAAATTTTTAAAACTTAAAGATTCGACACATCAGTGCCCAATATGATAGAATGGCTATAACTTATAAACCACTATGAAGCAATTACTATGTAATTGAATATCTCCATTATAGATATCCTAAATAAACCATCGCATTTAATATAATTACAGCTCATCCACTTGGTATGAATAGCTATTCAATCCCTCCCCATTCTACGTAAAGCTCTTATTATAGTGTTTACTTAAGCGGAAGGATAATTCATAATGAATTGCTATTACGTAAAATGATGAATAATAATTCATGTTCCTAAATAGTTGGATTGTCATTCAATTATTTATTTTTCAATTTTGTTATAAATAGACCTGTCTTGAAAATATTACGTATATAATTATTCTTTTTCTATAATATAGATGAGGGCATTATTGAAATTTTCTGTTACTCTAATAATTACTTTTTTTACTTTTTACATCAAGTAAATATTATAATAGCTATTACAATCCTATTATATTCCCGTTAAATTAAAATTCCATTTCTCCTTATTTCATACAACAAAGTGAACGAACCGTTAGTGTTTAATCATTTTACTTGGTTCTCAAGATAAATAGGACTTAATAAATTTTTTTATGGCCAACAATCATAAGTCACTATCATTCTAACTAGATCTTTCTAATCCAAGAGAGTGATGAATTATATGTTAACTCATCACCATTCTCTTTATCTTTCGTATCGCATTCAATAATATTATTTATAATTTATATCCATATTGCATTTGACGACATCAATATGGGACATTTCATATATATGATATATAAAGGTCTTAAGTCTAGGGTATATTTACGCTTATCCATATAGAGAGAGGGCTAATGACATTAAACACAAGGGTGGACTTGGAGGGGCTGACGGGGGCCTTGGCCTCCCCAAACATGGAAAAAAATTTAATTTTTAAAGATTTTTTAAAAAGAAAAAAAATATTTATGTTATATGTATATTATAAAGAGAAAACTATGATAAAAAATTAAGCGTAGTATAGTGGTTAAGCATCTACTTTTATATCCATGAGGTCATAAGTTCAAATCCCATAGGATTACCTTTTTTTGTTTTTTTTCAACATGCATTTACTACACTAGCTTCTTCTCTCTTTTACACCAACCACTCTCTCTCTCTCTCTATATATATATGTGGGTGTGTTTCTTTTTTAATGTTTTGTTTCACAATAACTAATGATATTAAATTCTTTCATCATAAAATTATCGAACTAAATGTATTCTTATTAATAACTCTTTTATGTTCAAATTATATCACAAGATAATAATTATTATTATCCATACTACAATTGAATATTATTGTACACTAATCATATAATTTGATTTAGTAACTTTTTTTTCCTTAATTAATGTTATTTAAATGTACATGAATTATTAAATAGCTATCTTATCTACATATATATTATGATCTATTTATGCAAAAAGCAATCACATTGCACATTAATTATATAATTTGATTTAGTAATATTATTTTTTTCTACATGTAATGCTAGTAAAATAAACACAAAGTATTGAATAAATATCCTATCTAGATATATTTTATGATTTATTTTTATCAAATGCAAAATTTATATAGATATTAACTCTATATTTTTTTATTAATAATTAATTTTGAAGTGACATATATATCATTCCTTCTGAAATGTACTAACTACTCTTAATTATAGTTTGAACGATTTTTTTCATGAATTTATAAAAAAATATCACGTTGAAATCATTATAAAATTTTAATAAATCTATAAGTTGTAATATAATGGTAATAGCGAGTGAATATTAATAAATAATTTTAAAATTAACTTAATTAATATTTGACCCCTCTAGTCGCATAATTCTGTGTTCGCTCCTGGTTAAACATATAGTATCCTCTATTTGCAAATCATGTGCAATATACCCTTTTAACCTTGGGTACCCAATAGCATACCTTGGATAAATAAAATCCCTATTGATGATATATTTTATTATTATTATTTCAAACATTATAAATTATGTATGACACCTTATTATAAAATATAAATAGAAAAAAAAGTATACTTATAACATAAATGCTTACTATTCATTAATAATATCAATAAATATATAAGAGTATGATGTCACATTGTACACAATTATGAAGTGTACAATGTTACTGGATACGACTTGCTAGTCAAATAAGGGTATGGCATTAATATTGATGATTACCGCAACCATTTGCATCTTAGATATGTATTTTTGCTATGTGTAGAGGATTGGTGGCTCTATACTTTAGTTATGGTTTTTTAATATTGTTAGGCATAAACTTTATGGTGTGTACTTGGTTTGGTAGTTTTTTCATTGGACTTGATAAGCTACTAATGCTGATAGTGATCTCTTGTGTAATATAATAATTAAGGAAAAATATAAAATATATGAACTTTGTATGAAAATTTAATTTGGTACCTAAAACTTAAAGGATATCCTATCCAACTTTTTTGTGGTTATTTTTATTGCTCATCTAATACCATTTGCCCCGTTTGCTAACGTGGAAGAAGTTATCTATTAATACTAGACAATGCTAGGAGATGTAGTAAAACTTCAATAATAAGTTATCTATTTCATGCCATCAAACGAGTAAATAGAGTTAATAAGATAGTAAAATTAGCCATAAAAATTTTAATTAAATATTAATTTGACCACTTCAAAGTGAAAGAACCATATTGAACTTTCGTATAAAGCTCCAATACTAGACATATAACCTTTCTATTTTCTATAGTTTATAGCAAATTTAAGCCTTGCCATGTCTATAATACGGACATGTGCTAGGTTATAATACCTTGTATTCTATGACAATGTAGTTGGAGACATAACTTAAAAAGAAAAAAGAAAGAAAGAAATAAAGAGAATAAATTTATTCATACTTTTATAATCTTCTTATTGATTCCATATTTCCATTTAAAGTCAAACTTTTTACTAGTTTTTCTTAATATATCTTATGGGATGTTACACCAATGCCATGATACACTAGACTCAATCCATATCAAAGACCCATTCTAACCTAATCTACATATATGGTGCGCTACCTAACCTACACATCGATCAAGGAAGGCCATAAGGGTAAAAAGGGGGAAGTTGTTAGGAGAAGGGGAGGGCAAAAGTTGTACTTATGTGGTGGTAGGATATAATGGTTCAATGTGGATTTTAATTTTAAGACAAGTAGAAATATTTAGAAAGATATATAGGATATTTTAGATATTTTATTTTTATTTTTAACTCACTCCAACTGGTTGTTTTTTATGAAACCAAATATGATTGTAGAAATTCTATTATAGTAATAGTGTAGCTAAAATCCTTATAACTAACTAGCAATATTGTCAAACCTGATTTAGAGATTCGATACATACATGATAGAAGGTTAAGAGTTAATAATTTAACCCGAGTTAATAAGATTGCTAAATAGTATGTATATCTATTTTATTACGTGATGAAATAGACTCTATCTTTTCTTCTCTATGGTTATAATAGCAACCGAAAGAAAGAAATAGAAGAGAAAAAGAGAGAGATTTTTTTATCATTTCTTTAACCAATTGCAACAATATATGAAACTGTAAGAAACTAAACAGGATATAATCCATTTCCAATTCAAATGAAAGGATTGGTGATTCCCCCCTCCTCACATGCTGAGATATACATATATATATTATATTCACCTACTTTCCCCCTAAATATGCGTAAACCTAAAAGAATTGGTTAGTACTTTTTGACAGATACAAACACTTTTTGCTAACTTGTTTCTAACAAACTGTTTATCAAGAAATTGATACAGATAAAAAAAGGTTGGCAGTTCTCATGGAAAGATCAAATATAGATACAAATAGGACATATTTACACACATTGTTTTAATACAGATATAGATGATAAATAGACCATCCAAATAGACTTGAAAATTGCTAATGAAAATGGTTTTTCAACCAATAAACATTATAGAGCTTCCAAAGTAGGATTTGAAAATAATGATTCTTGTAATGATATTGAAATGGCTTTGATTTCAAAACCAATCAACTTAAAACATAGAAAATAACTTCTTATAAGCAATCATCAATATACAAATGATTTTTTTCCTATAGTATATGTAAGTAGATATTTTTAAAGGAAATGCAAATAAAATTAAGGAGAAATTATAAATTACTCCCCTAAACTTTTACTTAGATACAGATTCATTGTCCAGACTTTTAGAGTAAGCTTTTTGATCCTTTAACTTTCAAAAATTCATACAATTAAAAAGATAATTAATATTTTCCATCAAAATAAAATGGAGAAGTTACAATACCTCATTGAACTTTTACTTATGTAAAGATTTACCTTTAAACTTTTACTTATATGTAAATTTACTCTTTATATTTATGAAAAATATTAACTGTACTTAATTATACTAATTTTTTAAAATTTGATAAGTAAAAAAATTTACTTGAAAATTAGAAAAGGTAAACCTACACTTTGATAAAAGGTTCCGCTAAAATTAAACACCCATAACAACATCTTCTCACGAACTTAATTGCCTAATAATATAGAAGATATCAAAAAGGGTCTTTCACATCACATTATGGTGAAGTACTTTCTTGCCATCTGATCTGACCTAACCCTAATCAAATCATCAATAAATCCATTATTTACAAGCCAACTACCAGAGGAAAATCATATTTCTTGCACTTGATGATGAATTTGGTAATGACAAGAAACATGCCACGCCATTTGATCGGAAAGATAAATCCATCCTTCATCATTCAATAATCTGCACGAAAAAATATTCAGCATCACTAGCCATTAGAATATTTAATTATTTATTCCTCAAAGTTGCAACAAAAATAGATCGAGTTGTATTATATAATTGTAATTATAAAAAAAATGTGTTTTATATTTGTTGAAATTTGTTATAATTATACATAGATATGTTATTAAGCATAAACAACCAACTCTTCAACTCCACTTCTATATAATTGTCTGTGATTCAGCTTCTCTTGTTTCAAGCATCCACATAATAGATGCATATCGACTTAATTTCAGCGAAATCTTACTTTTTGATACTAATTATCACTAAGGGTGAAAAAAAATTGTAAATATTGGAATTTTAATTATGAATAATTGCTGCAATAAAACTTTACACTAAAACTAATATTTATGAATATCCCTTGACATTTCTCAACACTTAAAAAACTCTTAAATAACCATATATTAGTACTGTTGGATGAGAATAAAATAGAAAATAATATAAATATGGGTAAAAGTAATAGATGCCACCATATATAAGGGATAGAAGAGAGACATTTACCATAGAGTCCTAAGCTTTTGATATGTATATATTAATTAATGCAATTTCTTTTTATTACAATGGGAAAAGAGATTCCAACATGATTTTACAAGTAAATAGATAATCTAGTAGTAGGGAAATTCTATTATTCCGTCATTAATTTTGATGAAATCAATCTCATCACCATTAATGTCCCATACCATACTCAATTGTGATTAATTATTAAAATAGTTAATATTTTAATTATTATATTTATTTTAGCGGTTAGAGGGTTGATTGAACAGTCTCGTTGACGAGACCGTAGAAGCTCTCCTAATAGTAAATAGTAATGCTATTAAACTACAAGTCCAATATATTTTATTTAGAATTTAAATCTCATTATGCTTTAGAAACATTATTAATGTCTACATTAGAGTAATATTTGGTTGAGGGTGTCGTGTGGAATTTTTTCTAAAAGCAGATTAAATGATATTAACAATGAATGTTTAGGGGCATACCATCTTTCCTTCTACCCGACCTCAGGAGCAAAGCAAAGAGAACCAAAAGCACCAAAGCACCAGCTCCTCCCAGGATGATTGCCAGTTGCTTTCCCCCGCCACCATTGTCGTCTTGTTTTTCTTCTGTTCAAGCCAACATCGGTTATTTGCATAATCCTAAAATTGGAATTTTAGTCATCATTCGACTTCGACACAAATGGTGCATATCCTGGTACATTTACGCTTGGCAACAAATAGGAGGGCAAAAGAAACACCGTATAATAGGTTTAGGAAATCCAAAGCCAGCCGTATGATAATTTAGCATCATGGTAAAAAAACCATAACACCTATATCCTTTATTTTGTAAAGAAGTACTGAAAGCTCTAAATTTAATAAACAAAATTTAAAATATTATAGAGCCATTGGCGGTCATCAAATTCAGGTATTCATATTGCAAATTCCTATCATTTAAAAACTTGCAGGCAATAAATGCAAAATACAACAAATCTAAATCACAACAGAATTAGGGATGTGAGATTAAATTAGTTTCAAAGCTTTTGCATACAAAAATAATAGCCATATGTGTTTTCCCTAATGGTACTTTAATATAATTATATTATATAAAAAAACTTCTTCGATCCAGTCAAAGACAACCTAGCCAATTATCAAATCATCAAAATAAATATCAAAGTTGATATTACGAGTGTTTCAATAGTTGAATTACCGCAGGATCTTAATCTATAGACGGTAAAATAACGTACAGGGTTGAACCCCTACAAAAGATAACATGGATATGGAATTTTCCTCATAGGTCATAATCATGAATGTGGTTAATATAGTTTATTACCGGGAAATTCACCTTCTTTAAGGTGATGAAACTCAAAACGCAAGGAACATCTCTCTAGAAAAATGGAACCCTTAAGTGCTAATCGACACTCCTTATCCTCCTCAGCAAACTCAATCGCCTGATGCACACATTTTGCACAATCACAACCTTCCATATCCTCCTCACATTGTGCCTCCACATGGAATGATTCATATTCTGCTTCACCATAATTCCCTCCTCCATCTTCTCCCATCTTACCTTCTAACTCCTCAAATGCTTTACCTTTCATCTCTTCCATCCCCTCCCTCTCCCCTCCTCCTCCTCCTCCTGTCCCCCCTCCTCCAAGACCCCTCCTCCTCCTGTCCCCCCACCTCCAAGGCCTCCTCCTCCTCCCCCCATTCCCCCTCCTCCTCCTCCTGCTGTCCCCCCACCTCCAAAACCTCCTCCTCCTCCTCCTCCTCCTGTCCCCCCACCTCCAAGACCTCCTCCTCCTCCCCCCATTCCTCCTCCTCCTCCTCCTCCCCCCATTCCTCCTTCTCCTCCTCCTCCTGTCCCCCCACCTCCAAGACCTCCTCCACCTCCCCCCATTCCTCCTCCTACTCCTCCTCCTCCTGTCCCCGCTCCTCCAAGACCTCCTCCTCCTCCTGTCCCCCCACCTCCAAGACCTCCTCCTCCTCCCCCATTCCTCCTCCTCCCCTCCTCCTCCTGTCCCCCCTCCAAGACCTCCTCCTCCCCCCTCGCCTTCTCCTTCGGGTCCTCCTTCTTCATATCCCCCCTCACAAACTTTGTGCTGAACTTCATATTTGGATGAATAAAGATTATTAAATGCAAAGAGTTGTGCCTTTTGGAGAGAGACCGAGTCGGTTTCATAACGAAGATAGCAGCCGTAGAGCTGAATTCGAGCCGCCATAGCACGAGTACATAAGATGTTTGACAAGTCTGGGAATTTGGTAACACAATAATGACAATCTTGGTTGCTAAGATCTCCTCTACACTGGAAAAGACCTAATGTTACATGAAAAACATTGTTAACAACCACGGTAGATTCCTGGATTCAAGAAAAATTAAAATTTTAATATATATTTTTTTAAAATTATATTATATATAGATTATAAAGAGAGAATATGACATAAAACTAAGTATAGTACAGTAGTTTACTATCTATATTTACATTTATGAGATGGGGTTTAAATCCCATTGATTTACTTTTTTACTTTTTCAATATGCATTTATTATAATATGTTTCTTCTCTCTCTATATATGTGTGTATTTTTTTTTCTTTTTAAACTTTTGTTTTATAATAACTAATAACATTAAAATTTTTTATCATAAAATTATACAACTAAATAAATTTTTCTTAATACCTCTTTTATATTCAAAGTATACCACAAGTAATAATAATAGTTATTATCCATATTACAAATAAATTTTATTGCATACTAATTATATATTTTATGAATAGCTATCCTATCTATTATATTTTATGATCTATTTGTGTCTAAAAGGCAATCATATTGCATATTTATTATATAATTTGATTTATTTCGACATATAATGCTAAGAAAAATGAACATGAATTATTAAATAAATGTCCTATCTAGATTTACTTTTATTAAAAGTAAAATTCGTACAGATAATAGCGATATATTTTTTATTAATAATTAATTTTTCAAATGACATATATACCATCTCTTATGAAATGTTCTAAATACTCTTAATTATTATTTGAATGATTTTTTCATGAAATATTAAAAAAATCACATTTTAATTATTATGAAATTTTCAAAAATATAAGATGTAATATAATTATAACAACGAATGAATATCAATAAATAATTTTAAGATTAACTTAATTAAGAATCGGCCCCTCAAGGCATATCATCCTATGTCAGCCCCCTGTTAACAATTGTTCACAAGTGAATGCATTTATAGTTTTCAATAAAAGGTTACATTAGGGTACTCTCCACTCCACATGGACCAATTTCTCTCTAGTTCTTTAGTTTCTTAGTCACTACTGGTAGTAATTATGTCAAAAGATGAAGTATTTTTCTCAATAGTTAGAAACGAGATTTTCTTCTCTTTTGCAAAAGAGGCAATTTCAATGCATAAGTGTCAATTTCAATGCAAAAGTGGCAAGACTTGCCTCTTCCTTTCACACCCTTAGTACCCGAATTTTCACTAGTACTCCAATGCCTATCATCTCTAAAATATCAACAATTTTCCCTAGATCACATCCCTATGTATAATTGAACAATTTTAGTTGTGCTTCTTCATCATTTTCGTGGAAGCTACTCCAACTTTCTCTTGAATATTATAATTTTGCTATCCATTCTATTTACATCCATCTTTGCATTATATTCTTATCCTTGCTACTTGCATCATCTTCTCATATTCCTAATTACTACCAAGCAACCCCATCTATAAAAGCTCCAAAGATCTTACAAATGAATAATATAACTAACCTTTAAGTGTTATAAGCACTTTTAACCATTTAAAATACTTGACATACCTCTTCACTCCCCACCCACCAAGTCTTCTCAAAAGAAGAATAGCTTTCAATGTTGATAAATTAGGACGTACATCTAAATCAATCTTTCAACACAATGGTTTCTCCCTTCAACCTTCTTTCAATGATTCATCAGTTCAATAGTATGACTCATTAACTTTTGTGGTTTTAATGTGCATAATGTTGCATATGATTCTTATTTTACATAAAAGAACTAAAATACTCTATCTCCATTAATCAAACAATTTTTAAGTCTTCAAAATCATGTTAAAAAGTTTCAGGAGTCGTCAAAGTGTGACTCTTAACAGGATTCTAGGATAATTTCTAAATAAAAAGAGGTAAAAATGAATAAAATTGCACATTATGAAAGGGAAAGAGTTGAACTTAATTGTAAGATGCATAAAAAGGGTAGATTATAATATCCGCTATGAGTAAAGTCTCACATGTATTATGGTAGATTTAATAGGGTGATGAATAAGGTTAACATAGTGAATACTAGTTAACATTGACTTTTAAGCCAAATAATTAATAGGTGATTTATTAAATACCATGTGCCTTGGCTAATGACTACTTATGGGTTGGGGCATTATTCTTAAGTGATTGCCATTTATTAAATATACTCTTAAAGGCAACCAAGTGCTCCTCTCCTTCTTAATGGAAGTAATGGACAAAATTATCACATATGCAATTGTGAAATCCATATTTGTATTTTTGTTTTCATTTTGTCCTTTATATAAATCTTTACACCTATCACTCCTTTTCCCTACGTGTCCATTCATACCACCTCCTACGAAAATTTGCTTACCTAGAAAAAATTCTTAGGCCGGCTCATCTAGGTCTCCCCAAAATCGTACTTTAATGGCCTTGTTCGATCCTTTCTTCCTTTGGTGCATAAACTCAAAAAATATTGATAGCCTCATTTCCCTATGAACAATTTGAGAAATATAATTCAATCCCCTTTTTCCAATTGCACTTACGACTTTGTCCTACAAAGTGCCATCTCCAACCATGCGGCCATGCCTACTCCATTTCTAGTTTTGTGCAACCAACATAAAAGCCTAATTTCTCAACCGTCCTAAATTTCTTCACCTACCCATTTCATCATTTGCAAACACGTAATATTTACTTGTCTCTTAATCATTGTATCTATAACTTTTATTGCATTCCTTGTAAGAGACCTAGTATTGCAAGTTTCAATACTAAAACACAATATTCTATGATATACTTTAATGAAAACCCGCCAACATGAAAATTCTTACCTGTATAATAGTATATCTGAATACATATTTGATGAGATGAGCAGCCCTAGTTACCCATGACACACCTCATTCAAGGAATATATATAACTGCAGCGCAATAGCTCATAGAATCCATATTCATGTTAATTTTCAATGTCTTGTCGTGACTATCAACTATCAACCTAAGGCAGCCTCTCCTTTGTCTAGGCTAGCAACCAACTAGTTACCTACATGAAGTTGTTTACCCTCTCATCCAAAAAAAAAAAAAAAAAACAAAAAAAAAAAGAAAAAGAAAAAAAAAAAGACCCAACATAATTATCATGTTTTAATATGTCAAAAAACTAGTTGTTACCTAGACTGCATTAGGGTATGCAAGCCTCTTGATCAAGATAAAACGAGAATCAACGTGTATTTAAGGTGAAAAAGATCCTCTAAAATCTATTTTCTCCTAACGCTTAAAAAAAAAACATAAAGAAGATATTTGGACGCTTTCTGCCTAATAATTAATCGAAAAAATATTCAATAATTATACAAGTACAGAAAATTTAAATCCTTTCGCATTTTTTTTGTCTTCATTTGGTTTAAAGAAGATCTATTTTCTTTCTTTTAGTCCTTTCTTACATGGCTTCCTTTAGATATAATGTGAATGGTACCACGCCAAAAAAAATTAAAAAAAAAAAAGAAAGAAAAAGGAAATGTAAATCTTTTTATTTCTTGTTCATTCTATGTAAACATGCTATTATGATGCTCATTTAAAGGAATGTCAATTCATAATGAATTGCTATTATGCAAAAAGAAGAATAGCAATTCATAATCATATGCTCATAAATTGCTATTCAATGATTTATTTTCTAACTTTATCATAAATACTCTAATCTTAAAAAGATAATCTTATAATTATTCTCTCTCTATAGTAAAATAAAGGACATTATGAATATATTACCTTTTATTCTAATAATTACTTATTTTACTTTTTACAAAGTGAATATTGTGATAGCCATTACAAACCCATTACGTTTCTATTGAATTAAAATTTCTTCTCCTTTTATTTTATATGGTGAAGTAAACAAGTCATTAGTTTTAACAGGGGAAGAAAAAAAAATTTGTTTGGATCGACTATAAATTCGGCTTGGATTTTCCTTGAATTACAAAATTATGGTTTGGTTCATGGTTCAAGGTGCGAAGTGTCATCGGTCTATTTTCAAATGTAGTAAAACTTTGCCAACTGTATGTCGCCTGCTGTGGCAGTAACACATATTTATGGGAAAAAAAAACATAAGTAGGTATGAATTAAGAATGCTGCCCATCACCCTTGTTATGCTGAATATAGACATTAATAAATATATTAAAATAATGGTGTATAGTCTATAAATTAAATATACTTCTACACACATATATAATAGAAATATAAGATAATGTCATAGTTTACACCTCAATTGATTATACGTATGAAGTTTTAAATTACAAATTTGTACATCTGAACAAATATTTACTTGCTACCATTTATAGCTCGTCTGTTTTTGTTTTATATTGATAATGTGCAATTTTTTAATTATGTGACAATATAATTTAGTATCAGTATATAATACAAAATAAGACATTATGGGTGTTGCATTGTGATTAACAATATGTGAAAATAGAGATAACATTAATTAACAAAAAGAAATATGGTATAAACGGTTGCAAATAAACATCTAATTAGATGTATAAATTGACAAATTTGAACTTTAGATGCATAATCCAAAACAAGACATAAAGTTAAGATGTAAATCATGGATCGACTGATATACATATATATGTGTGTCATTTATTTATATTTTACGCTCTATGGAGGGTTGAGAGGACATATGTATTAAAGGTAAGGTGATAAAAAAAAAAAAAAAAAACAACTATCTCGTTTAAGGTGAAAGAAATTTTTATATATTATTATTATTTTTATAAATTTTGCAAAGGTTCCAATGTGGTGTATTTAATTTGATTTCGAGACCTAATTAAAATGCAAAAATATATATAGATATACATAAATTCATAGTTGCACTTCAATTTCAGTTTGATTTGGATAAATACCTGAAATGCCTGCATGTTCATCGCCAGCAGTGGCTTTGAAGAACCTGGATTGCAAGGAATGCGACGCCAAATCCTGGAACAGCTCCGACAGAGTTTGTGTGTGAGGCATTGAAGTTTCAGGAAACGTCTCACTTGTACAATTCTTGTACACTAATGCACTATAATCCGCCATGTGCACGGCTGATGGAATCGGAACAAACTCAAACAGCACTGACAACATCAGCACTATATTTATGAGCATTTCAGAAACCCTAGACAAATTCAGCATCATAGTACTAGTAGCATGCCTTAATATGTGTTTCTTTTAAGGTATAAGGTTCAGCTAATGCTCCATGAGATGGAGTGAAACAAAAACATGAAGAAAATTGCTTCTTGTTTGGGTAATCTAACAAATTAGTGATAGGTAGAGGAGTGACATTATTTTCTTGCCAACCCATATCTAACAGGGAAGATACGGATATTTCAGTGAACTTTGCTTAAAAATGTTTATGCAATGTTGCATGTGCATGATGAGATCAAAAAGTACAAGTTATTACTTTATCTTAATATTTATTTATTTTTGTCAACTAGATGTTTCTTATATAATTTTTCCACGAATTGATATGGTTGGTGATCAATATAACCATACGCCCTGTGTTTGGAAATATGTCGTTAATTGCAAAGTGTAATTGATTTGTTTTTCATTTTAATTTCTATTGAAGATTTTTTTTTTCATTTTAAATCAATCATACAGATAAATACAAGAAAAATAATAAACAAAGAGTTGGGAGTACACAAATCTAACCATACAAATGGACACGTCTCTCCCATTATTAAAATATCTCACATGAATATCGATTTTCATAAGAGAATGAAGCTTACACTACTGACGAGTGAATAAAATCTCATAAAAGGACAACATACTCCTATATAAGCAATAGAAAAATAGAAACAAAAAATTATATATATATATATATATATATAAAGATACATAAATAATACGTGTTTATTCAAATACGACTAATAAAATAATATTAGGTCTATCTCTTGAATCTTCAAAACCAATATATGCGACTAGTAGTGATAGAAATGTAGAGTTGATAATTCTACAATAATGATGATAATGATAAGCGCATCTAGATCCGATATCTATTGTGATAGATCTACAAATAATGAAATAAGAAGTGATGGATCTATGATGGTAAACGTTGAGAAAATATGTGGGCACCTCTATGCTAGAGTCCGTTGAAAAGTAGATAGGGAAAGAGAATTTCTATTGGATTTTGAATAATCAAAGTATGGCTATTCCTTATGTTGAAGGGATACAATGAAAATTTGGTAATATAAAATATTAAATAATGCATAGAGAAAATTTAAAATTTTCTAGTTTCTTCTAAAACCTAATGTTTGATAAAATTTGAACCACAGAAAAGATTTTCAGCAAATACGGGGTATACAAATACGATTCTCTCTCTCTTTTTTTCCCCCTTTCCTTTTTATTATTTTTCAGAAAAATTAGAGATTTGAAGGATAGATTATGTAGCTGCTCCGTCGAAATATGAAGATAACATATAGTAGTCGTTATACGACATAATGAAAATTATCAACTAATGGTAGCATAACAAGATAATGTTTAAAATATAAAACCAATAAAAATTTATGTTAAGTTTATCATTTAAAATAGGAATAATATCACATTTATACCTAAACTAGCCAAATTCTTTATTAAATACCTAAAATTTTAAGATTGTCAATTTTCAATCCCTAATGAGAATATTGGAATGCTAGCAATACCACCTGTATCAACTTCATTTAGAGTGTTTATCCTTTTACCTTTTTCTTTATTTCTTTTTCTTGGATAAATCAATCCACTTGGAATACCTATAAGTAGTATCAACAACATCTGGATGGAATTAACAAAAGTGTCAATCCGTATATGGTAAAAGTTTAGATATTCCAAGTGTAGTATGTTCATTAGCATAATTATTTAGGGTGTAACACAACACTAAATAAGGTTGGTACAAGTGGTGTTGGGCTCAGATAATTAATTTAAAAAAATTTGATATATGGTTCAAATGCAACATTGTCCTTTAAAGTTATACATACCACTTTTTTCCTATTACTTACAAGCAATCTCAACCAAAAGAGAAAAGGCACTTTCTTTTTTTGCTTTTTATAATGCTCAAAAATTGACGAACATATATAGTTCACTACATTCACATACTGCAATATTAATATATAAAAACTAAAACTGATTAAGTAACTACAAATTATAAAATATCACAAACTTTCAATTCTCACATTAATTTACACTTTTTACGGTTACTGCAATTGTATATTAGTACCATAGCTAACATCTAAATTTTGGTAACTGCATTAAATTTACCAATTTGTTTAATTTTTATGATGCTCTAGCATTGAGCACTCTCTCATGTTGTAGTCATAAATAGTAACAATTTTCACCATATTCACTAGAAAAAAAATAATATGAATATATATACACACACCATAAAGAGGTGGGGCGAAGCCAATACATAATTACTATATCTATAGGTGCATACCATGAATCAAATCACACAAAAACTTAAAATAATGCATTTACAAGTGGTTATTATCTCTATACCACACACTATCGTTATTCTAAAACCTAAAGGACCTCGTAATTTCATAACGCATACAAGTATACATGTGCGCACACACATATTAGGTATTAGCTATGAGTACATGTTAAACCAACTCAATTAAACTTAAAACAAAGTGTATATTTTCACTAGCAAGCATACTAGGTCATGTACTGCATTTTTAATTCAAGTGAGATTAGGTCAAACCCATAAACAAGCAAAAATATCATGATTGCCAGTAATCTCCCTTTTTTATTATCTATTCCATAATTAATCAAGAAAATCAAACAAAATATACACCTTGACTATTAAATCCCCACTAGGATTACCTATGTGACTTCAATAACATGATTCAACATCCTTATTAATTTTTTGAACCATGAGAATTCCTAATTTAGACTAATGTCTCTCTTAAGAACACTAATCATTGACCTAGTTTGATTAACTGGAAGCTCTTCCTAATTAAAATGGATATACCTTTTTATATTTTCACTCTGTGAATTCCATTATTAGGCATTACCGTAATCCAATAAATTTATTTGGCTCTATGTCTAGAATTTCGTACAATGCCATCTAATTATATAGTTCTATTCGAAAATATGATCTCTTTATCTATATGAATGAAATCAAATATCAAATCCTTACACGGCCAAATAAGACTTAACAACAATATGATACACACAATTGAATTCAAGACAACAGTAATTCCATTAAAAACAATAATAAAACTCTTGTCATAGTTTTTAAGGGTTCATCAATGTCTAGGTATTACAAATTTACTCCATAATAGAAATCAAGAAAGCACAAGAAAAAAAAAATTCATATTCAAAATCTTCATAACAAAACTATTTTACTCCCTTGCATTCTTCAACCACTTTATTTTCTCTATCTCTCTATCTCTCTATCAGTGAACAAGAATTGGTAAATTATGCTAGGAGGTTATAATGTTTAGAGGTAAGTTCATTTGAGATCACAATGTTCAGGAAAGTGAGACTTTTGAGGTCACTATTGATACATATCACAATATAGCAGATTTTTTAAGTTTTTATTAAATTTTTCTTTTGTTGACACTTGTCAATAATGATCTCAATTAACCCACTTCTCTAAATATTATGACCTCAAATGAACAGCTCAAAATTGTGACCTCAAATGAACTTATCCTAAACATTTTAACCTTCTGATGTAATTTACCTATGGTTATCAAAATCGCGATTTTACTTTTCGCTATCCGTGGAACTGGTAGAATCATATGAAATCGTGCAAAACTGATAAAATCGTAAACATGTAAAATCGTATATCTAAAATCATAATTCTACCTAAAGTTTACACCTTAATATTTTTTCATTCATTTTAGTTAAGAAAAAACATGTAAAATCATAAACTTGTAGAATCATATATTTCACTCATAATTTTGACAACCATGAATTTACCTTAACAAGAATATCGGATCTCTAAAGAATGAATGTGTGAATGTTAAAGGATATATATAGACACACACATGCATATTAGGGCTACATAAAAGATCCTTTGGTGTGCATAGCTAAGAAAAATGACCATGTTTCTACCAATGTTACTCTCCTGTCAAAATTAATCAACAAGCAAACTATCTATAGGTAACATGACTGTACTACATGGGTGTGTAACAAGCTGTATATCTGTCTTATCATTAATTTTCTAAAAATTCAGCTCTCTATTGTTTGCTTAGGTGTATCTTAAGGCTTAGACTTACTTTAAGTTTCCAATTATCTTTAAAATATTTTTAAAACTCATTGAACTAGAATAAATTCTCCAATTACGCTCTTAAATTAAAAAAAAATGAAAATATAACTCAACTAAGCACATAACTCTATTAACACACCCATAAAACACTCCACAATTAAATCTTTGCTTATCTTCAAGTAAAGCAAAACCATCTTTCAAAAATCAAAGTCTCCTTAAGGGAAAAACAATTATTCAACACTATAAATATTCACTTAAACATTGCATAATTCATCAACTCCAAGGATTGTTCTTCCATTAAATTACATCTCTTGAATTCAAAATTGTAACTTCTTTCAACAATTTTCAATTTCAAAATAACTTCACCCAATTATGTAGCAATGCCCTTAGAAAACTTAAACATACAACATACAAAAGTACATACCATGTACTAAGGTTCAACAATTAATCAATGTAGCCTATAGTTAACTAGGTCATCCATAAACTTAAAATAAGAATTGCTGTAAATCAACTAGACAAGAGTTATCCACACTTTGTACGCTATAACTAAAGTGTATGCACTCCCCCTTCTATCTTATTAAGCATCACAATGTAGAGCAAATGCATGTTACATTCCTTCATTCCCTGGTTTTCTTTTTTATTTTTGAAATTTCACTTGGGAGTCAAATTGTTTTTCTTTTCTTTTTCCTTTTTAAATAAATCAAAGAAATTTCATCAATCGATAAGTTCTAGACCAAATGATCTTAGGCTACTACGTTTTAAGATACCCTATTGAACCTCTACTACTTTAATTAATTACTTTAATAAATTAATTAGTTCAATTGTCTCAAACTTCTCTCTTAATCTTTTTAATAAGCTTTTAATCGATGATCCTAAGTTTGTTATCAAGTCAATAAGTTTTATCTCCTCAAAAGGTGCCTCGCAGATTTAATTACTCAAGTAAGTGAGACCCATGTATAAAGTATATTTGCATTTTCTTACAATCACTTTAATTACTTTAGCTCGTTATCAATTTTAGCACCTAACCACATTAGAGATGATCAAACATACATGAGGCTAGAGTTTGACCATAATTTGACAAATTTATATTGTCCTATCTCTAGAATTCTCCGCAACTTCATCCAATTATATACGTCTATTTGAACATGTGATCTCTCCATCTATATGAATGAGATAAGATATTACGTGCACAAATAAGGACTTAATGATGATCAAACACACATGATTAGATTAAAGAGAATAGTAACTTCATTGGGAAAAAAAAACTCTTGTCACATAGTCCTTTTAGGGTTCATCAATGCCTAGGTATTACAAATTTACTCCATGATAGAAATCGAGAAAGCACAAGAGTAAAACAAAAACAATTTATGGTCTTTATCTCAAGAACAAAACTATTCTATTCCCTTGTATTCTTCAACTGCTCTCTTCTCTGACTTTCTACCAATGAATGAGAATATCAAATCTCTAGTGAACGAATGTATAAATGCTCTCTTTATAAGGATATACATATGTATACATGGAAAATAAGGCTACACAAAAGATTCTCTAAAGTGCAAAAAAAAAGCATGGTTGTGTTTCCCCCTGTGTTAACCTCGGGTAAAAATTAATCAACAGGCAAACATTTTATAGATGATACAACTGTACTACAAGGATGTGTTACAAGCCATGTCTCTCTCTAATCATCAATTTTCCAAAATTCAACATTGTATTGTTAGCTTAGGTTTATCATCAGGTATTAAACTTGCATTAGGTTATCAATTATCTTCAAAATACTTTCAAAAATCGTGAAACTTGAATAAATTCTCTTATTAAGCTTTTAAATCCTTGAAGTGATAATATAACTCAATTAAGCACTATAATCTATTGAAACATCAATAAAACACTTCAATGCAATATCGAAATCTATCTATAAAATAGGTATAATACACTCTATTAAGGTATCCCCAAATTATATACTAGTCCAATCACATATAATCATGTCATCCCAAGCCATTACTAAATGCACCACATACCACTACTATGATCTTTTTACAAATTTCATCTAGTAAACTAATTCACACCTTAAGCAGCTCCTCAATCAACAACCTTCTAATTATAGAAGATACGCATGCAATGGCATCAATGCCTAAATTACTTTATCGTCTTGGTATGTTACTTCATTCAAGACATCATAGTTACTAATCTATGAGTACTTAGCTAATCACTAGGTAGTTTCAAATCTTTAGACTTAAGTTGATAAATGTCTAAAGACCTTTATTTAGTATTGGTGTTATGAGATTATTTCAGTTATTTTGATATATAATCTTATTATTTGGTACTTAGTTTGGATTTATGTTGCTTTTAGTAACTAAAAGATTATTTAAAGACAAAAGAAAAGATTAAGATGAGTTTCATTCAATTTAACGAAGACTTATTCAATTGTAAAGAAATTTGAGCTCAGTGTGAAGAGGAACACAACTGTGTTGACTTTCATGTTGATTATGACTTTGCATTTTACAAAGAACATGATGCTATACTAAGTAATCATGTAGGGAAGCTAACACAGAGGATGTCGCATGGCTATCTTATAAGGGGTAAATTACATCTAAAGGCCACAATATTTCAAACAGTTCATTTGATATCACAACGTTAAGAGAAGTTGGACAATTAAGGTTATCATTGATATATGTCAATAGAAGAAAAATTTAATTAAAACTCAGTGGATTAGCCAAGTTGTAACACGTGTTAATATGGACATTAATTGACCACTTCTCTAACCATTGTAACCTTAAATGAACTACTTGAAACATGATAATCTCAAATAAACTTATCCCCAAACGTTGTGATATTTCAATATAATTTACCCATGTTATAAGTGAAGTGCTCTTAAGACGTTACTTGAATTCAACATGAGATGTTGTTGAACCATGGATCAAATTGGAAGTTAATTGTTGAGTGTAACAAGAGGAATAAAATACTCTATGTTCGAGGTTGTGTTAAGAAGATTTACTTCCCAATTTCAAGAGATTTTGTTGCAACATACCCAAGAATATGGCCATATTGATCTAGAATTTAAAGAAAAAAATTACTATAAATACTTTTCAAAACTTTATGAGAAGAATAATTGCATGAACTTGAAATCATTTAAGGAGAGAAATAGTACGAAGCAAGTCAAGATAACTGGGCTTCCATTAGTTTTATGTTTCTTAAATTGAGCCGTGCTTTATTTATTATATTTATGGTAGAGTAATTCATTTGTGTTTAGATTTTTTATGAACCCTAGGATTGTTAACCTATTTCTTTAGAGATGTTATCTACCCCTGGTCTTTTTGTTAGGATCATTTAGTCTACTATTCAACCATTGAAATAATTATAGTATTAATTAATAGGTATTTTAATAGTATAATTATAGTTGTACATAAACTGAAAACCTTTCACAAATATAGAACCACTTTAAGGAAAAAAATAAAACAAAAAAAAGATGGGATAACAATATGCAAAAAAGCTCATGCAAGATGAGATTTTTCCTTCCAACCACAAGAAAAGACAACAAAGAAGATGTTTTTTTATCTAAAAAGCTAAAATACACAAAAGATACAACAATACAAAGATGTGCATAGAATTACTCTCTTAAAGTCGTGTTAGAAGAAAAACACAAGTGCAATAAAAAAAAAAAAAAAAAACAAAGAAACCCCAAGACAGAATCAACACAAATAACTAGAAATTGTAAGTATAAAGATTCAAACTTAATGTAAAAATAGCAAGAAAAACAAGCAAGAACAGACTTAGAAGATAAAGAGACATTAAATAAAAAAACCATATTTGAAAGAATTCCACAAAAAATTAAAATAAGAACGACATGAAAGTGTTTGTGATTTTTTGCTAATTAATTCAAATAAGATAAGGTCATAGATGAAAGGCACAAGGAAATGAACCAAAATAAAAAAGAAATCAAAATATGAATAAAAAAAACATAAAAAATTGAGCAATTTTGAAAGATGATATTTTTCCAAAAAAAAAGCCAATATTTGAAAGAAAGAACTTGGAAAGATGTCATAGATAAGAAAATTAACGAGGCCTAGATTAGGAGGAAATCTGTAATCACCCAAATTTATACAATTCGAATATAATAATCGTTAAGTAAATAATGTAAAATTTTTAAAAAAGGTTTTAAGAAAAGTCACAAGAATCACTTCTGATTTTTCGCAATTTAGGAATATTAAAGAATAAACAATCTAATTGTCGTTTAAAAATCTGAATTGTTATAAACAAAATTTCAAGATACAAGTTTCCACAACTTCTTGGTAATATCCCACAAATATATAAGAATAAAATTTGATACACACACACACACACATAACTGAACGAAAAATTAGATATCTTAATTTCAACTTTAATTAGATGATGATATTTGTAAAAGTTACAAAAATATAATATTCTTGATAATTAAAGAAATAAATGATGAGTAAATAAATAATTACAAAAAAATAATGTTGAATTTGAATAACTCAAATCTCAAGATGTTTCATAAAAGCTAAAATGACAAGGAACACCTAATCAATACAATAAAAGAATAAAACAATGTAATCATATAAGACATGCAATAAACAAATTTGAAACTTGGAAACAATTGCAAAATAATACTGAGTCTCGAAATGCTTCACAATAAAGAAAATAGCTAGAAACATCAAATAAACCTAACAATAAATATATATGCAATAAATAAACCCCATATACATAATAAATTATCAAATAATTCAAAATTTCAATGGAAGTGAAACATAATGGTAAAATTTAATCCAAATTAATCAGAGTAGCGCACTGAAAACATAAGTGAAAGAATAAATCTTAAAATGATCGAAAGCTTTTTAATTGTAAAAGTTAAACTTAATATAAAATGTTAACTAACAATAGATGATCAAAATATTTGTTTATCTAAGTTAGAAATAGCTTAATTAACTAGTATAATAGATAATTAATTTTGAACTTTGCTTAGAATGTAATTTAAAAATTAAGCTGAGATGGTTTAATTAAACTATAGATTATAAATAGATAGATTAACATAAATCAAATTAAGAAATGGATTTAGTCTAAATTGAGATTTTAAATATTCTTTTCCACTTATCTAATTGCTTTAACTATCCATTTCATGAATCAAATTTCCTAATTCTTTTCAATCATCAAAATCAAAATTATATTACTTTCAAATTTCTCCATTTGCTTTAATAATCTTTTTCAACAAATCAAATGTTACTACCTTTTGTAATTCTCAAACTAAACTTCTTTTCTTTCAATCTCAAATCTTTAAACCGTTAAAAATTACAATTTAAATTTTTATTAAATTTATAAATCCTAAGTATAGTTTATTTAATGAATTAAATTATCCGATTCTTTACAATCATCCATTTGAAACCTTTTTTCATTCAATTATAAATGACACAAATTTCTCAAGCTTAATTACCTAAATTTATAAAATGTCATTAATCAAACATTCTAACCTAAATTCTATTTCTTTAATCTCCATAAATTTTGAGTTCATTTGCTTACTTAAAATATCAAATCTTATATTTAGACTCAAACTAAATACCGATATCTTATAAATGGAACTTCAGAACTAAATTTATATATAGCTTCTCAAATTGTTTTTTTTTTTTTTTATTTATGATACTTAAGAAAATAATCTCAAAAGGTTTAAACTTAAAATCCTTACCCGAAAAATATCTTTAATTCTTATCCTTTATATTCATTTTCCTTTTGACTTTTGGGGGAGCTGCCTCTTTCTTTTTCTTTTTTTTTCTTTTCTTTCTTTTCCTTCTTTCTTCTACGGTTCTCCTTCTTCTTTCTTTTTTTTTGTCTTTCAATCAATTAATTCCAAATCCTAAATTCAACAAGAATGAAGTTAAAAAAACAAGATAAAAGAGCTAAAGCTAGAAGTAGCTACAATCATCAAAGAGAAGAAGTAGTAGTGAAGATCAAATTATTTCATTTTGCTCAACAAGTAAAGTTGTTTCTTTGTTTTGATTGTTGAATGTGCATGTGTATAATGATTCAAAGCTAGATATAAGTAGAATTTGTGATAAAATTTGTAAGCTAAGAACATATGAACTTATATATAAAAACCTTGGTTATGAAAGCTTACGTAGAATTAATAAGCTTAATGTTATAATTTGAATGAACTAGTGTTGAACAGATATGGAATTTGTGATAACATGAATATATTGATAATATACACATATATATGTCAAAACCTAGATATGTACATATTTGTGTAGATTAGTTGTTTGATAAAATGACATAATAAGATATATGAATAGAAATGTGTATTAAAGTATTGTAAGGTTAAGAATATGACCTCATGTGTTAATTTAGGATGTTTTTGCTAAAGATGAAAACATAAAAACTAGTTAGACAAGATAAATTTACCAAAAAGAACAAAAGAAAACAGGTAAGTTGATGCCCTGTTCATCACGGGCGTGACACAAACCGTTAACAAAGTGAAAAATCATTTAGAGGGTGATTACGAGAGTGATAAGGACGGTGATCTTCACTGATCATGGATTTTCAAACATGCCGACTTGGATCATGGCCGTGATGAGGGGCATGATCTCCTCAGATCATATCCCCCACCCCTTCCTCCAAAAAAAAAAATCACAAGCGTGTTGAAGCCAATAATGAAGATCACCATCGCCGTAACGGGTGTGATGGTTCCCATGATGTTGATCCCAATCGTTGTCACAGGCATAATCTGATTCCCAATAGTATTCATATAGAAAAAAAAAAGAAATGAAAAAGAAAAAGAAATACAAAATGAGATAGATAAATAATAAATGATAGATATGATATATTAGTATTTGTATAATTAAGAATGAATTAAGTTAAGCTAAGTTAGAATGGAATTGAAGCTATAAAGTGAACTAATAGGTTTAGTAGTTACATAGATATAACATGAGAATAAACTAATAGAATAGACTTAATAGCTATAGTTAATTTGAATTAAAAGATTAGTCATATAATAAACTCCTATACATAAAATTTACTTATATAATAAATCTAAGTCCAATTTGACTTAAGACACTTAGTAAACTAAAATAAATTAGATTAATTAAGGTCCTATAGGAAATATAACAATGTTTTGATAAGAACAAGTGAATATGACTTAACAAAGGAATAAAAGGAATAACTTTAATCAATTTGGTTAAATCAAAGTTGGAATATACTTAGTTCATAAATCTAGGTTTAAATTAATTTAATGAACATTACTAAGCTAAAATGAACTAAGAATGATTAGCATTACCTAACTTGGGTAAGTTGAACTAGTACAGGCTCAATAGCTAATATAATGATATAGGTCGTAATTAGGAAATTAAACTTGAGAAACACTTTTGAAACTATAAACATGATTCTTAGTATGCACAAGATAATAAGAATGTAGAATGTATATTAGTATAACACATGGAAATTATAGGTAATATAATCATGTTGACTAAAGATACATACTTAAAATAAGATCAAAAGAAACACAATGAAAATAAATATAAATCTATGTTTTAACTAAGTGTAGAATAATGAACTAATGTGAGTTTAAATACTAAAATTTGATAGGATATATATATATATAAATAATATATATATATATATATATTAAGAAAAATATTGAGTGTTTATTATTCTTTTCTATAGGAGGAGCAAATTAATTTTTGGATTTCCTAGAAGTTTCGTATGACTGAACCAATATGACAGGTAGGTAACTTTGACCTTATCACCTTTTCTGTGTTTATAATGTAGTTGCACCTATATTAAGATAAACATAATTAACTATGCAGGGGCAATGGGTACTCATCTGTTGTTTGGTGCTTATTTTGATTACTAACTCATTAAAATAATAGTGATCAAAAAATGTTTGTAATGGTTAAGTTGTTGATATTGATGAGCAATTGTTATTTGAGTGATTATTAAATAATGTGGACTAAGTTTTATTAGACCCCTAAATTAAATGGATATGCATTGTATGACAAACATAACTTGCATTTATATGGTGTTTATGTCACGTATTAACCCCCAGCTCTATGGTAATGTTTTGTTATGTATAGTGAATCTGGTAAAGGCTATCATTAGTATCAGCCTTACATGAACTAATTAGGTACTGAAGGAAATCACCTAATGAGGGTTGACATGAGGTGGCTAGTACTCAGTGGTGGGTCTGAGTTCTAAGATGAAGTTGAGGTTATATTAATAAAATGTATACAAAATGATAATGAGTTTAAAAAGAAATCCTCATTCCTTAGTTCTTTCTAAGGTGAAGTTGAGGTTATATTACTAGTATATATATATATATATATATTTAAATATCAATAAGTTTGAAAAGAGATTCTCCTCCTTAATTCTTTGGCTTTAGTGGACGTGAATGACTTGTGTTGGTCATTCACCCTCAAGAGAGAGCGTTAATCTCCATTGGTTTGGATTCCGATCATCTAAACTATGCATATCATATGGTTGAGTGTTGTATGCATATGTTTGTTAATAATACTTCCTTGACATTTGTGTAATGTGTGGTTTAGTCTATTATTCACTAAGCTATAGATTAATTTACGCCTCTATAGTTTTTATGCATGAATAATTCATATCGGGAATGAGCTAGGAATATGTGAAGAGATCTCCTTCTGTGAAGTTCTTGAAGACAAGAAGATAAAATTAAAATGTCGATCATATGCATAGATTATAAGTATGTGGTTTTGTAATTGTGAAGATAATCTTAGGATAATGAATTAGAAGGATTGTATAATAGTTTGAAGCCTTGTGTTATGTAGGTTATCTATTATATTTTACTATTTGGTGGAAGATACCGAATCTTTGCTATTTTAGTAGGTCATGAGAAATCTATTTACTTAGTTATTAATATGTAGTTATACAATTAAAACTTATATTCAAATATTAAATAAAGTTTTGCAATCTTTGACTTGCAAAATAGTTCTTATATTGTGGGTGCACATGTGATATGATATGATAATTTCAAGTTAATCCTACAACGCCCCATTTAAGCTTGTGACAAAATTTGCCTCAAAGAGGCTAACACCCCCGGACAAGTTTTGGGGATAGAGATTTCTAGAGAGGATTAGCATTTGCAAGTTCTGGGAAGCGTGCAAACTTTTGACTTTTGATTTCCTAATCTTATGTCTTATCCTTTCTTTTTTTTTCTGTTTCTTTTTTTTTCTTTTTAAAATTATTTTAAAAAGTAATTAGGTTAAACATTTTTTTTGTTTTTTTGCCAAGAACTTTTGTAGTGTAGAATTTTTTCTTGGGTTGATTGAACCATTGAATTAATTTATAAAATAAACTCTCAAATAATATATTCTAATAAATATAATACAATATATATAAAATAACATGATATATTTTATATGTAATAATATATAACAAGCTCACAAGCCCATTACCGAGCTTAGCTTGCAAGTCTATTGAGCTTTAAACAAGCTGTTTGCAACTTAAACCAAAGTTCGAGCTCGACCCATTTAACTAAACACACTTCACTTTGAGCTCAAGCTCAAGTATCTTGGTTTACTTGCAACCCTAATTGGTACTGACTTTGATTATTGGAAATACGAAGAATAGAGATGACAAAGTCAAACGTGAAAGTCATTGCTTGACCTTTTCGAAAGCTGATAAAAAAATAATGAGAAAAACAATAAGGTTAAGAGACTTCTTCTTACTATTATCGTAACTTTTGAATTTCATCTTGTATCTTCATATCATAGTGTTAAAACACTAAGATTAATGTGCTATTACAATAATATGAGTTATTTAAGTTTTAAATAGTGACAATATAAGAAATGCTTTTGATCACTTTACTTCAATCACTAATAAATTGACTACTCTAAAAAATAAAAGAATTAATTATTCAAATAAGTAAGAAAAATATGCCAAGGATTCTTCCTTAGATTATGAGATGCCAAAAGGACAACAATTGAACTCAAAAACTTGAAAAAGTTTACTTCAATTATCTCAAAGAAAGCTTCTTGCATATATGTGCCATATTGAAACAATTAGCAAAGAATAACAAAAGTAGAGGGTAGTAGAGAAACAATAGCATTTGAAACTATAAATGGAACAAACGAATTGGATGAGGAGGATTCTCATGAAAAAGAAGATATCAATCTTTTGCAAGATACATTAGCGAATTCTAAGAAACAAGGCAAAAAGTTAATCATTTTAGATTCAAAAAGCTAATAAAAAATCATATGCAAGTAAAGAAGATTAAAAAAAAAAAGCATGATAGACGAATCGAATGAGTATGAATCTAATGGAAAAGAAGATATCAATCTTCTTGCAAGCTCATTAGCCAAATTATAAGTAAACATAGTAAAAAGTTCAAAAATCTATCAAAAAATCATATGCCAGTAAAGAAGATTATTCAAGAATAAAAATAAAAAATAAATGAAGAAGAAGAATGATAGGCAAGAATTCAAATGAAAGAATCTAGGTCACTTAAAATAAGAATGTCTTGTGCTGTTGAAGAAGATTTGAAAGCACAAAAAAGATAAATAAATTATTGCTTACAAATTGGAGCCATCTCAACAATTCAGAAGATGAGATAGAACCCTCTAAAGATGTGCAATGGGTAAGCTTAAAGATCATGGTATCTCAATAGGGATTGTTCGAGACATGTGATAGTAGATGCTTCATTAGTTAAAAGCCTTGAGTGGAAAGAAAAGGGTTGTGTTAGGTTTGATGATGACAATAAAGCCAACGTCATTGTTTTTATTACAATTGGTTTACCCCCTTTCTCCATGAATTATGTTTCCTTAGTTAATGGCTTAAAACATAATCTTCTAAGTATAAGTTACCATTGCATAAAGGTAAAAGAATAATAAAATAAATAACTTTGATCAACTTACATAACTTATGATGAAAATGGGAATAAGTTATTTGAAGACTTTGTTTAAAGAAAAAACAAACAAACAAACAACCAAACAAACTACTTAATTAAACCATCTAAAGTTGAATATGAGTAATGTTTTCTCATTGTAAATGATTACATATTTGTAGGGTAATTTATATTAGAATATATTAGTGTTAGTGGTAGATTCAAATAATGTATCAATATTTCAAATGATTAAAAAAAAAGATGAACATTTCACAAACAATTAATAAGTGATTGCCATTTTTAAATGATTAAAACAAAGAGGATCGAATGAAAAACTCTTTTTGTGTCCATTTGTCACCCACTCAAAACCATGATTCTTTATTGACTCATTTTGTGAGACATTAATTTTTTGTTTTAAACACTCGAAACATTGACACCTTATATAAACTTATCCCGAAACATTGATACCTTTTAATATAATTTTACATGTATTATTATGGCATATAAAGTTACATCAAGTTAATTTTCTTGATCTAAAAACCTTCCTAAGAAAAAAATAAACGTTTTACATTGCATAGATATAAAGAAGATGTTAATTGTGATGCATGCTTGTAGAATAAAATAGTATTGTTTTTGCATATAAATAAGAATATTATTTCTACTAAACAATCGTTGGGACTATTAGAAATGGATGGATTTGGACTTACTTAAACATTAAATCTAAGCATAAACTAATATGGATTGGTAATAGTGGATGGTTTTTCATGTTATTCTTAAGTACTATTTTTATACAATAACTATTTTTATACAATAAAAGTGACTTTTTTGGTCTTTGAAAAGTTTTGAAAAATGATTCAAAATCAAAATGGCTTTTCCATAATTAGTTTTAGGATTGATTATAGAAGAAGATTTGAAAACTTAGGTTTTGTAAATATTTTGTAAAAATGGATCAAGATTTTTGCTAGGATAGCTACTAGTTTTGAATAACAATGCACCATGTACTATTATCCCACATATGTAAAATTTCTATGTCACCATAAATGATTGCATATATACATGAAGCTCACCATACTCCACGTCACACTTCAAAATCTTAACAAATAATCAATATCAAATCTTCTTATTCCACCAATACCAAATCAACCACAAATACCAATTGCAACTCTAACATTCACAAGCAACCAATCCTTATTCCTAATATAACAATGTTAAAATCAATAAAAGATACGAGATATGAGACTTACCAATCTGACACGTGTTATTCTACAGCTGTTTATTCTCTACTAGTGAACACCTTCGTTACGATTAAAAGGGGAAAGTTTCTTCCTTTTTCAATTGTGATGCACAAACCATGATAATGTTTTTGTTTTTTTCTTTTTAAGAAGACAAAGAAAACACACAAAAAGAACCCTATGAGAAGAACCTTAGTGCTTTGATACTAAGATGATATAGGTGATTTTCATATCTATGTTTAACATGCGAAAACTCAAATTTCAAGAATTAAGATTAAAATATTTTTTAATCTTTGGATTTTTGTGAACTAGAAAAGATGAATAAAAAGTATGAACAAATTAACCTAAGGGATATAACAATACCAATAGATTCACTTGAATTATGTTTAATTGTAATTTGATATGATGGCACATATTATAATTAAATAAGGTTTTTAAATTTGATCAATCAATATGATGGCATAATCAATGAAAATTCATGAGATGCTTGCCATAATTCAAAGAATCAATAAGAATTAAGGGTTTTAGAGAGATTTATTTGTAAAAAAGGGTTTTCATTCCTCAGCTAATGATGAATGTCTTATTACAAGCTCATATACTAGTCCTCCAACAACTCTATAGGCATGATTGTCATAAAATAATCTATTCTAATATAATATATTAAAAAAGTAAATTAAAAAAATGTAAATTTGGAAAATGCATCGGCAAGAACATGATAATGCACTTCTGTAAATGCATTATAACACAGCTAGGTACATGAGTTAGAACATACGCATATTATCACGCCCTAAAGGGTATCTTAAACGTGGCAATCTGCCACACACAATATTAAAGCTTAAGAGTGACTACCTTAGTCACGCAAAAACTTCAATACCATACGCAATGCGTACTTCCTCGATAATAGGAGACTCTGGTGGAATTATGCATTTTAAGAAGATACCGATATAAATAGCATACAAGAATTGCTAAACGTAAACTTCATAATTGAAAGATCAATGTCTTACAATACATGAGGGCATACCCTAGTCAAATCTTAAGGAATTTACAACAATAGAGTTTTTTAAAAAATAAAGCTATAATTTAAAACAAAATCTAAATGCAACTTGTGTAGATTTGTATGGAAGTCAATGCCGAAACTCTTCTTGTAAACTTATTCCAAAACTCTTAGTATGCACATGTCATTACTTGGGTAAAGATTCCCCTCTATAAAGCCAGAGATACTCCTGTTGCAACAAAAATCTAAGGGGGTGTAAGCACATCTAGCTTAGTAAGTAAATTCCTACAAAATTGTACCCATAAATCAAACAATAAGCATATGAGATACATCATCCATGTGAACAATCAAATACAAATGGTTAACCAGAAATCATTTATAGAATGGATTTATGCCCTCCATATTGGGGGTTAAGGTTTGTTACAGGCTTACATGACCATCATATTTTTGTAGATTTCTAGGCTTCTATATGTAAACATTTTTGTAGACTTTCCGGCGCCTATGTACCACCACTATTAGTCTTTGTTCCCACACGAGAGATTAATAGCGAAAATGATAAGACTTATTTCATGTCATGCATGATCAAATTATTAATTAACTTCCAATAGAGCTATTTCCAATTTAAGTGTAACCATTTAAGTTTATACCAATATGTTAACATAATCTCTCAACAATTCAAGTTTCAATATGCTTACTTTTAATTTATTAAACACCACAAAACGCATACATAACCCATGATAAACCCACATAAATTTTTATTTTTATCTTTTCCTACTTTCCTATACTTCTATTTTACAAGCACAAACAAGACTACGAAAAAGCAAAGAATAACTCAATCACAACCATGTTGAAAGCTCTTAATCAAAATAATCCTTGAGAAATGGAACATCGGTATGTTTGTCACCTGAACCGAAGAATACTTGGAATGAGTATTTCATTATAGGTCTAACTTAAAATTTCTAGTCTAATAACTGTATTCACGGTATTTTTCTGGTTACAAAAATGTAACATAAAATGGCCATACCTTCTCATTTTATCCAAATTTCCCATAAGAGTAGTTAATTCTACTCACTTCGAATGTTCTATCTATTTCTAATTTTTTGAATATTTAAGTCATATAGGTCTAGAAACCTATCGTAAATCACACCCGACATCTTTCGGATTTGATTTCTACTACTTTTTACAATTTTTTACATTATTTAAACTTTCTATATCCCTACATATTGCTTATTAATTATAACCAATCACAATAATTCATAATACATGTAAATCCTTGTGATGTTGCTTAAAGAAATTATTTTTCATGACTAATTTCAATGACAATTAAAATTCTTAAGCAAATTTCAACCTTGAAAACTTGTATGAACTTTTATCACTTATAATTAGATGAATTGACTTTAAATAAAATGTCATTCTTTATATCTTTATAATTCTTATTCAATATTTTTATTGAAAACTTGTTTGTCAAAACATTTGTCTTTCATACTTCTAAGAATGAAATTTCGATTGTAAAATTTTCAAAATACATATAGGTCACGGCATTTGTGAAAGATAATAGGTTATTTTTGTTCTCAAAATTTTCTTTTGTACAGAAGATTTCCAAAGCCTTGAAAAATTAAGTTTTAGAAAATTATTTACATAACAAATAATTGTCAATATTAAAATTGAAGGATTCATTTTATTACTATGACAACATCACTATGAGCACTTATGTACATAAACATAAACTAAACTTGTGAATATTTGACTTAGTAAAACCAACTCAAAAAAGAATTTGACAAGATCATAAATGAGAATATATACAAAAATCAAAATAAATATATAGGAGTCTTAGATTAAAATCAAGGCTCCCCGGAACTTGAAATAATCCAGTCACCATATATAATAAATAAAATCAAATAAAATGAGAGTCTTAAATTTTTTCAAGGCTCCACGAGACTTGATTTAATCTAGTCTCATATATAATAAATAAAATCAAGAAAGATGAAAATAAATAATATGGGAGTTTTAGATTTTTATCAAGACTACTTGAGACTTGAAATAATCTAGTCTCATGTATAATAAACACAATCAAGAAAGATGAAAAGAAATATTATGGGAGTCTTAGATTTTTATTAAGGCTCCCTAAAACTTGAAATATTTCAGTCTCATTTAGACTTGATTTTTAAACTAGTCCAAGAGTAGAAAGAACTAGTCTTGAGAAAATATAGAACATGAAATAAATAAAGTGCATAAAATAAGTAAAGTTATGTTAGTGTAATAGGCTCTAAGGATTATAAATACTTACATATACATATTTATACATAGAAAGTTAGATTGACAAGAATAAAATGTACATGACATAATATTGTGTGATATGAACAATGTGTTGTCTTGTATTCCCATTTCCTAACATTATACATCATGAAGATATTTATGGAAAAATTTAAAAGGAATACATATACATATATCACATAACACAATATATGAAGAGGGTTTAGTGTTTACCTAAATAAAGATGGAAGAAAATTTTTGTAATGCGGGGATAGGGGGGGAGTGGGTGGTGTGGCGTGGGGTGAATGATTGAGGAAGGAGAGGAGAAGAGAAAATTTGAGAGAGTTTTGGTAAGAAGAAAAATGTAAAGTGAAATGAGAAGAGATGTGGTAGTATTTATAGAGGAAAAATAAGTGAATAAATGAGTGAAAGAAAAATAGAAAAAAAAAAATAAAATTGGAGGGAAATGGGGGGACACGACCGGCCATAAGGGAGAAAAAGAGGGATAAAAGAATTAATTTAAGAAGAAAATAATTATGAAAAGTGTAATACAGTATGATGATTAGATATTTATAAATGTGGGTACAAGATGTTGTAAGAATAGGGTGTAAGGGTGTAAGAAAAAGGCGAGTGATGTGAATAGTATAAATAGTAGATAAGACAAATTAATTATCAGGAGAGATAAAAATACGAATATAAAGACTACAATTGACGTTTTGATAAGCTGATAAATTTTATCTGATATTATAAGGATATCTTTATATCATACTATTATAAATTGTTTTTTGGAATATTTTATCTCGTTTTGTGTGTCAGTAATTAGATATTGAAAATGATATCGTAAAAGATTCCAAAACGATTGGTGTATTAAGAAAAATTTATTGTTCTAAGATATATACCTTGCAATTGACCATATTTAGGGTCAATACTATTTTTCTAACTTATCTAATATTTTAGGATTTTAGGAGCTGTCTAATTAAATCTAGGGTTCGTAGGGCTTGAGAATTGACTTCGTTTGACTTTGGGGTTCCTGTTTTGATATTGAATCTAGGATTTTATTTATAAAATTACTGAAAATCTAGGGGTTTGCACAAATTCCTAAGTATATACCTCTCAGAAGCCGCTATTTCTCTTCTTTGAAAGACTTATGTGGCTTAGGCCCCGTTTGTTTCAAGGAAGTATCTTGTATTTGGAAAAGTGTTTTACATAAAAATGTTTTCCTAAAAATAATACGTTTTTCATGTGTTTAGTTGTATTTACAGAAATATGTCGAAATTTTTTTTCGATATTTGACTAACCAATATTATGTAACACTTTGTCTTATGTAAATAATTTATTATTGGCATGTTATTATATAAGTACATTATGCCAAATAATTTTATTTAAAGGTTAAAGTATAAAATATATATTATTTATTTACAAACCATCAATTCATATTTATAATTTTTAATGATTTTTATATTTCTTTTTTCCATTAAATTACTTTCATGTTTAAAATATAATTTATTGGTTAATTATTATAAAAAAGAAATAAATATCGCACTGCTAAAGTTTGAATACTTGCAAAGGCTAATTTAGAAAATGACTTTTCATTTTGAAAAGAGTAAGTCATTTCCTTAAAATGAATAGGTTTACTCTTTAATGGAAATTATTTTTCCTTACAAGGAAAAATATTTTCTACTTAAAGTGTTCTTTTCCGCTTAACAAACAAAGAAAATAAAGGAAATTATTTTCAGAAAATATTTGTTCTTGAAACAACAGAGCCTAGTGCCTTATTTAAGTCTTGATTCATTTTCCTAAGCATAGATTGATCCTTATCGAGAGTCCTTTCCTTGATGGTTATATAAAAGAGCAAGTGTTTATTCAACTCCCCACTTTGAAAGATGCTTACAAATTATTATCATGTTTACAAGTTGAAAAGGGCCCCTTACTCTCAAGAAAGCTTCAAGAAGTTAATATACACTAAAGTAAATTTCTAATTTGCAACGCTTTGAAAGTAGAAATGTTGATAAAAATTTATTTTAAAAATTTTATGATGATGACATGCTAATTATTCAAATACATGATGATATTGTTTTGGTTTTACTAATGAAATATATATACTATAAAGAATTTACAAGTATGATGTATGTTGAGTTTGAAATGTCTCTCATGGGATGAATCAATATCTTTGGATTATCTAAGGGAGGAGAAAATAGTATTTTCGCACATCAAGAAACATATATAAGTTAGAGTCTAAAGATATTTGGTTAATGTACAATAACCTCATCAGTGCTACTACGTGTTCAGAAGTAGAAAAAAACAAGTAAAAGGATAAGTGATATATTAGGCAAAAGCATGATCAGATCCCGTGAAATGATCCAAAAATTAATCATAAGTAATTAAAATCATTTGACATAGCTTAAAGTCAACCAAAATCCAACCAAGACTTAAATGGTTAAATTTTAAAAAATCTAATTTTGCCCCTAACTAGTAACATAAATTTTCAAAAATTTAAACACATTTAAAAAATGTGAATTAAATTCAAAGCATTCTAAGATGACAATATTACAAGAAAAATTATAAAAACATCAAAACTAATTGAAAATGGCACATATGTGTAAGTATAGCATTTGAATTTGTGCCACTAAGCACAATCTGATGAAAGAAGCTAACCTTAGCCATCTTTTCCCACCTTTGTCACAAGCTTCTTCCCTCTCCTCCTCTCCATTTTGTTTTTTTTTTTTTATCTTTTTAATTTCTAAATTGGCTCTTCAAACTCTTTGTAATGGTTCTCTTAAAGGTAGAATCACTAAATCCGAAACACCAATAGAGATTAAGCTCCTAATCACATAGTTAAAGTGTAGTGATGCTTTAATCTCTTTCCACACCATGACATGAAAAGAAAACTTAGGTATTTAAGGAGTTTATTACCTGCCTATTTTAAATTTACCAAGATTATGGTTATAAAACTATATTAAACTTTAGTTGTAGTTTGGTTTTGCACTCCTTAAGGATCACAAGTGATTATACTACTCTTGGTTGCTACTTTAGACTTGTCAAAGTGAATAAATCTTGGGGCCTCTCGAGAGTGGCAGTCAATTCTAAGTTTTGCTTAAAAATAATATCTGTAACTTAGTAGGATTTTGAGCAAGTTTAAGTAGGTAGAAGTCAATGTAGGTTGGTTTACTTGATGGGTTGCATTGTATGTGTGGCATGTAAGCTATTAGAGTGGCATGAATGTACTTGATGTAGGTTTGTGTAGTTTTGCATTAATTTATTGTCTAAGAGATTGATTAATGATGTTACATATGGACCCGCAAGCAAAATTGATGATTAAAGTTGATTTGATTGGTACTGAATAGAGATATATTGAAATTTTCTATAGCTTAGATCGAGGAATCCTTGAATTTTGGGCTAATTTGACAATTCGATTTAACGGTATAATTGATTAGTTATAAGGTGATTCAAATGTTTGAGAATGTAATTCCATGGTATATTATGCTTAAAAGTAAATATAGGTACTTAAGAGTGTTGATTGGTGAAAATTATGGTATAAGCACGCTAAATAACTTGTTTGGTGCTATTAGTAATTGGTACATATAATGTTTTTATATTTAGGTTGCAATGATTTATAAATGTGATTTAGGGACTTAAAGATATTACAAGTTAGTAGGAGCTAAGTTTGATAATTCTTGGAAAGACTTTTGCACGATTAGAAGATTTAGACTAAATGAATGGTTTAAATGATTCAATTCTATAGATTATGAACTTATATATATACATATATATATATATATATATCTTACTAATATTATGGAAATGCTAAATTGTTGTTTGTTATGTCAGAAAATAGTTAGGCTAAGTTATAACAAATGGTTATTGGTTTAGGGTTTTGAAGATAGATGACTAGTAAAGTGGAGACTTTGGTTTAGAATGTAAATGTAGATCTTGTAGATATATTTAAGATTAGGAGGAACTTTTATTTAATAGTTTTGTCTTCCTAGCATCATGACTTTGGTGGAATATTTGTTTTTGGCCCAAGAGGAGTTTGGAGGCTTATTTGAATTGTTTGATTTTCATCTGTATCTTATTTGTATCTGATCTATATTTATATCATATCAGTATCAAATTTGTTTGATCTGTTTATGAGTAAAAATATATGTTTGCAATTGAAAAAAATAAACTACCAAAATGGCTAAAAAAATGAAACAAATAAAGCCTCGGTGACATATATCTCCTACTTGCTAAGTATCATGCATAAAACAATCTCAAATTTGTTATTAGCAAACCAAAATAAAATAAATGAATTGTTTCATGAAAACTTCCAGATTTAATTTAAATGATAAAGATATCACCAAATTATGTATTTATGTCATTTAGACTATCTAAATTATTGATGAGGTAATAAGTGATTTTGCTATGCTATTTGCATGAATTATTCTTCTTATGTGAAAGTTATTTTGCCATAAAAGTCTTCATTTAGGTGTTGCATAACTTCATTTTATATCTATTTCGATATGTCTATTCTATTTAGAGTGATGTCATTGTAAACTTATAGAAAAAGCATTAGATTGGTGCAATTCAATGTACTAAGGGTCTAAATAGACTATTTCTTTCTTTCTTTCTTTTTTTGAAAAACAAATCAAATTATTTTAAATATGATATAATTTGGCTCTGAAACCAAAATCAACGTACCTTCATACTGATTTAGTAAATAATAAACTCATTTTAACTTAATAACCTTTACTAATACATAGAAGATTGAAAACCATAGGTGAAAATATCAATTTTGTTTGGGAATTATTAAGATTGAATATCAAATTTCAAGCATGACCATTTGCTAGAAAATAGTTTGGTACTAAAGCTCTGCTTGCTCTGAAAAGGCTAATTATTTAAAAAATTATGGGTAATTATGAAAAGAGATATATAAGCCTTCATGTTTTCTATTGCACACTAGTGTTGTTTCCTTTTTCAGTTCACAACCTAAGTTGTTGAGCTCTTTTACTTTTAATACTAGTGTATGTGCGTTTTTTTAAGTTAATTCACACTATTTACGATATAACTTTTTTTGTAAATTAAACAAATGAATGGTTAGGGCAAAATGACAGTTTTATTCTAGTAAACTAAATACAATTATAAAATTATATATATATATAACAATAAATGAATTATTTTAATCCATATAATATTAGAATTTTGGATATATCAAAGTAGATTTATTTTAATTCCATCAAATTGAATTGACCTACAAGCATGTTAAGACAAGTAGGTGATTACGTTAATGCCTTAATCATTCTAGGGTTTCATATGGACCACCCACCTAATATTATATAGTTATATTTTCACATATTTATATTAGTAAGTAAATAAGATATGATCTTCTATTTTTACTATCTTTAATTTTTAAAAAGAAAGAGATAATGTTAAAAATGGTATATAAACTTTCGTAAAAAGTTCAATTAGGTACTTGAAGTTTGGTTTTAAATGATTTAATACTAAACAAAAATTTTCATTAATTTGTTTCATACTTAAAGTTTGGTTTAACAATTTTGGTACCTAAATAAAATTTTCGCGGACTTTTTTTCTATACCTGATTGAACTTGCTTCAGGTATAAAAAAAGTTCATGAAAACCTTCTTCAGGTACCAAAATTGTTAAAACCAAACTTTAGGTATGAAAAAAATTCACAAAAATTTTGTTCAGGTATCAAATTATTCAAAATGAAACTTTAGATAATTAATTGAACATTTTTCGAAAGTTCAAGTACCATTTTTATTATTAACCCAAGAAGAAATTACTAACTAATGATTGAGTTTGCCAAAATATTTGATAATGTGTTATGAACCGAGTTCTATAACACATAAGAAGCCTATTTACTTGAAGGATTACATTACTTAAAGACCAAAATAAAACGCATGTAGTAGATTTCAATAGATTTTAATATCTGTAACTAGATTTAGTAGGCATAACAGATAGGTAGTTACAACTGAAATACTTGTAATAGAATACTCAAGTGTATAAGTGATAGTATAAATACAAGGAATAACAGCAAGAGGAGTATCTTTTACCCCGAAAAAAAAAAAGAAATGAAGCTTTAGGAGTCAGCTGGAACTCGAATCCAAAACCTCACTTTCATCTTCCTCGTAGCAGGAAAAAATACAATAGGTTAGAGACAATCAAAATACGAACAAGAGAAATTAGTAATTGCATGCGAAATAGAAACCCCAACAGAGAGGAATAAACATACGGAGAGGGAGTAGAGTTTACCTGAAGTGAGAGGAGCGCATTCTGAATTCGAAACCCTAAGTTTAGTGCTAATTTGTTCGTGGACTAGGCCTTTGGGTGGGCTTAACAATTGGTGCTCTCGTTGATTTGGCTGATCATGGCAGATGGTACTACCAATGCTTGCATATTGGAAGAACTACAATCTCAGGACAATAAGATTGCTGATTTGCAAAAACGGCAAGAGAAATTAATGGAAGATATGGATCAATTATTAAAATTTGTGAAGGCACAAATGATGAATCAGTCCAATCCTCAGCCTGCTTCAAGAGGGATTGAATCATCATCTTTAAACCTGAATTCACAGGAGTCTCGCATTAACTTCCTTGCCAACATAAAATTGGAGCTTCCAAAGTTCTCAGGTCAAAATCCATTACCTTGGATCTTTAAAGCCAATCGTTTCTTTACTTTTCATAAGATACCTGAAAATGAGAGGTTAGAATTGGATGCATTTGCATTGGAGGGTGAAGCAGATGAATGGTATGAATGGTTGTGTAGAAATAATTTGCTTACCTCTTGGCCTGCTTTTGTTAAGGCTTTAGAATTGCGTTTTGGACATTCTCTCTTTGAGGATTTTCAAGGGCAATTAAGCAAATTAATGCAAATAGGATCTATTTCTCAATATCAGCATGAATTTGAAACTCTTTCTAATAGAGTTACAGGCCTTTCCGAACAATTTTTACAAAGTTGTTTTATTTCGGGTCTTAAACCCTTAATAAAGCAAGAAGTTCAGACATCTACACCTACAAGTCTACTAGATGCAATGAGTTTAGCGAAATTGCATGAGTGTAAACTTACTAGTCTACTTTCTTTAACTGCCAAATCATCTACTGTTATTCCAACACATTCATCAAATTCATACAAACAATCACTTCAATCAACCTTTATTCCTTCTAAACCTACCAAACATTTTCCCATTAACAATTCCAATCCATCGTCTTCTTCCACCATTCAACCTTCTAAAAAAACATTACCCTTTAAGCATTTCTCTCAATTTGAAATGGCCTTTAGATGTGAACAAGGACTTTACTATAATTGTGATGAAAAGTTTAACAAAGATCACATTTGCAAAGCTAAATTTTTCATGTTGATTCATTCTGATACACATGCTGATACTGTGGATATGGTAGATGACGATTTTTTACCTGAGGTTACAGAAACAGTAAAGGATTCTAATGTGGAAATCAGTTTTCATGCCTTATCTGGTGCTTTTGCACCCAAAACTCTTCATTTAAATGGCATCATCAAGGGTAAAGCTATTTCTATTCTTGTGGATTCTGGAAGTACACACAATTTCATGCAAGAGAAAGTGGCTAAATAGTTGAACTTACCTATGGTTGCTGTTGCTTCATTTCTGGTTATGATTGGAAATGGTGAACGTTTGACTTGTTCTAATGTGTGTCAGAAGGTTCAGTTGAAGTTGAATAATGACTGTTTTTCAGTGGATTTCTATGTTCTTCCTATACAAGGGGCTGACTTAGTCTTGGGTATTCAATGGTTGATTACTTTGGGACCTAATACAATGGATTATACTGCTTTGACAATGGAATTTGGTTATCAAGGTAGAAGATTGAAGTTGACAGGGGAATCTAGTCTTACTACACAACAAATTCAACATCACCAATTACATAAGTTGGTGCAATCTAATAATGTGGCTTGTATGTTCAGTTTGATGGCTCAGAAGCCAGATTCACCTATTGATTCCACCAGCAATAATGATTTAAAGTCATTATTGGGCCGGTTTCAAGGTGTTTTTGAATCTCCTTCATCATTGCCTCCATTGAGAGATGTCCAACATCGAATACACCTTAAAAACGAGTTGAAGCAAGTGAATGTTCGGCCATACAGATATCCCCATTATCAGAAAGCAGAAATAGAAAAATTGGTGGAAGAAATGCTGCAGTCTGGGGTGATACGACCAAGTTCTAGTCCTTTCTCTTCGTCAGTATTGCTGGTTAAAAAGAAGGATGGTCCATGGCGATTTTGCGTGGATTACAGAGCATTGAATCAAGCTACAGTATTGGATAAATCTCCTATTCCAACTGTAGATGAATTATTGGATGAACTCTATGCGGCCACAGTCTTTTCTAAGTTGGATTTACGAGTAGGGTACCATCAAATTAGAATGCTCCTTGAAGATATTCATAAAACAGCATTCATAACTCATGAGGGCCACTACGAGTTCGTGGTTATGCCTATTGGTCTGTCTAATGCGCCAGCTACATTTCAAGCTATCATGAACACTCTTTTTCTTCCTTATTTGCAAAAATTTATCATTGTGTTCTTTGATGATATACTGATATATAGCAAGACTTTAGAAGACCATTGGCAGCATTTAGAAATAGCTTTGCAGTGCTTACAATATCACCAATTCTATCTTAAGCAATCGAAATGTTCATTTGTTCAAAATAGAGTGGAATATCTGAGACATTTTGTGAATATTAATGGGGTAAGTCCTGATCTTTCTAAAATTCAGGCAATTTTGGATTGGCCAACACCAGTAAATCCTAAACAATTGCGATAATTCTTGGGACTCACAAGTTATTATAGAAGGTTCATCCGAGGGTATGCTACTATAGCTGCTCCTTTAACGAATTTGCTAAAGAAGCATGCTTTTGACTGGAATGCCTCAACTACTGAAGCATTTACACAGTTGAAACAAGCTATGACTCAGACTTCGGTTTTGGCTTTGCTAAATTTTTCTCAACAATTTATCATTGACACTGATGCCTTAAGATTAGGGTTGGGGGCAGTTTTGCATCAGGGCAAACAACTGATTGCATTCTTTAGTAAGAAGTTTTTCTTTATGCATGCAAAAATGGAGTGCTCATGTTAGAGAATTGGTGGCTATTGTGAAGGCTATTAAAAAATGGCGTCAGTACTTGTTGGGAAGTCATTTTATTATTCGGACTGATAAGAAGAGCCTTCGAGAAGCCTTGAATCATGTTATACAAACTCCAGAACAATAGTACTTGGTTAAATTACTGGGATATGATTATGAGATCATCTATAAGCCAGGAGCTCAAAATGTGGTGGCTGATGCCCTTTCTAGGAGTTTTTCAGATGATTCTCACTGTTTTGCTATATCTTTACTCTCTTTAGACTTTGTTACACTACTTAAAACAGAGTATCAAGAGAATAAAGAATGGAATCAATTGCTTTCTGATGTTCAATGATGTGTTCAGATCTGAGTTTAATAATTAATATCCAATAATCCTTTCCTAATATCAGATCGACAGTAGGCAAGTGCACCTATCAATTGTAATATAGGAATGGCTTATGGGTCGTATTCCTCGGGGCCCTGACAAGTACTATTACTCGCCCTCTTATTATTATCTAGTAGTCGAGTTTGATTGGATTATCTGAATTTAATCTATGATTAACGATTAAACTATATTAATTACATAGGTTTACTAAATTACTATGCAAAACACAACTTTAATATAATTTAATTCACAATAAAGAAGGGTTACTCCATCATATCAACATGAACTTCAATACTAATTATCCTTTTTAAGTACTTATCTGCAGAGATTCTCAATTCATGGTTCTTATTCTCATAATAAACCAATTCTAATTCTGTTTGCGTCTATTAAAATCTCTCTTAAATAGATGGACAAAGCAGAATTGCATTTAGATTATTCTAATTATCCTAAAATCTCCTTAAACATGCAGCAAATTTCCTAATAATATCTCTATTACCAGGAGTAATCTGTTCTAGTGATTTAGATCTACTCGATGGAATTGTTTCTCAACATTTTCCATCGAGATCTGATGTAGGATCATGTTGTGCACTACAATTTCCTAACTTTGTTGAAGATCCATCACTAGAAATTCGTAATTAAAAAGATTAATAACAAATACAAATACAATTCATGTTAGTATGACTTCGTAACACCCTAATCACTATTCATGCATGCTGGGATACGAACACCAATATATAACAAACATAACGATAATGGAATGCACATACAATCAGAATAATAATAAGATCAAAAGAGAAAATGAAAACCCCTTTGAATTATAATAATGAAGATGTTTGTATACACACGGGCACTTGGATCTAATGTCTCCCTCTCGAGTTATTCTTGGAATCCAAACTAAAACTTCCACTTTCTCTCCCCGATTTTCTTCTTCTAAAATGTATCTGATATCCCCTCTTCAGAATGAATCCCCCACTTTATATTCTATAGGTGTGGTGTCTAAAAACACGACCTTTTACTAAAACAGACGACGTATTCAACAATCATACTGTTTCAAGAACACGTAAGAAAATAATGACCCATTTCTAAAAGTCACGACCGTACAATACTCATTTTCTTTGTAAATGTGCATCTTGTATGGGCGTACAAAAGGGAGTGCTAAATACTGGAATCATTCTTCAAGCGTGTACGGGCGTGCAAGCATAAATCTCCTTCATTTCCCTTCCTCATCACTTCATGTACGGGCGTACAAGTTGAATCCCTTTCATTTTGCTTCAAAAATCACTTCGTGTACAGGCGTACAAGACCCCGTACCAGCCACTGCCTTGAATTTTCTTCATTTTGATAATCGTACGGCCGTACATCTAGACTCTTTTTGTGTTCCTTGCTGCTTTGCTTGAATTTTGATTGGACTCTCCACATATTCTTCCTTATATTACAATTGTGTTCAAAATTGTCCTGAAATATATATATATATATATATATATATATCAATTAAGTACCTTATCTCTTAAGAATCTCATCAATATATCATTCAACAAGGGACAGTGGGACCTGTACCACTTTCTCATAGGGAGGGTCTATTATATTATGGTAGTCGGATTTATATTCCTTCTCATTCTTCCATTATTAATTCTTTAATAATGGAATTCCATTCATCACCGACTAGGGGACATTTAGGAGTTCTGAAGACAATTAAGCGATTGGGTGCATCTTTTTATTGGATAGGAATGAAGAAGGATGTGGAGAACTTTGTGAAGCTTTGTCATGTGTGTCAACAAGTTAAATATTTGACCACATGCCCTGCGGGGTTGCTTCAACCATTGCCTATTCCACATAATGTATTTGAAGACATTTCTATGGATTTTATAATTGGACTGCCAATTTCCAATGGCTATTCAGTTGTACTAGTGGGGGTTGATCGTTTAACTAAGTACTATCATTTTGGATGTCTTTCAGCTCTGTTCACAGCTTTTACAGTGGCCAGAATATTTGTGGATATGGTGGTCAAATTGCATAGCATTCCTAAAACAATTGTCTCTGACCAAGACAGAGTTTTTATGAGCGGATTTTGGGGAGAGTTATTCAAGCTCAGTGGTACCACTTTGAAGATGAACTTAGCGTATCATCCCCAAATAGATGGCCAAACGGAGGTATTTAATAGATGTCTTGAACAATACCTCCGTTCGTTTGTTATGGATTCCCTAAAGCAATGGCCCAAGTTTTTACCATGGGCAGAATTTTCTTTTAATACCAGTTTTCATACAAGCGCTCAGATGACACCATTTTAGGCCTTGTATGGCAGGGAACCTCTAAAGGTGCCTTCCTGTATTATAGGGACAAGTTCTAATGAAGCTTTGGATCATGAATTGCAGACTAGAGATGAGATTTTATGTTAGCTTAGATCTCATTTACTGAAAGCTCAGCAGAAAATGGAGTCTTAAGCTGATAAGCAGAGGATTGATAAAGCTTTCGAAGTAGGTGATTGGGTATATGTCAAGTTATAACCATATCGGCAAACATCTCTTGCCAATAGGTTGTCTTATAAGCTTTCCAAACGTTATTTTAGCCCCTATCAAGTACTACAGAAGATTGGAACAGTAGCATACAAATTAGATCTTCCTAGTACTTCTCGTATACACCCTGTCTTTCATATTTCAATTCTTAAAAAAGCTGAAGGGAGAACCAGTACTGAGGTGCCTCTTTCCTTTCATTCATGGGATAATTTTCCTATTGTTCAACCTTTAGCTATTTTAGACTCAAGAAGGGTTATACGACAGGGCAGAGAGTTTTTACAACTTTTGGTTCAGTGGGAATCTTTACCAACAGAAGAAGCTACTTGGGTCGATTGGCATGAGTTTAAACGAGATTTTCTAGATTATCACCTTGAGGACAATGTACTTTTTCCTACCGAGGAGCAACGTGTTATGAACCGAAGTTCCAGAACACATAAGAAGCCTACTTACTTGAAGGATTACATTACTTAAAGATCAAAATAAAATGCATGTAGTAGATTTCAACAGATTTTAATATCTGTAACTAGATTTAGTAAGCATAACAGATAGGTAATTACAACTGAAATACTTATAACAGAATACTCAAGTGTACAAGTGATGGTATAAATACAAGGAATAACAGCAAGAGGAGTATCTTTTACCCCGAAAACAAAGTATGAAGCTTTAAGAGTCAGCTGGAACTCGAATCCAGAATCTCATTTTCATCTTCTTCCTCGTAGCAGGAAAAAATACAATAGGTTAGAGACAATCAAAATACGAACAAGAGAAATTAGTAATTGCATGGGAAATAGAAACCCTAACAGAGAGGAATAAACATACGGAGAGGAAATAGAGTTTACCTGAAGTGAGAGGAGCGCATTCTGAATTCAAAACCCTAAGTTTAGTGCTAGTTTGTTCGTGGACCGGACCATTAGGTGGGCTTAACATAATGTCATTATAATGTTACTTTTTTTCAATAGTTTTAATCTTTGATTAGACATGAGAACATCTTAAGGAATTTGAAATGTGGAGGAAAATTAAAATGGAATGAATAACCTTGCTCCGAATACAAAGCTTTTTCTTGCCGAATACAGCAAGAAAATGGGGAAGTAATTTTTTTTCCACTTTTTTTTCATTGATTTTTGAAACAAAATGTACATCAATATGTAGCTGTCCTCAAAGCCTAGCAACAAAGAAAATTCAGAAAAACTCTAGAATAATTTAAAACCATTTAGTCCGTAAGCAAGTGTATTCCTATTTTTTATTATTTATTTTCTATATTTCTATTTTCTGTTTTTCAATTTTTTTCTTATAATATTTCTAAATACTAAAAATAGTTACAATATATGATTTTCACATAATATTACGCGGAAATATTTACCCTATGACAGAATTTAGAGATTCGTCCCATTTCCACGGAGATATGGATAGTGATTTTCCCCCCACTAAAACTATCTTGCTCTTGTTGATATTAATTGAAAGTAATCACTAATAATCTTATTATATTTTCTCTTTCTGCCTCTTTAGAACGGTCGTGTCGATCCAGTTCCAGTTCCAGTTTCTGACACTATTTTCGTCTTTTTAATTTTACATACCATTTCAGATGCAACTTTTGCTGGCTTTTATTTAACCCAAAAATATAAAAAAAAAAAAAAATTCTAAGAATGTTTTTTCCCCCATCTTGGAGACATATTGAAATGGATTTTGGGAATTTCATCAACGCGTTGGGCCCTAGCTCATCAGAATACATCAACTCTTATATAAATAAACAGGCTTTGTTAGGGTTGGGCCTCAGCGTGTCTTTCATCATTGTCGACTCCCAAAAAGGCGAAAACGCGTCTTAGTTTGACACTGATATTTCACCAATCATCTGCTTTAGATTTTGTGATGAGAAGATCATGAAAGCAAAATCCTTATCTTTAGTTGTGTGGATTTAAATCGCTACTCAATTGCATTAGAATCTCCACCATAATGGAACGACATCAGAGACTGAAGAGAAGATATTCATATGATGTGAATGAAGCCTTCGTCACCATAATTCTACAAATGGATCTTATAAAATCATATAATTATGATCGATTGGGTAAAAAAACCTAATAAACCACAAACTGAAGTAGACCAAACCAAAATTTTGGTTTTTCCCTTTTAAAAACGGTTCAGTTTGTAGTTAAGTTTGATAAGGACTAAATAGTTTGTGGTTTGAATCGAACCCTGAACCAAATTATATGATTCAAATAGAACCGTTTTACATATTTTAAAAAAAATTCAAACATATTTTTAAAAGTTTTTATTAAAAAATATTATTTTAAATTTTTTTATTTAGATTGTATCATTCATGACAATGAAATTAGAATGATCATGTATCGATTATTGTGGTGTATCTACAAAAAGATAATTTTTAGATTTTAACCTTTAGTGTTCTAAATATTCTTTTTTTTTTTTTTTAACCTTACTAATCCACTTCTATGACTTAGTTACTTATTGGTTGATATAATTGATAATGTGTTAATTAGAAGTACACAATGAATTGAAATTTGAACTTCATACTAGAATAATATATTAATATATTCTTATTTTATTAGGTTTAGTATATTATTATAGTTTAGTATGATCATAATTTTATGATGGATGAAATCTATTATAAGTTTTATATATTTATTTGGGTAACTAATTAATTTTAAATATTATTTATACTTGTATTGGTGATAAGAAATATTAATTAAAGTTTTTGATAGAGTGTATTTTTATTTTAAGAATAAAAATAGTTCGAATCATAGTCTGAACCATACCAAAACACTTTTTTTTTAAAAAAAAAAAGGTTACAAACCGAACTGTATGGTTATATTTGAATTTAAAAGAAAAAGCAATCTGCAATAAATAGTTCGATTCGATTTGAGGAACAAATCGGACCAAACCATATTGCCACACCCCTACTTGACACCACAGCTAAGTCTAAATCTTATGATATTGGATTGATAGGTTTTCCTTCTTATATATCATTCATACGAGTTGGATATCACAATTATATCCCATGAATCTCTCTCTTGTGTGAGTTTCCATAATTGCTTCCCCTTAAGTTAGAAACCTCTTATGGAGCAGTGAGTGTCCAACACAACTACTAATGGACTACTACTAGAAGCCCGATGCATGCTAATCTCTATTATATGCAGTAGGCCAAATTTAGCTTATGTTATTAGTGTGATAAGCAAGTTTACTAGAAATTTATGGAAGCTCACTAGGAGACAATTAAAAGAATTATATGATACTTGAAGAATAAAAATAATATTTTCTTGGTTTATGATTGCAAAGGACTATTAATGGCATTATTAGTAATACAGATCCTAACTATGATAGAGACCGTACAAAAAGAAGATCCTGACATATTATATTTTTACTGTTTATAGATGTGCTATCAATTGGAAAGCACTTCAATCCACAATCACTTTATCCACCACAAAAGTTAAATATATGTTATTGACATAAAAGAAGCAAGTTATGTGGTTATGATCTTGTTACCGGTTTAGTTTTAAGATGTTCTCAAGCCTATAATTTATTGTGATAGTCCAAGTGCATTGACCTTAGAAAAGAATCCAATCTAACATGAAAGATCAAAACATATTGATGTGAGATTGAACTTCATTTGAGATGTCATATAGGATATGGTGATTTCTATAAAAAAGATAGTCATGGCACATAACCTAGTACATGTGTTGACTTAAGTGGTTGCACGCATAAAAGTTCAAGCATAACTTAAACTTGGTGAATGTTCGCATAATATGAAAGCCCTTGAGACATGGATAATGAGGGTGTTATTATTGGCTTTGGTGGCATGGGAATATTAGTCAAGATGGAGAATTATTGAGTGTCTTGAATTATTGTGTACTATTTTAGATTATAATCCTCCCCAATTTTTTTTTTTTTTTCTTAATCTATATATGTATGTTATATTTGTCATTTAATGCATATATGTTCTTAGCCTAAACATATTGATGGATTTTGCATATATAGATGGTTTTAGGGTTTTATAACGTAATATATATCAATTTTCTTAAAGAATGAGAATTCTCCTTCTCTATCTATGGACATTGGTTGTATTGATCTTATCATGTAAAATCTTTTGTATTCTTTACTTTTTATGCACTTTATATTCTACTGAACTATTAATTCCGTGTGAGTGTGTGTTAAAGCTTGGGGTAGTTTCTTTCTAGATATCAACATTTTAAATGATTAAATGATAAATCAATGTTTGAAGGTAAATCAATTTAAGGAATCAACTTTTCTTGTAGTTAAAAAAGAAGAATCAATATTTTGTAAAATGAGTTAAATAATATATTAATAATTAATCATTAAAAAAAATAAAAACAAAAATTAAACACCAATCTAAATATTAATACCTTAATTGATACACTCTCTAAAAATATTGATTTCTCAATTTTTAAGCATTCCGCATAGGCATATCTCTCTATGTAATGTATAGCGAATAAATACCTCTTCAAAGCCAAGGAGAATAGAATAACTCTGCAAGCACTAAAAATAATAGTGCGAGAACTGAGAGGGATTCAACTAATGATGCTGCAAGGGTAGTATGTTGTGCTTTTTGCTTTAACGAGATCCATTTGTTTACCCTAAAAAAAACCCAAATACAATGTCCGCTTCATATGTTTGATTAAAACAAAAAAAAAAAAAAAAACCAAACTTATTATACATTAAATATTTATCGGAATAATAATGTCTGTATTTTTAATTTTTGATGATTAATATCTCGTATTTAAATACTAGTAAATTAATATTATATTTTTTAAAATAGGAACTAAATTAATAAAAATTAATATTAAAAATGCTAAACCGATCCTTATCTCAATATTTACATTACATATCTATCCTAGTTTCATTCTCTTTTTCCTCCTTTGTGGACGAGAATTGTCGTAACGTAGCGCCTCACGAGCAGAAGTCAAGTGGGGCGGCATTTGAAAATGAGAGTGTAGTTAGCCCCACCATGCAGCATTAAATAAATGATTTTTTTTTTCGGCTTTTGTCTATGGTTGATTTAAAATTTCAAGTGCCAGTAGTCGCATATGATATTATTGGGATATTCTTCTTCTTCTTCTTTTTTCTTCCTATTGGGATAATTTTGCATGATAATATGTGGCCAAACAAATAAATAAAAGAATAGTTAATTAATTAATTAGAAGAGAAGCTGAAAGAAAGTTTTCTTTTTATTCAAAGTTTATCTTGAGATAGTTAATGTTTGGGTAATTAAAGAATCTTCTTCCGTTTGTATATAGTTGAATCTCTTTATTTTGTTGGTTTAATCTTGCTTACATTTTCAATTCTAATAATTTTTTTCCAACAATATATTTTGTAAAGATCAGGAGAGAGCCATTTTCTTCCATTGCATCGAGAATAATGTACCGAAACTTTTAATTTTGTTGTCATCTTTTTTCTTAAATTGAAGAAAAAAATTGGGTAAATTGCGAAACATACCTCAATTTATTTACTTCATGCGTATTTAATTTAATCATTTTGAAATTTTATGCTTAAGCCCAAAATCTTTTGAAAAAAAAAGGTGTGCATTTCATATAGATGTTAGGATTCAATTACAACGGTCACATGTGTACCATGTGACAATTGTACTACAAGTTACCTAAGAAAATGATAGGCGACGAGGAATTGACAATCCCAACAGACTCAAGTGCACACATGAGAGGCAAAGGAGCTAATTAATAGAAGCAAACCTCACTAAGTACTACTAAGTGATATCGTTCTTAATTAGAACAAGTGATTGATTCATTAAGATAAAAATCCAATAATATAACAACATTTTTTTAAGGTTTTCAATTATTTAAATGAGATGGGACCAATGATATTTATAGAGAGTCTAGTTATCAATGTTATCCATCATTTGGATGGACAATCAATAGTTAGGATAAGTTTCTTTCATAATAGATATTAAAGTGGGCTCATTTGTGAATACAATCTCATTAAGAGTTTTATTGATAGTGTGTGAACTTTGTTGAGAAAATTTGAAACTAAGTAGGTGAAGTCCAACCAATCTTAGTTCAAACTCACTAATATGAATTCTCCATTAATCATTCCAAAACATAAATTAACCTAACTCTCTAAACTTTATTACCTTAACCTAATATGTTAAATCTAAATAAAAATTAAACATAAAACCTATTAAATCAAAATTTTTTTCATCCACACATTTCATTAATTTGAGAGTCTAAATGCATCTTTCTGATGATTTAGGGGTCCAAATGCATGAACTGAATGATGGTTGTGTTAAGTGCATATGAAGCAAATATAAAGAGAAATAATTGGAATTTACCTTAAAACTATTTAGCTGTCAAAATAATGAATTGAATAATACCACCGAAAAAATTCCAAAACAAATCTTAAGATAGATATTATAATATAATATAATTATAGGCTAAAGAAAACAAAAATGCGGCGACCAATTTTCAATTTTATGTTGCATGGTTTTGAATGTTGCACCAAGTACATAGTTTGTTTTGTTTTTATTTTTATTTTTACGGAAAACTACATTTTTGTCTTTAACATTTCAACCATTTTCTATTTTGAGTCCTCGATTTTTTTACTTGAGTTTTTACCTTTTACAAACCTTAACAAATTATAATTTTTTTAACATCGTTAAGTTTTTAGTTAGTGTATGACACCTTTAATATTTTAATTTGTCAACATGATTTTATTAAATAATATAATAGAAAAAAATATTAAAAATAAATTAGAAAGCACAAGCATCTAATATGTTTAATCAACAACACATCATCATTCATATATCGAAACTCGATCATTGATATCCATCAATCAAATCACACAACAAGAATTAATCCTACCAGAAAACAAAGTTGTTTACAGCTTAATCTTTGTTTCCTTGAGAATACAAATCGAGCAAAGGCTTACACTCTCCTTCAATATTCCAACATGGACTAAGTAAGAATGGAACGCCAGTGGCTTATGGATGCTTACGATTTCGTCGCTCTTCAAGATTCAACATTCTAATAATGTATCGCTCTCTTCAAAAAGCATTGCATGTGAAATAAAAGAAAGCAAATGAATGGATAAAAGCAAAAACCCTACGTGCAAAGAAATTAACATCGTTATAGGAGTGGGAGTGGGGCTTCAAAATCTAAAGCAAAAGGTTTCTTTCGCTTCTGGTGATGAGCTCTTTGATGGTGGCAAAATCAAAATTTTAGATTCATCTACATGTGATTGGAGGATTTTAATTCTTCTACTCTTTTCCCTATTTGCCCTTTTTCCTTTTTTTTTTTATTTTTCTTGTAATATTATTTAATTTTTATATTTTTATTCTATTACACTATTCAATAAAATCACGTAGACAAATTAAAATGTGTCATGTGTAATACACTAAGGAAAAACTTAATGCTGTTAAAAAAATGTCCTAACTTGTTAAGATTTGTAAATGTTGAGGACTCATATAACAAAAAAAAAAAAAAAAAAAAAAAAGAGCTGAGGATTCAAATAGAAATTAGTGAAAAATTAAGGACTAAAAACATATTTTTCCCTTATTTTAGCAATTATACATTTGCATTAAACTTGGATCATAAAAAACACTAGAATGTATAACATCAACGTCAAAATTACAATTATTAGCATTAACAATGAGAAGACGTAGAATTTAGAAAAATACACACCCATATCTTTGTTATGTACAAAATGCAGAGAATTATTCTTTTTCTTCTTATTTGAAGGATTATGTAGCAAGAATTGAGCACCAAGAGTACGGTACTCATATAACACTTAAACATACTATCAAGTGGTGTATAGAATATAATTACAGATTTGTCCATACAATCAAGATGCCTAACAATTAAGGGTTTACAATTAATCACCCAAAACATCAACATAATAACAATATGGACCTAGCCATATATAAGATCGAGTTGTATGACGAGAGATCAAAGAACATTTATCCTAGTCATCTTTCTTTCCCTTTTTGATTTTAGGAGCTCGTTGGAGCTACAATCCAAGTATGCATTACCATCTTCACTTTTTAGTTCATGCCTCACATAAACTGAAATACCCCAAACTTTCACCTAGATTAGAAATTGAGTTTAGATAGATTAAATGACTAAAATAAATTGTAGGATTTAAATAAACAAGTTGATATAATTTAATTAGCTAATAATTAAGTTGATTTGAGATTTGAGTTTCAAATTCCCTAAACATATCATCAAAGTGTTTAGAAAATTCCTAAATCCTTGATTCTTAGCCTAAACACTAATTCCTAAACCTCAGTAAAATTTGAGTTCATTTGCTTGAATAAATATCAGTTTTAAACCCGAACTCCAATTAAATATCTTTTATCTAAAATAAATTCTCAAATTAAGTTCTTATTGCAAGTTCTTAATTTCTAACATATTGGTTCCGAAACAAACTTTTAAATACTTCTGAAACTATAGATATTGATTTGATAATTCTAAACCTATACCCTATTTTGAAAAACCTTTATATTTATCATTTCCCTTTATTTATTTTTTTTCATTTTGCAGCTGCCATCCCTTTCTCTTCTTTGTTTTATGTTTTTCTGCTTCTTTTCTTTTCTTTCTTCTTCTTCTTCTTCTACTTTCTTTCTCCAAATTCAACACATAAATCTCAAACTCAATAAGAGAAAAGGAGGAATCAAGTAGAATATGAGAATAGAAGAAGGAAATCAAAGCTAGAAGTGCAAGAAGTTGCATGATTTAGCCAAAAAGCTAAGTTTTCTAATTCAATTCATATTTGTTTTATTTGTTGTTTGCTTGTCTAATTGATGAACTAATGTTATACATGAGTTGAGATGTGTTGCTTAAGTTTGTATTTGTAAAGTTTATGGTTGATGGAGTTGGTTTATTGAGGAAGAAGATGAATAGTGAAATTGGGGTTTGAAGTTGTTTATGATTATTATAGTGATGTTTGATGGATTGAAGTGAAAGTTTGTGTTTATTAGATTGTATTGGGATCAAATAACAAGTTTAAAGAAGCTTGAAATGAATTTGGAGAGAGTTTGAAACATTTTGAACAAATGTTTTTCGCAAAATGAAAACAGGAAAAAATTTGACAGCAGCGTATTGCATGAACGCTGGCAATCAACGCTGCCGGTGTTGAATTCTACGCTGCCGGTGCACGTGTGAAATTTGGCGATGTTGGAGAGTCACAAGGTGACTAGATTGCTTAACCTCTAACGCTGGCAAATTTGAACTTTACGCCGCCGCGTTTAACACTGGTGTTGGTTTTGTAAATTTTCTCAGTTTTGCAGCCTCTTCGTATTTTAGCCATAACTTTTTTTCATCCAATCTCCGATTGAGGTGATTCAAGTTGCATTGGAAAGACAAGAAAGAGATCTACAATTTTTAGTTTTTGAGTTTTTGCAAATTATAAAAGTATTAGTGCTTAAATTTTAATTCTTTCCAACTGATATTTTTCAAGCTAAGCTAAAAACTTGTTATAGATTGTTTTTATATGTGTTTACTTTGACAAATGGATCTTTTTGACCTAAAATGAAATAGATAAATAATATTTGATGTGTAATGATGATTTAGTGATATAATTAAACATGACTTAGATAGATTTATAGATTTAATGAATAATTAAGTTAAATATGCAAGTTTACATGAAATGAATATAGTTACTTAATCTAAGTTCAACTTGACTAAATGAACTTGAATAGGATAAAATGAATTAGATTGAATTAGTTTAACAACTTTGGCTTATTAAATGATTAAGTTTAACTTATTTGGCTAAGGTTAAGCTAAAATGGGTTAGTAACAAATAATAGAGTTAAATGAATATGTTAGGGTGATCTTTAAATAACATGAGGAGTATGTTGTTTTGTATATATATATATATATATATATATATATATTGATATGTGAATAATAGGTTGTGATATGGTTTATATTTAATATGAATGAGTACTAGCTTAAGTTCTTATGTGAGTTCAATTTCTTGAAACAGATGTTTGGTTTTGGTTTTGGTTCTGATTCTTTTAGATTGGCTTTGATCAACCTTCTAAGGTTTGTTTGGGGATTTTATTTAAAGGTACGCAATAACTTGCGTGTTGAATGTTAGGATAAGCATTCTAAACTGATTAAGACTTAAACTCGGCTTTGTAATTTATGAGTGTTGATTGTGTTATTCGTCGTTGAATCTGGTCTGAGGAGCGACAACTTGTCATGATGCAATGACAATGTAGAATAAACGCTTAGGCCACTTGTCATGATGCAATGATTTGGCTCGGCGAGTTGTCATGATGCAATGACAATATTATAATAGGTGCTTAGGCCACTTGTCATGATGCAATGACATGGCTCGGTGGGTAATCGAAGGGAATATAGTAACAGTGTAACATTTACTTAAACTTGGAAAGAAGTATCATAGTTTAGTTCAACGTTTATGGAAGCGTGTGAACTAGATTCATGTTATGGACTGAGTCTAAGTAGAGTTGGGTAACGGCTATAAGCCCTGGATGAGATTACTGTTTCTTTTTCAGTGTAACGTTATCTAGAAGATATAAGTATTCGGGCTGCTTATATCAACCCCCTAAGCGTCATGAGCGTTACTCAGGATCCCCAGATTCCCATGGCTTGATTCGGAGTGTGAATACTACTATGATAGTTGTTTATTTACTTTAAAGAAAAGATAATAATCTATGGCTGTGCATTGCATATAGTTTAAGTCGTGTGCCACTCCGTGTGCGATTGTGTTACTGTGTACTGGGCTCCAGCTCATTATTGTTGTTGTTATTCTTTTTACAAGTATTGTTGTTGTTGATTATGTTGATGAAGTTGATGATGATGAGTTCTTGTTGATGTTGTTAATGTTGTTGATGAGGATGGTGATGGTGATGATGATTGATATGATGATGTTTGTCCCGGTTTTGGGCGATTCTGAAGATATGGGAGAATGAGTGAAGTGTGATAGGATCGAGATATTACTTGTATTTTGTTTCTTCTTCGCTTTGTTTTATGAAAACTTGATTTATTTATAAATTGTATTTTCTTTTAAGGGCTTGTTAATGTCCAATTGATTGTAAATGATTATCTACCCCTAAAAGTAGATCATAAAGTGTTTTTATAAAGTTAGTTTCTTAGAAAACTGGTTTGCTCTGTAGGGAGTAGAAGTTTATAAGTTGTTTTATAAAATTTGATTTTCCGCTGCCAAATCCAGTTATTTAGAAATCTAACTGAACGATTTCATAAATTCTGGTTTAGCAATGTTCAACATAAACACCTTATGTTAAGACAACCTTACGTATAATTCGTAAGAGTTATACGTGGTTGGGAACTTGGTGTGCTTAGTTTGAGAGTTGAGCATGTCGGGTCTTTACATAAACACATGTAAGAACATTTGTTGGTACAAAACAAAATACATATTGAAATTATTAACAAGCTATAGATCTCAACTCATAAGGTTACAAAGATACCAATTTCATAAATGTTCTTGTTGAAAATCAAGAAATACTTGAAATCCTAATTCTCTTCTTGCAAACAAAAGAAACGTTGAGAGAAGAGAGAGAAAAGGGTACGGTAGCTATGAAAATTAGAATACGTTGGAATGTACTATATATGTTGCATTTTTCAATCTTATGTAATAGAGCACCTTAAAGTTGTGGTTTTTTTAGAGAAAACCTTGTAATTATTTGAAATATTATGGGCCTTCAATGGTAGATTCATTAGTAATTGGATTGGGTTATTGAAAACCAACAATCTTTTATATATAATTTCGAATTTTGTGTTCTAGAGGTACATCCTTTCATGCAAATTATAGAACTTTTCAAGATATGGACTACATAGATTTTTTTTTTTTTTTTGTCATTACATTGGAAGAAGGGAGAATCGAACTTAGTATCTCTTGCTTGAGAGAACAAGGGAGATACCATTAGGTTAAGGTCATTGGCGACTATATAAGAGTGTTAAAAACCCGGTATTGGGCTCTAATGTTAATAGTCTTCAAGAGGCATTGTCATTCAGATATCTGACATTAATAACTCTTTCTAAAGAGTTTTCCTTAATCACAAAAAAAATAATATATCACATCTGTATAAAATTAAAAGAATAGTATCAATCTCATATTTATAAAAATGTATAAACATATAGTATATTGACCATAATTATTTCTTAAATAAGTTTTTTGTTTTTAACTTAAAAAGTATAGTCAAAGCTAAACTCTACATGCAATGCAGGGTTTTGAGTAATTGTTAGAGAGAGAGAGAGAGTTATTTTTTTAAGAGAGAGATACAGAGTTGCTACATGATATTACATGCTTTCATATCTATGTAAGCATCCATAGTATTAGGTATTTGATAACGTGGTTTAGTTTGGTGAAACTCATGTCTACCATGTTTCAAGAAAAAAAAAAAAACAAAATTAATATCACATTTATATGGGACACTAATACTTTGTTTGGCATGATGAAATGAATTACAAAGAAGATTATGGAAGAAAAGAAAATGGAGGGAATAAATTATTAGAGAATTTTAATCATTTCAGCTTTGTTTGACATAATAATGAAATGAATTAGGAATGAAATATCATGGAAGGAAGTAAAGTGGGGGGAATGAATTGTAAAAAATTTTAAATCATTTTATGTATTTGGATAATAAGAGAGAGGAAAATGAGTGGAATGTTAATTATTATAAAAGACAAAATAAGATATAATGATAACTCAAAAGGATAATAGAGAATTTATTCCCTTCCATTTGCCTTCCCTCCTAATTATTCCTTCCTAATTTTTCCACACCAAATATATTATTCATGTGTTTAAATAATGAAGGGAACGAAAATTAATGGAATGTTAATTTTTATAAAAGAAAAAATATGATATAATGGTAAATTACTTATATGCCCCTAAAAGATAATAAGTAATATAAAAAAAGAAAGGTACGTACAGGAATAATTTCAATTTTTTTCCCTTTCCCTCCATATTCGACGAAAAAAAATGGTGGGAGTCTACCCTTTATCTTTCCCTTTCAAAACAAACAACAGAATGAAATTAAATCTCTCCCATTTCCTTCTCCTCTTAATCATTCCTTCCCAATTCGCTTATACCAAACACAATGTAAATATAGCATCTAATAATTGTGATATAGCAATTTACAAGGAAAATTAATATAAATGCCATATACTAAGAAAACTAATATTTCATTTATGAGATGCCACATTTATAGCTGCATTAATTTGCATTATGAAGTTTGACATGCTAGGAAAATTAATATCATATCTCTAACTTGCAATATTGCCTTCTATAATTAATTTTATCTACTCAGTATTTGTGTAATCTCTTTTATGGATCAACAAATAAAATATTATCTTTCCTTTGCTTATTGATTGTTTAAAAATAGACTTAAATCATGTTTCCATGAATATAGGAAACTATCTATTAAAAAGGTAAGAGCAAAATGAAAAATATATTATGTTTATATTCCTTTTACGGGTGCTTAGTTTATCTTTGAAATACATCTTCTTTAAAATCATGCTTTTAAACCCTAAATGATTATTTACTTTTAACAAAAATTAAAAATTGCTAAAATTAAAAGAATGGCATGGAATTTTGAAAAGAAAGAGAAGAATCCCATGTTTCAATTTCTTTTTTCATCATCTAGGATAAATGGCCATATAGAGATCTCAAAATATGTCTTTCAAATTTAGAGTTAATTCTTTTTCAAATATAAAGGGCTAACTGCTAAGTATTGTAAACTACACTTAAGATGGTGTGTTTGTAATTTATATTTTTAAAAAAGCGATTAATGTTGTAAATGGCATCTGAATTTTGATAAAATATATAATTATATATCTGAATTTTAAAATTTATCAATTCAAAATTTAGTACTTGAAAGAATTTTTAGTGTATATCATAGTACTTTTGTCAAATTGGCTAGCACTGTGATCCTACATACTATTTCTAACCAATATGATGAAGATTTTGTTGGCATATGCATAAAGTTCTTTTAAGTGAATTGATCAATTTCAAAATTAAGGTACCTAATTGTATATTTTGTTAAATTTCAATGCCACTTGTAACCATTTATCCTAAAAAACAAAAAAAGAACCATCCATACAATTAAACCTTTATAAAATAACACTATTGAGACCAATAAAAAAATATTATTTTATAAAGATTATTTATTTATTGATACATGAATAATTTATTAAGTTATTGATAAATGAGTATTTATTAATTTACAAAGATTTTTTATTTTTTACACTTTTTTCCAAATTTTATATATAATTTATCAATGAAAACTAAAAATAAGTATGGATAAAATGCATATATAGTGTATATATAAAAAAAATTTAAAATAACTAATGTACAAATATAAAACGAAATAATAAATTTTACAGCATGGAAAACTATAAAGTTGTAGTAAATCTTAGAAATTAGAACAGATTGGTACATAAGAAAATGAGTTTTTTAAAGTTGATGCTTTAGAAGATAAAGGGTTACAATATAGTAGAAGTAGTTTGGAAAAACTTTATTATAAACTTTATATGAAATTTCTTATGTATTTGGTGAATTATTAATTTATACTTTCATTAGGCCTTAAAGATTTCTTTATAAATTATTATCTTATGTATTTATCAATATTATTATTTAGTACATTAGTTCAGCTTGTGATCGAAAAAAATTATTATCCAATCTAAATTATTATTTTATCGAATATTTATTTATTGAGGTTTACCGTCATATATAAATATGACTCAAGACACATAAAAAGGTAATTATGGGTCTGTTTGTTTCATCTATCTACAAATGATACATAGATTTTCAAACAAATTGTTTATTAAAAAATAAATATATATAAAAAATAGATGATTTTACTCATAACAAGTCAAAGAGACCAGACAAAAATCAAATATGAATAAAATACAGATACAAACAAAATACAAACCATCCAAACTGATCCTAAATGAAATGCTTTAATGAACTGACCCGCCATCCCATCAATTGGTCCTTCCCATCGCTTCTCCTTCACTTTAATCTCTTTAAAATTGCTAAATTACAATTTTTGTTGCAAATAAAATCACAGTAATACTGAGAAGTGGTCATCGGATGACCGTTTTGCTTCGGGTGGGAAATACTTTTTCTTGGATTTAACTGTTTTATGTTTTAATTCACAAAATATACAAACTACTTAATTATAATTTAATTTTGGTTTAAGTTTTCCAAACAGTGTTTTGGTAACTCCATGTTCTTTAATATGATAAGGTTCACAAAATTTAAACTTGATAAATCTTTTCTTTTTTTTTTTTTCAATGATTATAATAATACAGCTACTAATAACCCTATATAATACGAAAAATCAAACCCAATATCACGTAATATCACTAAATTAGTAAATTATATGACCATTCAAACCTCAGGAAGTCGTCCTTTTTAAGTTTACCCTGAATTCGGTATAGACGAAGTTAGAGTGCTTTATCACATCAAACAGCACACGTGGATGTTTAAGAGTTCCATAAATATCACATCGCAATTCTAATTTGGTCAAAAGCTTTGGCTCGGGTTTTCCCCACTAAATTTGGTGGGAAAAGGGACGGATCTTTAGGATGGTAATCCATGGTTATTCCCTATGGCGTTTCACCTATTTTAACTCTAGTTTCTAGAAAATTTTTTATTTTTTGGAAAACGAAAAACACATGTATTATGTTTTCTACCCTTATAGCAATGAAAACCGGAACAATAGCTGATTAAGTAATTTTATTTTTAATTTTTATTAATTTAGTGCCGTATTTCTATTTTGATATATTAATATTCGTACATTAAAAGTACTTCTAGTGTTTTTTATTAAGTAATAATATGATAACCGTTTATTTTGATAATGGGATGATAGTAGATCAAGTATCTTTATTTTCATTTTTTTTTTGTTATTTGTCAAAATATAAAGATACGGCAGTAAATTGCCAAAATTAATAGTACATTTTAATCTACCATTATCCAATTATCTAAATAAACGTTTGTTAAATTATTTCTTAACAAGGACACCGAATCTCATAAACTTTAATAATACAAGCATTAATTTGTCAAAACATAAAGATATGATACTAAATTTCTAAAAGACTAAAGTAAAGACACTTACATTTTGTTTGGCATGATGAAATGAATTCACAAGGATGAATAATGAAGGAAAAAATAGATGAAATATTAATTATTATATAGAAAATAAAATAAAATATTGATAAATTATTTGTATGCCCTTAAAAGATATAGATAATTGAAAAAAAAAAAAAGAGACATATAGAGTAATTTCAAAAAATTCTAATTTCCTCTAATTCTCTCTATTTTAAAAGGATAAAAAATGGTGAGGCCTGAGAAATTTAATCTTCTAATTTTTTTTTTTTTCCTTTTGCAGTTTACTTTCAATACAAACGAGGAGATAGAATTTAATTCCCTCAATTCCCGACTCCCCTCCCCCTCCCCTCCCCCCTGCTTAACCAGTATTATATGGTTATAAGGTGATTAACCATCTATTTTTTTATTATACTATTTGTCCTTTCTAATAACAATTTATGCTTGATTAAATTTTGAAACACATTTGTCAAACACCAAGTCATATTGCACATCAGCATCACTACTAAGTTTTTAATATAGCTGAATTAACAAGAAACACAAGATAATGAACTCCCCAATGTTAATCCTAATGAGCTGTTTTGGCTAATCTCCGTATGACAATATCCTAATGGCGTGATTCCCAAGGGATAACGCAAACAACTGTGGCTTAAATCGGATTAATAAACGGGTGATTGTTAATTATTAGATGAATGTTTCAGAGCCGACAACTATGTCATGATTGTCCGACCCATCTCGTTTATTCGCTGTTCTTTTCTTAAAACATAGGCTGTGTGCTTCCCCATTCCATTAAACTATTTTATTTTTCCTTATCTTCTCACCTGGCCTCCTTTTAATTAGATGAACCTTACTCCTCCCCAGAGAAAGGCGGATAGCCCTTGTCTCCCTCATAAACAAACATATTCACAAATTTCGAATGAAAGTCCCTAATTCTTTGATGAAAAGAGACGGCAAAAAGATAAGATACGGAAGTTTCGATCATATGTTAATACATGAAAGTGTTAATGAATAGTTAAAAAAAAACCACCATCTATATTATAAGTAATAACAAATATCAATTTTTTTTTATTGTCGTATATAAACATATCATATAATCCTAAATCATAAACCTCAAACCCTAAATATGAACGGGCATAGGAAAGAGTTAGAGGAAAAAATTATCTATTATTGATATTCCATAATGCTATACATATTCAACTCTTATATCAAAAGTACCACGTCCAATTTTTTAGATTTGATTATAATGGGCATAAGCTAAAGGATATCATATTAGTAGGAATTTTGTCTTTGATTAAAGGGAAAAAAAAAAGAACAAATAGACCATTCATGTATATATGGTAATAGGGATATCATTCACCCTTTATATAAGCACCTATATTATAATTAAATAGGGTTGCAAACGAGTCAAAATGAGATAATATAATGCTGAATTTGAATTTGACTTTGACTTTGACTTGAAATTTTCAAGTTTAGGCTCGGTACGAGTTCGACTAAGCTGGCTCAAAGTAACACTTTATAATCTTGAGTTCAACTCAATTAAGTTTGTTTAGCCTCAAGTTATTAAACATATATTTTAAATTCTAATTAAAATAATATCAATACCTAACTCAATTTGAATTCAATTAATATTCACACTCAACTTGAACTCAACAAAACTCAATGAGACTTGCTAGCTAATCAAACTAAATATATAAAGTTCGAGTTCAGCCCGATAAAATATTCGAATAGTTCAAGCTCAAGTTCAAGTTCGATTCGACTATTCACAGATCAAACTCGAGTAAACATCGAGTAAAACTCAATTAGTTCGTGAACCAATGTAGTTTATTTTTACCCCTAACTATAAGTATATTATTTTCTTATAATTCTTATTAATAATTTTACATGTAATTAATAATTCTAAACCCACAACACCGGTGCATCGATAGAGCTACATGTTTTGGTTATATATATTCTATATGTTCTTCTCCATCACATATATTCGCAATAATGGAGACAATAAGACAAAAGAGTAAATCCAACGAGTCCAACATGAATGATATGCTCTTCAGCATAAGCATCTCACCCAATAGATGCTTCCCAAGCCGACATGCTTGTAGGGTTTAGCTATGCCGCCAACCAGTCATACCTAATCTGTTCCTTCGACATTTCAACGTGACGGTCGAAAAAGAAAAGGTTGAGGATGATAAAAGGACCTCTCCTTTGTAACGCTTTTTCATTAGTAGTAGTTTAGCATTTCCAATCAATGGTTGATTGATATGAAAGCATATTCTTTTGTATTGATGTGGTATCCAAACGCTTAATTTCAAAAATGAGTCTAGATTTACATCAAGCAAGCATAAGTGCATGTAATCATAATTTACGTAGGATTTTAATTTGATTAATTTGTAAACTCAAAATAATCTAATTATGTAATTGTATTTCAAGTTGATTCTAGCATTTTTTTTTTTTTAAATACGTATCTCGTCTTTTCTCCCTTCTCTTTTATTCGCAAAAACATTGCCCTAAAGATGCATTTTATTGATTGCAAATCTAATCTGAAAAATTCTTAGGAACTATGAATAAATACCTTCCATTTAATTTATTTTGTCTTTATTGTTGCAAAAATCACTATCACTAAAAAGGAAATGTAAAACTTGGTACCTAATTTTATACAAAAAAAATAAAAAAATCTATGTGGTACTTATTTTTTAAAGTAGTTAATTTAATATTTAATCAAAATTTTCATGATTGTTTTGAGGATAAATGTCGTAAATGGCACCTGAAGTTTAACAAAATATATGATTAGATATATGAACTTTTAAATTGATATTTGAAATTAATCAATTTCTACATGAAAGAATGTTTTACATATGCTAGTAATACCTATGTCATATTAATTAAAAATGTTATATAGAAGACGATGTTAACCAATTTGACAAATATATTATTAGCATATAAAAAAGTTTTTCATATACTAATTTGATCAATTTTAAATTTTAGATATCGAATTACATATTTTACCAGAGTTCAGGTACTATTCCGACATTAACCTTATTTTCACTATCTCATGAACATTATTTGTTCTCTTTCTCGGCATAGAAGAAACAATCTATTAATATTAAATAGTGCTAGGAAAAGTAGTAAAAATTCAGTAATATATTACTTCTTCTAAGTTAGTAAATAGAGTAAGTAATATTAAAAAAATAAAAATAATCATAATTAAATTGATCACTTTTAAATTTAGAGACTAAATTATATTTTCACGTAAAGTTTAGGTTTCAAATTTTACATTTTTCCGAACTAAGATCAACCAAACAAAATATGACAAAAGGAAAAAATATAAAAAAAAAAAACCCAACTTTTATTTATTTATTTATTTACTTACTTTTTGGGCCAAACAAAAACCCAGATCTAAAGCTAGCACTTCCATAGCTCTTTGTTCATCTTTTGCATCACTTGGACTAACTTTCGAGATTAAATGACTGTGATAAATGAGAAAGGTAAATGAACGACTTTGCCTATAAACGGGAGTTAAGGCAAGTCTGGATGCATGTACTTCTGCCTACCGAGGATGGCATTTCTCGTACGAACTGTACACGAACTGTCATGCATTTGATGTGTTGTCCTAGTAAGATGGCCCACTGTGTTCACAATTTATTATGCTAGTTTCTTGTGGAAACTATTAATTGACACTGATTTTTCAAATGAAATTTGAGTAATTATATGGTAGAGGATTTGATATATTAAAGCGAGAGCACCGTTTATACTCAAATTGAAAAGGTATATATAATAATTTATCCATCTAAGTAAATAAGGGAAAAGATTTCGAAGTTTAGGCAAGAAATACTAACACTCACTATCTAGATAAAATTAAAAAAAAAAACAAAGAAAAAGAAAAATTATAAGAATGGGACATGTATGTTGAGTCTTTTAACATTTTGTGTAATAAATTAATCTATGTTTCTTGTTTTAGGAAATTTAAAATGATACTAGCAGTACGATTCATCTAAGCTCGCCAAATCATTCAATATCCTACCCTATCAAACAAGACACCTATCAATTTAAATAAAGCGACTAGGAGCAATCCTTAAAAATGTAATTATAGGAGCACTAGTGACCTCTCAAATTAGTAGAGTGCAATCATTAAAACAGTAATTAGATCATTAAATTTCTTTAATATTGCCTATGTGACCTTATATTATATCCACCTTCTCAGAGTTCCTAATTTAAATTAATATATCTCCATATCACTACCTCTTAGTTTCAAATTGATTAATTAGAATCTTTTTCTAATTAAAAACTTTGGGATTGCGTCACTTCTACCCACTTTATGAATTATGTTATTAGATTTGATGTTAATCCATAATATTTATGCTATCTTATATTTAAGATTGTGTGTGACTCCTTTTAAAATCATGCAGGTATATACAAACATATGAGTTTCTTAGCTTATATGCATTAAATCTAACATTGAATTCCCACGTGTGCAAATAAAGAATAAAACACAATCAAATGCAACAAAAACATTGAAAAAGAAATGAAAAATGATCATATAGTTCTTCTATGTTCAATCAAAGCCTATGTATTAAATATTCACTCCTCCATAAACATAATTATGAAATCATAAGGAAGAATAGAACTTAAATAATCCATAATAACATTATGTGGATCTTCTATTTTTGATACACAGTTGCACTTTTTGGTGTATTCTTAGAGCATATACTTCTTTCAAGTTGCAAATTATCTTCAAAACATATGAAAGTTGAGTTAACTTCTCAAAATAGGCTATCCTAATTAAGAAAAACACCCTAAAACATTTAAAAGCAATAATAAATTTAATCTATAAAATTGGTACATGGCAATACCCAAAGTGACATGAACATATCTTTGTAAAATTAAATAAATTCTAAATTGTTAGGTTTTGGCCCAACTCATATGTAACCATATAAAAAAAAAGGCATAGAAACATTATTAAAAAAGATGGTATGAAATTACAAACTTACCATGGAAGAAAGCACGATCAAAAAAAAGGAAAATCAAGAATTGTGGCATGCTTTACAAGAAGACTAAAAGTTAACATTACTTTAATCCCTCTGATGCAACATGGTGTTAAAAGCCAAATCGATGAAAAGAAAATTATCTTATGACATCAGAAGAAAGTCAATTTCGGTAGAACAACTTCGGATCCACAATTAGATGGCTTATTGAGTCTTAATGACGAAACTTCTTTCATTGAATTTGTGGTGTGGAATACTTTAAGGTGATTATTTTCGTTCCTTACCAATCCTCCTCAATTATCTAGATTGAGTAGGTATTTTCACTGTTTTGGTTTTCAAACTAATTCATGTTGTTCTTTGGTGTTTTATTTTAAGTTTGTTATATTATTTTTCGCTTATAAGCAAGAGGAAAAATATTTTATCATTATAGGACAATATTTTTCCATCAAGTGGTGTCAAAGTTAGGATTAACAAAATAATAATTATATGATTATTGTGTTACAAATATGGTGGGATCATTGAGTACAATGATAAAATTAAAATTATCAAATTATTTAATTTTGAGGTTGATGATAGAAGATCTTTATATTGTAAAAATTTATGTGCACCTTTAGGCAATAATAGAGCAAAGCCAAAGGATAAATTTGATGAAGTTTAGTCTATCATGCATACAAAAACTGTTGATCATAGTGTAAATCATCATGTTGTTTAAGAAACCAAAGAAGATGCTGATCAAAAAGGTTTTATTCGGTGCGATTTGTCTCTCATATATAGACTTTAACTCAAGTTAATCTTTTAAAGTGTAAGGATGAGTCCAATATGATAAAGCAATTGAATGATTTTTAGGATCTTTTGAATTAATTATCTATTGTGAAATTAGTGTTTAATGATGAAATACAATTGTTTTTTTAATTATATTCATTTCCTAATTGTTAGAAGACACTTGTGATGTTAGTTAATAATTCTACTTTAGATGGAAAGCTCATTGTTGCAAAAGTGAAAGACAACTTAACAAATGAAATAGCTAGAAGAAAGGAATTCGGTACGAGTTTTAAGACCCGAGAACTAGCTAATAATAAACAGGAAAGGCAAGATGAAAGCAAGAGTAGAGGTTCATCTGATAAATTTGAAAGATCTAAAAAATCAAAAGGAAGGTCCAAATCAAGAAGAAAAAATATTGAATGTTACCATTGTGATAAGCCAATACATTTGAAAAGAGAGTGTAGAATACAGACAAGAGAACAAGTTGAAGGTAAAGGTAATTGAAAAAGGTAAAGACAATACTACTACAACAATTGATGATGAAATAGCTGTTGCCCAGGATAATGATTACATTACTCTTGCATGTTATGATAATGAAAGGATTATTAACTCTCACACCTCCTTTCATATGATATTTCATGGTGAATTTTTCTCAACTTAAACCACTAATGACTATGGTAATGTCAGGATATGAAATGATGGGACATGTTAAAATTGTTGGCATTGAAAATATTATTAAAGACTAACACTGATTGCAAACACATTCTTAGAGATGTCAAACATGTTCTAAAAATTTGCCTAAACCTTTATATCTATGGGAAAGTTAGTTATGAAGGATATGATAGCTATTTTGGTGAAGGTATATCGAAGCACACTTATAATTTTCTCATAATGTTCAATAAGATTTTAATAATGTACTTGATGGATGCAAAAATATAAGATTACTTTCATAATGTGTTAAGGAAAAATATTGTAAAAAATTGTTACAGAAAAAAAAAACGATAAAATGACAACACAAAGAAATCTCTCAATATCAACCCTTTTTTTTTCAAAAGGAAATTTTACTAAAATAGAACCAAGAGTACATTAGAAAATACAAGGATAAGATTTTTTATCCAGAATAATTAAACCTCCACATGAAAAAAAAAAAGAAAAAAAGAAAGAAAGAAAGAAAGAAAATGGTAGTGAAGATGTCCAATTACAAATGTTTAGAATTTTAGTTAACTAACCCATTAACTTATTTGCTTATCTGAAAATATGATTTCTTGATGCATTCAATTCTTCATCTTCATTTGAATTCGTTGTAATAAATAGACAACATGCCATCTTGGCTTGCTTTGATTTGAAATTAATTGATAAATGAGGAGAGAATCTATTTCTATGTTAATATTCATGATCTTATGTTTTTCACACTATTGAGTATGTAATTTGACCCCATATTCAGTAAGTATCATTCATCTCCTACTGCTACATCAGAAATAACGGATGCATCGGTGTCCAATTTAAATCTTCCACGATCAAGCCTTATCATGCTATTTGCCTAAAAATAGTTATTTCTTCAATTTTTTTTAATACCACTTAGAGTTGACCACAACTCTCAATCTTATCCTAAAGTGTTATATGCACAATTACGGTGTGTATGGATATTTTTAACATAATGGAAAGTGTTGGGAAAAGATTGGACCTTTTCCTCTTGCCAATGCGATCAACAATCAACAAAATATAAATCAAAATGCGGAATTGAAATAACATCAGGATTTAACATGGAAAACTCAATACGGGAAAAACCACGGGACCAACAACGCTCAAATTCTTTCACTATAAATAATATAATGGGATTACAATTTTGTTCTTCACTAGATCTGTCTAGTGGATCACTCAATTCTTCACCAGAAATTGGTGGATTACAATAGGAACAAGATTTCCTTCATCTAGAGTTTCTCACTCTAGGGTTTCCTCACTTTTCTCTCTAGAACTCTCTATCTAGGCTTGAGAAGAGGCACACACTTGTTCCTTGCAAACCCTAGGACAATAAGGAGAATATATATGCAACAACACAAGGAAAACCAAAAGACACTCTAGGCTAATTTTTTATTAAAGGCTAGCGGTTTTGGATTTGGGTGCTGACCTTTGACATTTTGGAGTAATCAATGTTGTTGTACACTGACGGTGTACCTCCCTTGTTGCAAGTGTACATCAAAAACTTCTTGCTTTTGCACAAAACTCCTTATATCGAAGTCTTCTTCCAAGTATGTCACATATACTTATGATATCTTGAGTCAAAGTCCTCTAAATATATATAAACATATATTTAGGATTTCCTTATTCAAAGCGTGTTGCTCCATTCTTACTTTGATTCTAAAATCTTCTAAATATATATCTGATATATTTCGGCTCCATTTGGTTATAGACCCATATGAGTTGGATCTATAACTCAACAATACTATTGGGTGCTATTGGGCATTCTCAACCCTAAAAGCTAGCTTATGAGGTGAGGCTTTCCCTTACACTTATAAAGTAGCACCCAGCCCCTTCCATAACCGATGTGGGATATCCCTCACATCTTCCCCTATCACACATCAGACCATGGGATTAACCATCCATGTCTGGCTCAATCCAAGATGTTGCAAACCTTGGCTCTAGTACCACTGTTGGATACTATTTGGCTTTCTCAACCCCAAAAGCTAACTCATGAGGTGAGGGTTTCCCTTACACTTATAAAGTAGCATCAGCCCCTTCCACAACCTATGTGGGATATCCCCAACAAAGTTATCGCAAGTTTTAAAAAAAAAGAAAAAATTAGAGAAAGAAAATTTTTAGTTATATTTGGATATTAGAAGTAAATATAATATATATATATATATAGATAGAGAGAGAGAGAGAGAGATGATAGAAAATGAAAAAGACCCTTAACTTTTTTTTTTCTTCCTTTTTAAAGGCGTATTTGTATGTTTTCTCATCTTTCACTCCTTGTGGTCTGTTTCTCTAGATTTGGAGAGAAAACTTAAGTTTTTTCAAGGATTCATCCGTTATTACTTACTTTCAACAAGTTTTAGTTTTTATAATAGCCAAACATATGTTTTCTATTCATTTCTACCGTTTTCTCTTACTTTCCCATACTTCCATCGTATCCAAAAACAGTGTTAATAAAAATTGTTATGTATAAGAATTACAACTTATCCATTTCACAGAATATGATTCCAAAAACATAACATCTTAAATGAAGCTTATACCTCTGCATTATGTTTTAATTGAGGAAAAGAAAAAGAAAGAGATGCATAGAAGACGTGAATTTCACTGTGATTTATTTATTTGAAAATCGAAGAAAGGAAGAAATGAATCTCTGCGAGAAAATTGAAAGGCTTTATTTTAAAATTACTGTATAGCTTTTCTAAAAACATACACCTTAAAGCTAGAGGGATTTTTATAGCATAAATTATATTACTAAATACTATTTTTACTTCACTTCTATTCCAGCCTTAAATGTATATACATTTTCACGAGCTTCTATGGTTTTGTCAATAAGATCATCCAATCAATCATCTGACTATTAAAATAAATATAATAATTAAAATATTAATCATTTTAATAATTCAATTATGATTAAATATAATATAAAACATTAGATAATGATATGCATTAAAATTAATAATGAAAACATTCAATTTCTCTATCATTTCATACTTTTTTTCTCATTAATTCTTCCTTCTCACCTTTAATTTTTTTTAATTTTTCTTTTCGTTTAAAGTTAATATCAAATTGCAACCGCTAAGACTCCCTCTGTTACTTAAGAAATAACCTGGAGGAATATGCTTCCTTAATTTAAGAATATGCTACTTTATATGGAAAACCGGGCCAAAAAAAAAAGGGGGCAAAAAGAGCTTCGTGGATCAATCATTGGTTTATTCATTCTTTATCGTTAATAATGATTATACATTTATGATCCTGATAGGTGATGTTACAACCAACCTCTGCACTGAAAAGGAGACCGGAGAAATATCAGAATCTGAATAATGGATATTCCATGCACTTAATATGGGTTTTATATGCCTATTAAATAAAATCCTTTTACCCAAATTGATTTTGTCCGGGGGAAGGAAAAAAGATTTTGTTTCTTGATAAGCTTCGTTGAAGTGTTTGTAAATAAAAACAAAATTACAATACAATGAAGTGTGGTAATAAAAATTTCCATCCGTACTCAAATCATTTTAATTTTGATCATCAATTGAGTTCATTATAAGTATTGTTCAAAAAATATCTACGGCTACTATAAAGGTAAGGACTAACCTAATATTTAGGGATATCTTAAATGAATTTATCTTCAAGTATTGATATTTTTTAATATAATTTATCATAATATTTAGTTCATTGGGAAGTTTTTTCTTTTCTTCTTTTTTTTTCAAAGTCACATTTACTATTAAAATTTTATCTACTTTATATGTTAACCATTTGAAATTTAGAAATACTCATATATTATTCATAATTTTTCAAATCATTTATATATCTCAACTAGGAAGTTAATTATAAAAATTTACAAAGTTTAAGTATTTAATTACAAAAATAAATAAAATTCTAGTATTTAATTATTAAAATAAAGAAGTCCATATATCAAATTAATGCTTTTATACTTTAGATTCACAATATAAAAAATAAAGTATAGATATCAAATGTAACATCCATCACTTTTCTTTTCTTTTTAAAATTTTTAATTAATTTTTTCAGTTCTTATCTGTTTCTTTTTTGTATTTCATTTATAAAACATATCAAATCAATCTTTGAAACCATGTACCCGACCGGCTTATGAAAATGCCCTTCAATTTGCTCCATTTACCCTTAATTTAACGTATTCGCTTATTATGATTCCAACTTTGACTTCAAAAGTTGGTGTGCCAAACCCAATTCACGCTTACACACCTACTAAAATACACAAGATTTAATTTTATTTTTTTTACACTATATTAAATTAAACCGATTTTGATAATTTTTGTAAATCGGTAGGAGGAAAAGCAAAAAACATGTAGAGTAGAAACAAAAATGAAAAAACTCTCCAATTGGATGGAGTCTTCACTCATCAAAAACAAGTCCACGATTCTGGCTTTCCTTTAATACTTTAGAATCAAGGGGAAAAAAAATTCTAATGGAAAGGGATTTTTTTTTTCAAATTATTATCAACCAATTAAGCACTTCTAAAAATTTATGTTCCTTCAATAGTATAGGTAAGTCTTTTTTATTTTAGGCAACACTTCCTACTGAGGTATAACACATTAAAAATTATTCGTATGTATTACGCATATAGTGATCCTATAGTGGTTCTGCAATCCTATTTAGTATAACTCAATAAAAAGTGTTGTCAAAGATAAATGATCCACTGCTTATCACACTCAATGATATTTTGAAAGTGCCATATATATAAGATGAAATAAAAGTCGAACCATTTGATTGACTTTACATGAAAGTAAATAAATAGTAATTAATTTGAAACGCATCAACGATTTGTCACCAATATGATACGTTTGCTAAAACAAAAACTAAAAACCTTTTCTATTTCTAAATGAAGGTTAAATAAGAATGTAAATAAAATATATTAAAGGAAAAGGATTTTTATCTCAAAATTTTTTGTTAGATATAAATATAATTTTTAAACTCTTCCAAAAATTGCAATGCATACCATAATTGAAGAAAAAAGAAATAAAAAATTGAAAGAGGATTACATTCATTTTTAAGATTATCATCAAAGCTTCTATAGTAATGCTAAGAAAACCCTTCAAATAGCAAGAACCCAGAGTTCTATACTTCCCCTAGCAAATTTTCATGAAAGAACTAAAAAAAATGAAAAGAAAAAGGAAGGAAGAAAAAGAAAAAGGATGAGAAATACGATATAATATAGTTTTATCTTGTTTGATAGAACCTAGAAGGATAAAAAGAAAATGTAATATCTCTCAAGATGACTCCAATTTGAGGTTTTATAATAATTTTTTTTTTCGAGAACTGAAATAATATTTCTTTTTTCAATTCAAAACCAAGTATTATTATCCAAACAATTAATATTTCAATGGTAATCAAAATTTTCATTTCTCTCTTTTGTTTCTTTTCCTTTTGCCCTTTTTCTAATATACAAATAGACAAAATCATTATAAATTTTAATCTTTTATCAAGGCAAAAATTGAAAAGTTATATGCTACAAAATTTGAAAAGGTAAATATTCATTTTGTTAATTTAAAATCTACCCATAACTATAATACTACAATTTTTTATGTGATCAACTTCGGATCACATCTTCTTTATCTAATTACAACCAACAAGAACAACAAATAGAAAGATTAATCAAATAAAATAATAAATGTTTAACATTTGAAACAAAAGAAACTACTATTATTGAAACTTAATATAATGATAAGCCTAAGAACCCACCCCCTTCAAACCTAAATTATTAAAGCCCCTCTCCCCCCTCTTTCCCCTTGCAGGAGCTTTCTGTCCCTTTACGCTTCCTCTTATCAATTCCTACCCCGTGACCCGCTCTCTCTCTCTCCCTATCCATTTTTGTTGGGAGAGAGCTTCATCTGAGAGAGACCATCAAACCCACTTCCTTCCCTTTCTGTGTTTAAACATATAAGTCAAAGGGAGCAGAACACTTAAAAGGAGACACTGTCTAAAGACAAATTTGTGAGAGCTTTGTGTGAAAAAAAAGAAGATGTTTGGGTGTGAGTGTTTTTACTGGAACCTTGAAATAGAATCATACCCATATGAACCACAACCATTTTCTTTACCTTCTCCACTTCCAAAATGGCCTAAAGGTATCATATTTGATCTCTTTCCCCTGTTTTGACTCTTAAAGTTATCACGTTGGTTGTTTAATTTCCTTAAAGATCATGTCTTTATGACCATCTGGAGTACTATAAATTCTGGGTTTGGATTTTTTTTTTTTTTTTGGTGTTTACATCATCTTTCAACTTATTTTGCAATCTCATCTCCCATAACTTTCTAAAATAATGGACTCGGTTCTTGAACCTTTGTTAAAAGTTCTCAAGAGGGGCCTTTTAGCCACGTTCTAGAAGGCTTTAGTTACGGTTTCAGTGTTTTGGCAACGGTTGTACAGTTATAAATTTGTTCTTTCTACACCTGACCAAAAAGTGAAATTGCAGTTCATCTTTTTTTTTTTTTAAAGCTATAAATTTTAATGTTTTGTAGTGTTCTTTTTGGTTATAAATTTCAGAATATGTTGTTTTGTTTTTATTTATAATAGAATATGGCATGTGTATGCTTTTTATCTCCTTCTATATTAACTAAGTAACAAATTTTCTGCGAAAGTAAATAATTGTCTTGTCTTATACTGGCGTTATATGTTTAATAAATTATGATTCAAATGTTTTAGTTATGGAAGAATGTTTTCTTGCTGGCCATTTTGGTGTTTGTTTTTCCAGTTTTTCTTATTTACTTAACTGCTATACCCTTTTTACGAATATGACACTTATAATCGTAGCTATAAAAAGTTATTTATGCTATTCTAAGAAACTTTTATGCTTTATCTCTATCTCAATTAGAGAACCTGGAAAGAGGTACATTTTGAAAGGAAAAAAATAGCCAAGTATGTGAACTCTGCAGATTTTCTATGGATCCGTTCATTTAGGAATGGGAATTGTTTTCCCTTCAATGATTCATTGTTTCGATTGTAACTTGGGTTTTGCATATCTTAGTGACTACTGTAAAATTGACCAGCTTTGATGAATATGGTTGAATAATGATCTCAATGATTTAACTTACGACTTGGAAGATAGAAATTATGAAACGGAAATCTGGGCATACCAAACTCTGAAATTTGCACTCTAGTAATGAAGTTTGAATCGATGAGAGTTTCTTAGGTATATTGTTTATAGCTTGGAAAAATTTTCATAGGCTGACAGCTAAAGTGATTTAAAACGATGTCAATTCACTTTTTCTCTTTCGCCTTTGATCTTGGTTTAAGGTTGTGTCTTAAGCATGAAAATAAAGGTTTGTTGCCTTATGTAGAGAACTTGATTTATGTCTTTGTGACATCCTGGCTCCCACAAAAATGACATGAATAGCTGTAGTTTTCTTCCTTTTTTGTGGGTTTTGAGAATATCATTCTGAGATTAAATACTTTGAGCACACAATAAAGAAGTATTCAATTTAACTTCAATTTCATGCGAAATGGCAGAATTTTTCCCCTATGTTCCCTGAGGTTTAGTTTGATTTTTGCAATTATCCAATTTAATTAAGAAAAGGACTCATCATCTCTGTTCGAGGAAAACGTTCTTGTTCTTTTTAACTCTTGCTTTTGTTAGATGAAAAGTTTGTCCTTCCAGGTTCTAGCATGGATTTCATGCCTTATGGTTAACTAATTGTTCATAGTCTAATGAGGAAAGGGCTAGATGTTTATGATTGCAACAAAGGTGCTTTTCATAAGCTTTATAAGTCACGAACCATTCATCTTTCTTGCATAATGCACTTTGTATCATGGCTTGAGATAATTTATATTGGAAAGTTTTATTAAAGAGCTCATGATGCATAAGATATAAAGGTGCAAATCAATTTACTTTTGAGGCCTTTTTCATTCATTTTGGCATGTTTTAACAATCTTTCTGCTGTAAAACACAAGACTAATGTGAATGTAATTCTAATATTCTACACTCGTTATATCTGATTAGGTAAAGGTTTTGCCACCGGGAAAATAAATCTGGGTGAACTTGAAGTTCTTAAAATCACTAGTTTTGAGAGTGTCTGGAGTTGCAATTTATTGCGAGGGAAAGGAAAGTGGGTTTCTTTTTACAAACCTGTGGGGATACCAGAAGGATATCACTGCTTGGGTTACTATTGCCAACCGAACAACGATCCACTAAGAGGATATGTGCTTGTGGCCCATGATGCTGTTGCTTCCAATGGTCAAAGTGAAAATGTCTCTGGCTTAGGCTCTCCAGCTTTGAAAAAGCCAGTTAGCTACACACATATATGGAATCTAGGTTTGAATCAGGATGATTGTGGGTACTTCTGGTTTCCGAATGCACCTGTTGGTTATAAAGCTATGGGATTTGTCGTGACAAACACTCCAGATGAACCAGATGTGGAAGAAGTTAGATGTGTCCGAGAGGATCTAACTGATTCTTGTGAGCCTTGTGATCTCATAGTTACTATTGAGTTGAAACGTTCTGGTAATCCATTTCATGTTTGGAGCACTAGGCCATGTAAAAGAGGTATCTGGGAGACGGGTGTTTCTGTGGGGACATTTTACTGCAGCTTCTTCATGGAATATATAGGAGAAGTGGAAATAGCTTGCTTGAAGAACCTTGATTCTGCTCTGCACGCTATGCCTGACTTAGACCAAGTTCATGCTCTGATCAAGCATTATGGGCCTACAGTTTTCTTCCATCCAGATGAGATGTATCTGCCATCATCTGTGCAGTGGTTTTTAAAAATGGGGCACTTCTGTACCGTGATGGCAAAGCAAAAGGAGAACCAATTGATTTTTATGGTTCCAATTTGCCTATTGGAGGAAGAATGATGGGGAATTCTGGATGATTTACCAGATGATGATGAAGCAAGAGAATCCGTCGTGAAAGGGAACTTAGAAAGTGCAGAACTTTATGTTCATGTAAAGCCAGCTTTGGGAGGAACATTTACAGATATAGTAATGTGGGTTTTTTGCCCCTTCAATGGACCAGCCACTCTTAAAATAGGTTCTAGGAGTATCACTATGCAGGATAGGAGAGCATGTAGGTGACTGGGAGCATTTCACACTTCGGGTGAGCAACTTTACAGGGGAGCTCTGGAGCATGTATTTCTCTGAGCACAGTGGGGGTGGATGGGTGGACGCATCTGAACTGGAATTCATCTGGGGGAACAAGCCAATCGTATACTCCTCTAAAAATGGTCATGCGAGTTTTCCTCATCCTGGTACCTATCTGCAAGGATCATCAAGGTTTGGAATAGGAGTGAGGAACGATTGTGCTGAAAGCAAGTTTTCAATTGATTCAAGCAGCAAATATCAAATTATTTCTGCCGAGTACCTGAGGGAAAATGCAATTACAGAGCCACGTTGGTTACAGTATATGAGGGAGTGGGGTCCAACTATCATCTATGATTCACGCTCTGAACTCGATAAGATCCTTAACCTTCTGCCCTGGTTTATGAGGTTTTCAATGGAAACTCTTTTTGACTTGTTTCCAACAGAGCTCTATGGTGAGGAAGGACCTACTGGACCAAAGGAGAAAGACAATTGGTTTGGAGATGAAAGAAGTTAGTTATGCCAACGTCAGATTTGTGCTTGGTCTCCAACAAAAGTAATGTGAATATACACTTTTGTGGTTGTTTCACTTAGCAAGAAACTGGTAGTTGGTGTCTTTATCCTTGTGTCAGGGAAAGATTGGATCAACGTCACCATTTTCCTGCAAAGCAAAGTTGACATGCTTTCCTAGCATCTTTCCTTTGCCATCGGAATGCTGGTGACTTGCGGGTTGAAAGGACGGATGGTATTAAGTAGTTGATAGTAGGATTAGATATTTTTTTTGTAGAGCAGTTACTCCATTTGGAAGTTCAAGAAGATCCAAAGGGATGGGATTCCTACATAAAATCCGACATCAGTAGTCAATCCGCCACAGATTGTGGATCACCCTGGACAAGATATTGGGATAAATTTGAGCTCAAATCCAGCATAACTCCTGCCACTTCCAGATATCTATGGATCATATATTTTTTAGCTAGATGAAGAGTGTCATGCCCTGCAATTTTGTCAATATTGCCGCTTCCAGGTTTAGGGTACCCTGTACAAATATATATCCGATGCGTTCCGCTTCTGGTGAGTGGTGAGGGAGTGAGCGCTTTCACCAAGAGAAAATTTGTATACCACTGTGTTGCAACTTTTTCTGAAGATTGAGCATGTTGGGGGGAGTGCTATGTGATTTGCATATCTTTTGGTGTAAACTATGATTAGCACAACTAAACAGGGCTTCTGGAATCCTTAATTCTGTCACTGTTTTAGAGGGTTTGTAGAGAAGGCCGAATCCAAAATCCTTAACAAGTGTCTCCAGCAAAGGATGTTTGGTTTCTAAGTGTTATTTAGTAGTAAATACATAATATGATTTGTTATGAGGTCTATGATTGCCAATTTTATTCTGTTTCAATATAATCATTAGGGGTGGCAAAACGTGGTTGGCTTTACGGATTAAACTGCAACCTGACTGCATTTTTGTGATTCTGTTTGCAATCCTGTTTTTAAACATAACCGCTCTAAGCGTGGAGAGATTATTTGGAGTAGACGTTGTTACGGTTCGGATCTGAACTGATACTCGTTCAGACCCAATGAGTTGGGCAAGAGGAATAAATGTTAATTTAAATTTAATAGCAGTAAAGAAGAGCAAATTATTCCAAAGAGAATCAATAAATTATGCAATAAAATGAAGGCTCTTCTATTGAGATTTTTTTTTTCTTTTTTTCGGTTCAAGCAAGACGATCCGAGAGTTCGTACGCGTACCACATTGATCGGTATTTGGTAACTATTAGGTCAGTTTGCTCCTCTTGACACCATTTTTCAAAACATGATTCCGGGCAAAGAATTCCTCAATTATGATTGTTAAGTGGCAATTCCTAAGTGCAATTTTGGAACGCTAATTATTCGAACAGAAATACAACGAAACAGTTTTTTATTTTTTTTTTTCCCAATCAAAGAGATACTTTTATTTATTTGAAAATTAACCAACAGTAGAAGCATGAAAACAAAGGTTCATGTCTGTCAACAGCAACTGATAAAAAGAAGGGGGTTGAACAACCAAAAATAACTAGCCCATGCCGTTCGTGTAGAATGTCTTATAATACAAAGATTACTCAATCGGCACAGGCATTTGTAGAACACCTTACAAATAACAGAAAAAGATTTAAAGTTTGATCTTAACATAGAAATAACATCGACACAAAGCTTTATACATCAAGGACAAGAAAAAGGCCTGTGTTGCAGGTGATGAATCACCGATAGAGCTAGTGGTGGAATACTATGGAATTGTGAACACAGAACATAGTTAGTGGTACATCAGGGGATTTTCTAGCATGGTTACTCTAATACTTAAGTTAGTTGTAGGCTAGCGAGGGCAAAACACTATAAGACGTTAGATAAGACAAAATAGCATAAGACAGTCTATTCATACCTTTAGAGGTGAGGGTCTATTTATAGTCTATGGTCATACCTTAATTAAGGGTCCCATGGGATCTTGTTCCACATGGGCTTAGGCTAGGTGACCTCGAATCTGAGCTTGTCCTCGTATGGAATGGGGGTAGTCGATCCAAACACGATTAGTGGTACATGGACATGTGGTCCTCGTCGTGTAGAGCCGAGGTGATGGCAAATGAGGAGCCAAGGTCCTTATCTAATGTAGGCCCTTATGGAGCTTCAATATATGGCCAGGTCCTCATGCAATTGAGGTATTGTTGGCTAGAAACCCATGTGGAGCTTCTCAGCTCAAACACCTCTTTATGGACCTGACAACCTATAGCCAATTATTCCATAATAACAACTTGGAAATGCTTGAAAAAACAATATGGGCATCTATCTCCATGGTAACATCCTTCCACTGATTTATACAAAGAAACAAGTTATATATGTGATTTTAATGGATCGTGCATTCGACCTGGGATTTTGCTCATCATAGTTGTAGCATGCAAGTGGTTAATTAAATGAAATTTAGTGTTTCATTGAAGCAAACCTTAATTTTTTTTCCTTTTTGGCCGTTGAAACAAATCTTAATTTAAACATGTTGATTTTTTCTTTTTATATTATTTTTTCAGCTTTTGTAACTCCCCTTCGGCAAAGAATACTAATTTGCAAAGGATTTATTGAAAGTAATTTTATTATTGCCTTGCAAAAATAAAATTTTTGTAGATTTATTTGTAACTATTTCAATACCAAGCTTATTAGAATGGCTACAAGCTGCAAGAAATTCACCACAGCCGTGGGAATGATTCCTACCCTAATGATAATCATTTTGTGCTGCAAAGTTATTGAGCTAATAACTCATAGATTATCTAATGGGAAATAATATAGATAAAATCAATATCCTAGTTGAAAGGAACGAAAACCAAAAAATTTATAGAAAAATTTTGTTTTTGGTTTTCGTATTATTTGAATTTTATGGCTTTTGTGAATGGAATTATAGGAGATGAAATTAGAAGGGATATGAATAAACTAATGTTTAGGTAGATGATGCACCAAAAAATTAAGCTAAACTATATTTAGTTACAATTTAATATGACGCAAAAATAATAACTAAATAAATTTTAAATTAATTAGTCGATATAATGCACGTGAGGAGCTTTACCCTTTACCAACCAAGCCCATGGAAACCGCTGAATTCGAAATTCTTGTAATCGCTCGTCGATGTGCTTCAATAAATGATTCTTCACCAATGATAACAATTGGCTGGTCTTCCTTGGCAAGTTCTAGTTAACCCTTCATATTATCTTAGATATTTTTCTCTATATTAATCTTTTCATTTATACAAAATTCATTTCATACTCTTCGATTTCTACTCAATGAAATCAATATATACAACCTTTCGTACCTCCCTTTCAGCTAATCTCCTTTTCACCCCTTCTTTTACTATTATAATTTCTTCATGTGCAAATTTCAAAACTATCTTCTTATCATTAGTAAAATAAATATTTCTCTATGATTTATATGAGACTGCATGTGGTAATGTTTGGAATGAAACTCTGAATTGCAATATCAAACTATTTTTCTCAACTACTTTATAATATAAATGAACTTTGTCCCCAAGTTTTAAGAAAGAAGGATAGAATTAAAAACTCATCGGATGGTGATAAGAATGTTTCTTCTACCAATTGAACCATCACAAAAGATATGTAACTTTTGACATCCAAAGCGATGTAGATGTTCAAGAATTAAAAATCTATGAGAGCCATATACTAAGATCTATTACCATAATATCCCTGTCCATCTCAACCCACTCAACAAATGACATTAGAATCTTGGAATCAACTTTGTCATTGTTGGCAAGATTGATAAAATATTGTATATCTTCAATAGCGATGTTAATTTAGATCCCCACTCCTTCGTTACCACTAACAAACATTCATTCCAATAATTGAAAAAAATATGTTGTTCATTTTCAATAATAGATGCACTTTACATATGTATTTCATTGTCTTCATTAATATTCATTTGAGGTATGAATTTAAGCTCTAAATGGTAGTGAAACATCACCAAAAGAAAATGACTTTTGTTATGTTTTAGTAGTGGTAGCTAAAATTTTATGGAAATTTGAGAAAATAGGTTTTGTATAATAGTAATAAGGGCATTCAAGCCAAATTTGAAGAGATTAATGACACTTATGAGATTTTATCTAACAAGGAGAAGAGGAAGAATTATGACTTATATAAGGATGAGATAAACAATTTAGGATTCAACAGTGGCAATCGATAAGTTCATGGTGAATACATTTACTTCACAAGTGGTGGGCAAGATAAATCCATTTCTCTTTTGAACCTAGATATTGGTAGACTATGGATGGCTAGAGAGGTTCAAAATCTTATTCAAGTGGTGGTATCTGTGGGTGAAAAAGGATAGGAAGGAAATACATAATTAGTATATGGTTGGTTGGCTACTAACTCGGAAAAATTTTGAATAAGCAGATCTTTAGTAAGTTTATTAGTCGATCCAATAATATAGAGATGAATGAGTTTGTCGTTTTAACGATCAATTTAAGTGCTAGACTTATATTAACTCTACTATTATCGAAGCAATCAAAATTCAAATAAAATAAAACTACACTAAAACTAATTAAACTAACAAGCAATAAAATAAAAAGATCACCGAGAGATTAAACCTTTCTAACTATGGGAAAATCGAATTACCATATATTGCTAATTATATTGTTAGCTACTATTAATTATGTTTAGGTGATTGGCTATTCTTTTGCTAAAAGTTATTTAACAAATCGCATTTTTTTCAAGTGGTTTCTAACCAATATACTTTAAGTTCCTTGAAATTGCAGCCCACTCCACTTTGAGCTTAGCGGGCCTGTAGGTTTAGTAAATCTCAAGTTAATGGGCATCGGAGGTATGCCTAACGTAGCCAATCTGACACTTATTAAGTAGGCAAAAATGCATTAGAGCAATACAGAGTAAGAGTGGAGTGAGTGAACCTCAATCTTGACTAGTTGAACCTTGATTATATAGTGCAATATATATTCTTGATTAGAAAGGTGAATCTTCCCCATATAGGAAAGTCTCCTTGGTTAATTTAGTAAGGTGCCCCCTATCTATTATAGGCAGGTGTCGGATGATCACTTGGGATTCCTTTTTAGGAAGCGTGTCTCCTTTTTAGGAAAGTGACAAAACCCCTTCTTTTTCTCGTATTAAGAAGCCCAATTAGGCAGTTTCCTTTTTTGGACAAGTCCCCCTCATAAGAGCTATAAAACCTTATTAAGCCTTTGGGCTAAAGAGGTCAACCTATCCAATTATAAGGTCAGATTAAACTCATGGGGCTCCTCATAAAAAAATAACCATAAACATTTGCCTTCCCACTCCCTATGGACATAGGTTAGAGGGAGTTTGGAGCAGTGACTAACCTATCTAGCATCGTGTTGATGGGACGCTATCGCTTGGACAAACTGAAGGACTGTTAGTGCTAGGCTAACTTTTGATTGAATGGATCACCGGATGAGGTATATGGTAAGTGGTGCCTGTGCTGTCGAGAGCGAGCCAACCAGAAGGTGCTCCAGATGCAGTCAAGGTTGATATTTAGTTATTTTAAGCTGGGGCCTCTTGCACTTAGCATTGTTCTACTCAGAGCCCTCTGAGGGTCTAGATGCATATCGTGCCTAGGTATGATTGTTAGTTCACACAATCTCGATTTTAGCATGAATAGGATTTTCTAGCAATTGATTGGACGAGGCTCTTGCTCTTTGGTTTACCCCGTGAGGTCATACTTGTGTTCTTTGGATACTAAATTGTATGGTTTTCCAAGATTCTCCTGTCAACATCATTAATTCAACAATTTTTTGCGATCTCATTTTGAGATTATATGTCTTTTCGTCTCCCCTTTCTCGCCTATAAATAAAGGACCGCCTTAACTCCATGTTTCCCAAATTTTGCATGTACCTTTTTCAAGGGACTTGTCATTTCACTTCTGAAAATGGACGAAGAGCTTAAAGACAATAATGATGGTCTTTAGTACGACAAAAGGTGTTGTTCTATCAGCTTTAAGGAACAAAAGGCATTGTTCAACTCTCTCCAACAGGGGAAAGGTTGCTTTCATGGCTTCTTACCCTATCTAAGTGGGGCCTTCTTACAACTCTGAAGAACTTGAGGCACATGAAGCCTATTTTTCAATCAACCTGCCTATGCACAAAGCCATGTGAAATTGGAAATGGGACTACCTCCAAGTTTTCATTGTTGTGGATCCGTTGGGAGAACCGAAGGCTTAGGGTTTGGTATTATAGTCAACATAATTACCTCGGCCATCCTAGGTATTTCCTTCAGGGATGGTTTTTGCTCGATGGCTATCGTTTCTTCCTCCTTCGCTGACTCCTTCCTGCCGCCACAATGTCAGAACTTTCAGGGATACGGCTGGGTTAAAGGGAGGATCATGCAACATATGCAGCCTTGTCATGTCATGACAAGTAGTGTTATAATGACCGAGTTATAAAATAATTTATCTATAATCCCTTTCCTAAGTATAGCCAACACTAAGCAAGTGCACCTGTCAAAGATAGTATACGAATGATGCAGAGGGCCATTGCCCACGGGAATCTTAAAGTACTAGTAATTACCGTTTTTCTATTATCTAGCTGACAATTTCGAGTGATTGTTACTATTACTTGTATGGCGGAGTTATTACAATTGGCTGATCATGTGCAATAGGCGTGGTGGTCAACCTGAGAAAAATCATGAACTGATGACACGTATAGGTGTCGTAGAGAGAGACATAGGAGGAGGAATAAGCAAACATGGTTTCTTGAGTGCACAAGTATTACAAAAGATCAAATCAAATAGATTGATCGTTCTTGACTCATTCTTCGTAGAATAAGTACTTTTATCTTTCTTAAAGATATTTCAGCAGAGTTTTCGTGTTGGTCTCAATCTTACCAATCTGCAAAATTTCCTCTTGAATGAGAAAAGCAACCTCCTATTTATCGATGTTGGATGCTAATGCTAGCCTTTGGATCGTTCTTAAAGATCCAATGATTCTGATTGAAGCCTTCTTTTCTTTAGTGATGAGCTGGACTTGCAAATAAGCTTGAAAAAAGCCTAAGGGTTTTTATAAGATAAAAGAAGCCTATTATTTATTTAAAATAGCATTTTTCAATATAAAATGAATTAAGATTTATTTTAGTCAAATAAATCCTAAATTAACTCAAGAAGATAATTTTTTAGTCTACTTTTCATGCACAAGAAAGTCAAATTAGGTCAAAAACATAATGAACTAGTCCGATGATCTCTGTTCCAAGCCTACCAAGCCAAGTCTCCCTACGATATTCCTCATTAGACTAGGTCTTCTAAGCTCTGTCACTAGCACAAAAAACCAGTCCGTGGCATTAAATTAGGTCAAAAGCCCAATTATCAAAATGACCCTCTACATTTTGCCCCCACTAGCCAAAAACTTCTTTAACAAAGTCATAAACGGGGTTTTGGGCATTTCGTTAAGTAGATGTTATCTTCAGAGTTATTGTAGAACACTAATAAGAAGTTGCTCTGAGCATGAAGTTGTGTACTGCTTTGATATAGCCAATACTTCTTATATTTATCAATAAACCAAACTTTTGTATCTTTTGATAAAATAAAGTAAGCTGAAGTAGTCTTCTTCAAACTTGTTGTAAAATATCTAATGGAACAATTTCGTTGTCACATAAGAACTTAGGATACTGAGTGGACCAATATATCACGTGCTTTCCTTTATGGATTGAAGTAATATGAAATAGCCTTTTTTTCCAAGCCGCTATTGAAAGATTCATTTCTTTGCATTTATTTCATATTGCATCTTATGATGATCATCTTGTTTTCTTTTATTTCTTCTTTTTTTTTAATAATGCTTAATAATTGAATAAAAGCATTAAATTGAGCCCAAAAGTACAGCAATAAATGGGGCAAATGCTCTCGCGTAAGTGATGCAAAGCTTTGCTAAAGGGGTGGGGTGCCCATAGTCAATATCACATAAACCACTTCATTGGGATCATTCTATATAGGTTAAATTACACTGGAAGGTTTCAACGTTTGAGGGTATATTTTTTTGAGGCTCCAACATTTTGAGTGGTTCAAAAGATATCTCAATCTTTAGAGAAGTGGATCAATTGAGATTTCTATTGACAAGTGTTAATAGGAGAAATAGTTAATTAAAACTCAAAAGACCCATCACGTTGTGGCACGTGTCAGTAGAGACCTCAATTGACCCATTTCTCCAAATGCTAGGACCTCAAATAAACTTACCCCTAAACGTTGAGACCTTCCAATGTAATTTACCCTTCTATATGGCCTTTTATATAAGTTTAATGGTTTCATGTTTAATTATACAAAATATTTATTATTCAATGTTTCTAATAATTAGTATATGAATTGATATGAAAAGACTATCATAAGAAGATAAATTAAAAAACTTCCATGGAGAAAATAACATAAAATAAATAAATAAAAGAAGGCAAAAATATAGGGATATATTGATATTTGCACCAATATTATGAAAACAAATTACATGATAAAAAAGAAAGGAATCAACCAAGATGTTTTAAATTATTGAATTTTAATGGAAAACATATTTCCAAAAATGACATTAAAAGAACATGACATAAAGTGGATAAAAAGAGAAAGGAACCAATAAGTACAATAAATTTAAAATTTGAGAAATAAAAGATAAATAACTATTTTATTTAATGTTGTAATTTGAATTATTATTATTTATATTATATATTCTTACAAGAAGAAATGTAAAGGGTTTAATGCTTATAAGATAAAAAAGAGATTGGAAAATAATTAAGATAAAATAAAATAAGAAAGAGATTAGCATACTTCTATCATTTGTAAGTATAATTAAAGCATTATATAACTACTAACAAGAAAAAAAGGGGCAGTGTCACCTAGTTTTTAAGGAAAGATAAAGTTAGTAAAATTATTGTTTATAAATGTAAGCTATTCAAAAAGAAAAAAAAAAACATATGGATTGTGTGGCCCGAAGTTATTATAACAAGCCGTCAAACACTATTATCTTTCTCTTTGCATTCAAAGTTCCAACATAAATCTACATTTATAGAGGCATTGTTTTATGGGCTAAGGGGGGCCAAGGCCCATATGGGCTACCTTTTGGGCCCATCCCTACTTTAAGGTGAGATCCCTTACAAAGTTTGTTCTCTACAAAATCATTGTTTCCCATTAAACCTAAAATATTTGGCATTAATTACTTTGTTTATGATGTTCGTCCTCGAGTTACCAAATTGGATCATATATCTCTCAAGTGTGTCTACTGTGGGTTATTCTTGAGCTCAAAAGGGATATCGTGTTACTATCCTCATCTTGACAAATATCTTGTGTTAACTAATGTCATGTTTGTACAAACGCTCCATTTTTCCTTCATCTATTGGAACTTCAACTTAAGGAAAAAAAATGATATATGTTTCTTTATCATATTACTTATCAGTCTTTAGGTACAACGATGTCTCAACCACCGCTACCATCTCCACCATCAAGGTCTCTTGTTTAACATGTATATTCCAAAAAATGGGACTCACTGACTTCGTGTCTCAAACCATTCTCTTCTTCCTCATCAAATCCTCTTCCAAGTGACTTTGATCTTCCTATTATCTTCAAAAATGTAAATGCCAATATACCTATCCTATTTCTTCCTTAGTATAGTTGGATTGATCTAGTTATAGTGGTCACATGCATGCAGTATACATCTCATAGTACTCATGGCCTAAAAGTAGTGATGTAGAAGCACATGCAAGGCATGGGTAAGAAGGTAAGGAGGAGGGACAGGCAGCCTTAAAGAGCTCAAACGTATTAGTGACGAATGAAGGAGCTATATAGCATCAACCTCACTACTCTAGAGGAAAGGTAGCATGTTCTTCACTTTGAGCTTTGCTTGATCTTTTGTGAGAATATTTCGACAACACGGCAACATTTCTTTCAGTTCTAGATCCCCTTAAATGAAGAAGAGCTCTACGGAATTATAAAGCTTAGCTCCTGATGATGTTTATCGGATCATAAAGATCATCAATGGATGAGATAAATCCTTCTATTTATGGACTCTTTCATAGGCTCTCTAGCCCATGGAAGGACTATTTAAGTGTATAAGCTCCTCGAGAAAGGTTGAGAGTAGATGGGTTAGTTCAATCCATTGGGCTACGCTCTAAGCCCACCATAAAAAATCCTCCTTAGTCATCCCATTTTCATAAAGTTGACTCTATAAGTCTTGTCACTTAGCCAAAGAGTTAGTCCAAATCGTTAATAGGCTTTAAAACCAATAATTTAAATTTAGCCCTCTATACTTTGTTTCCTATGATCACTTGTTATCATTATCTTCTTCATTTATTAGATCATAAGTGGTTATTTGTTGTTAAGGTTAATCCCAATGGATCAGTAGCTTAGCTAAAAGCTCATCTTATGACTAAAGATTATGCTCAAATTTATAGAGTAGGTTACTCCAACAAGTTTTCCCCATGCCTAAATTGACGATGTTTACTTGTTTATATCTTTAGTAGCCACTAATCATTAGCCTCTATATTAGTTGGATATCAAAAACATTTTCTTGTATGAAGATTTATATGAGGAGCTATACATGAAGCAACCACTTAAGTTTGTTCCTTAGGGGGAGTGTAGTAAATTATATCATCTTTGGAAGACATTATATGGGTTGAAATAGTCTCCTCAAGCTTGCTTTAGGAAATCCAGTAAGAAAGTTGAGAATTTTGGCCTAAGCAAGAGCAAATTGGATCACTCGGTATTTTTTAGGCATTTCGACTTAGGTATTATTCTTCCTATTGTATATGTTGGTGACATTATTATTATAAGAAGTGACAGTCTGGGGATTTTCTCCCTCAAGTCATTCCTTCACCCTTAGTTTCACACAAAACATTTTGGAATATTAAAAGACTTCTTAGGAATTGAGCTAACAAGGAGCAAGAAAGGCATCTTCTAGTCACAAAGGAAATATATGTTTCACTTATTAACAGCGATAAGTAAATTGGATCTAAGTTGTGCAATATGCACATGCTTCAAATGTGTAGCTTATTAAAGAGGATAAATTATTCAAGGACCTAGATGGGTATAGGCATTTGGTTGAGAAATTAAATTATCTCACTATGACTTGTCATGATATCCCATACTCAATCAGTGTCGTAAGTTAGTTTAGCTTTAGAAAAAATTATATGTTATCTAAAAGGTGCTATAGGTATGGTTTAGTGTATGGAAATTATGGACATAACTGTATTGAGTGTTTTTCAAATGCTGGTAGGATAAGGTCCAAAATAAATAGAAGATGCACCACTGGTATTGGAGAATATTTCATGTTTAACCGTCATTTTAAAAGAAAGTTATAGAAATACAATTTACATAAAAATAATTACGTAATTACTATTGCTATATCGTAAGGTTTTTTTGCGTATAACATGTTGACACATATAATTATTCAATGTGTATCACATTCAAACCTATATCGCATGATATTTTCAAAAGTTTGCTAGAGTATAAAAGTGTATCACATAACGGAGATGTGATACCTGTGCAAATTCCTGTCGCTTCTTCTTTATGCAATATAGCGATGGTAATTCTATACTTCTTTTTTGTAATTTTTTTAATTTTTTTCGGTCCAAAATTGTAAACATGTTTTTCACCTATTGGTATTGTGTGCTTATTGGAGGAAATCTAATATCTTATAGAATGCAAGGCTATGGCTCAACCAGTATGTGAAATAATGCAAACTAATCATCTCTTAAATAAAGTTGACTTTGAAGTGCCATTACTAGCACAATTTTGGTGTAATACCTTTCACACTAAGCCCCATGTTTCATAAGCAAACCACGCACATTAAAATAGAATCTCATTTCATTTGTGAGAAGATACAACAAAATTAGATTTCTGCAAAACATGTCAAGACCAAAGAAAAACTGACAAATATTTTCACTAAAGCTTTAAATGTGATTAAGGTCAATGATATTTATAACAAGTTTGGCATGATCAATATTAATATTTCAAATTTAAAGGGAGTGTTATTGTAAATAATATTATTAGACAATGTTATTAATACAACATTTGGTGGGGATTGGTACACCAACTATTAGGACTATATCTATTTACATCTTCTTGCATTGTATTTATAGAAATATTATTACATCAAAATACAATTATTTTACAATTTCTTTACACTTATATTTTAAACTTCTAAACAAATTGACAAAAAAAACAAACTATATTTTAAGTTTAGATTTGAATTAGAAAAAAACCAAGCCAAACTAATCCATGCCCTCTCCTTGTGCCATCCCTACCCTTATCAATCTTTGTACGAAAATACGATATTTTGAAAAAACATATATATTAAAATATTGTATTTCTTAAAAATATACCAACAATAAGTATAAGAGGCGCATGTGAAACATATACCTTCAGCTAAGAAAAAATTTTACTAAAAAGACACATGAAATGAAGTCCCAAATTGAATACACATGTTGTACATGTGACTTCTTTATAAATCAAACCCTAACGATTGATAGCAATAGGGAAGGCGAAAAAAAGTGTTTTTAAGGGATAAGGTTAGGAGTATTTTGAAGGCACATGCACCTTTGATTTAGGGTTTTGTTCCCATTCATCTTCACTCATAAAACTATTTCTCAAATGAAGACCATGTAGCATAAACACGAGCACAGTTTCGAAACAAAACCGCCTGTTCTAAGTCTTAAAAATGAGAACTGAAGCCAGAACCGTCTCATGGTTCGAATTTGGTTTCATGGAACCATCAGTTCTCGATTCATGTTTTGGAACCATGAAACCATATTTTTTTTTCAAATAAAAATAAATAAATGAATTTTAATTTTTAATAAAATAAATTTTAAACTCAAAATATTTATTGGATCTAAAAGTATTAAATTATTTAACCAAATTTTTTTAAAAAATTTTTAGAATGCATATTTGTTTGTATACAAACACATCCAAAATCAATTATAGTTAGTAATATGAGATTCCAAAATATCCTAAAAGGTAAAAAGAAAATTATAATGCAAAAAATAATCACAAATTTTAAAGAAATGAATTTTATTTTTAGAAGAAGTTTATTTAAACAAACTATATATGATTTTAAACTATGTTTATTTGTGTTGTTGATAATAACATTTAAATATTATGAATAAGTAATAAATTTTACTATTTATATGAAATAATTTAGATATCAATAATTATATATTAAACATTCTTTTTTCCTTTCTCTTTTTTTTTTTTCAATAAAACCAAGTAAAACTGCCAATTTCATCGGTTCTAAGCCAATAAACTTTCTAAGAAACGTTAAAACAACGGTTCCATAACCGATTCTAAACCGAATCAACTAATCTAGCTCCGATTGTAGAACCACCTTTGACTGTTTTAATCTGATTCTCAATTTGAAGCCAAACCATGCCTATGCCTAATGTAGCCTATTATGAGATTAAGTTTCAAAGAGATTATCTTCAGATTTTTTTTCGTTTTTCAAAAATCTTTTATTTGTGTGTAAAGCCCTACCCTTATCCCATGCACTTGTCTGTGTAAGTGGAGAAGCAATGACAGCAAATCCACTCCATCCTGTAAAACCTCCGAGCCATGCCTGCAAGTGTAAGAAGGAAGGAAAAAAGGACCTTACCTTGGGCTTTTCTTGCTCCATTTCTGCAATTCCATCCATCTTTACCAAACACAAACCCTCATACGTGAATAGGAGAGTGGAACGTGCATTCTGTAAGTATCACCCATGACGGTCTTAGCTGCGAGAAAACAAAATGGCCCTAATTTCTAAAATATCATAACGAGAGAACAAACCAAGTTTGTGTAGCTCGTGTGACCAGAAATAATTAATAATAATAATAATAATAAAGCAGAGCAAAGCCTGTGGATAATTTTTTCTTTTACACCAAAAATAAATAAATAAATAAAAATAAAAAATAAAGTACACATTGAAAGTTAAAAACACAAAGAATAGCAGCTCCCCATTGTACACTTTCTCCTTTAGTTGATGGTAGAATATAAAGGTACCTCCAAAAAGAATCTCAAGTAATACACCTTCTGATATGCACCACAAATAGATTAGACACATATACATCATCAATTACCATGGATTCCCTATTAATACTCATTCTAACTTTACAGAAGCCTAATTTTAGCATTATGAATCACAGCCCTCCTGGAAGCTAAAAGGAGGGTTGCTGCGTATAGAGACCCTCACAAATTACGTTTTAAAAAAAGAACAAATAAAAAAAGAGAAGAAAAAGGAAGAGGAACTAAAGGTACTGATACATTGACTTGAATTGGCCGCCAGTGAAACAAAAAGTAGTGAGTTCCTCATGCTCGTCAATATTTACAACTAGAATGAGTAACTTCTTATAGCATGTACGCAGTCGATGTTAGATACCATTCTTCAGCTTGTTGTGACTCTCCCTGTTCAAATTTTCCCAGCTTATTTCTTGAGCACACTCCCCACACACAGTACTGCAACCAACTTTTGTACCTTGACTTCTAAGTGTCAATAAATGCGAAAGATTAGTACACTTCCGCATTACCTGACGTGTCCTAAACTTGGCCTTGGCCTGTGAATCATCATACACAATTGCTGGCTTCACAGCTGCTGAATTTGCTAATACAGGCTTCATGGTTGCCATATTTGCAGAAACTGGCTTCACAGTTGCAGGTTCAACTGGGGCAACACGCTGCACTTCCTCCCAGTGCAAGGACTTTTGGAATACCTCCCAGGCCATATCCTGCTCCTCTTTTGACAACTTCTCCGCCTCATTCTCTTGTAAAAGAGTCTCATGCTCATGGTAATTGGCAATCCACCTACAGAAAATCCAAGTCTCTAATTCAGGTTTAATTTACAACAGAACACCTAAAACCAGATTGAATGGGCATAAACAAAATATATAATTAAACAAATAATCTCAAGCGAATCCAACCTAATTAGAAGAATCTGAACTATACTCGTAATTTTATTGTTTAGCTTGGAACCTTCAATTTCCAATGTAATAGCTTATAGCTTAAACATCCAATATTTATGGATGAATTTTTCATGTCTACACTTCAGCATTGCTTCGGGATTTCCATAACTGAGGTGTATTTAGAGCTCATCTCACTTTGAATCTCTTAAAAATCTGTTTAAACTTCATGTTTTATTGAAATTCAGTTACTTCTTCGTTTTGGTTTGGTTTGTGTTGTGTTGTATCTTTAGAGTTGTGTGAGAAGACTTAGCAGGAAAAGACCAATGCTATTTGGAGTCATCCATCACATTTTTGCCTCAATGATATGTGCAAGATTTATTGGAACAGCTCAAGAATAATAGACGTGCACTTTTGTACATCAGTCACTTCATCCAAATAGCCTTGACTATGGCATTCAAGTGAAGTGCATCAAACGTGGAACCCAACTACTAAGACAATTTGCTTGAGCGTGCTCTCAGGGCACTCTGACAAAGTAGCCTCCTGAACTAGGAGATGATTATTGGCCATTTCATTCAAACATGCTTTCAGAGCATTTGAACGAAGTGGTTCTCCTCAAATTACTGTCCGGGTTCGTTGGAATGATTTACAGACAATTTGGTTTAGAAAAATTCTTAGCCAAACCAATTTGTATGGCTATTATTGGTTAGAAGGGAAAAATTAAAGTAATTCGTGAAACTGAATTAAACTATTTCAGAAAAACATAGTAATATTAAACTGGGAACTGAAAAATTTATATCAAACATAGTATTCAAGAGGTGTTTTTAGTTTACATTAACTAGAATATATATATATATATATTTTTTTTTTTTTTTTGACGACCATAATTTATAAATTAAAGAAAGAGATTGACTAAAAAGAATAGGACATACACTAAATTACATGTTATGAAAATATAATTTTCTAAATTACAAGACACAGTTCAATCCATATGCCAAACCAAAATTTTTTTGAAAAATTTCCTGATCCATTCCCTACTGCATGGTTCAAACTTATAAAAAATCAAATCACAGTCTTATTATCTACCCTGATTCAAATGAAGTCCTAACTTACTTCTAGTTAATCATGCTATTGCCTAAATGATTGAAATTAATCTAAGCAGAATCACTAATTGTATTTTAAACACAATTAACACATTATTTATAACACTGTTATTATCAACTTTGGTTGTGGTGAACAGTGAACACCATTGTTTTTTTCAATTAAATAAAGGCAAAATTACAGAAGGATACAAGTACAAAACAAATAGATAAAAGCCACCTTAAAATGATAATAAATAAAAAGGAAAAAACAAGCAAAAGAAAAAGATCCCTAAAAGAAGTAATAAAAACTAACATAAGCCTACACACTAGATACTACCCATATATGCTTCCTTCTTTTCCATGCATGATATACCATATTTCAGTCTTCGAGAGCTGCACCCGATTACCCTGGTACCATCAACGAAGTCTGCTAGTGCATGTCTAAAAATGGATCTGACACTAAAGCTCTGGCATTTAACAACTCATCCAAGCTCTGGGCACTATCAAAGGCAATCACAAAAGTATTTCATTTTGTTTTGACTTTCAGAGCATATATAGGGGCACTACCTTCAACAAGGACTATAAAAGCAGTACTCTGCAGTGTCAACCCAAAGAGAAGACCTCTTCACCCAAAGCTTCAGTCACAGTATCAGCAAAGGGAGCCACATATACCCCAACAAGACCAGGCAAAGGCTCTTCTACTTTTAATAAACAAGCATCCTAAATATGCCCAACATACCAGCCATTAGAACAGTTTGGGGGCTTCCATTGATAGCCATCCTCTAAAGGAATCTTTCTACCATTAAAACGTATAACCCAAATCATACTTACAGAATCAGTATTTCCACTCATATCAACATTTACACAGGCAAAACCTATTACCAGTCGAGCTGTAAAGAAGTCAGCTACTAACAATTTTTCTGACCAATTTGCTATATAACAAATTTCTTACTTACAGAAAAACTCTATAGGCACATTCCGAAGTACCACAAGTTTCAAGGACTCATACTTTGACCATTGTTTCCAAATTTGAAATGAGAATATGCATTCCTCAAGCTCAATACTTTAATGAGCCTGTGACAGTCCGACAACACATGAGCCATCTTTTCAAGAACAGGAAACAAGATGCTCTTACCAAAAAAAAAAAAAAATGTAAATAGAGAGAAAAAGAAAAATGGTGGACCAAACTTAGCCTCAAGAGGTGGAGCTACTATCAAATCATCTCCATCCCAAAGAGAGTAATAGAGAAGGAAACTACCACACACTAGTTCGTCAGAATGGTCAAACCTAGTTTACAAAGGTGGTAAAGGAAGAGTAGGGGGAAGGACGGAGAGGCACACCTGACAACAAAGCAACAAAGGGTTGTAGGCTCGAAAGAAGACCCAAGCACTTGTTGGTGCTTCACCACTTCGCCGGTGACAGGGGCAGCAACTATTCCAGAGGGGATTTCTTCCAAAATCAACCCTCTTCTAAAACACCACCAATGGTCACTAGAGGTTGCCCCACAATGGACGAGGAAACCAGGACATAAGTAAACACTATTGTGGAGCACGTAGAAAGAGAGGAAGCTAAAAGAAAAGAAACCCTAACTAGACAACGAACAATAAAAAAATGAAAGGATAAAGGCTGGCATTGAACTGGGGGAAACGATGGCTGAGAAAAGGAAGGAGGCTAGCAAGTAGCCACAAGCGGACACAAGAAATGGCATCCGGCAACAGGTCAATGTTCAGCCACAAGAAACACAACAGGGACGGCATACGAAACCCTAGGTCAAAAGAACTTGCATGAGAAACTCAAAAGCGAAGGAATACTTAGAGAGAAGAGAACATTTTCTCTCTTATATCTAAGTCACAAAATTGAGAAATCAGCATGCTTTGGTCAGCAGCAACTGTTTCCATGTGTAAGATAGAATAATGAATGGTCTAATGCAATTCTTGGTGCATAATATCTAGTGGAGATTGTTCATATTATCTATACACAAAACACCAAAAAATCAATCCTTTAATCAATTGATGCATTTCTTGATCAATCTTTGCATTCCAGGTATATCAGGAGCGTTTCCTGGTGTAGGAGTGTTGGGGATCGACCAACCAACATAGGTAATGCAGGCAATCATGCCAGTAAGGACAGCAAAGGCTATGGAAGATGATGACTTTAAGCTGCTTTTCCCTTTTTTATTTTTAACCCTATTAAATCTTTGACTTCTTCTCTGAGATAGACTTTTCAAAATACAAATATCTCACATGGAATTCGTCATGCCAGATTCTCTACATATGATGTACGTATAAGTAAAAACAGTAGGGGCCCATGTATCAGAGGAAAAAAGGCCACTTTTTTAAAAAGTTAGAAATACCGGTGTAAATTTACAGGGGCGTTTCAATTATCCAAAACTGCTTTACGTTTCCCAGTGCTGGAGCGCTCAGATGCACAAAAGTCTAACAAACTTGGACTGAAGATGACCAAAATTCATCCAACAATTAGAAAATGACACAGCTAACATTATTTAAGAATTCATTACCCTTCTTGGGTCAATCAGACCCTTAAGTTTAAGATGGAAATCTTGATGATCAATTACTCAAGCTGAAAATTCAAATTTCATGTAAAAGGTAATAAGTGTCCTGACATACCTTGAGTAATATTTGCTAAGCAAATTTGCCATTAACTTGTCAGAGCAGCTGGAAGAAGGTTTCTGCTTGACAGCGCTTTCAACTCGGCAAAGCGTATCTTCCATATTACCATGTCCATTCCATTCTTGAACCAACTCACTCTCAGGGATCTCATCATCTCCAAATTCAAAAAGGTGTAGCATTTCTTCTTTGGAAATGGTCCGATGCACTTGTTGTCTATCCACCACCCTAGCAGCAAGACCCTCCTTCGTGACCTTCATTTACCATTCCATTTAGCTTAGTAACAGACCTAATGATAGAACCTATATAACAAGAATTTTTGTCCTTTACCTGTCGTTTGTATATTTTTTCTTCCATGGTTCCATGTGCCATTAGCCGATAAGCAAACACAGGTTTAGTCTGTCCATATCTGTGCAATAAAAAGTTTTATTTATTTGAGCAATGTCATGATGGCCCGGAAGAAGAAGATTTAAAAGAGAAAAAAAAAAGTAATGATATTTGTTGCTTTGTTTAAACATGTAGGAGTACCTCCAAGCTCGATATATGGCCTGAAGATCATATGTTGGATTCCATGAGCCATCAACAATAATTACTCGGTTAGCAGCGTGAAGGTTAATTCCAAGAGAGCCTGCCCTTGTTGAAATCAAGGTGCACTTCACCCTTTTATTTGTAGGATCATTAAACTTCTCCACCAACTTTTGCCTCTCAGAGCTCACAGTGCTCCCATCAAGCCTGTTATTAGATAGGAATAAGCAACCACGATAGAGGAAATATGAAGTTCACCCTAAGTATATAATTATCAGAGAAAAGTGAAAAGGCTCACAGAAAATAGCAAAAAATTAAACAAAGTGGGGAATAAAATACTGTAGAGCATAATCAGTGATTGGAAAAGTTCATGACATGAATGTGGCAGAAGTACCATCACGCCACAGTATATTTTGGAAACACAATTTTGATATTTTCGACTACCAATTCATGGCCACCCAATTTTGCCAAAACCTACACATATTAGAAATTCAAGGACTTTTATGGCTGATACTCAATGCTTGAGGGACCTAATTAGACCAAACCAAACTTCTGAAACCAAGATGGACTAGATCAGAACATATGCTTCCTATGTAAAAGAAACCCAAGAGGCCAAGACTACTTAACATTTATTCTTTACATATAATCAGCCAGAGAGGTGTGGAGCATTGCTGTTAAACAATTTAAATGACTTAACTAACTCCATTAAATGGATCAATTCCACACTTAGCAAGGAATTGTTGCATAAAATAGAAGGGTACTGATACAATAGAGGAGATTGAGCTTCACAGCAGCAGTTTATAACATAATGGAGAGAGAGAAATGACGCAAAAGCTGGTGCAACCCATTGGAATCACTCAGACAACCAGAAGCCCAATTCTAAGAAAGATGAGAGAGGAATTGTACATAAGATATTCATCGCAAAATTTCCAATTTCCAGTAAGAAAGAAACATATGTAAATAGAATGAACTTCTCAGGTTTTATCAGTAATTAAGTTATTAAACCATGCAAACAATTCCTAGCATGCATCCTTGATCCCTCAACAGAATATTAACATCTATAGCAGTGGTGCTTTTACAGCTGCCACAGTTATATCAGACATCAAAACTTACAATTATAATTATCGGTACAACTCACTGAATTAGCATAAAATCAGATTATGCTGGGTAGAGAAAATGAGAATGAAAACAATACTATAATGCATAAAGGTGCTAAAATGTTTTTCAACAGTCAGGATAGGTAACCATAATCTTGAGAGCTTAATAAGGAGAGAACACATTAAATCTCAAGTTCAGGAAGCCAAGGCACACACCTGTACCAATCTTTGTTCTTTCTCCAGAACTTGCCATTTCTTCCTTTTCGAGGCAACTGTGAAAGATAGAGCTCAATGAGATCCAATGTCGGTATGCTCTGGCTAAAAACCAAGGCCTTGTCCCCAACATCAGCACCCATGGTTAGAATGTCAAGCAGCAGAACCATTTTCCCACTGAAGTCACGATCCCTATAATCATTTTCACCAAGAAGATCTTTCCACCAACCCTAAGAAGAAAAAGACACGATACTTTTCATGAGATGTAGCATTATCTCATAAATAAGTTTTTCATTTGCTTGATGCCAGTTGAAATATATTGCTTAAGAGTAAATCAAAATGCCCAGTTAAAGAATTACTTCTCTAATTCCAGAATCTCTTTATATAATCTTTCAAATGAAACTCAATGGGTATCCTTATTAATGCAAAATTACAATCTAAAATGGAAATAATCTCCTAAGAAAGAAAGAGCTTTTTTTTTTTTTTTTTTTTTTGCTTTGATGCCTGTTGAAATATATTGCTCAAGAGTATATCAAAATGCCCAGTTAAGGGATTACTCCTCTAGAATCCACACTCCCTTTATGTAATCTTTTAAATGAAACCCACTGGGTATCTTATTAATGCAAAAATTATAACTTTTAAAAAAGACATATCTCATAAGAATAAAAGAACATTTATTTAAATTGCCAATAAACTGCGAGAAAATTAAGGGATGCCTGATCTCCATGTCAGTTAACATATAAGGAAGACTGAACTTAGAAAATGCAGAAAACTAAAACACATCTATTTAACCAAAAAAACACATCTTGTATTAGATGAATTCCGAGTTTTCTTTTTCATTTTTCTCTCTTATGAACAATTTCATCAAGAGAACTTTCTGATATATAAGCGTTACAAGAAAAAGACAAAAAAAGTAAGAAAAAAAATCATAAAAAAAAAACACGATCTCCAAAGTTTTAAGAATCCTGCAAGTGCCCTGTCTAGACAAACATCAACTCATCAAAGATCTACCTGTCTATTCATCTCCATATGGACCATATGACACATGAAGAGGCAGCACATCAACATATATCTCAGATTAAATCAGTAAAGCATCCTAGAGAAGGAAAAGGCAAACATGAGGTGAAAGATGTAACCAAAAGAATTCTTGTGACTTCACAAAGAACAACAAGATGATTCACTCTCCATTTTACCCATAAAACACATTTTTGAATTGCAAAATTCTCCTATAGAGGAAATCAAGGCAGACAGTTTGAGCAAACATGTAGTTCACACCATGAAGAGTTAGTTGAAACTGAAGGAACACAATGGATTTAGCACCCCCAACCACCCCCCCCCAACCCCAAAAAAAAAAAAGGCCACAAGGATTACATGCAAATTGCAGACCAAGGACACCCCTTTTCTGGAATGTCTCCACAAAAACAGGTTGCTTTACTCACCAAACATAAATGACAACTTCACCACAAAAGGGGTATCCGCATACAATAAAGAAAAGTACCAGTTCACACGATCCAGCTCCCATCATTAAAGCTACGAGGAAAAGTTTGACCCCAATCTTAATAAAGATCAGATCCATCATTTTGGAAGGTGATCACCACATCATATACCAAACTAACTTTACAGCCAAGGCCAACATGAGAAGATACATGTAAAGCAAAAGCCTTCCAACCTATAGGCAACATTTGGCTACTAGGATAGTACAGCACAAGCTGTACAGCATGGCACAACCTTCTTGTATTATGTCTGACGCACTTGTTTAGAAGATAGGATGATTATTTAAAGAGTTTTCTAGAAGAATTTTGTTTTATCCAGTGACAGGTTTTGCACCATGTTCTTGAGCTAGGAGGAAATCTTGGCTTCGAGAGAGAAATTGCCGCCTTTTTCATTGAAAGATTGGGGATGGGAACCTCATCGCCTTACAGTTTGATAATTGGCACCCTTTATGGACCTTTCTTGAAAAAGTTAGATTTGTAACAATGATAGACTGATAAATTCCACCCCTTCTTCATATGTAACTCATATTGGGTAAGAATTGGTAGGATTCGCTATAAATCCTTTTGGGATTCTACTTGGGTTGCAGGATAAATGACTAATTCTATTATTAAGGAAAGAAACGTATATACAATAATGATAGTATATATAATAGTGATAGTCTACCAAAATGGAAAAATAAGACTCAATTCATCTAGAGGCACAAATGACTCTTAGGACTTCATCACAATGAAATAGGCTGGGTTTGCAACACCCATGACTTTTCGCCCAGTCTGCAATGGCTTGTCTCACTATGAAACAGACTCAATTCCATAAGGAATACAGTAATGCCAGAAAAGCTTGTTACCATTACTTGCATTTAATGGAGACGTTCCTTTTGGAGCACCACAACCGCTAAATCCATCCCACTAGTTAGGAGTGCCAGATGCCTATCGAACATGCATTTGTTAAGACAACAATTGGCATTAATAACTTAATGGAAGTCATAAGTCCTCTAAGCAAAACCAATTATAAAATAATTGTACGTCCTGGCACATGCTCTTTAAACCACACAAAACCCCATTGAGCCTTTGATAGTCCTCATAGCTTCATAGGCCAGCTTAAGTGAAAAGTGAGCATTTAGTTTGGTAACCAATCCAGCTTTTCTTCTTGAATCAACCTAATAGTGTTAAGAGGAGTACAAGGGGGCTCTCAACTGATCACATAAGCGGCTGTGTAAAAAACCCCAACCATTCTCCCCCACTATGGAGCGAGCTCTAGTAACTTGTGGAATTCTAGATCACACAATATAGTGATGAAAGAATCATCCAAAAAGAAGTCCCAAGGCATGCAGTTATCACACCAAAGTGATAGATAAAATAGGCAACTGAAATATTCAGGTGGGACAAACTGCTTTCCATGATAGATAAAATGGAGCCATCCTCAATATGGGCAATAACAACCAATTCACCCTTATTGTCTGTAACCAGAATAATATTCAACAAAAAATTAAAGCCCTTCTAAAGTGCAAAAAATGATCAAATCCAGAACACAATGGAGCTGAAACCAGTTAAAAACAAAAGCATGATAGAGAGTTCAAATGCTATTTGTGCCACATCAATTCATATGACATGTCATATAAAATGGTGTTCATACCTTTTGCAGAAAGCCATCATCAACTTTTCCATTTACTGAGTGATCCATACCCTTCAGCTTTTCTGTCACATTAAACAGTGTCATGTGGAGACATTGATGAAACTTTTTTTAGATGGAAAGGAAGATAGAATTAAAAGAAGCAACTTAATAGCGTTTTCATTGGAACAGAACGAGCAGAGAGATCAAAACAAATACAGCATTGATTACAGCAACTCTCCCTGCCTGGTAAGCAGTTTAAATATATTTTTAAAAGACTCGAAATTCCATAATCTCAAGGGTGCCTATAAGGAACACATAATTATGCCAGCAAGCTGTATATTTCCAGAATCTAAGCAAAATGCTTTTATGCAAGTTGGAAAAATCTAAGTAACTTTTCTTCCTCTACGTGAGTAGACATTATTCTTTTCCCTTTTGGTAAGAAATTCACTAATACCAAAAAGTATATTTACAAATGTGGAAGCCCTCTTTACAGAGACATCAGAAAATATCCCACCTGGAAAGGGGGGGAAATTATTTGTGAGGCACGCACACGTGTGTGAATCAACAGAGCTCTTAATCGCACAATCAACAGTAATCCTAAGAACCATACCGTTCACAGGTATACACATAATGATCTTTGATACAACAGGTTCAAAAAACACAAAGTGAAAAGAGGCATACCATCATTAGTCATCTCTTCCTCACTTGAGCTCTCATCCACAAGAAAACTTTCGACTGCATCACGTCTTAGAATGTCTCGGTTGTCTTTTGTCAATTGCAAGATACCTGGATGATTCCATATCTACTACAAAGAAGAAGCATTTGCAATAAAACCAAATCTCTGTTGACTGATCTAGAGAGTAAAGAGGTAATTATATTCGATATAAATTCTAAGGTTTTTTATGATTTTACCGTGGTTTATAAAAATTGATCCGAATGCCATATTTGTGAAACATATTCCGTATATAATCTACCAAAAACGCATTTGGTGAATGTGTTCAAAAATTAACACTAAAAAAAAACTCATTTAATGCAATTGCGTGGGTTTAAATTTTTCTTTTTTTTTTTCAAATGGGATCAGGTACATTCAATGAATGCGCCTGAAGCTTTTTCTATTTTTCTTTTTTTTTAATTTTTTGTTCGGACACATTCATTAAATGCACCCAAATCCCACTATATATATATATATATATATATATTTAATTTGTGCAAACGTTTGGGCACATCCACTCTCAAAGCTTTCTTTCAGTGCTTTTCATTTATGCTATTATTAGTAATTGAAGATGGGTCTTCAGTTAATCACAGAAGGTTTTTCTTATTCGAGAGTGGTGAGTAGATGGCTACTGTTACTGGACCTACTGGCTCTTTACCTCCCAATTCGCTTCATGCTGGTGGAGAAGGAGGTGCCGCTGGTGGTTCAAGAGTTGGTGCAAAGATTAAACCAAAAACTCCTGAACTGAGAGTAAGTTTTTTGGTTCTTTTGTTTATTGAGCGTACGCAAGTCTGGTGTTTGTTGTTGTATCTGAGACAATTTTATAGCTTTTGAAATTGATAATGTGCATAGGTTTTTCGCGATGAATGCTGATTTAAAGAGAGACTTGAATAGTGTGTTTATTTGTGGTGAAATTGAATTTATTTGGTAGTGGAAGTCACAATACAGTTGAGTATACCAGGGGATTTGGGCACACTCAATGAATGCACCCAAAAAAAATTTGAAAAAACAAAAAAGTTTCAAGGGCATTCTATGAATGAGCCCGATCCCATTTTAAAAAGAAAAAAAAAATTAAACCCACATGAACACATCCAATCCAATGAGTGCATTCTTAGTGTTAATATTTAAACACATTTTTTGGTCGATTATATACAGAATATGTTTCACAAATATGGTATTTACAGATTAATTTTCATGAAGTATGGTAAAACCGTCAAAACTCATAAATTCTACACATATTGCACTAAAGGAATATCTAAAAGAAGATGCAAATCCCAAAAAAATAAATAAATAAATAAGGAAAGAAAAGAAAAGGGTTTCATCACAAAACTTAAAACTCATGGCAATCATTTTAATTATAATGATCTAATTTATCCTGGGGCCCATTTGTTTTTCTCCATGAAATCTAAAATTATGATTGGTTTTGGTGAGAGCTAAGTCATTTTGTGATATAACTTAAGGTAAAAATATGAGTTCATATCTTCCAATTCCAAGGAATTTGATTTCCTCTTTTACTAATCACTAAGGTTCCAAGGAATCGAAAGCCACAATTCTTTACAATGAGACCAAGCTTCCCAAAAGCCAATAATGAATTGAATATTAGTGATATATATGTGTATATACACACATAAATATTAGGTAGAATAAAACAGACAGGGCCAAAATGTAAAAGCTCACACATCCATATAACAATAAACCTAGGTGCTTCTAAAGGAAAATTTTGGTGAAACTTGTGGTAATATTCTTTCAATACTAGTTGTTTAGATACATATCCAAGAAGAAAGGAATAAAAAAAGATTACAAAGGATAGGAGCAAATCATGGAGAAACAGATCTTCTCCATTAAATTTGACCAAGCGACAGTAAAATAACCACCTGATGAAAATAACATTTAGTTCCAAAGAGAGTCCCAAATATATATCAGAAAACTTGATCATATTTTCTAATATCCCCCCAAGCTAAGCAATAGATCTCTATCATTCCTAGTTCATTCAAAATAAACTCAAAAGATTAATTTCAGCATTTGTTAAAATATTAGCCTCCTGGTTCCAGTCAGAATAAACAGTGTACCCCACCTTTTAATCTATGATTTGATGAATAATGTATCTGATGTAGTTGGCAGCTCCCAAGTGCCACTCATTCGAAGAGTGCTTAATTTGGCTAACTACACCTTCTGCATAGATCCAATCTAGTCACCTCAGAGATAAATAGATGGAACATCCAACTAACCACTGATATCACTGTTAATCAATTGTTAGAACATCGTTTGCACCATTCCGCCATCCCATTCCAGTTCAGTTGAAAAGGGAAGCCAGTCGTTTGCATTCAAGCTCTTTGATTTCCTTCAATAAATCAAAGACATTTTCCTCCGTGAGAGGAAATTCCACTCTTGCTTCAAACAACTTTCATCTCCAAGAAAGATATTATTCATCCTAACCTTTTATTCTTGACTCCATCTTAATCTTCATTTTCAACCAATCTATCTCAAGAGAACCACCTCCAATGACATAACTCATCAGCATAAACTGTCAACATAGGCATTTGCCACCATCCAGGACTTTCACAGATCATATGCCATCAGCCTACCCACAGTGATATCCAAATTAAACCTTTGTGTTACTGAACCTCTAAACCAAGCCCTTGCTAATTGCTCTAAACATTAATGCAATTGTTTAGTCTATAAACTTTACCCTAGCTTTTTTCTAATGTGAAAACTCCTGGGATCTTCATATGTATATTTTCTTCTAGTTCTCTATTCAACAAAGCATTTTTCTAATTTTGCTGCTGGAGTGGCCAATCTAAGTTGGCAGCTGGTGATTAACTTTCACTAATTGAATTTGACTTTGCAGTGAGGGAAAAATTTCCTCGTGATCAGTATATATTCCTGAGCACCTAGCCTTCCAATGTATATTTCTGCACTTCGATCAGTTCTATATTTCACACTAAACACCACTTGCCTTCCACTGCTCATTGATCCTTGGGCAAACCCAGACACACTAAAGTCTGTATGATAAAAGGCTCTCCATTACAGCTTATCCATTTAGGAATATTCAATGCTTCATGGATGCAAACAGGGATGCCTTTGCTGTCAATTTTTGTCAAATAAGAGTTATATTTAGGATATATCACTTTATAAGTCAAGGGGTTTCATATTAGCGTGTACCTGACACACTGCTCTTGCCTTCACAAGAGCAACAATAAGATTATCATTTCCTTCTCCCTCTTTAACAATCATCTGATTATTTATACAACTGACATCACTTACAATCCACTCACCACTTGAAGTTCTAGTACCAACCTTCTCATCAATATCTGTGTAGCCCCGTCTTCAATGTATATAATTGGTTGTGCCTAGAAATTTTGGGCTTCTTTTCAATAATCTCAGCACATATATCACTTTATTGTCTATAAAAGCAACTTTGATAGAGCTAAATGAGTAGGTTAACTCCATGTGAAGAAGACAACATAAAAACATAAGGAAAATTGATGAGAACTAACATAGGAGAAAGAGTTTGACAAGAGGGACAGCATTTGCAGTGAATGTCACATGGCGCAAAAGGAGTTTCGGATTATATAGACACGAATAGAAGAGATCTAGAGATTGATGCATCCTAATAATGACCATCTCCACCTAAACTTTCCCCTTGCAAAGATTTTGTAAAATTGCTGATTATCCACCAATGTAGCATCTCTGACAAATATTTTTCATAGGCAGCTATCAGCACTTATAACCCCACTGACTTGGCAAATGCACTTAACATGTTTCGATGCGAGCTTTTTTTGATGTGGAGAGTGATCAAGGACAAGCATATGGTACGCACATCTCCCTAGTAGTAATGAGTTGAGTAACCAAACAATTGGACATATTCAAACAAGACACTCAAAATCCATAGATATGCATGTGTTAACACTGCATCACCCTTAGGACATGATTGAGGTTTGAATAACATTGTGATAAATATACAAAACAACTTAAAATTTTTTCATGCATCATATTTGTCTTTTGACAAGAACACCTGATACATTCCAGTTTCATTTACAAAGATGACGAAGCATCTATAACCAGAGACATTTGAGATGCGAGCAGAATCCCATGTATTAGTGTGAATAAAATGGAATGGCTTTAAAAAGCTATAAAATTGTGTATGGTAACGACACAGAAGATTAGCTATTGATTGTTAAAAACTTGCAATATAGATTGCAGTGCATTTGAATTCCATCAGTCTCCAGTGTTATCCTGCAGAAATTACAACTTCATCTCAGAATTAGTACTCCTAATTTGTAATTGCCAAGATCTCAATCTTAGTACCTTTTCATTCTATATGATGTTTTGCTCAAGGCTTTAGGTCTCTCGTGAGTCTATCGATTTTGTTTTATATCAACCTTGTATACTGCACTCTTTTTTTATATGAACGAAGTTCTAGCCTTAACAAACACAACCCCCCACACACCACCCCACCCACCCGAAACAAAATATACATATATATATATATAATCACAGAGATGATGTATACAGGAGGCAGCATGTGCCTACCAGTGCTAGTATGGGTTTTTAGCAGTACACAAAGATAATAGCTAAAGAAATTATGGACTTTATCCCACAATGATACATAAAGCAACATCACAGACTAACATAGATAAAGAAGAATAATACCTGAGCCAGGGCCTGGTATCCTGCAAAGAAACTTCTCTTCCTAATTGTATCTTTATAAACATGGTTAGTTGTAAATCCATGGACATCCAGAAACCTTTTGTATAGTTTCCGCTGTAAAGGAGAGAGTTTTACAGCTATGACATATACAGTTTTTGGTGGTAAGTCATTCTCCACGACATTCATGTCCATCCTCTGGACAAATCCTTTCAATTGTTCATAGAGGATATGCGACCTTTGATTCATTATTTTCACATCATCAGCAGTTGAATTAGTGTGCTGACCATTCTCTATTGGATTTTGGAATCTGCTCAGTTGGGAAAGAGCTATCAGACATGGCAAGTAGACAAGGAAAGAAGCAACAGTCAAGAAACAAAAAAAAACTCAGCAAGAAAGCCTAACCGATTCCTGAATTCATGACTACTTCCAAGGAAACCTTCTCTCACAAAGTCAACCATCTGGTATAGCACCAAAATGAATAATCACATGAACAGTCCAAAAAACCATGATAAAACAAGTAAATCGATACTAAATCAATATAAACTTACACAATAATACTCCATAAGATTATTCTGAAGAGGTGAACCAGTTAATGCAATGCGTCTCTGGCACCTGACAAGCTTAAGGGCTTGAGTGGTATCTGCCCGAGTGTTCTTGATCATATGGGCTTCATCACAGATTAGTATGTCAGGTCCATCCTAGACATTTAATAGCATACATTAGGTCTACATGGCATACAGTCTGAACAGGAATAGACTTTTGCACAGATATAATGTTGTAATTTAATATACAACTAATGACACAGCACTAGCACTATTCACATTATTGATCACATTAGCAAGTCCTTCATAAGCACTTCTTAAATTACTATCATAGAAATGTGCAAGTTTTAGAGCACTTATTACACATCTCAAAGAAAAGAAAAGTGCATGAATTGGCCAAAAAAAGTGCTTTCTTGGACCTTTCATAACTTTCTGCAAGCACCTGCTATGATTTCATATAAATGCATCCGATTAACCTAGAACATTCAGCTTATAGAAGCTCAGTTATCTATCATATACCCAAACCTCCCTCAAAGCCCCTATAACAATCCAAAGGACCTCTCTCTCTCTCTCTCTCTCTCTCTCTCTCTATATATATATATATATATATATTCACTTCCTCGCTTCAATCCCTCTATAGCTTTCCCGTCTATCTCAGTTCCTTAGACACAGTGGTGATCAATAGTCGTGTTGACCAAGCGGACTACCTTGTAGGAGCAAAGCAGTATCTACATTTGAGCTGCAAGACATCATCCATCCTAGAGTGAAAGTTAGCTCAAAAGAGACATGAATCATATAAGATTTGCAACTCTAGCCCTCATGTTAGGTGTACAGGACTCTTACTTCTATATCAATATGATGTTTCATTATTCATCACAAAATAATGTTACATACATATATCATCAAAGCAACAGCTAAAAAGGTTAAATTAGTTGTAAACTAGGACCAAAAATAAACATTACAATATAAAACAGATACTGGCAGAACTTCCCCTAGAATGGAATTCAAACAAAAAAAAGAGGAAAAAGAAATATTTTTAGTTTCCAAGTCCACCCTTGTCAACAAGAAAAGGAGGTAAATTACATAATTTAGGTAACAGTGGCAATTATATATCCTAAAACTGGACAATTCAACAGAAGATAGCCAATTCATACATAATCTTTTCTTACCCAAAATTTAAAAAAATTAAATTAAATTAAATTAAATTAAAAAAAGAAAGCAATCTTTTCTTTTTTATTAAGTAAACCCACTTTGGAAGTTCTATTGCTAGACTACCTCAGTTTACCTGGCAATTTTTAAGGACCACGAGGGAGAATAAAAAGATCAATCACAACGTAGTAACATGGCATATCGAAGATCAATCACGATGTAGTAACATGGCATATCAAACTATCAGATTATATGGACCAGGGTCCTGATGAAGCAAAACAAGCATTCAGCCCTAAATAATAAAGATTCCAACAACAATTTCTTAGCTTTCATATTACCTGCAAAGCGCAAGCAATATCCCTTGCCATGATTCTGTCTTTGACATTTTTACCAAAAGACAGGTAGCGAAACGCAGTATAACTAATCAAAAACACTCCACCTTTAGTTCTCCATTTTGAGAGTAAAGCCAACCTCCTCTCTCTGAAAACAAGGTGGCAAAGTTATGTAATTAGTCCAAGAGAAAAATGATTAGCCACAACAATAACTCAATAAGAGAGAAACAAGAATGAAACATATGCTTTCTCCTTGCTCTCCATCTCTAAAGTATACTGATGACTTTCATTTATTTGTATGGATAAATAAATTCAGCATACACAAAAATTTTCCTAAATAATTTACAAACTTTCATCATCTATGGAACAGTTCAACAATCATGAGTTTCCACAACATGCAGAAAAGATGTTTAAAAGAAACAAACCTGGATACGTCATCTAACATGAACACACGCAGTGGCTTAAACTCTGAGGGCGCCCACTTAGTGAATTCATGTCTCCAATTGTGCAACACATTTACAGGTGTAACAATCAGAGCATTTCTAAGGCCCAGATCAACACTTCTCATTGCTGTGTATAAGAAAGCTATGACCTGATATGTAAGCACACCAATAAGTAGATCCATCAACATTAAAACCCATGAGCACACAACCCATAGGAAATTTAAAGGAAACAACATTCCATAACAAATTTCCCTTTACTTTCAATTTATATTTGATGAACATACTGGGGAAAAAAATAGAAAATTCAGGAATACCTGAAACATTCAAGTCGATTTGGAGTAAACAACCAAACAATTATACCTGAAATGTTTTACCAAGGCCCATGGTATGAGCTAGAATGCAGCCCAGACCCTTATCCCCAGACTTCACTTTTCGAACTGATTGCACAATATTTTCCCATATAAATCTTATCCCAGCTAACTGCACAAAAAAAATAAATAAATAAATCTTGGTCACAATTTGCTCAAACAACATATTGAAATGAAGTATTCTACTTGGTTAAGTGCTTGTGCACCAACAATTATGAAGTGATAAAATCAATGGCATCATCTACCTTTCTCAGTCCACAATCTTCTATTTTGGACTATTAATTTATAATTTGAACTAAGAAAAAAGATGATATTCATCATTTCACCAACTCCAGAGAAAAAAAGGGAGCACTATTCTTTTTTGTCAGAACAACAGCAAAAACTTCAGCTGACGACAAGGAAAGCACTGCATATCTCTAGTATTGATGTTTCAACCCAACTGTCAAAGTATTGTCAGCACCAAATGCAGATGTATCTCTATACAAGTACAAGATTTGAAAACCCAAAATAGATTAAAAAAGAGAAACTAATATAATGAAATGGCACTTGCAACTGCCAACTCATACTTTCTGTAGAGTAGTCATGCAAAAAGCCAGTGGATCACTTTGATCAAAGGCAAGTAAGCATGGTCTGCCCTAAACTAGTTTAGTCCCTTGATGGACAAAGTGAAAGTAGTAAGAACTGCAAAGGAATGATAAGAAAAACGGTGGAGAAAAAGAAAAAGAGGAAAAAATAAATTCAGGATATACCAACTGATAAGTGGATAAAGAAAACTAGTTATCTTACTATGTTTTACCAGATTAAGCTAATAAGTGAGGAAAGCCAAATAAACTTGTTTAAGTTCTTGATGGAGAAATGGCCTTATGTGGTTCATCCTAGCTGTTGACTACATACATAGAATGCCGTAGCCAACCTCACTTTAGTAAAATTCTCTCAGTGGACAGGAGTAATCTTCACCATCCTTGAGAGAGAAGATCGGCACCAGTCTTTGTTGCCCTTAATTGAAAGGCTTACTAATTTTGTCAAAGTCAGAAGCGAGAGGAAACCAGGGTAGCATACAATCTAAGACTTTCTTGCATTTTAAGTTGAGCGATTAAATCTCTATGAAAGGGGGAAAAGGAAAATAATATTGAACTTTTTTAAATAATTACAAAAATACCACTAAGATAAAAATAATCCCAAAAATAGATAAGTTGACCTCGTCTATTTAGCCGGTCACTGTATTTTGCACTGCCCTCGTCTCTTGAAGAGACGAGGTCGGCCACTTATAACCTCGTCTCTTCAAGAGACGAGCTTCTGAGTTTATTTTTTCATTTGACAGACTTGTGTAATTTTTTTTTTGAAAAAATGGCTATTTTTTTCCTTAATCCTATGAAAGGACCTTTCTCATTATTCTAAGCAAAAATGGCAGTATCAGGCAAGAACTTAGCCTAATTAACAAAAACAGCTACGAATTGACACTGTGTAAGAAGCTGATAACATCCCCATGGACAAATAACCAAGCAAGAGGACCATGTAACTAGGAGAGGAGCACTCTTAAAATAACTCAAAAAATTAAAATATAACCAGAGTACCTGATGGGCTTTCAACTTGGCTGAGATGCTTGGAGGAATCCGAACAGCCTCTTCACCTTTTTCTCTCACTACATTAACAATATAACCTGTCAAGGCATCACCAAGCACATCAACACCACCCCCTTCTGACATAATCCCATAACTACTTGCGGAACCCATCATCTTGGATCTGGCAGAAAATTGTACTTGCAAAGACCTCAAGCGTTCTTGACGCTCCTACAAATATAAAGTATGTCAGAAGCAATTCACAACTCAAAGCACCAGCAAAAAATAAAATATTAACCTAAAATAAGATACCTGTTCAATAGCAATTTTTTGCCTTGTCTCTTCACCCAATTCAGCATCATCAATTATTCTACGGATCTTCTTTTTATGCTTTCTCTTTGATCTAAGCAAAGAAGTGTTAATCTTAGAACCAATTAAACCCAATAAAAAAAGAGCCTGGATCAACAAAACATCAAACTTGACAGAGAATGGAGTTAGAACTTTTGTAAACAATAGCATCTTCGCTACTACCTTTTACACAACAAAAATAAATCAAAGAAGAAAAACATAACCACAGTCAGACTGCCTGATGTTTAAAGGTCGCTAATGTTAAAACATATTTTTAAGGGATGATTGTTTGTCTGACAAACATCTAGTATATGCCTGGTTGCAGGAATTAAGGGGCAATGGCTATTCCTTTTGCCTCGTATTCCCCATTGAAAAGCTAACACCGTATTTTGGCAGAATGGCTACTCAACTTAGTACAAAATCCTGCCCAGCAAGGAAAAGCTATTGCTTGCAAGAACTAAGCATGTGGCATTCCTTGGCTACTGCTTAGCCCTTCCATCATTACCCTTGAAAAGCATAAACCACCACCAGTCCACCACAATTGAACAGCTGTGGCCAAACTCATTGCCACCACACAGTCAAGCCAGCAAACTACAAACCCAGGTCATGACAGGGTGAAGCCAACCGACCAGTCATTGGGGTAAACCACCATCAGTGTTTGCTGGATTTACAAGTAAATCTTATCAGCACACCCGCTTTCACAAAGAGGTGCTTCGTACTAAACCTTGGTGGTTCATGGTGCAATGGTTGTTCATGGTAAAACCAGGTTGGTTCCGGGTCTGGGGTGCTAATCTTGGTAGTCCAAACTTGAGGTGGTGGTTCAATGAACCCAATGAGGTAGTTGCTAAGGCTAGGGTCCTCGGTTTTTTTACTTTTTTTCTTTTTTCTTTTTTTTCTTTTTTTTTTTTTTTTTGGTGGGTGGGGTGGGGTGGGGGGTTTGGTGGGTGGGGAGTGGGGGGTTTGTAGGCCAAGTTTTCCAGAGAGCATTCTGATCCTCTTAGTTTCATTCCTAGTTTGTTGCTTGTCTAACTTTAGCTTAACCAATCAAATAATAGCCATTCCGTATTGATTCCAAACCCATGGAATTGATATTGCATTCACGCTTATATCACACAATAAACCACAGCAACTTGTAGATCTTCCATCAAATATACGATCCGGTAGCCACGGATGCAATTCTGGGCACTTCACTTCCATTCCATGAGGGTAATCTTCATGTTCACTACCTATTGTTTTGCCGGTTCCCTCCTTTCTACCACATTGAAGAAGTGAGATTGTGGTGCTAAACGAGCCAAAGTTCCGGTGCATAATTCCTTTTGGAATTCTAAATTTCTCTCTTTTGCAGGCTGCTTGCAACTAAGCAGATTGATTTTATTTTCTATACAAGTATGATGCAGTTCCATAATCCTTCTTCCCAAATCCGTGGTTTTGCAAACAGAACAAAAGATGAGGAACTTTTTGTGAATTGGAAGACCCACCATTTCCACAAAAACCATAGTAAAGTTGGAAATAGTATGTAACCCACAAAAAAATGGGGCCTTGGTATTCCAAGGTTAGCTATGTGGAAGGAGGAGGCCAAAATTAAACACGTCTAAAACTTATGCAAGGGGGAATGGAAAGTTCTATGAGTAGACTGATACACTCTACCTACCTTTAAAAACATAGCTTTTGCGTCCCCATATGCAGAGAAAATTTCAACAGGAAGGGATAAATGAATGATGGCTTATCGATCTCCCTTTGATCAAACTTTTGGTTGCCAATAAGACCCTTGGACTTGCAATATAGCCCCCACAAAATGGGCCACTCTGACCTGCCTAGCAGTGCGAGGGTATGCTCATTGACGAATGCATTGAAAGAAGTCTACATGAGGATGTTTCACAAAATAATTTCCAGATTCCTACATCCATAATACTAGATCATCTATATGTTCAGGTACTTAGATGGCTGCCTTCTCAATCAGGTGATTCTAAGGCGGCTGTGAATCTCTTGCCCTACATCCACATTGTGTTCCTTGCAAGAGTTGGTTTAGAATCAAAGCAAAACACCAAGGAATGCTTTCTTTATGGTGAACACGGCTTAAAAAGCTAACTTTGGACAGATTCTAGGCACAGGGAAATGCAAATTCATCCATTTGCAACCTATATGCCCAGAGAGATTGGTTATATATTGAATATAGTGTTCTTGTGTAATCATTGGTAATCTCCTTTATTATTGGAAACTTGTAGGCCACTTTGACTAGTTTTTTACAACAGTGACATGCCAACCATATAAGTTGTACCATTATAATTTATTGAATTGAGAATTGGCGGTTCTCAAGTAAGAAATGATGATACGCTATTACTACATAAAAATATAAATACTTGGTAAAGCGTAACACATTTCATTTCTTAAAACGAGTCAGACTTAATCCCAAACACGTCCTCAAAAAAAAATTGAGAATAAAATTAAAATTAAAAAATCGATGCTTTTTCAAAATCAGAATATAAAAATGCCAGACGGCATCTATAGGCAGCAAGAACCTCACTTTCATCATGCAGAGAGGATCAACTCAAACAGATGTAAAAACCACAAAGCTGGCAATAGAAGATTTCAAGGCAAATACCTTTGTCAAGTTCAATCCAAAGATCAACGTAGTCCATTAATAAATAATTGAGGGAGACAGCACCACATATATTTGCTTTTTGTGTTGGTTAGTGACAAATCTATTAACTTTCTTATCAGCTTTTTGAAAAGAAAAATAAACATGTATATAGGGAAAAGGTTTCATAAATTTTACTGATTACAAAAACTAGCTAAAACCCCACAATACACACAGATATTAGTTTAGAATATAAAATATCCCTTCAACCCACAGGAAGGAAAAGTAGGATGGCTTTCCTCAAACTTTAGGAGCCAATATAAATTTCCTCATGACTCAAGACACCTCCAACAATAGGCATGATTAATCTATTTAATCTTAACATGAACTCCATGGAACAAGAAGCTGAGAAAATGTACAGCAAACAAGATTGTGTTCAGGCTTTAGTACTCACCTTATTTCAATTTCAACATCTGAATCAGATGAATCTGAATCTGAGTCAGAGCTGGAAATTATCACATCACCAGAGTCCATGGCTTTATGTAGTTGCAATGTCAATGTTCGCAAAACACTTGGAGAGCAGCAACAGCATTGCCAACCTGACAGCTTCACTTTGGACAAGCATTCTTCGCCAAAGTTTCTCGATATACAGGTGTTACAGAATAACATGTCGCATGACTTGCAGTTTATTAAGTCAGAGCTTCGCCCACACCATCCACAAAAGCATTCTGAGCAATCAGCATCCTGCAGACATATTTCCATTTTATTTTTTTTTCCCCCATTTGGGTAAGTAATAGATTTCATATTTTTTACAATGAATAACAAATAAAACATGAGATTATAATTACTACCACAGATATGTTTGCTAATTATATAGAAACACAGACATAATGCAACCAAGAGTAGTAAAAGCAAATAAAGACCTGGCAGCAACTGTAGGAGTGGATTTAGGGATTAGATGAAGTTAATAGTAGAATTAGTTTAGTAATTAAAAAATCCAATGAGGGGCTACCGTTTGGCATACAAATAGAGGAGTATTAATTGTATAAATAGGGTAGTGGTAGTGGGAGGGTAATTTAATGATTTTTCATATTTCTCTTGTATAAAGTGAGAGAGGAGCTATTAGCTCAATGTAAGGAGTAATTTTGCTGTGTGTTTTGTGTCTTTTGCCTTATTTCCTTCAAATTAGGGCCTATAATCATTTTAAATTAAATATAATCACAAATCGAATTTCAGGGTCCATATCAATGGATATATCTGTGAGTGCAGCAACAATGAGAGTTTTAATGGCGTCTACACCACTCATCAGGCAAATTCTCAGCCAGTTTTCATGGACACATTGTGCCCATTGAACCAGCTTTACTTAATGAAATCAACAGATACTGTCCGCAACTAACCACCATTATTATTTCCTGCACTGGTTTACCTTAACTTCCCAACATTATCCCTCGCATCTTTGATGCATGCTAAAGCACCTGTGAACTCTATATTAGTCTGCATTTTGAGTTGTCATAATGAAGCTAAGCAGAATTGCAAAAACTAGTTTTCCAGAAAACCATAGTAACTCTTTCACTTTGAGCTTGTCAATTAGCAACACTTCCTAAGATTGCATTTTTCACTGGCATCTAGAGATTGGACAGCATACAAGAAGATAAGTGACACTCTTCATCTTCCTTACAGAGTGAATACCTATTATAATGAAATGTCCCTTTTATTGAGTTGCCTAATCAAATATATTTTATATGCATAGAAAATGTCGATGGGAAAAAGAAACTAGTATGAATTGGTTCAAATTTCATAATGTAAATGCCACATAACATGAGCATTGGAAGAGAAATGAAAATATTGAAAAGAGGTGCAATTGTCAAATTAAATAACAGCATGCAAATTGACATTCATATATCTTTTCAACCAACACACTCCTCTGCAAGATAATCCCATCAACTGATAACAAAACTAAGAAAAAAAAAAAAAAAAAAAAAGAGGAAACTTGCACTTGTTAAATCTAAATTCAGGGTCAAAGGAGCTAAATTCAAGATAGTTGACAAAATAATAGATTTATGAACCTTTAATACCACAGTAAATTTGGGTCCACAACAAATTAATCAAAAATGTTTAAACTAATAAGTATACAGTTTACGCTTTTCATATCACTCAACTCCCGTGCTCAAGACACGATATCATACCTTACCCAAAAAAATGACACGTTATATAATAAAGGCCAATTATCAGAAAGCACCTAAAAAACTTGATAATGATGTCAAAAACCACTGAGTGCAAGAAAACTGATCGGTCGCATACCTTTACGCGAGTCTTCTCTTCCATTAAGATTTTGCAACTTTTGCATACAATGACCTTCATCAAAGGATGTTCGTGCACTTCTTCTGCAACTTTACTGCAAGCAGTACACTCGAATTTCTCATTCTCACTTAGAGAAGTAGCAGAGCAAACTGTAGAGTCTATTTTGTCTTCAATATCAGGTTGTTCATTCAACATGGGTGCCTTCCCTGGCGAGGCACAGACTGCAATTTCCTCATCCTCAACATCAATAACCATAGTTCGACCCCTCTTATTACTGACATTTTGCTCCTCATCATCTTTGATACGCTTGGAGTGCATTGATTCGTGGAAATCAGCTGCAACAGTATTAAGAATAGCCAAAATTACAGCTATTATAATCATATTTCACTCCAAGACCTCATTTAAAAGGTGAAAATTATCATTGACAGTCAAGCAATTACCATTAGCCACCTTCACAATCTTCAGACATATTCATGTTTGAGTTTACAATATGCATATCTGACTTGCTTGTTTCTTGATTGGCCAGACAAACACCTTCAAGAGAAATCTAAAATGCAAAAGGAAAAACGAAAAGAAAAAAGGGGCAATGAAAAGGCATATTCCCATATATACATCAACCATGATTTAATTAAATTACAAATAATTTTGCCAAGCTGCTGGTACACTTAATGAAGAACCAGTAATAAGAAAACAAGGTAGGCTGTAAAACCAGCACATCATACAGAATCATCTTTAAAGTATGTACTTACATTCATAAAATTGATTCCAAAAGGATTCCGACCACGTATGAATCACGTAACTGCTAATCCTTTTAATCAGTGAGGTAAATATTAATAATGAAAAGATTTACAGGATTTTTTTTGTTTTTGTGTTGTTGTGGTGTTTTGGGGGGTTTTTTTTTTTTTGTTTTGGGGGGGGCGCCGCGGTGAAGGGGGGGGAAGGGGGGGGGGTGTGTGGGGAGGAGGGGTCAGGGGAGGTAATTTTTTCCCCCATTTATTAGGAAGATAGCAATACAATGAAAGGGGGAAAGCCTCGACAGGACAATCTAAATAGCCTCAAGGGTAATACATATACGAGAGCAACAGAATCCAAACAATTTAAGGTCGATACAAAAACATAAACACTAGTGACTAGAACATCGCAAAGAAAAACCAAGCACCCTCAAGGGTGGTACAATACAAGAAAACCAGGCATTCTAAAGTGATAAAAGAACACGAACACCTGCACAAACAAAGAAAACACATCAAAAGCTGACCCCTAGGTCCTAAACCATTGGTTACCCTCCTTTTTTTAATTAGATCAGGAATCTAGAAGATGATTTCTAAGATATCCAGCTAAAAGGAGAAGAGACAACGATATCCTACAAGAGATGTTGTCAAGCCCAGCCTAGGTGGCTGATCCAGGCATGCAATAGAGTCAAGGGTCAAGTGTTCAAACCAGAGACAATGAAAAATTTAAGATGATTCAAATTCTAAAAAAATAAGAAACATGTGATTATATCAAATTACAAGTTCAAATATATTAAAATTTAAGTTTCTACTAAAATAAAACGAAATATGTAATATATCATTATTTAAGTAAATTAAAATACCTACATAATTTTTCACAAGAATGATAAACTTGAGTTAATATATTCAATTTTATGTGTTTCCCTAATTTAAACTATAGTATAAAGATTTTTTGTTCATTTATTATAGGTTATACATAGAAATGTGTCAAGTATTTAGATTTTCATTTTGTTTTAGGATTTTTAGTTTTTTTACTCTTAACTCTATTTTTCTTTTTTATTATTTATTTTAATTCTTATCCTGATTTTGAAGACAAGCATGCTTTGTATCATCACTCTCACAACAGGCAAGCACTACATCAAGCAGCCAGATTCCAAGAGAAGATATCTATATAGACCAATTCCCCTTCATCCATGAGGAGGCATACTTATCGCCATGCCGTTTTAACACAGACCCTTGTCATTTCAATTCTATAGAAACTTCTTTGTTCCAACAATAATATTCTTAAAAACACATTTTGGGAACAAATGCTAAGTAGACCAGTTAAGATGTGCCTATGATTGGGATTCGACACTAAACTCAATAAATTAACAAACGAACCAGAATGAATCAAGCATTTTCAAGTTTTATAAAGTATGAACGACTCTCAAGGACATGACTCACGCGGAGAATGAAATAGAAAGCTCTCAATTTGATACACTGCATAAATCCAAATTGTTTGTTGCAAGCCACATACAAAATATTGCTATGAACAAGAATTAAATAGCAAGAACGCAATCAAAGGTTTAAAGAAAATTTTCATAATATAGCTCATAAAGAATAAACCCCTTCAATAGGTAATTGTACTTAAACTAAAAGTAGCTAGAAGTGTTGAGCCAAATTTGAACATCAGCTCAAGACATTTAAATGGTGTGAGGTTCATTTGAATGGGAAGAGTTTCTGTTCACACAAACTTAGACCAGCAGCATCAGCAAATAGCTTGCTATGAGCCATAATGCAGGTGCTAAAAAGGAGGCTTCATCAATTAAATTGTCACTTTTGAAGATGTTTATAGGCAACGATAAAAAGGGTCAAAAGTCAAATAATTGCTGTTAACCCACCCACCCCCAATTGTTGTGTCTGTATCGATGTCGGTTTTCTAGGCTTAGTGATGCAGACAATTTGATGGTGTGGCAAGTTATTCAGAGATAGATACTTTTAACAAAAATATATAATAATAATCACAAACCTTTTTGGACCTCTTTCTCTGACGCCTTTGTTTCAATTGAATTTGAAGCTTGCGTTCCAAATTTTCATCCTCCTCCTCTTTAACCTGTCAACTTAGAAAGTATATTAATCAATCTCAAACAAAGTCCAACCAGGGATCAAGAAAAGCAATGAATCGATTATGCAGGAAAATCCCCAAGGTCATGAATTTTCCATAAGATTGCATGCAGCAAGCTATTTCTGAGGATGCTGCATGTAGATTGTTTAGGTAATTATACTGTCCTTTTGTCTTACAATTTCAGTGCGTAACCACAATAGAAAGATGGAAGCATTGTAAAAGTGATGAGAATACAGGCACCCTTCAACTATTACATGACCATTGCACGAGTAGTTAAATAGCCTCTGTGACAACTAGAATGAGAATCTGATATAAAAAATCTTGAATTTAATCAGAAAAAGAAAAGGAGAGGGGGAAAAAAAGCAAAAGAAAAGGAAGGCTTTGTAAGGAAGGCAGATCCTAACATGTCTAATTCAGCAAAGGAAGTAAGTGAACCATATAATTATCAAATAGAAAGGGTATTCTGATAACGTTAAAGACATTCGTTCATTATTTGCACATTTACAAGAAAAGGAGTGAATCTATTTGAGGTATAACCTAATTAGTAAAACAAAGAATCCAACTCAGCTTAACAAAACAACCTACTCAACTTGCAACAAGTTAAATGCCAAGAAAACATGCAACAAATCCACCTGTTAAAGTTATTCTGACATGTCTATAAGTACTGCATCATCATCAAGCTAGGCAAGTATCTGAAGTATCAGTGTCTAGAAAGAGAAAATCCTCTCTCCTTTCTCTCTAGAATTTCCACCTTAAGAGACCGTTTCTCTTAGACACAATTCTTACAAACGTCTAAACTCCAAACATTTAACCTAAACACACAGAGTCAAGATGGAACTCGATGCTTGATCGTGATAATATTTCAAGAAAGCTATCCACAAAGGACTACTATAATGTATAGACATTTTTCTTTGGCACTATAACATCAAGACTTTAATTGGGTATGAATTCCAACGAAAGAGTAATGAGAAAATTTTAACCAGCTAGCCATTATGGATTGATAAAATATTCTCTAATATACCTATTTTAATGCACAATTGCACCCCCCCCCCCCCCCCCCAACACACACACACCCCAAACCCCCCCCCCCAAAAAAAATAAAATAAAATAAAATCCAAAAAAAGGGGGTGAAAATTATAATACCTTTCTAAATTTTTTTTTCTGCTCTTCAGAAAGATCAATTTCTCTTTCATTGGCTAATGCATCTGCTATAAAAGGGTCTCCAGATTTGTCATCAATATCATCAATCTCCTCAACCTGAAGAGTAAAAATAAATGAAACAACTGAGGAATAAAATCTTCCAAGGATCAACTTAAAGCCAATGAATTGTAGAAAGTGACGGAAAATACAATAAAGCCGCAAAATTTCACAAATACTACTCGGATCAAAAGCATAAAAATATAACAAATCACAAATGTGCTGTGTCACCTCGTCAACTCCAGGAAACTTAAGTCCCATCTCAGCTGCCTGCTGCGGAGTGCTGGCCAGATAAACAGAAGCCCAGTGCTTACTTCCAAAAGAAGCTACATTCTCAGATGTATCATCAGAAACTAATTTGTTAAAAGACCCCCACTCAACCATAGAAGCAGCTGTCGAGACATCTCTGATTTCCTGGGCATCAACCTTTTTTTGCAGGAACCCACTTGCACCTTCCTCCAACACTCTACCATGTTTTCTGGTTCACAAGTAGTTATCAATACCAGCTTGTTAGTTGTTACCAAAAGCGTGCAAATTATAGAATCATACCTCCTTATAGGTCTAACAGTTTGAAGATGCTGTTCAGCCTCAGCCACAGTCTCTATCAACTCATTGGTAACCTGAGATCCTACCCAGTGCGCTCTCTTTTTCCATGCTTCAGTGCAGCAAGTGCCAGGAGCCTGGCTTTCAATCCACTTAAACAGACTTGGCAAAGAAATACCAGCACCATCAAGTTGTTCCTGGGTGACATGCATAAAGTGGAAACAACATGATTATCTACATAGTCGATAATGAACCTCATTACTTTGTGTGCTTATAAATGCAAATATACAGTAAAAGCCAAAAGAAGAAGGGGAAAAAAGGAAAAAGAACCAAAAAAAAAAAAGGACAATTCCCCGTACAAGATGACTCTCAAGATCAAATAAGCTCTTTACCCGTCTTTATTTTAATTTTTCCAATTTTCTCAATCCTTCACCATATAACATCTTTCACTCTTTATGTTTATTTATTTTCATTCTCGTTTTTTCTTTTCCCCTTTGTGGTGTGGTAGTGTTGTGGTGGGCAAGTTGGATAAGTTCAGTATCGTATTGGTTATAGGAGGAGAAAATACTGGAGAGACAACTTTCCTATACCAAACAAATGAGAAAGTGCATATAACTTAGCAAATATCAACTCTATCAACTTTTTTAATATTTAAAACCTTCCTAGACAAGGAAATTGCCAAGCCTTCATTAGAAACATACTCATAAATCCACAAAGAATTCTCCTACAACAGTCACCCACTGTTTTTTCCCCCTTTTATTTTCTTCTCCTTCCTTTTTTATCTTTTAATTCTCATCCTTCCAGCCCAACATCCAAAAAAACAAGCCCCTACAACCTAAAGGGTGTACCAAGTAGGATTGCTCGTCACTCGTCTTCTTGCTTTTTCTTTCTTTATCTCACATGTCAACAGTAATAGGAATATAAAAGGCTGAGCCAGCTGGCAAAATACTTGAACTCAGCTCAATATTTTTTTTTTTCATAAATTTGAGCACAAGTTACTCGGATACATCATCAAGTTGCACCCACACCTCTACCTGATCTACTTGACAGGTGACAAATCTAATCTAGTTCGAGTCAACAAATAACATGTTTAATCAAGTTCAAGTGAAGTTCATGCTTCAATATAGATTTAATTAAAAGGAAGAATATTTTTATTGGAATAAAGAAATTAAGTTGAGTTGACTCAAGCTCATCAACTACAAGTTGTAGCCAAGTTCAAACTTAAGAATCTAACAAGAATCAAGTTCTTAAGTAAACATCAAACTTAACACACGCCAATTCAATTTGATTCATTCTTATCAAAAGAATTAAGAATTCATTTAATTATAAAAATAAGATAAATAGATATCACCACAAAAATAAAGCTTTCTATTGTGTTTGTAGGGCAAAGTAAGGTAGTTTTATCAAATGGTCACACAACTTTCAGCTATGGAAACTCACAAGAGCGAATAGCTCTTCTTACAAGTTGTGAGTATCATGAATCTCTAGAATATCTCTATACATTCGAGTTATTGATAATAAAAGCTAGACTCCTAACTAACATATGCCAGCTGTCAAAAGTTAACCTAGCTAACTCTTATGTCTCCTAACACATGCATGTGAAAGAAGGCGCTTTAATACTAAGGAATAAATCAGTCCGAACTACTGATCATCAACTTCACACTAGCTAGAAGCCATGAACCAATAACTGGTGATTACTAGGTTATTAGCATGTGTTATATATTGAGTAAAATATAATGCTTTCAAAAGATTATCAAATAGAACCTACCAGTAAGTGAGCACTTTCAGTTTCAAACTCATCAAGTGCAGCTTCCCACTCTTCTTTGTATGTCTCCAATTCCTCTGCAACAGCTTTCTCCAGCTATGTAGTTTAAAAAAGAAAAAGAAAATAAAAGAAGATTCACAGCATGTATAAAAAGCATAGACAAGGACAGCATACTGTGACAAAAACTCACATCATCCCCCTCTAAACTATGAGATAATTCTTCTCGTACTTCACTCTCCAATTTGGTAAGAGACTCCCCTTCGAGTGCTTCTTGAGCTTCTGCAGCCTAAAACAAGGATGAAAAAGATACCGCAAAAGAAAAAGCTACCAAAGTAGAAAAATAAAGTCGGGAAAGAGAACCTTATACCTTACTCTCCACTTGAAAAAACTCATCAATTAGCTCCTCTATTTCTTGCTCAGTCAGAGGTTCCTAGAAAATATATTCAGCAGCTTCAATAATTTATCCCCTATGGGTTGAAAGAACCAAAAAAATGAGAAATTTAAGCACAAAATTTCTTACCTCAGGAAGCAGTTTCTCATCATGTTGGGGTGACAGTAACTCATCCTCATCTGAATCAATAAAGGAGTCACTCGATGTCGTTGCATTCTCACCCTGTTCCACCCCATCATCATTGCCCATCATTTTTCTATTATGACGTGAAAAGAAACTCCATCTTCTTCACCATATATAGCTGCAGAAACTTAACCAATAAGTTAATAAGGAAAGAAGCACTTAAATATATCACACCTATACTAACATAACATGTACAAAACAACTGAAAAGAGAATAAAAATAGTGAGATATTAACAAGAATCTTTCCAAATCCAAAATGAATTTATACATTCATTAGACTACACCGCCTTGATCAAATTTGTAGCAACTACATCTCAAGCAGAAAATTATTGTTTCCAACCTACTTTTCCTTTGGTGGAACAAAGAAAAGAATAAAAAAAGAACATATTTGGCAAATGTTCTTGGAACTGCTGCTGTGGTTAATAAAAACCTGAAGCTTACACTTTGTTTGGCGAATTAGTAGGAAAAGAACAATGAGAGAAAATGAGAAAAGGAAGCTACATGCAAACAAGAGGAAAAGAGAGAAACTAATGTCATCATATGTCATAATTGTCTCTTCCATTATATTGCTGTGTTTTCTCTTTATCGTTGACTGGGCATAATTTGGAAACTTCTGATAAGTTAACCCCATTTCCCTCCCTTTCACCTCAACTCTAGAAGAAACATTTTTTTTTTTTCCTTTTTTCCTTTTTTTTGGAGAGAAACATTTTAGTAGACAAGAGGAGAAAATTTTCACTACATTTTTGCTCTTTACCAAGCATGGAACTTTCCCCAAACCACCACTCCCTCCCCTCCTTTCTCCAAACCACCCCCAACCCTCCCTCTCTATAAATTGCCAAACCAACATTTATTCATAGAATTTACTGAAAATATGCATGTCTATCTCCATTTGACAAAAGCATTTAGTTATGATAAGTTGGCTTAGTAGCATTTTTCACAATAAGCTGGGTTCAGCTAAAGATGAGTACTTGCAACAAGCAGTTCAGTTTTATGGTTTTTCAGTCTCTGTTTTTAGTTTTTGCATTAAATGATATTATTTAATATATTTTTTATATGAAACACCTGGTTCAGGCCAGCCTATAGCATAACCAAAACCAGCCCATGAATGCTGATTCCACAACTATGGAACTGCTCATGGACATATCAGATTTTGCTGTGCAAAATAAATAAATAAGCAAACAAAACTTCATGAGAAAAATCCATCGAGACCTAGCATACCATAATAGTCAACATCAGCCGCAAGAACACCCCAAACAAATGAGGAAAGTACAATTCAAAGAGATACTATTGAACTTCTAGTTGGGAGATTCCATGGAATCTCATTAATGAAGACTTATCTTTCTATTGCTTATAGCGAGTATTTGGTAAAGAGTACAAGTATAAAAAACAAAATTCATCAAACCAAACATGCACTTGATGTTATTTGAAATAAATTTTCAAGTCATATACATTCATTAGCCCACTCATCACCACAATTCAAAGAATAACAATTTATTTCAACACAACCTTTCCAAACACAGTAATCTAGATTAAGTCACGATGGCTACTACTCTCATAGCATCACCGATTTCTCATTGAAGTGATGACAGATTGGATTTAATTGAGTATGCCCTCAAAGATAGGTATGTTGCCCAAAAAGGTAGGCACCCTAAGAGGGTTACTACATTGACATGAAAATTCACAAAAAAGGTCAATGATAATCCATGAACTGGATAAACGCACATGCTCATAGAAGCATGACCACATATTATGACATTCACTGATAATTTGATAACATAGAAAATCATACATGATCTCATTATTAACAACATTAGAATAGTTCTCTAAATGAGTTATTACCTAGTTGTTTACAAATTCGTGATATTATGTTAGCAGATTATTAATAGGCTTATTCCTGTATCAAACCCAAAAAAAAGGTCTGATGTACACTCGCAAAAAGTGTATCCTTATGCCAGAAGCTAAGAAGTAAAAGATGAGCTCTTGTTAATATCTTGAATGCGCTGCATATTCTTTCCCAAAACCCGAACTTCAAAATCCATTTCCAAACACTCTCCACTTCATGCAAATACATGCTTTAATGGGACTTATCCTGCTCAAATCACTCCCACTCCGACTCCTACTCCTACTACTCAGATAATCATGACAAAGATTTCAATAGCAAAACGGGCAAAACCGCACAGCATTACTAAAAATTGCAGCTGACCACTCCAAAAACTCCAAATATGAACCAAAACACCTAACAACGATCAACAACACTAATAATCCTGACAAAATCATAATAAACACAGTTCCCAAGTAAACAATACTACAAGCCAAGGACTTTCCCTCATCCAACCAACAATGTCGCTTATTTCTAGAATTATAAACAGACACAATACGATGAAAAGTTAACAAATTTAAAACGCTCTCGTAAAGAAACTCACGCCAAAAGGAAAAGAAAAAGGAATAGAAAAACTTTCTTCTCATCCAAGGAAGTACCTTTAAAAATTTCGATAAGATCAATCGAGGGATTTTCTGATCAGAGCGAGATCATAAGCATTGACCAGTGAGAAATAAACTGATCTGATTCCAATTTCATGGATTGAGCATAGGAAGAAACCCTAGGAAGAAGTAAGAGTAGCTAGAGGAGGAAGAAGAGCTAGGGCATGGAAGGAAACTAATAAAAATAATAATAGGAGGGAAAAATCAAATAGGACCATGGAGTGTGTGAAGGAGGAGGATGTCGATTTAGTGAGTCTGTGAAGAGAGAGAACCGCAGCTTTTGTAATTAGAAGTTGCTAGTGATAGCGGTAGGAGGAGTAATTTTGTAATGGCAAGATCTTATTTATGGAGTGGGAAAATTCTACAATTCAGCCAATTTTGAAAGAATTCGAATAATCGTGAATGGATTTTTAAAATAGTTAATATTATATTTATTATATTTATTTTAATAAATAAATTATTAACAGGATAATCATATTGATAAGATTGTAGAAGTATTCGTTATGAAGTGTGGCTTGATTAACTTAATTTTTAATATTTTTTATTAGTTTTATCTTTTTTATAAAAATTTGTGGCAAGAATAATTATATCACTTTATAAGATAAATTTTATATTTTGTGCCTCTAATATTAATAGAATGATGTTCGAATACATACAGGAAATATAATGAAAAATAATGTGTATTGAATAGGATTTTTTTTCTGTAAATATCTTTGAATAAAAATAAGACAGTAATTTTTTATATAGGATGAAGAGTTAATTAATGTAAAGATTATTAATGTAGAATGAAAATAAACCGCAATTCTAGTATCTAATATTGCTTTCGAATATAAAAAGGAATGAAATAAGAAAACATATCATTAGTTCAAAAGATGAATGAACATACCTAATAAATGTAGCGAAAAGAAAATTAAAAATGCAAAAAAAAATTAAAATATTTTTCAAAATAAATTCTAATTTAATGAAAAATTACGAAATCTTGACTATGATACATTATTTCAATGCAACATATTCTGACAGTGAACAAAACTCATCTTTTTCTACCTCTATTAATGTAAACAGAATTAATAACAAACGTGACTTTTGATCCTAGAGGAGTTATAGGGCACCTTACACTATACTAAGATTGATTTTCAAGCCCTATTATAGATAACCCAACTAAACTAGTCGAGAAAAACACCATTTAATGCTTGAAGCAAGCTATTTTATTTTTTTAAAGTTTATAATTTTGGATTTTCTTGGTTTTTCTTATTTCTTATTTTGCTTTGAAACCTTTTAAGGTTAGTTAATAAGGATTAATGACAATAAAGCATGGTTTTTACATTGAAATCATGACTCGAAGATACAATTTAAATTCATTGTGAGATTGTGACTTCAAATCATGATTTCATGTCGATTTTGAAATCATAAATCGTGCCTTGAGGGCAAGATTTCAAGTTCAGTATTTTCTAGTGTTTTATAAAAGTTTTATGTTTTTATTTTTTTTACATTTTTCTCTTTTCCTTTTTAAGTATGCATGCTATAATAAAAATTTGAAAAATAAAGATTAAATGCAAAAGTAATGGGACATGCGAAGTGTAGAGATTAGAAAGGAGGAAAAAAAATAAAAATTGATATGATGGAAATGTTGTCATGCATAAAATAACTATAACAATAATAATATTTATAATTTGTACACTATTTTATAAAAGTTTGTTGGGGTTATAGGTCAAACCCATAAGGGTCTATAACCAAGGAGAGCCTAAATATATCTATAATATATTTAGAAGACATTAAAAATGAAAATCCTAAATATATGTGATATATTTACATAGATATATATGGGAAAATAAGGAGACCTGTGCAATTAAAAAGACATGGAAGAGATGAATGCGTGAAACTAATGCTGGTCAAATTGAATAAATGCGACTGTGTTGGTTTGTGATGTTTTGTCTTCCCATGCCTCTTCAGTTTTGCAGGTGTTGACTAACTCTTTGTATTCCTGTTTTTTTTTTATTTATTCCTGTTTTGTCTGTGTTTTTTGAGAGAGTGTGTGAAACACGAGAAACACAGGGGCTATCCCACAACCTATAGAGAGAAAAGCCAGGTGTTATTGTATTCCACCAATTGATTGGTGAGATTGAGAGATTCACTTGCATTGTCTAGTGATGAAATTATATTCCCATTATATTGTTTATAGTTGATGAAAATTATGCGCTGTTAGTTCCGTGGTTTTTCTTGATTTGGATTTTCCAAATTAAATCCTAGTGTCATTTAAATTCCGCAATTTAGATTTTATATCTATTGTTTGTTTATCATAATTGGCAAGAGTAAAATGTCAGATCTTTTCCTAACAAAGTTATCATAAACTTATGAAAAATAATAACGTATACGTGATGGACTAGTTAATTATAGAAACTAAAAGGTTCTTCTTGCATAAATAGGCATCTCTACTAAGATAATCATAATACTATAAATTTATAAATATTTAAGAGATAATTACAAATTACCCCAAACTTTTACCTGTATATAGATACCCCATAAACGACATCATAATTTATGAAAATTTGTTCCATTATTTTAGGAAGATGTTTAAAAAAAAAAAAAGAAAAAACAATTATTGTGTTAGAGAGATGTGCAAAGTATTAAAAACTAATATTTCATGTTGAATCAATGTGGGATCGTAATATAGGAATTAAAAGTCTATTCTGTATTTTTTTAGTCAAGTAAAACATTGCTTGTTTAGTATTATTAGATATATAATGTATTTAATGGTGTATTTTTTAAAATATATAATACAATATATATATACAACATATATATTTACATACAGCATTAATGTGGCTAAAAATGTAATTTACGTTTCATAAGTTGGAACAAAATCACAATTTCTCATAATAAATCTATCAATTGATATCTTACCCAATTCCCTTTCAAATATGCAACTAATCCCAACAATGGTATTAGAATTAAAAATTACAATTCCATTTCAAGTCTATTCTAATATACATACATAATATTAGAGTAAAATATCACACATGACTCGGATATCTAATATTTAAGAGTTATAAATAAAATAACTCTCTTTTTAAATTTCTTTTAATATGAAGCAATTTGGTTCGGGTTCAAATGTCTTGAAATATAAAAAACCACATTTTACAGGTTCAGTTTGGTTTTATTCAGTTCAATAAACAATTTTGGCTATAAATTATATACTCGTGCATTTTATATTATATAAAGTTAGTTTAAGGCAGTGTGGATATTTATGTCATAGATTCTTTGTTGAGCCCCACTTAGTTAACCTTTGTGGTGCTTCTATAACTCTGTGTTGTTGACTTGTTAGCCTGACCTTCCAAGTTACTTTGTGGTATATATGCGTGACTGTAGTTAAGATTATCTTCTATTTGTATTTAACATTCTTCTTGTCTACACAGGAGAGGGAAAAAAAAGAAGCCTCCTAATGGGCAATAAATGTAATTCCATGAATTTTTTGTCAGCATAATTTATAATAATTATTAAAATTGATAACAAAATCCTAAGAAAGTATAAGGACATGTATGAAAAATCATCCCTGATTTTTTTTCCTAAAGTTAAATATTAATTATTACCAATATAAGTAAGTGAGCATGTGTTGAAAATGAATTATATATATATATATATATATATAACAAGTTATTATAAAAATCTGCAACAATAATAATAGCAGTAACAGCAGTATCATATTATAATAATCAATATTATATTGATATATAATAGTGTATAACAAATAGGATTACTTTTTTATATAATGCTATTATAGTTAAGTGATACTCAATATTGGATAATTTATTATGTTTATATGATGAAATACTATCGATGTGTTAATAAATAATTATATAGGATCATAATTATTAAATTCCCATGCTATTATGATTATAAATTATCATATTGTAATTACATTGTAACTATCACAATACCAATGAACTATTATAAGAGTCATAAAATTATAATTTGATATATGTGATGATAAGAAATATTATTAAAGATTGTAAAAAATAATCTTATCGCTATATCATACAGAATAACATAATAAATACTATTATAATGTTGTATTGCAATGATAAGTTATTACAGCAATTAGTACTATAACATAATATCTAGTATGGTAGTGTACATAATAGTGTATAAAATATAATATTATGTAATCGCATCTCGCATTATGATATTATAATAACAATGTTACTGTTATGATTTTAAAATTAGTATCATATTATAATAATTAATATTATCTTTATATATAACAGTATATAATAAATATGATTATTTTATCATATAATGCTATTATAGGCAAGTAATACTCAATATTGAATAATTTATTATGTTTATAGGATGAAGTATTAATGATGTGTTGATAAATAACTATATAGGATTGTAATCATTGAATTTCTACGTTGTTTGTTTATAAATTATCATATTGTAATTACATTACAACTACCACAATACCAATGAACTATTAAATAGTTATAAAATTATAATTTGATATATGTGGTGATAAGAAATATTATTAAAGATTGCAAAAGTGATATCATCACTATAATATATAGAACAACATAATAAGATATTACTATAATGTTATATTGTAATGATAAGTTATTATAACAATTAGTATTATAATATAATATTTAGCATGACAGTGTAATGATTATTACAACAGAATGGTATATAAAATATAATATTATATAATTGCATCTCACATTATGATATTATAAATAATAAAGTTACTATTATAATTTTTAAATGATGGTTTACAAGATCAATGATATAGAGACAAGAACGAGTATAAATAGAACAATTCTGAACCAAATAAAGAATTATAAGCAGATTTTTGTTATTTTATGATGATGAGTCAAAATTAAAGCATTTATTTGATTAAGGAAAATTTGTTTTGATTCTATTAAATTATATGCGAACTGAATTAATTGAGAATCTATATATTTATTTTGAGTAGTTATTTTTAGATATTTTATTTTAAATTCTAATTCTTTTTTATTGTTATTAATCTTCTTAATATTTCTTTCTGGCTGTTGATAAATCCTATTAGGGTTCCCATTTCTAATGATTATTTTCGAAATGATTCCATCCAGGTAAATAAGGGTGCATAGTTTTTAACGAATTTAAATAATTCTTGAAAGAGTAGAGTAACAGTCTATAAAAGTGATCTCTGGAAATAAAAGCTTCGATATTAATGGCTTCTATTCTTCTTCTTCTTCTATTAATTCATGTAAAGCTCTTTCATTAATTCTAATTTCATTTCTAGATTCAAGATATATCTTTCAATAGAGCGTATGGAATATAACTGTAGCTCTTCTTCTATTGTTTGAAAAAGACGATTCATGTATATCATAATAATTAAACACTAGATAATAAGCAAAAAGGGTAATGAAGGTAATATAAATCACATAAGAAACTTACATAAATTTTGAGAAAGCTTCTATTAGAGGGACAAAGTTTTTGGTTTGAGAGTGTAAAAGGATTTCTATCTGATGTTATGGAGTATTTTTAACTGATGATTCTTCTTGAAGAAGCATCTTCCTTTTATAATTGGAACAAGGAGTCTCGATGATGAATACTGCTTGTCTTCAAGCGTCAGCTGCATTATAGTTGCTTTTTTTAAAAGTATGAACAGGAAAAGTAGATTTTTGCAGATTTTGTGTCGAGATTTTGTCTTTTATGCTCCTCTGCATTCGCTTTGAGCAAAATCGAGACAAAAACAGTCATCTTCATTTTGATAAAGAGAATTACTTTCAGAATAGTCTTCATCATTTTCTTCTTCTTCCGAGATTCTTGAAGTAAGTTTAAGGATTTTTCTTTTGTAAGTAGTTGGATCAGAAATACCTGCTAACTCGAATTGAAATTTACTCTTTTCTCTTAAGAATTCACTATTTTGATTAATTGTTGTTTTTCCTTTTCGTTGGATTGATTAAAATATGTTTAAACTGTTTGACTATCCATAAAGCATGTCTTGAATTTCTGCCACCATTTTACTTTGTGAACTCTTTCGATAAAAGGATGACCCTATTCATCATTTTCCAAAATATATGACCAAGCTACAATCCAACATATGCTAAACTTTGAACAATTAGATAATAGCTTTATTGGATCAAAACCCTTATCATTCTTGATAAAGACTTGATATCCTTGATAAATTTGTTCAGGGAATATTTTTTTTTTCAGATGGACCAGAGCATTCAAACCATTGAGCAAACCAATTAGGAAAATGGTCTCGAGTAGTTCTGAATTGAACAAACCATGAATGGTAATAATTGATAAGATAAAAAACATATTCCCATGCATTCATATAATCATAATAATTGAATCTTTGAGGAATAAATGGTTGAGTAAAGTTTTTGGGTATACATAGGTGTTATCCCCATTGCTTTTGAGTATAAACCTTTAGAATTTTGATCTTTAAATAAGTTATTTCTCCTCGATCATTTGGAACATGGGTAATTTCTATACTATATTTTTCTACTAAAAATATATTCATAAAAATTTCGTGTTTTTTCTGGATCAAGAGGTATAAAATGCCAGTTCTTCAGAAAAAAAAAAATTTGTTGAATAGTAATAAGGATTCTTTTCTGTGAACCTTTCTGTTTCTACGCATATAAATTCTTTGAACAATGTTTCATATAGTAATCTTTGATTTGAATACGTGTTGACTTATTGATCATGGAGTTCAATACTTGATATCTATTTTGATCGGAGATGGGTTAATTTACCCATGGCTGTGGAGGCGAAGAAACTGCCTTTGAATAGGTGGTTGGAATAGGTGTTTTGGAGCTAGATGGTTTCGTAGGAGTATTTGGAGCAAGTTTCATTGCATAATCAGCTTTGGATTTAGGTTTTAAACTCATTCTTTCCTTGAAGGAATTCTCTGGATAAAAAATCAAGAAGAGAATTGGATTCTCCCTTAATAAATTCAATATCAAATCAAAGACTAACAAAATAGCTCGCCATCTGGCAAAGATCTGTTTTGAAACCAAATTTTTAACATCTTTTAACAAAATCTCTTTTGCTAATTTACAATCAACATGAAGTAAGAATTTCTTGTTGAAAAGATCTTCTTGAGATTTGAAATGCATAAAACAATTACTAAGACTTCTTTCTTTACCATTGAATAATTTAATTGAGCACCTTGCCAAATACCTTCTCACAACTTGTTCTTTATTACTAATCTTTTGTTTAAGTATGCCTCCATATCCTATATCAGAGGCATCTGTTTCTACAATTAATTATGCTCTTGGATCAATGATTCCTAAGCAAGGAAGACTCTTTATTTCCTTTTTGATGTCTTGAATTATTTGTGTCATTTCTTGATTCCAAGGTGAAGGATTTTTCTCAAGTCTTTGAATAAAAGTTTACATTTAATTCTTAGATTTGAAATAAATTCATATACATAGTTAAGACATCCTATAAATCTTTAGAGTTGTTTTTTTTTTTTTCTTAATTTCATCAGGAAATCTATTAGCAAACTCTATAGATCCATCTATGGGTTTTGTTATTCATTGATTAATGTCATGACCAAGAAATCTTATTTTCATTTGAAATAACTTCATCTTTTTGACATAGATGACTAAACCATTTCTTTTGATAATATTGAAGAATATATTAAAGTGCTTAAAATGTTATTCTATGTCTTTTGAAAAAATTAAAATATCATATATACTATATAAAAATTTGTATATGGAGAAAATATTTCATTCATTATGTTTTGAAATTTATAGGAGGCATTTTTTAGACCAAAGGGCATAAAATTCCATTCATAATGACCAAGGGATACTGTAAATGTGGTTTTGTATTTATCACAATAATCTATTTGTATTGACCAAAATCCTGATTTTATGTCAAATTTTGAAAATATTTTGGCTCTATAAAGTTTATTTAATAAAGCTATTTTCTTCGAAGGATATCTAATCCATTTCAAAACAAAATTTAAAGGCTTGTAATTGATTACTAGTCTAGAAGCTCCTCTCTCCAATTCCACTTGATTTTGAACATAAAAAGTAGAACATGACCAATTTTGATTTCTTTATCAATTTTTCGTTTAACAAATCTTGAATTTCTTTTTACAGAATTCTAGTAGTTCTTGATTCATTTGAATTGGTCTGGCCTTTGTAGGTTTTTTTTTTTTTTTTTGGTAAAGCTTCTATATATAATAACTTTACGAAATCTTTCCTTCTTGACCAAAAGGCATTTGGTATTTCAGCATAAATTTCCTTTTAAAATTTCTATTATATTTCCTTTATTTTTCTTTTCATATTTGGTAGTTCTAGTTTTTGAATAATTCTCTTATCTTCTATTTCTTCTTTAAGAAAATCTATTTGTCTTATTTTATTGATCATTTTTTCTTTTAACATATTAATTTCCTTTTCTCTAATGGGAGAGATAATTTGAAATTTATTCTTTTTCCTTTAACCATAGATTGTAATCCTTCATTAGATATCTGAAATGGATAAAGTATTGTAATAAAAGGTGTTCCTAAAATCATTACATTATTGATATCTTTGACTAATATAAATGAAGTTTTAAAATTTACTCGTCTTGAGAAATCTTTGCATTGGTTAAATTATATTTAACACTTAATCTAGATCCATTCGCCGATATTTATTTTTCATAAGTTTTTTCATAATACTTAGTTGGAATTAAACCTTCTTGAATACAATTTTGATCCGCACCGGAGTCTAAAAGGGCAGTTAATTCCATGGAAGTATCATTGTTTATAATTAAAGTTACTTTTACATACCAGTTTTGCATATTAACTCTTCTAATCATATTGATATAATCTTCATCCTTTTTTTTTTATCAAATTATTCTTCTATACTTCTACTAGTAGACTCTAGATTAATGTATTGCTTGAGATATTCTTCTAATGTATTATATTTTGTTTTTAAGTCCTTAATTTCTTCTTTGATTATTTTTACTTCTTGATGCAATTGATATATTATTATTGTTTTCCTTTTTCTAAGAATTGATCATATATTTTTTGCAAAGAGTAAACTTCCTTATTTGTTTCGATTCTTTCGAAAACATTAAGTGTCTTATTTTGAGCAAATACTCTCTTTGTATGGTAGGATCAAAAATCTGATCTACGAGTTCTGATAAGAATTTTTCTTCGCTTGTTATGGTACAAATTTGATGGCAAGTGCATATATTATCAAAACATCAATCACAATTTGAGCTTTCTTCAGAGCTATTTGAATGAGTTTCTATATTTTGAAGATAATCTTCACTATTACTTTTTTTGCTTTCTTCTAAGGAGTCTGCATTTACAATTTTAAGTAATTCATTTTTATTTCTTCTGATATTTGTAAATTATTTATCTTTTTTATTTTTTGAACATTTTGGTGCTATATGGCCTTTTTCTCTACATTTATAACATTTTATCTCCTTTTTGAAGGACTTCTTTTTGGGTTTGTAATACTTTTGTTTTTTATATTTCTTTTTCTTATAGTTAGATTGTTGATAATCTTGCTTATTTTGATAATTTATTTGATAAGTTTTCTTTTTTCTTCTTTTATACTTCGAAGATGGTGCTTGTTTTTTCTCATAACATCATTGATAACAAAAATCTCTTAATTCTTGCTTAATACTTCGTTTTTCCTGTTGAATTTTGATCTTATTTTTAAATCATTTCAAAGACTTAATCCTCCTCTATTTATAGCAATAATTAATTCTCCATAGGTTAGATTTTCTATTGGACTTTAGTAGCAAATAGCTTAAGGAGACTGGATATAAAACATTCTTTCCAGAATCCTTTATTGCTATCTTCTAGTGTAAAGATTTTTGCTAAAAATATATCTTTATACCATCTGAAATCTCGAAGAGTTGGACAAGTTGAGTTTTGAAGAATTTCTCCATTCATTTCTTTATTTGACTAGGATTTCCCATAAAATTTTTCATTATAGTAGATAATAAAGTTGGAACATCATCTTTAATTTCTCTTTCTCCTACTCTTCTTCTTGGTGTTAAAGTATAATTTCTTTCTTCTTCAGTAACATGATTTTCCCACCAACCTTTTAGCATTCTCGCAAATCCACTAACTATCATTTGAGCTATACTATGATCATAATTATTTCTAAGCTGTTTATAAAAATTTGACACAATTACCATTTGATTTAAAACTTCTAGAATCGGTATTCTATCATACTATCAATATTCCATTGATAAATTCCCATTCTAGTAAATTCATTTATATCATTTGTTTTTTCTTCAAACATAATGTTAGGAGGCATTGGCTGCTGTTTGAGGCTTTGAAAATCTTTTGCTTTAGACTTAAATTTTTTTATTCTATTTATATTAACCCTTTTCTATGAATTGATCACCTAATTATTCTATTTCTTTATCAATGGTGTTGATAGATCTTTTATCATCTAGCTTATTTAATTTTTTAGATATATCTTCTAGTATTTCTTCTCTTCTATTGAACTTAAAGTTTTTGACATCATAAATAAGCTTAAATGGATAAATAGGTTTAGTTAATTCTAAAGAGGTTTGACCGGTTTCTAAAGATATATTCTTCTCCTTTCTGAGGGAATCATTCGACTCTGGTTCTATTTTTTCTATAGTCATATTTTCTATTATTTTAGTTTGTTGACTTATTGTATGCAATATTTGATTAGTATAATTATTTTGAGCTCTAAAGCTATTTGTTTCAGCGTTTTCAGTGTTTGTTAGCTTAAAAAGTGAGGCTTTTATCTATTCATTTTGAACTTTGATGTCTATTTCTTGCAAAGGAGGGTAAGTAGCAATTACAGGGCCTTGTTGAGTGTTCCACGTGTTTATAGGATTGTTAAGAGTTTGTATAAAGAATTTCTTTCCTTGACCGAAGTTTTCATAAAACCATTTAAAAAAGGGCTCATTTATTCTTAAAGTATATTGCAAATCTTGATACCAAAAAGCTCTTATAGAATAAGTTTCTTCTTTTGAATTGAATAGGTTTTGAAATAAAGTATTCTATTTCTTTCATTTTTAGGAGCATAAAAGTATTTTCTAAGGAAAATTTTGTCAAGTTCGAAGGGTTCCTCCTTGTCTATGACATTTAGCTCGTTACTTGAGAATAGGTTGGTGAATTAGATTGATAAACAGGTTCGGGGATTTTTGGATCAAAATCTACTCTTTTTAGTTTTACAGAAGTTTGTCCGATATGCATCAATTGGTTCTACATTCTGTAAATTATTTGGTTTTCTAATGGCTTCTTCAAGGCTTAGAGAATGATTTAATGGTCGTACACTTTGACTAGGAGATTGAATAAAAGGATTGCCATAGGTGGTGCAGAAGGTCTTTGTTGTCCTAGGAAATTGATTCTTAAATTTCCATTATCTAATCTTTGAATTAAAGAGGGTCTTGTTTAAGAGACACTTGGTCTTAGAGGAAGAACTTCTTCTATAAACCATTCTTCTGGAAGACAGTTTAAAGTTTTCGATGTAAAAACATGAAAATCTTTTGTATTTGCTTATGGTCTCCTTTTGGTGACATCTTCTTTGCCTTTGGGGAAATATTTGATTTCATCACTTTGTAATAAATTCTATAAATTAAAGCTATTGCTTTGGTTCCTTATAACCAATTGGTGTTTTGAGTATGAAAATGCAAGACTAAACTTGAAAAATCCCTTAATTCATAAAATTTATTTGGAATCAAATAATTAGTTATTTAAAATTATGGGTAAATTTAAACCTTAAAAATTAATTTAGCTTAATAATCAAATTCTCAAACTAAATCATAAAATCAATTAGTTATAACAAGTTTCTAATTCAAATTTTACTAAATTCTTATTTTAATTCCATCTATAAAAATTATAAGATTCAAGCCCCTAATTATTACATGCCAAACCCATTTCATATGTTCAATCAACCTTTTAAGCCCAACCCATCTAAAAGTTTAGCTTATACCAAAAAACCTGTTTACGGAAAAAAAATAAAAATAAAAATAAACAAAAATATCACCTAATTGATATAATTACATGTTAATTTACCACCCAACTATATTCTAACTATTTTATTACAAACAAACCCACTTATCCACTTGATCACACCACATTTTGACACTTAGCATGTTCTAGAATTATCCCACACAACATACCATATATTCCCTTCCCTTTTCATTTTGCAATCACCGAAAAATCTTTACCAAAAGAAAAAAAAAAAAAACCACTGCTACACTATTCCCACAAATTCTTTTCCTAGTGAGAATACCATTTGTTGCCAATCTTCCTATACGTAAGTCAGCAACACCTTCGTTTCTTTTTTATCGTTTTTTTTTAATTCATCTCAAATTAATTTTTGTTAGGTGGATTTGAAGATTGAAGTAGGAATTGTGTTTAGAAGCTTCAACAAATTACTTGGTAGTAGTAGTTGAAGAAATTAAAAGATCTAATTTATAATTTATGCTATTCAAGTAAGTATCTATTCGATGAAAATTTTTGTTGATTGTGAGATTCATTGTTTAATGCGTAGGAAAGATACGTAGATAAATACATACCGAAATTTCTAGAAATGATTCATGCAATAGTTATAACAGATGTGTGCAATCGACACTTCACGTGAATGGATATTAATGCTTTACGTACATGTTTTATTGAGTAAAAATAATAAACCGATAATATTATAGTCACTTTTGCACCATTTGAGCATGTAATGATAAGAACAGATCTTCGCTGAATAACTGCTACTACTTTTGTACCATTTTGGCCTTAAAGGCCATCATCATTCATTAATCCTCATAATAAATTATTCTTATAATTTTTATATATCACTAATTAAAGTTACTTTCACCGTTTCCATTGTTAGGAATATTGTCACAAAAATTAGACCGCAATAAGTGTAAATAATTTAACGTAGCGAATATAATAATTTAACTAAAATTAAACTCTAATGTTTTATAATATAATAAGAGCCGATGTTATTATGAATATGTTGGAGTTGTACTATATTGCTAGAATTGTGTTAATAATCTGGAATTGTATTGTTACATGTTTGGATTTGAATTATTAAGATCTAAATTTATGATTTGTATGATGTTGTGATTTAATTTTTGAGTCCCATATAATGTAATAATTTAATCCTTGATTTGAATATTGAATTAATCTAATTGTTTAACTTAATTAAAAAAAACGACGTCTGCTAAGAATGATTTTAATGGCATCTATGGAATTCTATCAACACATTGCAGGATTTATAAATATTTAATTATGAAGACGACATCTTAAAACAACTTTGATTTATAAATCAATGCATCAATTAATATTAATTGCTATATTGAATATGGATGCATTTTTGTGATACTGGAAGGACATGTAGTTGATTAATATACATTTGATTTTGGACTTTAACAACTGATTATAAGCTTAGATATTAAATATTGTCCAATTTGGTTAAATACTTATAAATATGCCTTAATAACTAAAATTGGTATAGAAAAATAATCTTAAGCCTAATAGATTGGTTTATAGCCAATTAGGTCTTTTCATACCTATATGAGCCAAATCAAATCCTATCATGAATTCCTTTGTTAATCAAGGTTTGAACATACAAAATAAAACAAATACCTAAACCTATGTCTTATGAACTTAAATTTCATAATAATGGGCCCAATACCCTTACCTACTGAAGTTGGGCCTATTCATAAAATATTTAAGTTCATTATCAATTATGGGTATCGAAATATCTAATTGAGCCCAAATTCCTTCCACGGGCCCAAAAGCCATAAAGTACTCTTAGTGGACCTAAATAGGAAGATGGAAGGTTCAATAGCGGGTCTAAATTAACTCCAATTGGGCTTTTACTCCATTCTTAGATCCAATAACCAATATTATTCTTATTAGACTTAAATTCAAGATAAAGCTCAATTCCACCTAATTTCATATCTATATATTTTTCATGGGCTCAATTACTAAACCTTAAAGCCCATTACCCTAAAAAGTGGAACACTTAAGGAATTTTTTATTGAGCCTAACTTAGGATCCCTAAAGGCCTAATACATCCAAATAATAAATTCAATTTTCAAATTCAATAGACCTAGTCAAAACCACCTAAGCCAAATTACCTTAAATAGATTCAATTCAATGATAGCTCAAAGGCTTTATTATGAGACCTTATGTTATTTAATTAATCAATATGATGTAAATAATTGGTTGTATACTCGATTCTTATACAATTAATCTTTCTTGAACAAATGTTCAGTCAACTTATTATCATACGTATGATCTTTTATCATCCGCCCTTCAGTATCAGGTACGCAGTGACGTACGTATTGCTTGTTAGGTTAGGCATCCAAAATGACCTAACAATTAAAGATAGTTAAGAAGCAAGTGTTGTTGTTATGCTTGGTCGTTCTTAGACTTGGGCCAAGAGGTAACAACCCTACTGGGCGATGCTAGCATGGTGGTTAGACGCTTAGGCCATTGAAGATGGCTCGACGGGTAGCTCATAAGGGAACGGTAGCGGGGTAATATTTACTTGCGTTCGGAAAGAAGTTACACTTGTTCAATTTAGGATTATAGGCTCCATTAAATTAAACAATGTAATGGACTGAAATAAGTAGAGTCAAGTAACTGTTGTAACCCTTAGAGGAAGCTATCATCGTCTAGAGGTAGGAGATATAGAGAGTCGACCTATCTACATCAACCTCCTGAGCAGTTGCTGCTACTTGGGACCCCTAGGTTCCTAGCATATTGCCGGAGTATGAGTACTCCATTGATGATTGCTACACTTAAAATGAAAGAGATATAAATTTATGGTTGTTGCATTGCATTTAGAATATGTGAGTGTGAATCATTACGTGTGTGCTTGTGTTGCTGTGTACTGGGCTTCGGCTCACTCCTTTCATTTTTTTCAGGTGACTATGATGACGTTAAATATTTTGATGATGAGGGTTACAGTACTGATTTCGAGTCTTTCATTGAGGAGTATAGTGTCGGCCATAGCTCGTGATTTGATGGACACACTAGAAGTTGATCACGTGCACTATGACTTATATAGAGCTAGAGAGACTTCTTATGAGCTTGATCACTTCTTTATGATCTCCAGTATTCCCGTTTGATATATGTTGTACGAGATACTAGACTCATTTGATATACTTTGATATTTTTGTTTTGGGTATCCCGAGTTGGTTTTACTCTATTGTTTTTATCTGATACTTATATATATACATTGGTTACTCACGGGAGTAACCTTTTTGAGAAACTTTTTATCAAACTTTATTTATTTCCGCTGTTATTTCAAATGTTTTCAAAACCTAATTAAAATGATTTTGGAAACTAAAATTTTGGTAGCAAATGATCACGATAAACATATAGTTTAAGTTAGCCTTTACGTATAACTGCTAAGTGTTGTACGTGGTGGAACTGAACATGCCTTGACAAAACTTTCGAGAGTTCTTGGGTCATTTAAACCTATAGTAAAATTAGGGTAACATTTAGTATACCAAAGAACTTTATGTAGATTAGCTTGAAACAATGATAGAATAATGTCTTGAAAATCTATATTTCTAGCATCTCTAAGCCAAACTAAATCAGGTTGATTAACTCCCATGTGATGTAGTGGTTTTATAAAAATTTGAACAAGCCCTATACGAAGGAAATTATATCCTTCTTCTTTATGTTTTATGATAGCAGGTTCCCAATTTGTAAGTTCTCGTTCTATCTAAGATATCTTGACTTCATGCTCATTACGAGCATCTTGGCTCTGTTCTATGGAGAAAGAGCTGGCTATACTATTAGAAGAAGAATTTATTCTTGATGAACTTATTATGTCTTACTAAATTTAAGTTGGTAAATTGTATATGATAGGAACACCCTGCTGACCAATGGATTCATTGCCTCTCTTGGGACTTAATGCCGGGACCACAATTCAGGCTTACCAACACCATATATAATTTGGCCAATAAATTTAGTGAAGTCATAATAATTTTCATCAATTTGAAATGCTTTATTCTAATAATATCTCTCTCTCTCTCTCTCTTCTCCTAAAAAACATGGCTCTGATACCATAGTTTATAGGATCAAAGATACAGAGATTATTACAACACATAATAGTGTATAAAATATAATATTATGTAATCGCATCTTGCATTATGATATTATAATAACAATGTTACTATTATGATTTTAAAATTAGTATCATATTATAATAATTAATATTATCTTTATATATAACAGTATATAACAAATATGATTGTTTTATCATATCATGCTATTATAGGCAAGTAATACTCAATACTGAATAATTTGTTATGTTTATATGATGAGGTACTAATGATATGTTAATAACTAACTATATAGGATCGTAATCATTGAATTTCTACGTTGTTTGTTTATAAATTATCATATTGTAATTACAATGTAACCATCACAATACTACTGAACTATTTTAATAGTTATAAAATTATAATTTGATATATGTGATGATAAGAAATATTATTAAAGATTGCAAAAGTAATCTCATCACTGTAACATATAAAACGACATAATAAGATACTACTGTAATGTTGTACTATAATGATAAGTTATTATAACAATTAGTATTATAATATAATATTTAACATGTTAGTGTAATGATTATTACAACAAATAATGGTGTATAAAATATAATATTATGTAATTGCATCTCACGTTATGATATTATAATAATAAAGTTACTATTATAAATTTTAAATAATGGTAATAATAGCATCTCACTAATAACACCATTATAATAATGGTTATAAACTAAAAGGTAAAATAATAAATTATTTTTTTTAGGGCACTGATTGAAATTAATTCCTTAAATAATATCAAAATGAAAATAATTACCAATTTTTCATACCAAAATCACGTTTCTATTACAGGATATACGAGTGAACAATAAATATATGTATATTGCATCTTTAAAACGTGATATATGCGTGCATATGATTAACTATAAGACATGATACATGTTCGAACGTACGGAGCAATATCGCAAACCGTAGTCAAATATTAAATCGTGATCCTTTTACATGATTTTTGTGTAAAATCGAACATCTTATTTCTTAAACGTGATTTTGCAATTAGAAATTGGTAATTAATTTCATCTAAGTAGTATATTAGTAATTATTTTGTATAGGAACCTTAGACATGTACTGGACTCGTCAGATAATAACACACACACACATATATTAGCATGTGCTATTGCATTTGCATGTAACTTCTAATATATTGTTATATATGTTATATATGCCGCAAATCGTAGGTAATAAATATATATCTTACATATTATATATGTTCGTGTGCGTATTATGAGGTACAAGTTATAGCATATTACATAAATGTAAGTTAACATTAAGATTATATATCTATAATATCTATAAAGTTACTTTACAGATATTATAGATTATATAGATGGATATAACTTATTTAACAAACATTTTAAAAAATAGATAATATGTATCAGTTATGTGTAACATATAACCTATAATGTATTATTTTAGCCATATCACATGATGAATACAAAAGATGTTATAATATCTATTTGTATGTAAAATATCTAGCATAATATATATATATATATATTGTAGAGGTTATAAATAATAATGAACTCATTTTATATAGCTATGAGTTGTACTTCATTTGTTGCATAAAATGAATAAAATATAAATGACTATGCATGTCTTAATAGGTCGAACAACATAAGAAGATAGTACTGTAACGTTGAACTATAATGATAAGATATTATAACTATTAGTATTATAATATAATATTTAGTATGATAGTGTAATGATTATTACAACACATGATGGTGAATAAAATATAATACTATGTAATTGTGTCTCACCTCATGATATTATAATCATAAAGTTACTATTATAATTTTAAATAATGCTAGTAAGAACATCCCACTAATAACACCATTATAATAATAGTTATAAACTAGAAGGTCAAATAATAATACACACACATATATATATTAGCATGCTATTGCGTTTGAATGTAACTTCTAATATATCATTACACACATTATATATAATGCAAATCATGGGTAATAAATATATATCTTACATATTATATATGTTCGTGTGCGTATTACGAGGTACAAGTTATAGCATATTACATAAATGTATATTAACATCAAGATTATATATCTATAATATATATGAAGTTACTTTATAGATATTATAGATTATATGGATATATATATAACTTATATAATAAACATTTAAAAAAAAAGATAATATATTATCACAGCCCCATCTCACGCACACCGCACGATTTGAACACAATAGGTATTGTTACCCTCAGATAGATTGACCAAGGATCGAGCCCAAGACCTGAGGGTTTTATTTGCCCCAAAAGGCAACTCCTGTCACCAATTGAACAGCTCAATTGATGACAGGCGTTGCCTGCGAGGCAAGCAAAAGACCTACGTCCGGTGTTCAAGTCTGCTGGGAAGTTGGCATTTAGCTATAGACACTAAACTTAAATTTTGTAGAACTAAATGTCCTAACTAATCATCTAAATGCCGATCTTAACCCCTTAAAGTCAAAATTGTAGTGTAGAAAGACCTTAGAAATGGATTGGAAAACTTCAGTAGACTAGGAAGCACATATGACCCAAACCCTTCTCAACGAGTTTAAGATTAATAATGACTCGACTTTACTTTGTTATTCAAATGATGCAGCCAGAGCAGGGAAAAGGAAAAAAATATTAATATTTTTATAAATAATTACGAAAATGCCACTGGAATGAAAATAATCCCAGAAATAGACAACACGGCCTCGTCTCTTCAAGAGACGAGGTCGTTAGTGCCTGACCTAGTCTCTTCAAGAGACGAGGCCTTAATATGTTGTGACCTCGTCTTTTGAAGAGACGAGGCTACACCGCGCATGACCTCGTCTCTTCAAGAGACGAGGCCATTAGTGATTGACCTCGTATCTTGAACAGACGAGGTCATCGGCTTAAAATTCCCGCGCGCGTCTCTTTTTCCCCATTTCCCCCATTTGAATCCGCGGTGCAAACCCTAAATCCGAAATCCCCAATTTGCAAATCGCGATTTCCCCTCCTTTTTTGGTGCACGAAATCCACAAATCGAGTGTAATCGCTCATCCCGAGTTTTCGAAAGTTGGTTTTGTAGCGTTTGGTGTTGTAGGAGGGAAAAAAAAGAGGAGATTTGAAGCGAGACGACCGACGGGGAACGGCGAACTTTGAGGTTGGATTTTCGCGTGTTTTCGTATTTTTTTTGAATCGTTCATGCTGCATTATTGAATTATGATTGTATGTGGTGTTAGAATAATTTTATAGCATGATTCGTAAGCCGACTGTATGTTGCGTGGTTATTGATTAGCTAAGTGGCATGTAGGACTTGGGATTTGAGTTTAAGATGCTGTAAATTCTGTATTTGTTGATGAAATGGGTGATTAATTAGTTATATGGATGAATTATTAGAAGAAATAAGTACGTGGGATGGACTTATGATGTTGGTTGATGATTCAAAGTTGAAATTGATTGAAACTATGTTGGTTATGTATTTATGTTGTGTGGTGTGATTTAAATGGGGAAAAATAAACTGTTTTAAATCAAAAACTTTAAATGGTGTAAATGAGGTAATAAAAGTAGTGTTATAAAGTTTGATTGCGTATTAAATTTATTAATTCAAAGTTTAGGTTACAAATTCAATTTTTGTGTAAATTTCAGGTACCTAATTTGACACTTATCCTTTTATTTTGGTTGGTTTATATATTTATATATCTTCTATTTTAAGATTGAAATTATAAAAAATGATTTAACAAAAGACCTTTATTATTTTTTTGCTATAAGTATTCTAAAAAGTCAGGTTCTAAAATGCAAAATATAAAAACATAAGTCCTAACCAATTCGTTACTTTCATATCTACCTTTTAACCCCGTTAGGCTTCAATATCTACAATTGTCTCCTCTATAACTTCCCCATGTTGTCACATAAAACTTCACTCTTGTATTGAGTTATGAAAGAAAAAAGGCTTCCTTCACTTGTTTTGTTATTCACATAGGACGTTAGCATTGGTATGGCGGTTTAAATTTCAACTTTGAAAGTGGAGATTATAAAATTAAATTCCTGCTTTGAAAGTGGAGGTGTAGGTGTAGGAGTTATGTTAAATTGTTTGGAGGAATGCAATTGATAAGTGTGATTTTTTGAATTTGATACGTGGAAGCTAATTTTGATGAGATGGCAGGATTTGTGAGGAAATGGATAAAGCGAAGTTCGTACTGTACGCTCATGGGAATATTGTGCAAGGGGATGAAGGTTTTGGTTATGATAAGCGGCCTGTTGCTATGGTCAGTGTTAGCAGGAATGCAAGATATGAGCAAATAGTGGAGATTATTTGCAATAGACTGAAAGTAAATAGGTTACACATCGGGTGGAGCTATATCATAGGGTAGCAATTGGAGATAGGACGCTACGATATTATATTATTCCAGTGACTGATGATGATGCGGCACAAGAGATGTTGCTATACACAGAAGGCTCAGTGGCTGTTTATGGGCAATGATAGAAATATTGGAAGCCAGGGGTTTGTAGACTCCAACTCCACTCCAGTTCAGACAATGGGCAGTGCACAAGTAGAATTAGGTCACTTTGAATTTTCTGTACCTACATCAGTAGGTGGTGATGATATGGATGCTAGGCAAGACTCATCGGCAAGTGAATCCAGCGAAGACTATGACGATGATGAAAATGTTAATGCTGAAGTAATTGCACAACAATATGCATTGCCCGGGGTACAACAAAGGGGCAATAGGTGGGACCGTTTTATTGCTCCTACTGACGTTGATGCAGTAGGGAGTTCAGCGGCAGTTCCGTTTTTCAGTGCTGAAGTTGGTAGTACTTACGCAGCACATGATGATGAGCAGGAAATGAGTGCTGGGAATTGGAGCTTCAGTGATGAATTCAAGGTCGGGATGCTTTTTGAGACCAAAGATCATCTCATACGGGCAGTTAAAATGTGGCACATAACGAACCATTACAACTTCAAGGTAGTGGATTCGGACCCAAGAGCATGGTCAGTGAAGTGTACTGATATCCACAACAGAGGTTGTAAGTGGAGACTAAGAGGCAGCTATAAGAAACATGGTGGGTGGTTTCACATCACTAAATATGAAGGACCTCATACTTGCTTGGATGAAATAACTGGACAGGATCACTCTCAGTTGGACTCCACCAGCTTGTCCAGGGCCATAATATTGGAGATCCGAAATTCTCCAGATGTGAGAGCGAAGGATCTCCAAACGAATATATTAAAACAATTCGGGTATAATGTTCATATGAAGAGAATTCGTGTGGCAAAAAGAAAGGCCATTGAGCAGGTGTATGGAACTTGGAAGTCATCTTATGTGGAGCTTCCGCATCTACTTAATGCAATTACTGAGGCAAATCCGGGAACAAAGGTTGAGTGGCAAACTCAAGATTCAAATACTGCTGGCCACGTATTCCTAGATAAGCTATTTTGGGCATTTGGGCCTTGCATTGAGGCGTTCAACTACTGCAGGTATGCATTGTATTTATTGTTAAATTTTGTTGTAGGTTATTGATAGTCACTGACTAAGCTACACATGTTAAATTGTTGCAGACCTGTGATCACAGTTGATGGCACATTCCTGTATGGCAAGTACAAGCACAAATTGCTTATTGCAGTGGCAATGGATGGGGCCAATCATATAGTACCGTTGGCCTATGCCCTTGTGGAAGAGGAAAAGGCGGATACATGGAGTTGGTTCCTTGCAAAAGTGCTGGAACATGTCGTCAAAGACCGTTCTAATATTTGCTTGATATCGGACCGGCATGCCGGTATCAGGAGTGCGGTCGAAGGTGAGAATGCGGTGTGGCCTAGGGGGTGGCCTTGGCGTTGGTGTATCCGTCATGTTGCAAGCAACTTCAATTCGAAGGCAAAAAGTAAGGAATGTAAGGAAATTGTTAAAAGAGCTGCCTATCAAACCCAGAGTCGGAAGTTCCACGGATATTTCAATGCTGCACTTCAAAGCAATCCTTGGACAGCACGATATTTTCGTGAGTTGCCCCCATGCATGTGGACTTTATCTCACGATGAAGGTGTCAGATTTGGCCTTGGCACAACAAACATGGCAGAGAGTTACAATTCAGTTATAAAAGACGCCAGGTGCTTACCTGTGGCTGCATTGGTGAAGAAAACCTTCTACAACTGCAACTCCATATTTAATAAGCAAAGGCGTGAAGCAAGCGATGCCATGAGTATGGGTAAGTTGCTCACAGAATACGCTGCGAATAAGTTTGAGCGATGGAACAATATATCCAGTTCCCATAGAGTTACTTGTTTCGACTACCAAGAACGGATATACGAGGTCATAACTGCACCACGTCCAACAATGTATGGTCAGAAGGGGGACCACATACAAAAAGTGGAGTTACGATCATGTAGATGTAGTTGTAACAAGTGGCAGACATATAGAATTCCATGCTCGCATGCGATGGCAGTGATGGGGACAATGCACATGGATTGTGTTGCCTACGTGACAGTGGTACAGGTGGGATCACCAACTAAGAGTGTATGGTCGTTCCTTCATTCCCGCAGCCGATAAGGCAAACTGGACGCGGTTGGACTTACCAAAGTGGCACCCTAATCCAGGACTTATTAGAAAAAGGGGTCGACCTAGGGAGAAACGATTCCAAAACGAGATGGACATTCGAGAGGGCCCCCGCGGTTATTCATGCGATTGTTGTGGGGAGCAGGGCCACAACATAAGAAGTTGTCCAAATACGGGATCGGCGGGTAGACTAGTTACGGGGCAGTCGAGTCGTGGTGGTAATTATTTATTTCCAAACGTTATGCACAATGTATTCTTGAGTCATGACTGTCATTATGTTTTTGTGCATGTTTATAATGCAAACTTGTCGTCAATAATAATATCTCCTTATTGTTTCTTTGCAGATGGATCCCGGACCGATCGATAGTTCACTACTGACGCAGCAGCCTGTACATAGGTCTACTCTAGCCTGGGATGGGCAGGTCTGTTTATTTATCTATTCCAGTGATTCTAGTTTTGTTCGTTGCGGTGTTTATGGTATTTAATAAACATGTTCATTTTATTGTAGGAGCATGAGGTACTTCATTGTCGTCGGAGAGAGGCCAGGCTCAGGCGACCTGCCGGTATACCCACAAATGTGGACGAGTACCTTGTGCCATTCCTGCCCAGGCAGGGTTCATAGGCGCGGCTCAGATGCCTTTCATTCAGCTTAATTGGCATCTGATTACAGCTCTGGTCGAGCGATGGCGCCCAGAGACACATACGTTCCACATGACCACGGGAGAGTGGACTGACGCTGCAGGACGTTACTATCCTGACGGGCCTCCCTGTAGATGGATTGGCCGTTACTACACGGCTCGCATGGATTGGCCAGATTTGTGCGAGGAGTTATTAGGGGTTCGCCAGTCCCCGGCGTCGACATGGATAGGGCGGCTGAAGATGTCGTGGTTGGATAGCCACTTCAGCGACCTACCGGACTTTGCTGATGACGCGATGATCCGACGTCATGCTAGAGCATACATTCTGCTGCTTGGGGATTCATTGTCGCAGACAAATCCTCGAACTACGTCCATCTTATGTACCTCCAGCTGCTTAGAGATTTCGAGCAGGCAGGGCAGCACGCGTGGGGAGCAGCCTGTTTGGCTTGGCTATACAGGCAGCTATGTCTGGCTTCCGACATCGTCACGGGAGACATGGCAGGACTACTAGTTATCCTGCAGATATGGGCATGGGAGCACTTCCCCCACATTGCCCCGGTACGGCGACTGCTGACCTCTGTTACCGCAGGCCGCCCACTTATCAGTCATTGGGGTGCGACTTTCGACGTCACCCGTGTGTCGACCCACCTATTGATTGAGTACCGTGCCTCCTTTGATCGACAGATGGCGCATCAGGTATGCCGTAGATCACTTTCGATTTCCATTGTCATATACTCTTAAATTGCTATGTACGATCATTTTCTAATGCAGTTGATCACTTTTGCTACTTCCACAGGTGTGACCCATACAGCTCTATACTGCCCGCCCTTCCACCATACTGCCTGGTAGGCGACGATGTATGGCGTGCCCGAGTACCATTGGTATGCTTCTACCTGGTCGAGCACTACTATCCGGATAGAGTGCTCAGACAGTTTAGCAGCTTCCAGGAGATACCAGCCCCCCTGCTGATATGAGACCCCTCCATGAATTGACATGAGGGGACGTTCCGAGTGGAACTGGCAGTCCGAGCACGCCAGGTGGATTGCTGAGTGGGATGCTCGGCGTGATTACATTGTACAGATGCGAGATTTACCGGTTGGGACATGTGACGATTACTTCTAGTGGTATCACGCGATCACCCGACGCTGGATCGGTCGTACGGGAGCTATCATGCTATACATGGTAAGATCACCGCCTCTGTAAGCTTTATCTCTACTATTACTGACTTGTACTAACTTATTACCTACCAACTGATATAAATATTTGCTATTACTCACAGGCTGATTTCATTTCTAGCGTCCCAGACATGCCCCCAGAGCTCACTGCATCCACTGCACGAGATGTCTGTCGTGTAGTGGATGAGTTCATGGGGTTGAACTTCAATGATCCAGTACCACCAGCTCCACCATCCGCAGCAGCACAGGATGACCCACAGCCTCATACCCTACAGAGACGACATCCTCCTAGAGAGAGGCGTGGGCGGGACGGGGACGGACGGGTCGGGGGCGAGCTCGGGCTCCAGGTATACAGATCAGAGATGAGCCTGAGCCGTCCGACCTACCTCCATTCGATGAGTCTGGTCCTTCTCAGGTCATTCATGACGGGGCTGGCCTGTCATCCACTTCTTACTCTATGGTGGACACCCCCATGCCAGACCCGTCATCCAGTGACTTCCGCACTCCCCTAGCTCCACAGAAGAGGCGACCATCGCCATCTTATGATATGGGGGAGAGCCTTACACAGGTCGAGCCAGACCCTGTCCCATTCCATCAGTACAGTGCTGCTATGGGAGAGGAGCCCGCTCCAATTACAGAGACTGCCCCATATTCATCGCATCCTCATCATCAGCGTACCCCATTCCCGAGGACATACGTAAGGCGGGGTAGAGGCCGCGCACGAGGGAGCAGGGACACACAGCAGTAGTAGGACTAGTGGACGATAGATAGATTTTCTTCTTCTTTTTTTCCCTTTTTGGGTACGTAGCTTATTATTTTCTTGTATTATTCTTGTATGTATAGATTTCATTCTATTTCATTTCCTATTATGTATTTTGACGCTACGAATACTCATATTTTCATTGCACTGTGTATGATTGGGATCGAAATGTGAGTTTCGATTGAGCTTGGAAACATGTAGTTTGTTGGTTTTTTGGTCATGGTGGAGGATGGTTAATGGCTTCTATGGCTGTTTATATTTGTATTTGACAGGTTTTTAATGTAAATTTTTGCTTTTTCAAGAAATCTAATAGGTTTGGCTAATTTTAGCCTGGCCTCGTCTCTTGAAGAGACGAGGACACTCTTGGCCTGACCTCGTCTCTTCAAGAGACGAGGCCACTCCTTGGCCTGACCTCGTCTCTGGAAGAGACGAGGCCACTCCTTGGCCTGACCTCGTCTCTGGAAGAGACGAGGCCGTGTTGCCTATTTCTGGGATTATTTTCATTCCAGTGGCATTTTCGTAATTACTTATAAAAATATTAATATTTTTTTCCTTTTCCCGCCAGAGCATGTATGATATAATCGAAAAAGCTTTAATCATGTGTAAATATTACCTAACTAGTAACTTCGTATTTAGGGAGACTTTTTCATATGATTTTTGGATCATCGATGCGAATTAGGAAACACACCAAGACTCATTTGAACCTCACATCTTTAACGTGATAACAACTTAGCTCAATTTATTCTATCTTTTCTCATTTATTCTCTCCTTTTCTTTCCCATGACTTTGGTTTCACAAACTTCGATCGCAGCCTTCAATACTTTGAACACCAAATTCTTGGCTTGAAATCAAGTTAGATCCATGCATACATATGATTGCACTATCTCTAAATTTCTATTTCCATTTCCTCCTCTCCTTATTTCCTTTTTTCCTTTCTTTCTAGTGAAATCTCTATACCGAAACCAAAAACTGCACATGTGCCATGGGAAAAAGAGTGGAGACAGCAAGCTTTTGGTGCCAACCACGCACACACATCCATCTCATTGTATATGCATGCCACCATCGATCCGCACCACGCTAGGAGAGAGAGAGTGTGTGTGCTCTTGCTAGGTGTAAAGCTGGAGTGGCTTTTGTTCATGCCAAGTAACAGCTAACTTCATTCATTTACCATCTCTAGGTTCATTTCCTTGCCTTATCTTAAGTCTTAGTACCTTGCTGTCTAAGCGCACACTAAAGTGCCACGATGCAACCATGGTCAGTCAGGTCACCCTAAGTAGCAGCATTCTTTCTCCTAAATTTCCCAACACAAATCTGGTCTTGATTGCTTTGAGTGCCACGACAAGAGGGAGTGACACATGTGTCAACATGAAAAATCAAGTTCTATACACAGCAGATTTCCCTTGTAATTTCCAACCTATAATCGCCTCCTCCCTTGCAGCTTGTCATGGTGTAAATTAGACAGCTGTTCATCTATGCTAACGACAGCAAGAAATTGTGATTTTCTAAGCGAAACAAACCGCTGTCAATTCCATTTTCTTTCCCTGAAATCACAGCAACTTGCCATGATAATTTCCAAGACTACAACCACACGTGATCCTTAATTTTCTTCTTCAAGTTTTATGGAGGAGGTGTGATAAATTCTCCTCCTATCTCCACGCATTGGTGTCAAAGCAGGGAGGGGGATTAAAATTGTTGACAGCTGTGCTACCTTGGTCCTACTCGTGTTGAAAAGTCCACGTGCAGCAACACCTCATGAGAGTCTCACTTTATTCTACAGCCCAAAACCACTAGCTCCCTCCTTTTCATTTCATCACGGACCAAAACAGCAGCCAAATTTCCCTTGAAATGCCGAGATTACAAAGAAAATTTAGCAGAAATAAGACAATGATAGCTATGCAATATGTGTCCACACAAGGAAACTTTGCTCCCCTGCCTTCCCCTATTAACATGCTGCATTTTTTTTTCCCTACAAGCAAAACCATCACATACAGCATAGATTGGAGCCGACCCAAGGACATATACACACCCCTCTGCTGCCACTTGATCTTCCTCCCACTGACCAGCCACAACAACAGAACAAAACAAAACAACCACCACTCCATTGGTGTGTCACGGTGAAAACAGCAACAAGTCATTACAGCTGTTCTGCCTGTTCACGAGGTGGTTAAACCAGGCCAAATCTTTCCCATACACCAACTCTCACCGCTGCCTTGACCCCCTTTTCTTTTTTTGTCTTGTCTTTTCACTTCAAATATTCAATTATTTTTTGCCTTCTAAATTTTGGCACCAAAATGCTTAAAAATCCACTTGTTGCTGACACATCAAAGATGGATAAAAATAAAATAGGTGGAGAAGACATGTGGCTCTATAGCTGTAACTTAAAGGATATAGGGTCATGTTTGACTTCATGGGTTCCACCTTCATTGCCAGCTCCACTTCCTTGCACCAAGATCAAAAACATGTTGATTAGGTGTCGACTGGGGGAAAGATCAGCTTCACGCAAGTCGACATGTCCGAAAAATTGCCTTCTTCACGTCACCACCACTTCCATCTTTCCTTCTTCACCTGCTCGGCTCGATATTAGGGCGAGAGATCACCGCCATCCAACCCAACCGGCCCTTTAATCCAAGCAAGAAAGTAAAATGACAAATGGATGATATGTGTTCAGTGACATAACAAAAAATAGAAGCAGAGCGCTCTAAAAACGACCTATGTAGTTTTTAGTACAGTGAACTGTGATACAACATTTTTCCACCTCTTTTTCTTCCTTCTCGGTTCTCCCTGTTCATGGGGGAAACTTTGATCGTTTCAGTAACAGCAAGCTACCAATTTAACCTTAAGAAAGTATAACCATCTATTCCTACCTAATCTTCTTTCACTTTCACTTAGTTCATCTTTCCTCCTACTGCCCCACTCTATCGGACTCCAAGGACCAAACCGTGCACGCCCACTATTCCAGCAAGAACGCCAACAGGGGGAGAAGGAGGAGAAGCTCATGTAAATTTGCAAGCGTTTCAAAGCGAGCTCTAACTTAGAGCTACCAGTGAACCATTACGACCGTAGACAATATAGACAGGTGAGTATATCTTATGATTTCTATATCTGCTTTTACTTATAATGTAGTGCAATTGGCATTATCTTAATAACTTGAAATGCATGCAGAGTTGGAGTTGGAGTTGGGCCTGTATTGTATCCGAATTTCAATGTCAAAACATCTTAATTTATTAGAACAAGCTAAATGTGTGATTAAGTAGTAAAGCAATGTTGTGAATATCTATAAAGCTGAATGGTCATGAAGTATAAATGAATTGAATGAGCTACTATCATGGAGCGCGAGCCACATAACATAGACCCTATCATAGCAATAGGAACTAAGTCGTATTTGAGAGTGCAACCTATTGTCTGGGCCACGTCATTATCACTGCTTAGGGATTACGACCACTTTGGAAAAAAAAATATATATATATATACACATATTTTTATATACTACGATAAAGTGGTTTTTTAGCAACTTACTATTTTTATATACTACGATAAACGTGGTTTTTTAGTAGTTTAGGTCCCAAAGCATGGGGTTGTGTGAGAATTGACGGTATTTGGAGTTCCCTCCAAACCTTGTCACTGATGACGTAAATCCGTTTTGCATATAGTTACCGGTGGACCATATGTATTTGTCCATTTGCTTGCCTGGATTGCAAAAGCTTGTCTTACTAATTTGTTTGTTATTTCTTGAATGTTTTAGTGGGAGGATTATACTCCACTGAGCTGTGGTTACTCACTCCCAAATGCAGATTAGGCGAAAGCTAGGAATGGGCTAGGATCTGAGTGCGAAGCGTGTTGAAGATTATGTTCCATGAGTTAAGTAGTGGATATTAACCTATAATTATAAACTTGATTTGACAGATGTAATTTGAAATTGAAGTTTTCTTTCTTAAACATAGCCGGTATTTCTCTTAAACTTAGGATCTCCTTATCTAGTTATATGGTAGGCTATCAAATTATTTGTGGTCCTTAGAATATCGGTATTCTTAACTATTTTCATAAATATGCATGTATAACATAGTGAGTGTATAATTAATTAGAGTCTTGCAAACTCTGATTTTGACGGCAGAACGGGTATTTTGAAAGATGGCGATGCTTGGGTCACAAGGGTTAAACTCCGGTCTCCTCTATCTGCTTGTAAACCCCAACCAATTGAGCTGAACATGGTTTTGGTTCTAACTAACACACAAATTCATTCAAAATATAAGAAGCATAAACAAGTTTTTTTTTTAACCACATGATTTATTTTAAGGGATTTATTTACATACTTAACAGAAAAATATTTACAAAAATTGCCCGTGGACAAGTTATGACTTTTCATCCTTTTTTTTTTTTTATATTTGTCATGTTTTCTATTATTTATAAAATATAAATCATTTGTTTTTTTTTGCATAAAATTTTATCTTAAGAGGTTTATTTGCAAGTTTTATTGAGAAATATTTACAAAAAAATGTGTAGACAAACATAGTTTTATTGTTTTATCCTATTTTTTTTATTATTTTCTAAATTCAACAAATTTAAAACTATTTAAAAATTACATTTTATTCATTAGTTTAAAAAGAATCGATTTTAATAATTTTTATTATTTTTTGTGAAGAATATTATGAAAACAATAAGCACACACAAGCATACAAAAATATTTACAACAATCATAAATTATGGTAGGTTCTAGGGGCACCCCGTTCTAAAATCTTACTGCCCCTAGTAGGAAGAGGTCATCAATTATATCAAAACAGGGTTGGAGGAGCCTAATCACCATCGGGCAGTGATAAGATCACATAAGCTCATAGGCTACACAATGGCCCTCAAACTTAGTTTCTACTGGGCCCAGGTCCGGCCCGTTCTAAATACATATAAATTAAAGAAAAAAACATCACAATATATACACCATAAAATATATACACAACACACATATATTAAAAAAAAAATCTTATAATAAATAACATATCTCAAGATCCATAAGCTATTTGTATATTGACTTCTGCAAAATAAAAATTTGAAGGCAAATATTTACAGTGATATGTACAAAGGCCCATGCTTCCAAAATTTCAAAATTTCTTAAGCCTATTAAGCCTAGACGAGCCCACTAAATTTGATGTCCCCAGTGGAGTCGCCAAGCTGTTGAGCCCAAATTTTGCCCTTATTCTCCTAGAGGTCCCGACCCATTTGACACGGCACACTCGACAAGGAACCAGTAGGGTTTTTTGTAAAAAAGATTGATTTTTGAAAAATTGTTCGATTGGAGTCGCCATCGACTAAAGCCGAAAAAAGGTGAACCAAAAACCAAATGGGTGGTTTGGTTTCTAGTTCGGCTACTAGTATGTGGGAAAACCATAAATTGATGAGTCCAGAGGCTGCTACTTTAAAGCCTAAATGGTTATCTATGCTTTGGATGGGCTTTAGAAATCATGAATTATATGGGCCAAAGAGATTAATTTTGATTTATATATATATTTTTTAATTTCAGTTTTTTTTTTCTAAAAATATATTTACATATTTACAAATATATTTTTTTTTAAATCCTAAAAGTTTTTTTTTTTATGACTACCCCGCAGGTGCCTACATATCCACTAGCCGGAATCAGGTCTCCGTAGTTCGTTTTAATTTTTCTAAAAATTTAGTGTGTTTGTTTGTTTTTAATTGTGAAGAACCGTCAAGTTTAAGTTATTTAGCAATTTTGATTTTGATTTTGATTTTGAAATTCCTCAGACATCTAATTTTATTCTTCTTTTTCAAAAATCCCTAAAAGAAACTATTTTTGGAAAATAAATATTTTAGAAACTTAATGACGACTGATCACATCAAATAATTTGCAAAATCCTATTTATGTTACTTTAATTCAACATTCGCAAATCATCATTCAAATGACGTATAACAAGTATAGCACTCATTTATCAAAAGATGATCTAAAAATTATAATCTAAAAGCTATATCCACATTTTTGTTGATTTTTCATGATTTAACTTAAAACTTATTCATTAACTAGACTATATCCTAAATTTTATTTACCTTCTTATATTACTAAATCTTAAATTATATACTAATATCTACAAAAATAGCATGCAAACTATACAATCACACATGCATAAACATATATATTTATTTTCTATTCATTTTTCTTTTTTTTCTATTTCTTACTATTTGCTTCTTTTTTTTTATACATTATATTAACATATCTTATAGAAAAACAACAACAACAACAACAATAATAATAACAACTAATAAAAAAAAAATTGGAACCTTGTTAAATGTTCCGGTCGGCTTCGTCAGAGGCGCAATGGTGGTGGTGGTTGGAGCAATTGGTCATGATCTGGGTTTGGTGTATGCTAGAGATAGAGGCATTGAGAGAGAGAGAGAACAAGAGAGATTAGAGAAACAGAGCTGCGAGAGAGATCTTTTTTTTTAATCTATTTTCTATGTTTTGATCTCTGTCCGTTGAAGAGGAGGAATTGGTCGTCGTTTTATAGGAGCATGGAGGAAGATGGAGGGGTACACAGCCATTAATGGCTGTTACAAGCAAGTGAAAAGATAAGAGGTTATGAAACTTTGAGGGTTGGGGGAGTTACGAATCTTTTCATTATTGATCTTAAATCCACATTTAAACGATTTAAATTCTGGAATAATTCACACTTTTAATGACATAATGGATGGAAATTGAAAGGGTACGCATGAGTGGCAATGCACTCTCCAAAAAAAAAAAAATTCCCATTGTGTTGCTTGTATGGATCGAACTCCGATCTCCTCCCTTGCACTCCTCAGCTTAACCAATTAAGCTATGCTTGGCTTCTGATTCATTTCCTTACCTAAAATTTATTTAAATCATTCAAACCAGGCCAAACGCATTTTTAATAAAAATAGGCCAAAATTTGATGCAGATCTAAGATCCAAATTAATTTTCAAAATAGCCCAATGCACTGATATGAAATATTTTTTATATTTTTTTCATTTTCTAATTTTTTTATTTTAATTCTAAAGGCTTATTTACTAAAAAGATGGGACTTTTTCTAAGTTTCTTTCTTTTTTTTTATAGTCTTTTTTAATTTGGTAATTTTTTTGTTGATTTTTAATTTAGCTAATCTTTTTGTATTTTTTTTTATAATTTTTTTATTTTTATTGTATTTTCCTATTTTTTATGATTTTTATGATTATTTGAATTTTTTATTTTTTTGTATTTTTATTTTTAAAAGAGGGGCAAAAATAGGGCGTCGACAACCATAAGAATCATTATTCTTTCATCATGAACCAGAAGCTTGTGATTCTAACATCTTTAAAGCCATGAGAGGCTTGTGAAGATCAATTGAGAATAGCAAAAGAATTCAAAGTGAGAGATAAGCACTTGATTGATCACGAGAGAGAAGAAGAGTGACAAACACACACTAGTAAGCAATGAGTGTGAAACACAGGTGAGTAACATTGCTGAAAAGAGTGAGGCTATGAGTATTGTGAAATCAAGACAGCAACTACTCGTACTTATGTACAAGAATGTTTACTTTTCTATTGACGAGCTTAACTAAAATATTCCTAGTGTGGTTGTGTCTTTGTTACAAGAATTTGATGATTTGTTTCCCGAAGAGATACCAAGTGGATTGTCCGCTTTGAGAGGCATTTAACATCAGATAGACTTCCTTCCCAATGCTTTAATTCCTAATAAGCTAATGTATCGAGCAAATCTCAATGAAACAAAGGAAATACAAAGGCAGGTTGATGAGTTGATGGGAAAAGGGTCCGTGAGAGAGAGCCTTAGTCCATGTTCGGTTTTGGTTATTCTAGTACCAAAGAAAGATGAAACACGGCACATGTGTGTGGATTGTCGAGCAATCAACAAAATTACGATAAAGTATGGACATCATATACCTAGACTAAATGATATGCTTGATGGATTTTATGGTGCATGGTTGTTTTCTAAGATTGATTTGAAAAATAGATATTACCAAATTCGCATGAAAAGAGGGAGATGAGTGGAAAACCGGATTTAAAACTATCTATGGTTTCTAGGAATGGTTGGTAATGCCATTTATATTATCAATGCACCTAGTACCTTTTATGAGATTGATGAATTATGTTCTACATGTTTTCATTGGAAAAATTGCTATTTTATACTTTGATCATAAATTAGTTTACAACAAAAATTTTGGACGAATATGTTCGATACTTGTTTGGGGTTTTTAATGTCTTTAGAGAAAATAGATTGTATGCCATTTAAAGAAATGTACTTTTTGCATGGAATCTGTTATTTTCCTTTGATGTGTTGTGAGTGCAAATGGAATTTCGATTGATGAAGATAAGGTGAAAGCAAATAAGGAGTGGCTAACACTTAGAAAAACAAATGAAGTGAGAAGTTTTCATGGTTTAGCAAGCTTTTTATAGGAGATTTGTGAGAGATTTTAGTTTTATAGCAGCTCCTTTAAATGATCTTATTAAAAAGAACATGGAGTTTGAATGGACTAAAAAGTACGAAAAAGCCTTTAACACTTTGAAAGACAAATTGACTAATGCTCCATTGCTTGTTCTGCCTAATTTTAATAAAATCTTTGAAATCGAGTGTGATGCGTCAGGAAAAGGTACTGGTGGTGTTTTGATGTAGGACTCTAAGTCGATTGCTTACTTTAGTGAGCAGTTCAGTAGTAGCATTGAACTATCCGACGTATGATAAAGAATTGTATGCGTTGGTACGGACATTACATACATGGTAACAATATCTATGGTTAAAAGAATTCATCATTCCTTCAGACCATGAGAGCTTGAAGTATTTAAAGTCCCAAGGGTACGCTAAACAAAAGACATGCAAAGTGATTGGAGTTTATTGAGACATTTTCTTATGTGATCAAGTACAAGCAATGCAAAGAGAACGCAGTGGCTGATGCATTATCTAGAAGTTATGCGCTTTTAACTTACATACAAAATTACTTTGTATGCTACTGATGTTTATTTTAGCCAAGTTTAGAGTGCTTGTTCTAAGCATGCCTTTGTTGATTTTATAGGCATAAGGGGCATTTGTTTAGAAAGAATAAGCTTTGTATGCTTAAATGTTCATTGCATGAATTACTTGTTAAGGAAACACGTAGAGGTAGATTAATGGGACATTTTGGCATTAAAAAACTTTGGATATGTTACAAGAACATTTTGTTGGCCTAATATGAAACATAATGTACAAGCTATTTGTGATAAATGCATTACATGTAAACATGCTAAATGCAAAGTGATGCCACATGGGCAATATACTCCTTTACCTGTGCCTAATCAACCCTGGACTGATATTTCCATAAATTTTATTTTAGGTTACCTATATCTTAGAATGGAAAAGATAGCATATTTGTTGTTGTGGATAGATTTGGTAAGATGGCTCATTTCATTACTGTTCTAAAAATAATGATACGACTCGTATTACTGATCTATTCTTCAAAAAAGTAGTATGTTTGCATGGAATGCCAAGAACAATTGTGAGCGACCAAGATGTTAAATTTTTAAGTCATTTTTTGTGCACTTTTTGGAGTCGACTAGGAACTAAATTGTTATTTTCAACTGTTGCACATCCACAAATTGAAGTTGTTAATAGGACTCTTGGAACATTTTTTTGTGTTGTAATTCAACATAATTTAAAACAATGGGAACAATACTTACTGCATATCGAGTTTGCATATAACAGAGTTGTGCATTTCACTACATCTTATTCATCATTTGATTGTGTATGGATTTAACCCTTTGACTCCATTAGATATTCTTCGTTTGCTTACTAATGAATTTGTTGATCTCGATGGAAAGAGAAAGACGAATTTTGTAAGAGATTTACTTATAAGGGTTAGAGTTAACATGAGAAGAATAATGAACATTATGCCAAACAAGCCAACAAGGGCCAAATCAAAGTTACTTTTGAACCCAAAGATGAGGTTTTGGTTCATTTGAGAAAGGAAAGATTTCCTGTTCAAAGAAAATCCAAGTTACAGCCTGTAAGAGATGGGATGTTCAAGCATCGAAGTGTATCAAATACAACGCTTACAGATTAGATCTACCTAGTCAATATAGTAATGTTAGTGCTACTTTTAATGATACCGATCTTTCTTTATATGATGTAGGAGATTCGAGAATGAATCCTCTCGAGGAAGGAGGGAATGATGAGGATCAAGTAGCAACAACTCTTAAGGAAACAACTAAGCTCAAGATCCATTGCAAGATATTCGGGGACCGATGACTAGAGCAAGATCAAAACGGATGAATGAAGCTCTGCATGGATTGATTATAGAGATTCAAGAGATTAAAGATATCCAAGAAGACTCCAACACAAGAAATAAGCTTGTCAATGTGCTAGAATCAATGACTGAAAGACGAAGGCTATCGGCTTGTTTTTTAGAATCGTCAGCCTTCATTGTAGACTTGTGTCCCACGTCCAACACCACTAGGCAGGATTTTATGCTGCTGGCATAAGCACTTAGGTCGCCGGTGTTTAGCTAGCCTTCAAGTGACCAGTATCGAAAATTTAAGAGATGTTGAATAAGCCACCAATGTTCATGTTAAAGGCCACTGACCTTGGTTATGTACACTGCTAGCTTGAGGCCAGCCTTTACTTGTTCGAAGTGATTTTTTTATTTTCTTCTTATTTTCTTGGTTTGTTTGTGTGCTTTCCAAAGCTATTTTGAAGCCTATATGAACCCTTGTATGGATGCTTTATCAGAATCATCGTTGAATACATAATTTTGAGAGTTTTCTTCCATTTGTGAGGATTTTCTCTTAGTTCTTGAAAACAGACTAAATTTGATTTCTTTGGCATAGAAACGTGGAGAAATATACCTTGATAACTTAGGTTCCAATCGACAGGTATTTTTAGGGTTTAGTTTCGCTATTTGATAACGTTGGTTCTAACCGACGCGTTTGGTCAGGGTTACGTTCCTATTGTTTCCTTCAAAGCGATCCTAGGGTTCTAATCCATCGTCGGGCACTAGGTCTTAGGTTTTGTATACCTAGGGTTCTCGTTTCGCATCACACTTATATATAAAAATAAGTTTTTAAAAATAATTTATTGATAATCATATTATTTAAACTGATAAATAGATACTTAAAAAGAATGTTATAATGCATGTGGTGTGTGTATCAATACATCCTCCTTCATAACATATCATAAATTATTACTAATATATTATTATATTGTTTTTTTTAATTTGAAATTTTAGGCGGTACTTAAATTTTCCTTTTTTTATTTTTAATTTGGTATGAGGGTCGGCTTAGACCAGAGTTGTAAATAAGTTGAGTCAAGTTAATATAATACCAAGCTCAAACTCGACTCAAATGAAAAAATCAATACTCAAATTTGATCAAGCTTTGATTTTTAAGCTTGAACTCGACTTGATTTAATACCCGATAAACTCAAACTCCACTCGATTAAGCTTGATTATTTTTTTAAATATTGATTTAACTATAAAGAATTTTTAATATTCGATAAAGTCAAACTTGACTCAACTTGATTTAATACTTAATTAAGCTCGCGATGTCATCGTGCCAAGTATTTTAAATCTTGAAAAGTTCGGTAGCTACTCGTATAGCTTGAACTCAAGCTCAACTCAATTGTAAGCAAGTCGAACTCAATTAACTTATGAGTTATCTCAATTCGCTTACAGCCTAGGCTAGACCCATTATAGGCCAATCTGCTTTAGCTTGAAAGCTAAATGGGGTTAGGTGAAATTGACCCATTAATTGGGAAAAAAAAAACCATTACTTGTTTCTTAAAATGGAGTGGCCCCTGTCTAGGGTCATATGCATAGCTCGACTATAAAAATCTACTTGTAACATGTTTAATTTATTGGTGAAATTAGTTTTTTTTAATAATTTATGCATATTTTTCTCTTTAAAATTATTAAAGGAGTAAGAATTGTAATGACAATTCTATTATGTGATTAATATCCATTAAAGCCTAATTCCAATTATATTGTAATGGAATTTCATTTTATTCTAATGTTATTCCCTCGTACTACGAAACATCCTGTTAGTTATCTTTTAAGTTTGCTATACACCACTCTTTTACATTATAGAAGCACATGATATGTTTTGCATGCATGTGATTACTACAACCAATCTACCCATTGTACGGTTACCATAATAATAAATCACACATAGATTTTTATAATTTTGAAAATTATGATTTGAAATACACAATGAAGACATGAAAAAAATCAATTTTAACATTTTTTTTTACTATCTTAGATAGGAATTAAAAAATGTTATATTTGGTTATAGAATTTTGTACAAAAATTAAATTTGTTACCTAAATTTTGAATGGTCATTTTAATATTGAATCAAACTTTTCGTGGATAATTTTATTACCTCTCAACACCTTTTGTTTTGTTTCTTAACACTGAAAAGAGATACTTAAATTCAACTTCTGCCTTTTCATCTTTAGTAAACATAACAAATTAAATAGGTTGTAAAATTAATCATAAGTTGTTAAGATAGTGTGAAATTTGATGATTTGAAAATTCGAAGCAAGTGGCAAAAAAAAATCAGAAGCAAATTTTTTTCTGAGGCTCATGAAGGAAAAAATTAAAAGAAAAAAGAAAACACGGATCATTTAATTGCCTTCTGCTTTCGGTTCATGAAAACGGGTTTTTACAGATCTACCTTAATTCTTTAGAATAAATCCCAAAATACCCTATTTTGAAAAGATATTCCAGAAGTACCCAATAAAAAACGCATTACAAAGTGTACGTGCGATGTTTACCCTAATAGTGCACTTAAAGAGTGCGCTTGAAATTTTATTTTATGGGATTGATTTGAACGCATATAGGGAATGCGATCGAAATTATTTGAAAAACTTGAAAAAAGTTTCAAACGCATGTCGTATATGCATTCGGGTTGTTGTCACAAACACATTCTCTACATGTGTTTGCTTGCTCTACATGATACTCCCACCGCTTATTCATCTCTCTCACTCGTTCGCCCAGCTTTCTCTCTCTCCGCGCTCGCCTAATACTCTCTGCCTCTCGCTCGCTCGCCTCTGTCGCTCTCTCTCTCTTGCCAGCCTACCCACCTCTCTCGCTCGCTACTGATCTTCAATCAGGTATTTTTTTTATTTTCTTCAAAGCAACGAACGCATTCACTCAGCCTCCCCCACTAATTACAAAAGACTCGTTCACGCCATCTACTCCTCATCCAAACACGAAAAAATGTAGCCCCCTTTTTTCTTTTGCCATTTACACACCCAAAAACATACTCTTTACTCTCACTCGGTCCAAGGAAATTCGAAGGTGTTTTTTTGCGAAATCACTCATACCGATTTGTTCCACATGTTGATAAAGTCGCCTTAAGGTAAAACTCAAAAACAATTTCTTATATTTATTAGTTAGATTCGTTAATTTATGAAATTCTTGAATATGAAACCCTATAAATGAATGTAGCATAGATTGGCAAATTGAACTCGTAATGCATGATTTGTGGTGTTGATTTAAGTTTATTAGGCTGTATGGTGATGATTTTGGAAGCTTACATGTGTTGAAGTGTTGATTTTCACAGATGCTTAATAAGTGTTCGATAAAATGTCTGCATAGGATTTACTATAGGGGATTATATTCGGTTCATTATGTATGCTCATGGGAATGTTGTGACCAGAAAATACTGTCCAAAGTATGACCGAGCTCCCATAAAGAAGGTCCATATGAGAAATGGTGCTAGCTTTAATCATTTTTTGAGTAAGATATGTGATAGTGTCGGGGTAGATCCAACAATGGGAGTTATCCAAATAGTCCATAGAAACCCTCATTATATGCTGAATGGGCCACCGTTCATGCTGCTTCTTATTGTAAATGATGAAGGTGTTAAAGACTTGATTGACCGGGCTAAGGAACTTGGTTTAGGCCTATTGCAAGAGTTATTAGTACAAGGACAGTGTAGTGTTCAAACCGGGTTTATGCCATCTCAATTGGAACAACTTGAGGTTCCAAATGTGAAAGACCAGCAGAACACATGTCTTCACCCCATAGGCGGGGTCGTTGTATGTAACCAAACACCACAACACCACAACGGCAAGTTATGATGCATCATTCCCCTATGAACTTTGAAGAGTATGAGTTTACCCATGTCGAAGAAGGAATTGTGGAACTTGAAAGGAGAATTGAACAATAAGTTATGCCAATTCTAGATCCTATAGCCATGAATGATGATTGGGATGGTCAGTATCATGTGGACGAAAATGGAGATGCAATAGAGGATGAACAAAGTGACAGTGAAGATAATGATAATCCCGAATAGATCAATGAGCATCATGCGGATGTTGTGACTATGATGACATCACAACAACCATCTAGTTCAAGACAAAGTCCTCCAAGTAATGATGTCTCTGAGGGTGGTGTTAGGCATAAGGTACTGTTTTTCAATATCGGCAGTAGTGATTGATATATAACTTTCGAGGAAAGCTTTAGTATAATGAGCAAGAACACGTCAAACCCAGATGATCTCAACAAAGGTATGGTGTTCAACACAAATGCAAATCTTATTAAATTATGTGAAAAAATTTCATGTGAAGCAACACCATAACTTTTTGGTGGAAGATTCAACCAAAATTGTATGGTCAGCATATTATATGAAACGATATGAAGGGTGTAAATGGAGACTACGTGCTTGTAAGAAGAAGCTCGAGTGCCTCTTCGTCATCACAAGATTGGAAGGACTTTACACATACCTTATGTAAGCCCCCGAATTTTTCGAGAATGGTTTTAGAATACCGAATTGAAACCCTAAAGTCTGATTCAAGTTGAAACCAAACCTTAAACAATTTCAATCACGGGATTTCATAAGAGAATTTTCAAAAACAAAAATAGAAAGTTCAATAATAGTTCAATTCAAAAACCCGAACATGAGAAGATCCACCTATCTGATCCCTGATATAAATTCATTAATTTCCAGGGTAAAGTTGGATTCAACCCTAAACCTAATCAAACTGGAACTTCAAAAGTCAATAAAGACCAAGACAATCAAGCAATTTCAACTCCAGTAATCCCAAGTTCTCAAACCCTAGAAAACAAAAGTAAGTTAATGGCTTAAAATAGTTTTGTAATAATATAGGGTAACATAAAAATATCAGATTCACGAATTTCGAATGTCCTTCGGACTTAAACGGGATCAGTTCTAGAAAAGCGTGTCCCGAAGCTCGAAATAATAAAAATATTTCATTAAAACCAAAAGACTCGTAATTAAACAAGGATTTCAAAAATATCAGTTTTAGAATTTTTCGATAACTAAAATAACAGATATAGCTCATTTACGCGTATTTTTATACTATCAGTATTTTATATATCTAGTTTACTATTCATTATACTATTCATTACTATTTCACTATCTCTATTTTTTATACTATTTCTTACTACCTACAAACCTATTTTCTTACTTTTTACATTTCCATTACAACTTTATTCACATCAAACCTTACACTTTATTTATTTTCTTTACAAAAATTACAAAACAAATAAATTTTTCTCTCTCCCCTCCCTCTACAAACCGTCGGCCTCCCTCTCTTTTTCTCCATATTATTTTATTTTCAAATTATTTTATTATATCAAAAATTCACTTCAAAAATTCTATAAATACCCCATTTCTCCTTCATTTTTTCATACATCCATTTTACATAACAAAACTTTACCAAAATACCCTCTCAAAATCTCTCTCCAACCATTCTCTCTCAAAATACTCTCTACCAATTTCTACTCTTCAAGAAAAATAACAAAACCCATTCATCTCTTTCAAAATCCTCCATTAAACCTTAGGTAAAAATCCTACCTATATTATTTATCATTTTCATACAACTTAGCATGAGCTTGGTGTATGTTTCTTAGACTCGTATGAGTTAAAGAAGCAACAATATGTTCATATTTTGTTTTTATTCATGTTCCTATTTTACATTATGTTATTATGTTGTTGTTGTTATTATTATTATTATTTTTGCTCTAATCTAACTTATATAGCATTATGTATACTATGTATATATATTTATTTAGAGCATATAAGCCAATTTGTTATTTATTTACTTTCATGTCTTGCAATTTATTTATCTACTTGTTTTATGCAATTTATTAAGACTAGTCTTTCTAGTCCTAGACTTGTTCATATCAAGTCAAAATAATTTTCTTTTTTTTTCTTTCTTTTCTTTTGGGACTAGTCTATTCTTAGTCCCGGATTGCCTTGATGAAGCTAAGGCTCCCAATACATGATTGGGATACCTTGATGAAGCTAAGATTCTCAATGCTTTGCTATTTTATTATGTTTATTTACTTACAAGTATTTCTTTCTGTCTTATTATGTACTATCTTTACTTTTCCATTGCTATATAATCATATTCATGCATGATTAAAATGTTGTTGTCTTAAATAAAAATAAAAATTGGTTATTTCTTAAATAAAGAAAATTAAACTAGATTTTTTAACAAAAGGAATTTTTAACAAAAGATCTAAGTTTTGTTTTTAATAAACTTTTTCCAAATGATAAGCTAATCATAAATTCGAGAAGAATTAGTAATGTAGATTTCCTCAAAATAATAAAAGGAACTTATTTCTTTCATAAATCGAAACTTAATACTTCATAAAGAAAGAATTCTTAGCATTGAAGGATTTTAACTCAACCATATCTTTTATAAGACTTAAATAGGTTCATTATAGACTTTGAAAATCATCTACTAAGAAAGTCTCTTCAAAACTTAATTTTTATATGTTGTTATTCTCTTTTCAAAATTAAAATGAAAATTTGCTAAGTTCTAATGTTAACAATTCTTTATTAAGAAAGCTTTTCTTATAAACTTATCTAAGATAATTATTCTACCATCTAACAAATATTAAGAATAAAATAAGTTTTTCAAACCAAGAAAAATCAACTCACTATTTTTGAAACCAACTTAGACAAATAAATTTACCAAGAAAGTAAAGTTTCAAAGGTACACTTATTTCCTAAAGAAGAAAAATGATATAAAAATAAGAGGGAAACGTACATTTAACACAACTTCAAATATTTGACAATGTCAAAAACTTAAAGGATATTTTGAAAAACTTATTTTTCAATCACTAGAAACAAAGTTAGTAGATAACTTAAAGAACCAAATTTTTTAAAATGAATTTACTTTTGAAAGATAGGAAATGAAATTATAATAGGAAAAACACTCACTCATAATGATTCAAATATTTTTGTTTTCCTTCCAAATACAAAAAAGATAAATTTTCAAAAGTTTTATATTTTAAAACCCTTAAAAACAAATTATTTATGAAATATCAATATTGAGACAACACTACAAAAATCATGCATACAATATGATATAAAATATATGTTCAAAGGATTTTTCAATATATATATTTGCTTAAGGATTTTTTAGTAAAGTAAAGTTTGAAAAAATCATATTTTATAAATTATAAATTCGTAACTATACTGTACCGTAGTATTTTCCAACCCAAATGGCTTTTTTTTGACAAAAATAACCTTAGAAATGGATAGATCTTTTTGAGTAGATAAAAAACGGTATATTATTTGCGCAATTCCGAGTTAAAATGACCAAGTTATGGCCATTTTAAGTTGAAATTACCTTCTATAAGAATTTTAACGATCTTATGACATAGTTTTTGATAAGTGCCATAGAATCAATAAGAAATACTCATTATGAGTATTCTTCTTGATTAGGTGATCTCGAGGAGGAGTATTCATACCTGGAGGATTTTTTGATTAGTGGATTTACCGATCGACTCGTCCGTAAGAAATATAGATCCTCATGGCCAAGTGAGTTTATTTCCTACCTTTTTACGTACTTGGTTGTGCTTGTAGCTAGAGGCAATAGAAGTAAGAAAAGATGAAAATAAATTATGTATGATAATATTGGTTGAAAGAATGTTAAGCATACCGAGGTATGAATCGTTGTTAATTAACTTATGTTTTACTATTATTCTGTTGAAGTGTGTGTAAATTCTATGATCACCTTTAAATTACTCTAATCATATACTATGAATTATATTAATTGATTCATGCATATCATGTAGTTAGTTTCATTGCATGAGCTGCTATACTTGATGGGACAAGAGTATAGTAGCCGGGTTTACAGTGGCAAAAAATCTGCAAGATAGGCGAGTAGGAGCCTGAAAGAAACTATTTTAAGATGGGCGATTAGGAGCCTGAAAGAACTATTTTGAGATGGGCGAGTAGGCGCCTGAAATAAACTACATGAGTTGGATTTTAAAGATGGGTTTTAAAGAGCTTGGAACACCTAACCGTGAATGGAGGGGTAAATCCATTCAAACATATGATTTCCGGTAGATCATATATATTGCTTGATCACTTGCTTGATGCATTCATATGCCTGTTTAATAATTTGTTTGAAATTATTTATACAAGTACGTTGATTCAGGAATATTCTCACTAAGCTAGTTATGCTTATACTCCGATAGACCTTTGTTGTAACATGACTATATATTTTATGCCCGAAGACTTCATATACTCGAGAGGATGATGTTTTAGAAGAGCTTCTGGAAATCTTTTGAAGATCTTAGGTTAAATATCCTTTAATGTCTTTTGGTGTTAGTATTATTTTGTTATGATAAAGATTAAGTTGATATTATGATTGTTTTAAGAATTATAAGGGAAAACCCGTAAGATGATGTAAGGATTATATTCTCTTAATAATAAATTGGTTGATTATTTAGATTATTGTATGCTGTATTTATTATCTGGAACTATACATCCTACCGGTGTCTTCTATTGTTATGATAGACGCCTTACATATGGTGTTGAAAACTTTCGCATGACTTCAGAAAGTCATTCTTAAGTTTTAATACCGTATGTGGCAGACTGCCACGTTTATGGTACCCTTTGGGGCATGATACCTTAACCTTATGGTTGGGTAATACCATTCTTAGATAGATTCTAATATCCTGGCTAGAGAGTTCTTAACAATGGTTAATGATGATGTAGATGTAAAAACGAGAGCGCTACAAGGGCATGCATGAGACCTATTTGGAAACAAGATATCACGACAGAGAGTATTGTAAGGGTAGAGGAGAGCAATTGCCATGGTATATGGAGACTGAGACAAAGCATATAATGAGCTCCTAAAATTGTTATATGCAATGAAAGCCACAGTCTTGGGATACAGGTTAAGTGAGGATGGATAAGATCTATAAAGCCTGGTAAATCAACCATGAAGTGGTTATTCTGGACATTTAGCCCTTTTGTGGAAGCATTCAAGTACTTTCGTTTTATCGTACGTGTGGATGGAACATTTCTTTACGAGAAGTACAAAACGCACTGTTAGTTGCATGTGGGGTGGATGGTGACGTAGGATTGTTCCTTTAGCTTTTTATTTGGCTTTGATAGAATGAATGGAGTTATAGAGCTGGTTCTAGTATGGTTGAAGCGACATATCATTGGTCATCATGGTGAGGAGACGATATGCTTGATATCAGATAGGGGAGCAGGGATTATGTTATCATACAAAGAGCAATCGAATGGGTGGTTACCTATATTTGCTGTTCATAGGTTATGTGTTCAACGTGTTGCCAGTAATTTCAATAAAGTATACAATAATGTAAGGATGTAGAATTTGGTTACACATGCCGCCTCTCAAGCACAACCGTAAAAGTTTGAGAAATTTATGGACTTGGTTAAGGACATTAATGAAGAAGTAATTGAACTGTTTAATAAGACTAAGTCAGACAGATCATTCGCATTGCTTAAGAACAATGGACATTGGCATATGATAGCAACTACCGTTTCGGGTACCTGACTACCAACATGGTAGAGGCTTACAATTTTGTCATCCAAGGTGCGATGAGCCTTCCCGTGACAGTTCTTGTTAAGAAAAATTTCCACAATTGCATAATGCTTTGGAAGAAATGAATGGTAAAAGCTACGAATGCTATAAAACCCAATCAAGCGTTCACTACATATGCTTGTGAAAAGTTGGAGGTATGGGACCATTGTTCTACCAATCATTAGGTCACTAGTTTCCATACGAATACTGGTTTGTTAGAAGTACGAACAGGGCCATGTCGTGTAGGTGGTGGCTTGAAGGGGGGAGGTCGGACGAGGAAGGTCAACCTGGGAAAACACACTTGTACATGAAACAAATGGCAAATCTACATGATACCATGTCCCTACGCTATAGCTGCTGTAGCTCACGTGAGATTAGATACAACCTTATTGGGGCCATGGTATAGATTGGCGAATCAAATTTGGTGCTGTGGAGCTCACTTCCATCCTATTGGGGATGAGTTACAGCGGCCTACACCAGCCAACTTTCCTTACCTGGTGCCTGATCATACTATGACTCGTGTGAAGGGTAAACCATGAACTCATTGGTTTCGGATGGAGATGGACATTAGAGGCTGTTCGAATACGATCACTTGTAGTGTTTGTCACAACCAAGGTCACAATAGAAGATGATGCCCCAATACCAACCAGCAGGGTTAAGATCATGACTTAATGTTGCAATTGTTACTTATTGTAAGTTGTGACGCATGATTAATGTAATTTTATAACATTTATTACCTCTCATTTGCAAGATGGATGGAACTAGGTCCAATAAATCCATCCATGTTGATAAAGCAAGCGACGTATCGATCTGAGGATGTGTGGATTGCTAAGGTATAATACTGCTGATCATCTTAATGAATGTATTTTTATGAAATCTAGCAACAATTGTATTGTTTGCATTTGTAGGGAAATGCCGACCCTGTGATTCCATCTCCGACATTGACTGTTAAGTGCTAAGAGATGACTCTTATGTGTCATGATTCTCGAATAGTGTCATATCTACGACAGGCTGAATTCTATAGAGCTAGTTGTCTGCTATTCATATAGCTTGACTGGCACTTCCTTACAACACTTGTGGAGCATTGGAGACCAGAGACACATACGTTCCACATGCTGACAGGGGAGATGACAATAACTTTATAGGATGTGGAGGTCCGGTTAGGTTTACGTGTGGACGGACTACCATTGATAGGTAGCAGCAATCTAAATATTCCAATGCTATGTCAAAACATATTGGGAGTTATACTAAGGAACACAAACTTAGGGGGAGGGCAAATTAACCTTAATTGGATCACCTAATAGTTTGATGAAATACCTAAAAATGCAGATGAGGAAGTACTTATTAGGTACACAAGAGCATATATACTTCAGTTGATTGGGGGTTTTCTTTTTGCTGACAAATCAAGGAACCTTGTGCACTCCATGTTTCTCGGTACGTTAGGAGATCTGAATATTGCAGGGCAATATGCTTGAGGGGCTGCATGTTTTGCTTGTTTGTATAGGCAACTATGTCATGTAGCTACATCGGGTGCCCAGGAGTTAGCAGGTGCATCCATATTACTGTAAGTGTGGGGATAGGATAGATTCCTCCAATGTGCTCCTCGTAGTAGGTACGATATGATGATACCTGCTGATCAGCTACTGGTGTGTAGACGGCATAGCGCAAGAACACCACACACCATCCTACACACGTGGTCGCCGTATATCGACAGGCCTTAGATCGGCTTTCGCCTCATCGGGTATGTACAACACATGTATCATTTCATTAAATACTTTTTACATTTGTTCCTAACTCTTCCTATACTTAGTGCTAAGACTGTCCTATATACAGGTGGATTAGGAATCGTACCTCGAGAACTTGTTGGCGACACTCCCTCCATTTTGTACTATAGGGTAACAAATATGGACAGGCCGTGTGCCACTTATTTGCTTCGCCATCATTGAGTGGCACTTCCCAGATAGAGTGGCACGACAGTTTAGAGGCCTTTAGCATGTCCCGACTGATGTTGACATGGATGGAGTGCTCCATGACATTGACCTATGGGGTAGGTCAGACGCAAATTGTCGGCAGCTTCACATGGGTTATGTTGCTCTGTGGCAAGATTGCCATGCAAACCTTGTTATGATTGAAGAGGGACTCGAGGTGGACGTGAAATACTTGAAGTGGTACTGGCGTATCACTTGTAGATACATCTCCTATATCGGTGCATTGATAGGACATATGGTAAGATCTCGAACATTAATTTTAGTATAATCCTATAGCACATTCTCTAAAAGTACTTTTGCTATTTTCCAGATCAGCACACTGAGAGAGATTGATTGATCAAATAGTTTGGATCATACACGTGACCTTGCATACGAGTCAATGACAACTACGGAGGAGGAGAATGAAATCGGGCTATATCCACCATTAGGTGGACACTAGGGAGAGGAAGCTCAGGCACCTTATATAGATGAAGGAGCTGAAGCAAATGTTGAACCACAACGTCCACGGTGCCGATGGACGGATATGGCTTGTCGAGAGCATCGAAGCACGTTCTCCATGCCCACCCATCAACAATACCCCGTGCATGCATCCTTTCATGATGTCCCTTTAGGTAGCACATTTCTAGATGGTAGCTCATACCTGTGTGATATATCCTACCCGTGTAGTAGCTCATTCACGGGTGATATCTCATATGCGGGTGGCAGCTCATACCCAAGTGATGTCATGGGTGGTTCAATGTATGATCTTACTACATTTGTTACTCAATCGTTCAGCCATGATCTATATGAGTTAGCTACTACTCCTCCAGCACCATATAGAGAGCATGGTATTCGTATACTAGATGAGCCCGACCTAGGAAAAGGGGTAACACAGTTGACCCAGCAGTTATCTACTTTACGCTACTGTCCAGTGGCTCCTAGAGATTTTGAAGAAGCTTCTGGTGAAGCAAGTGAGCAAAGGAGTGATTGGCAACATAGAGGCAAAGACAAAGAGTCTATGTTTAGAAGATTCGGAAAAACATTCCCTAGACGACTAAATAACAATTAGCTAGATTGGACTTCTTACTATAATTATCTCTATTACTGCATTTGAGACTATTTCTTACTTAACAAATTTGTATTTAAATACTCATTTACTAAAATGTGTTTGCATTGTTACTATCATTTTGATTGAAAGTCCTTATACTTCTATCGTTACACTCATGGTTGCACTAGAGTTATATTGGATTTTGATGAAAACTGTTGCTTCAAAGTAGGACTTTGATAAATATGTAGGTTGGACTTGTTTTAAAGTTTCATGGTTGAGATATGATGTATTGTGCACTTGATTGTTTATTGTTATGTATTTTGGGATTGCATGCTAGTGCAGGGTGCTCAAAAAAAAAAAAAAATTACTGTCTTTGGATGCATGCACCAAATGCGTCTGAACCAAATGCATGTAGACAACGCGTTTGAGATGTTTGAGCCAACCGCTAAGAGAGGTAAGCTAGTGTTAGAGATATGACCGAGCAAGAGAGGGATGAACGGGCGGTGCGAGGGCAAGTGGACGCATATACGACATGCGTTTGAAACTTTTTTTCAAATTTTTAAAATAATTTCGAGCCTATTTCCTATATGCGTTTGAATTGGTCCCAAAAATAAAATTATGAGAGTACTCTTTAAGTGCGCCCCTAGTATAAACAATTACACACATATTTTAAAAGAGTTTTTGATTGAATATTTTTGAAATATCTTTTCGAAAGATCGGAAGGATATTTTGGGATTTATTTTAAAAAATTAAGGTAGATCGTACAATCCCTATGAAGCCGTCTATTATCTTCTTCCGATCTTCGTCTTTTCTCTCTCCCACCCAGAAATCTCACATAAACCTCTCCGCTGACACCTCCAGTGCTCCTCTTTCACTTCTCCGACTACATTCCACCTCATTTCATGCATACCTAACGCTCTCTCTCTCTCTTTCTCTCTCTCTTTCTTCACTGTATGTATTGCATGTCGATACTTCACTAATGAACTCCACTCTATCTTCTTCTTCTCCTTCTTCTCTCTCCAGCACATTCTTCTTTCCAAACCACAAACTATTAAACCTCTCTTCATCACTCCAAAACCCTAACTTCTTATTTAATTCCAATTCTCTCTACACAAAGCACCGTAAACTCTTACTGCGTTCAAAATCCCGACGGAAAAGTGCGCTAATCACCTCTCATTTATTCACATTTCAAGCGTTCGATATCGGTGGAGCCTCTAAATGTGAAGAGAAAGGAACAAATGTAGTTCCGGAAGGTTCTACAAGGTCATCTCTGGAAATCCGTTCGATAGTGAGGCCAATTGTGTATGCAGTGTTTTGCTTAGCTCTAGGTTTTTCTCCGATTCGGGGAGTCGGAAGTGCGGCAATTGCGGCGCCGGTTAAAACCGTATCGAATTTGGAGAAGGAAGAGGAAAGACTTGTATTTAAGGGGCATGAGTATTCAGTCTATACGAATAGATTGTTGGAGGTTGTTTCCAGGGTTCTCAAGTGTATAGAGGAGATTAGGTTAGGAAACGAGGGGGAGAAGGAGTTGGGAGCTGCGGTTACAGCGGTTAGAGAGAAAAAAGAGGAGTTACAGAAGGAGATAATGAGTGGTCTTTATAGGGATTTGAGGGCATGGAAAGGAGAGAAGGAGAGGCTGATTAAGAGGTCAGAGGAGATTGTTGATAAGGTGGTGAAGTTGAGGAGTGAGAGTGAGGATGCGGTGAAGAAAGGAGAGAAGGAGAGGGTGGAAGAAGTGGCTATGGTGTTGGAGAAGTTGGAGGGGGAGTATGGTGAGATTTGGGAGAAGGTTGGGGAAATTGAGGATGAAATTACGACGAGAGAGACGAGGGCATTGAGTATTGGGGTGAGAGAGATTTGTTTTATTGAGAGGGAGTGTGTAGAATTGGTGAAGAGGTTTCGGAGGGAAATGCAGAGAAGGAGTACTGATCAGAGGTACTGTTTGCAAGGGTTGCATTGACTCTTCTATGTCGTATGTACTATTTAGTTTCATGGACTCGATGCATCATGTGGATGGGATCATGGACATGTTTTTATGTCGCTATTGTCTGAAAGCTTGGACGAATATACATTCTGCCATTTATGCAAGTTCATGTGATTGTGGGAGCACTTGTTTGTCTAAGATGAAGATTGAATTTAATCAACTAGAATTATAGCAGTAGGATGGTGCTTAAAAAATCACATCCTTTCTTATATGGCTTAACTTTTTGATGTGCTTTTCGGGTGATACATTTGAGAATGGAATGGTTAAGTTGATTTCTTCTCAATTTTAAGATAGACAAACTCATTGTTTTTAATTCTGAGCAGTTACTTCTCTGGCTTGCAGCCCAATGGTCTCCCCATCAACAAAACTTTCGAAGTTTGAAATTCAGAAAGAACTGGAAAGTGCTCAAAGAAAGTACTTAGAACAAAGGGTCTTGCCCAGAGTTGTGGAAACTGAAGATTTTGGACCCCTTTTTCATCATGGTTCAGTGGAATTTGCTCTTCGTGTCAAACAAGGTCTTGAAGATTCAAGGGAGCTCCAAAGTAAGCTGGAGGCTAGCATTAGGAAAATGATGAGGAAGAATGGCATTGAAAAGCGTTATGTTGTGACCACACCGCCTGATGAGGTGGTAAAAGGTTTTCCTGAAATCGAATTGAAGTGGATGTTTGGAGATAAAGATGTTGTGGTGCCTAGAGCTATTGGCCTGCACCTATATCATGGATGGAAGAAGTGGCGTGAAGAAGCAAAAGCAGAGCTAAAAAGAAATCTAATAGAAGATCCTGAGTTTGGGAAACAGTATGTGGCTGAAATAGAGGTGGCTTCCTCATCATGTGATCACTGTAGCTGGTTCATTCATCCTTTAAATTTCTTGAATGAGGAAATCATAGACATATGCCTTTTAAATTGTCAAAGATGACATTGAATGCTATAAAAGCGCGTAATATTCCTCTCTTTATGGATCCATGTTGGAATCCTGGAAGACTACATGTTTGCCATTCAATGAATCTAAATCTTGCCATTTTGTTATCCAGGATCTTTTTGTTTCTAGGGATCAGATATCTCATCTTTTATCAGTTCTTGCGCTCTACATTTTTGTGTTGACCTAACTTGTAGAGTTAAAATATTTGTCCCAATGTTTATAAAATTTTATGAGGTATCCCTTTAACCGGTGTTCCAGTTAGACATTTTATTCGGAGCAATTTCTGCATAACACCGTAGCACATCCTCTTCCTTTTCCTGGGCTTGTGCAATTGTATGTCAATTATTTGCCCAGCATGTCATAACTCTTATCCGTGTTCGACCCACGTGCCAAAAACTTCTCTGCTTTTGTAATGGCTAGTGACGTTCAGATGTGCCCAGTGAAAGAAAGAGACATACCTGATACTGACAGTATGCTGTATCAAGCTATTCATTTATGTTGTATTAAGTTATTCTCTGTACAAAGCTAATGTTATGAATTCTTAAAAAAATGGTAGGCAAGATTTTCTTTTAGAAAAAAGCATTACCTCAGTTTCTGACTTAATGATGTCATAGTTCTTGTAAACTCTTGCTTATATTTTTTTCTTTTCTTTTTTTTTTCTCAGAGTTTACCATGTATTTTTTTTCCTTGCTTGACGCAAGTGTTGTAAATACTTTCTCACACATTAATACAATTATTGATTCACCAAAAAAAAACTTTAACTAGAGTTTATTACGCAAGTCATGTTTTTTGTTATTGCTAGACAAATCTGAAATCATACAAGTCTTGTACCTTAAGCTTGGTTTAACCTGGTTTTTTTACAATGTAATTACTGTGCACTTTTGGGTTTTATTGTACACACCCCATCCCCCCCAACACCACTGCAATCACCACCCAAAAAAAAAAAAAAGCATTCCTAAAAAGTTATTTATAGCAGATGATTTGCATTGATAAACATGCAAAAACTCACATTTTCTGATGAATCACATTGCTCTACTTGTTGGATTTTTACATTTCTTGTTAGGCTGGACTTTCTATATGCTATAATTTATTTTAGCTTCTATGACTCCTTGCCTCTTTTGGCCATTCACGTAGAGCCCGAAAGTGACAGTGGTGTCTCTTTCTTATTATATTGCAGGATAGGATACTTAGATCGGGATAGGGTTGTGTCTAAGACCTGGTACAATGAAGAGAAAGATAGGTGGGAAATGGATCCCATAGCTGTACCCTACGCAGTATCGAAGAAGCTTGTGGACAATGCACGAATCAGGCATGACTGGGCTGCCATGTATATTGCTCTGAAGGGAGATACAAAAGAATATTATGTTGATATTAAGGTACTGTGTCAGTTGACTAGTATGGTTTGTTGGTTTCCAAATATATATATTTTAATAATATAGGATACCACTGCTTCTTTATCTGACACCCCTCAACCCCCATCACCTCCCCTCTCGCCTCCTCCTCCTCATATCAAGTTATTCTTTTATTTTCTTCATGCTTGTGAAGCCATTTTGTAAGGGAACTCCTATTAATCTTTCATATGTCATAGAATAAGCTTTTAATGGCTAAACAGAATCGATTTCCATCATAGAGGCCTAGTTGGCCAAAGCCTGTTATGTGACATCCTTTATAAACTCTTCATCGTTTTGGCACTTTGATGGATTTTTATTTTCTAGTCGTTCATTACCTGCTAGGTGCATTCCTGGTCATTTTTTGTGACAACTTTTTCAGGAATATGAGATGTTATTTGAAGAATTTGGAGGTTTTGATGGGCTTTACATGAAGATGCTTGCCTGTGGTGTACCGACAGCTGTTCAACTTATGTGGATTCCCTTCTCAGAGTTGAATCTTCATCAACAATTTTTACTGACAATAAGGCTACTATGCCGAGGCTTTACTGGGTTGTGGAAGACGCAAGCTGTAACATATGCTCGGAATTGGATCATCGAGAAAGTTCGGGACACAAATGATGACATAATGATGATGATCTTTTTTCCAGTCGTGGAGTTTCTAATTCCTTATCCGGTAATCATGTGATATCTCAGGAGTTATTTCTTTGAGTTTGTCCCTAGGTCATCCTAAGGCAGTCATTCACAGGTTCTATATCCATATTACAGGTGAGAATGCAATTGGGAATGGCATGGCCAGAGGAAATAGATCAATCAGTGGGCACGACATGGTACTTGAAATGGCAATCTGAGGCAGAAATGAATTTCAAATCCAGAAAAACAGATGACATACGATGGTTTTTCTGGTTTTTGATTCGTGGTGCCATATATGGATATATCCTGCTTCATATATTTCGCTTTCTGAAGAGAGAAGTTCCAAGGGCCCTTGGCTATGGACTTTTACGCAAAAACCCTAATGCACTGAAGTTGCGACGAGTGGTATCTTTCTTTTTTCTCTTTTAAATTTTATTTTTCCATATTGCAACTTTCATTGCCACAAACAAACTACTTTTTATGAAGTGTGATTTTTCTTTTTTTCCTCTTGGTCTTTTTTCGTATGACTTATGATAAAATTATCTAATTCAGCTGATACTTTTTTGATATTCTGCAGAAATATTATATTAATTATAAACTACGAAATATCAAGCAGAAGAAGAAGGCTGGGATAGACCCTATTAAAACTGCTTTTGATGGAATGAAGGTTCTTATGAAACACTCTATGCTTTCACTACCTTTAATATGGTCACACTTGCTTTTCTATCTAAACAAGGTAAAACTACTATGAAACTTCACTATGACATTTGATTGTGCTCTATCTTGTTTTTTTAGAGGGTGAAAAATCCACCGATACCTCTGAAGGACTTTGCCAGTATTGATTCTATGAGGGAGGAAATAAATGAGGTGGTGGCCTTTCTACAAAATCCCCGTGCATTTCAAGAAATGGGTGCTCGAGCACCACGGGTAAGTTTCTTGGGAATAACAGGAACCATTTAGTACTTAATTTGTATTCTACACCAGCTATATTGCAATCATCACAACGTAGCGATAGGTTGTATTGTTTATCTCTGTACTTTTTGAGGGATGTAATTTCTTTATGAGGAGCATTTTTCTTAATTTAAGGATTGTTCTTATCGATAAAAGTTTTCAAATCTTCTAGAATTTCCGGGGGTTTTGTCAAACTGTTATAACCAACAATACATTACTGAAAGGTCCTCTTATCCTTAAATTTCAAGAGAATGTTTCTGCATTGGTTATACATAATTCATTCGTTGGTATCTCTCCCTGCTGGAATTGATGGCTATCCTTCCCATCATATTGCACTAGGACAGAAAACTGCAAAGAGTTTCATAAAAATGATGTCCTTTTAAAAATCAGTCATGAGAAGTGTTAGACTGTCACAGACAATGAACAATAATCTCTTAATGGGCTAGCGTTTATTTGGTTTAGAAGAATAATTATAAACAGCCTTTTGTGTTGCATGCCATTCAACATTCACAAAATACCTTTTATCTAATGTATTTTTTCCTAAGTAATTGAATCAGATGTGTCAATTTGGTATCTGAATAGATGACTTTAAGATGGCTGTGTTGCTTGTTAGGAAGCATCTCAAAGTTTCTTGCTGTTTTATGCATGGTTGCTAACTTGCACTGCCTGCTACTTTTGATTAGCATTTTTGAATTTGGCTCTATATCTTTACGCACAGAGTTATTGGCTACTATTCTAGTTTTCCCTTTTACAAACAATAGATGATGTGTTTCAGTGTGTGTTACCTTATGGTGCATCTTCTTTATGTGATTCTTATTTCCAGCCATTGAGTTTTTGTATGGAGTCCATATAAATTTGTTTTCTAGAGAAGGGCCTCTGACTTATTTTGTTACCCTTTCTTTTAAAGATGCATGCTTTGTTAATCCTCATCATATAATCACCTTTCAAACTCATTAATGGTCATGCTACAGGGAGTTCTCATTGTAGGTGAGAGGGGAACAGGGAAAACATCTCTAGCATTGGCAATTGCTGCAGAAGCAAGAGTTCCTGTTGTTAAAGTTGAAGCCCAGCAGTTGGAGGCAGGACTTTGGGTTGGACAGAGCGCCTCAAATGTTAGAGAGCTGTTTCAGACAGCTAGAGATCTGGTTGTCATTAGACATTCTTCTCAACCTCTCATTTATTTCTATTTGCTCAATAATGTTTGCCTTTATACAATTTTCTTTGTCTCATTTTACTTGATATTTGATATTGATCTCTGGGAGGTATGGTTATTTGACTAAGTGAACAAAGAAGAAAAGTAGTTCCTTAATACAACCAGTTTTTAACTAGTAATAGAGTGAGAGGGAGCTCTCATGCAGATCCTAGTTTTTGCATACCAGCCAGTCTCAAAAAGTTTATAGCATGGGTTATGAAGATCTTTTTTCATCTAAAATCTCGAACCTCTTCATCATCACTATTCAAGCAGTCATTCACTTACATTTTATGCTGTCACTCATTTTGGTTTGTAATAGGGATTTTTTTCCAGTATTGGGCGGTACAAAATAATCCTAGATGCATATATCTAATATATAAGTCTTTGCTCTACTTATCCTATAATTACATATGTAAAGTTTTCAAATTACTATAAAAGAAATATGGTTTGACTGGCTTTCTCTTTATGCACAGCCAAGGGTGTAAATGAACTGAAGCAAGTCAAACAAGTATTGAGCTTGAGCTTGACTTGCAAATTCAAAGTCCAACCTTAAACTTTTTTACCTTGAGCTCAGATTGAAGTGCTACTTGATAAGCTTGGAATTGGCTCAACTAAGATTGTTTAGCTCAATCATTTAGAAAGTTTATATACCTTTTGATTAATTAAGCTAAAGCTCAAACTTGATTCGAATTGAATAAAACTTGATATAGAATAAAGCTTGATTTGCACTCAGTTAGGTTTGTGCGCGCATGAAGTTTATTTATATAATTAAGACTGTTGACATTAGTGGTACTTTCTTAGCTTGTTTTATGTATTAATATCATGACCACAATATAGGACAGCGATATTTTTCCCTGTGTTGCCAAAACACCTTCCATCTCTTAAGTGCCTTAATATTAAACTAATTTCATTTTGATAAAATGCAGGCACCTGTCATCATATTTGTGGAGGATTTTGACCTCTTTGCTGGAGTCCGTGGCAAATTTATCCATACAAAGAAGCAGGATCACGAAGCTTTCATTAACCAACTTTTGGTGGAACTTGATGGGTAACTTTTAGCACTCATATTTTATTTTCAGTTGGATCAGTCCCCGGTATGACTAGGGTCAATAGGTGCTTGCAATCTTAAACTATTGTTCACTAAAGAAATTTTGTCACTTGATTTCATACATCTATAACTACTGTCCTATACTTACAAAAAAGGGGGAAAAAATGCTATTAACTCCAGTTCTATGTCAAGGTGCCTTTTTTTGTAAGGTTTGGCTTTATCACATTTTTAGTTATGAATAGAGATCTACAAAACGAAGGGGAGGAAACTGCTGAAGAGATGCAGTATGCTCATCTTCATATCACTAAAATGCGTGTGACATGAATTACAGACTAACCACATAAGATTTTCAGGGCAAGATTGATGACATTTTGATTGAGGCAGATTATTGAATTTTGTTTTGCCTGGCAAATAGTTTGTTTGTATTTGTATCTTGAATTGATAAACATAAACAAAGGTGGGGAAAGAGAGGGGGGAGGCAAGAAGGGATTTTAAACTTCAATCACATGTCTATATTTCAGTCTCAAGTTGTAGTGTATGTCTGACATTGCATCCATAGAGATATTCCACACGTACAAAGTTAAATTGTAGGAAGGTCTTGGTAAGTTGTTATCTTTCAGCTGTTTTCATGTAGTGGAATCTGCCTGGTGCCCTTATCCTTTATGAACAATGTCTGCAGATTTGAGAAACAAGATGGAGTTATTTTGATGGCTACTACAAGAAGCCTCAAGCAAATTGATGAGGCTTTACAGCGGCCTGGTAGAATGGATAGAGTGTTTCACCTTCAGAGGCCTACTCTAGCAGAAAGGGAAAAAATACTATGTATTTCTGCAAATGAAACCATGGATAATGATCTTATTGACTTTGTAGATTGGAGAAAGGTGAATTCGCAAATCAGTTCTCAAGTACTCCCTGTCTGGCTGGTAGAATGGATAGTGTGTTTTATCTTCATTGTATAAATATAGTTTTGTTTTTTATATTTTAGGGACAATGCAATGAATTTCCTGTCTGGCTGCAAATCTGGATTGCTTCTTAGTTGACGCTGATCCTAGGGCAGGGCTGTCCCACTATTCTGCATGTTGTTTATGTTTTGGCTGTTTTGATTTGTTTTGGACACTATCTTTGCCCATTACAGTAAAGGAATTTGAAATGGTTAAAAGAAAATTTGATGGGTCCTTTTGTTGATTTTGTATTAACACAGATCAGAAATGCTATCCCTTTCTATAGTGAGAAAGCTATTAAAGTCTTTTATTTTAATATTATTATATAATGTGTATTTTCTGAATGGAATTGCTTCTTCATGCAAGCTGGATTCTCATTTAACAGGCTCATTATTTTAACATTCATCTTTTAGCTGCTTTTGACAATTTTTAATATGATCTACATCTGCCATCAGGTTGCAGAGAAAACTGCACTTTTGCGACCAATAGAACTAAGCTTGTTCCTGTTGCATTAGAAGGTAGTGCCTTCAGGAGCAAATTCCTTGATGCAGATGAACTACTTAGCTACTGCAGTTGGATTGCTGTAAGTGATATTACTCACTATAATGAAGAGTGTAGTTAAATGCGCTGTGGCAATTATTAGTTTATTACACTTTTTAGTTGTTGGTGATATTAATAAGGAACGCAGAAAATTTAACAAAAATCTGTACAAGATAGGGTCTAAAGTGAAAAGTGTCTAGCTCCCTAACTAACAGTGCTGTCCCCGAAATAGGCTAGTTTACCATCATAGTTGGCCTTTATCTTGCTGCTTTTATTTTGGTCATGAAATCATTTAAAGTTCACTTTGCTATTTAATTACCTTGAAAATAAAATAAAAATTCAACTCTTGTTGATTTGAAGTGTCTGAAGTAGTTTTAAAAAATACACAAAAAATAAAAATAAGAGTATTCTGAAATATTTATTTGTTGAAATCACAGAGTGATATCTTAGGTTTGGCTTCTGGAATGATTCAGTGGTCTGGTTTTCAATTCTCCCATTCCAAAAAAAAAGAGAGAGAGAGAGAGAGAGAAGAGAGGGGGGGGGAGAGAGAGAGAGAGAGAGAATAATTAAGTTATCTAGCAAAGAATATAAGGCAGCACTCAGCAAGGTGATTTTGATAATATGGGGAGGTTTATAGATGCAAGACATGGTGCTACAGGCAAAAAATTACATCAAGGATAATTCAGGACAAGTCTGAAAGAGTAATCAATCACCTAAAAGATCAGGTGGTGGACTAGGTGATGCTTTTAGACATTCACTTTGAGATAACATTTCTAAATGTATAATATTAAAAAGGAAATTTAGAAAGACTCAATTATTAATAATACAAGATCTCTAAACTTAGACTTAATGCTCGGTAGAAATGTTAAAAGCCAGAATATTAAATGGGTTGGCAGGTACATGAACAAGTTAAGTGCTGTACCTGAATCCACACACATTTACAAACTAGTTCAAACATTCTAGCTCGTTTATTAATTGTGTTGGGATTTGCCTGTAAAATTCCATCTACGGTCGTATTTTGTCTAGGTTTGTGGGTCAGGAGCCATATTGCTTGCACTAGTTTTTGTTGTCTCATTTATTGTTGCCATAAAATAAAACCTGCAGATGTGGATTTTACTTCAGACAGTATAATTGCAGAAATCATGATGTCACTAATGCCATTGCACTCTTTGCCTTTTTTAACATTCCATAAATCTGACCTGTACTCACCATCTCTATTGCATTGATGGTGGAGCTATCCTTCTTTGCTTGTATGGTTCATTGTTTACTTAGTTTTTGTGCATGCTCTTATTTTTTTATTTTTTATTTATATTTCTTTTTTGCGCATTTGGATAGACCTTCAGTCCTATGGTGCCTGGATGGGTTAGGCAATCAAAAGTGGCCAAGAAAATCAGCAAAACGCTGGTGGATCATCTTGGATTATCATTGACAAAGGAGGATCTAGAGAATGTTGTCGAGCTTATGGAACCGTATGGTCAGATCAGCAATGGAATTGAATTCTTAAATCCTCCTCTTGAGGTAAGACCTTGTTTAAATTTCATATTTTGAGTGTAAAAATACCTGCAGCTTTGGCTTAATAGTGTGGGCCACCTTTTCATTTTTTATTTGGTGGGGTATTATGAACCATTACCTTTGAAGAAAACTTGTCTTTTTCTTGAACTATTAGTATGGATATGGTATCAGAGGAGTCATGAGTTCAAACCGATGCATCATTTCACCTCTTCATTTAATAGTTCCTCGTAAAAGTTTTTTAATCAATATGCTATCCATCAATGAGGACAGGTACAAGAACAACTTCTGTCACCTTATTTTCACTAGGTGGGATTGGCTATATGGATCTAATCGTGATCCTTCCACTTTACATAGGGAATAGACAAGTATTAGACAAGTTATGTATTGGGAATAGCATTATGAGTAATAGACAAGGAATGATATATTTCAGTATTTACTCCTATTAAAGCTTTTGTATGTGGATATATGTTTCAATGTTTGTTTCAATTTATTAATTGTAGAATTAAAAATATTTTTATGCCCTATTTATTAATTGTAATTTATTGATTGTAGATATAATTGTAGTATTGAACCAAGGGTAAAATAATCTTGTTGTTTGTTTTTTTATTCCCACTACGAAGGGAATAGAGGTGAAATAAAAACAATAAACCCATCTACCAAATGGTTTTGATTATTCCCTCTATATTGGGAGTAGAAAGATCATTGGAAACAAATATTTCTAGTTAATTTTACAAGTAAATGAGATGATAGGATCTAATGTGGGAATATATATTCTGATCCCCCTCTATTACCTTCAAGTAAATGGGCCATTAAAGAAATAATACAAAATAACACCAGATGTATCAGCTTAGGCTTTTGAATCAGTTAGATGTGGATCTAAATTTCATAAATTTGTACCGAATGCCTCTTAAGTTCATATATCCTAGGTCTTCATTGGGCTCTTATTATAATGATGACAATGAATTGAATATTGATTTTAGTTCCCACCCTCAATTATAATGTTTATCTTGCCTTAGGTCCTTTATCTGTATATTGGTCATTTGATAAGAATTCTTGAGTTTCTCTTAGCTTTTGCTTAAACTTGAAGATTCTTTCTACTTAACATGATGTTTTATCATTTTTTTTTTGGGTTTTCTTTGAGAGACGCACTAATGTGTGCTGCATGGTTGCAGTGGACAGTGGAGACCAAGTTCCCTCATGCTGTTTGGGCTGCTGGTCGTGGCCTCATAGCTCTTCTTTTGCCAAATTTTGATGCTGTGGATAATCTTTGGCTTGAGCCTTCTTCATGGCAGGTATTCTATTCCCTCAGTTTTTAATTTTGGTTTCTCAGGCTCATTGCACATATCTAAGTGGAGATACCTTTTTTTTTTTTTTTCAAATTATAAGTTGATTACTCATTGGAGGTCTCTTTCTTAGTTGCTATCAGATATACATTTTTGAGGGTGGAATAATTTGGTATGTCGTTAATTTTGAGGAGACTAATACAAAGGGAATAAAAGAAACACCAAGAACAACATAAGATGGTCAGGCCTTCACATGATTCTTTTGATGTACATGTGGCTCCCTTTGTTGAGATGGCCACAGAAGTTTTGGATAAAGAGATTATGGAGGCCCTGGCATCTCAAGATCTCTCTACCCCCATCTGCTCTTTTTGCACAATCCTGTTGAAGTGTGTGCCACTAAGTTTGTTTCCAAAGAGCATGGAAAGGCTTTTGACTTTATAGCTGCCTTTGATAGTATCTAGAGTTTGGGTGAGATGTCTAATGTTGTGGAACCTTCAGAGCTAAACATTTTTTTTTGATATGATACTAGCAGATTTCCTTGATGACATCAAGTTCCTTTGCCCTATCTCTCGAAAGCTCAAATCTCGAGTCTCACATGCCTAGAAGAAGAAAAAAGTAGACATTGGTGTAGGAACTAGTGTATGGGCTTGTTGTATGCTCTTTTGTTCCATGGTCGTGCTTTGAATTTTCTTCCCTCGAATATTTTTGATGCTTGTTTTCCCCTTTTGTATCTTTTCCATTATTAATGGGGGGAAAAAAAATGAACTTACCCAAAAAAGGAGCTTTGACTTTTACTATTTGAGGAAGGAACTGATGCTGAAGGGGTTAAAGACCTGTTGGTAGAAGGACCAGCAAGACTAGGAAATAAAAAATCGTTTTGCCCAGTGGGTAAAGGCCTATTGGGAGAGTAAACAAGTTAAACCACTTTTTCTTGTACTGTCTTATCATGAATCACCCTTTTCTTACCAGGCCTAATAACTTTTTTACTACCTTCCAAAACCACTCTTCAAAAGCACTGAACCTACCTTTCCTTCTCCACCCGGCACTGCCTCAGAGGAGGCCGACTTAGCTGAGGAAGACTGGGACTTACCAATGCCCCTCCTGGGGCCACTTGCTCCCATAGGAGGAGAGAATTCTCTTCCTCTTGCGAATATAAGGATTCATCGGTGACCAAAGAAGAGAATAAGGAAAAACAGAAAAGGTGAGGGAGGAGGGTTAAAAGGGAGAAAGAAAAGAAAGAAGGAAAAAAAGCACATGAGGGGACAGATTAAAAAAAAAAAAGGAGAGGTTCATGTTGTGTGTATAGGAAAAGGGCAAAGGAGGAGGGGAAAAAGAAGATGGAAGGGGAGGAGGTAACATGTTTAGGAAATTGGTTTAATAAAGTGTCTTGGTTTAGTTTTTTAGGGCTAAGGCTTTTAGGTTATCTGTGTGTTGGATAAAGCGTGTAGAAACAACAAAGTGTTAACAGAGAGGGTTAAAGTGTTTTATAAAAAGTAGAGAGAAGGCAGAGAATTTTCTCTCTATAGCCTTCTCTTTTTAACTTCAGATGCCATCATACATATACTTCTATGTCTTAATAATTGTGAATATTTCCACAGGCACACCCATATTGTGGTTTAGATGCAGGAATGCTATTTATCTGAACCATTTGTACTGGCTGCACCAAACAACCCTCCAACCCAAAAGAAAAAAAAAAAAAAAAAAAGAGACCTTGTATTGTATGTTTTTTATCGAAGCATAGTTAGTGTTGTGTCATCCTGCTTTTTCAATATCCTACTTTCTGGATTAAATTCTTTAGCATATTCCCTCCTTTTGGTGGGTGGGGAATCTGAGATCTGCATGACATGTTCTTAGTCTTGGCAGAGTCTTTTGTCATTTCTACATTATCTCACTTTCTCTTGATGTATATGCAGTAGTATCAAGAGGAGCTCATGTACCCAGAAACAAAATTTTATTGAATTAAACATTGATGGTTTAAACCAAAATAATCATGGGTTTGTAGTTATATGGCGTATCTTTTGAAGCCTTCTTACTGCTGTCACATTCCATAGTTCAAATATTAGGCAGAAGAATTGTGAGAAATGCTTCTCTTGTTTTGTGCTTTGCATATTTGTCAAAATCGTGATTTTATTCGTATGATTCTATGAATTTACGATTTTAGGAGCCCATTCCGGGTTAGATTTATCCGTAGAATCTTTTTTTCTTTTGGGGGTAGAATCTTATGATTTTAACCTAGCCTACATGTAAAATCTTACATTTTTAACTAGGGTCTAATACATATTTACCGTTGTTATTAAAAAAAATTACCAATAATCAAATTTAATTACTAAAATCCCATTGTAAAATTGCGTCTATGAAAGGAGATTAAATTTTATGTACAAATTGCATGTAAAACCTGCAATATAGTTCAAATACGGTTGCTTTATCATGTGAAGGGAATGCGATAATTGTATTTCTGTGTAAATTACGATATATCTCCCCTAAAATTTTTTTCTACATCGTCACTCAATCCCTCTCTCTCTTATTAAATCTCTCTCCCTTTCTCTTTTTCTCTTATTTAATGTCTCTCCTTTTCTCTCCTCTCCCCTCTTGTCTAATCAATCTCTCTTTTTTTGTCTTCTCTATCTTTCTCTCTCACCCCCCACCCTCTTTTTCACTTTTTCTTTAATCTTTCCTCTTTCCTCTTTGTTTCATAATATATCTTGTAAGTATATCACGTCTTATTATTGCGATATACACTTATATCACAATTATAAGACATGACACATTTACATCTATATTTATTTTTATATCATGTGTATGAGTTGTGATTTTAGTACTGCATATTAGTAATTATTTTCAATTTGAACTTATATTGGCAATTATTATTGACAAAGACCTTAATAAAAAAAATTATTATTATTTTTTAAGTAAGTTTACCGATTTTACCTATTTGAGTCAAATGGGCTACAATATAAAAAATACAACTGTGTATATACTCATTAACTATCTGGATGATGCATTTTCCTTATTGCATTTCCATTGCCTTTACATACTCTCTCTCTTTCTCTCCGTCCCTCAGATTCCCTGTTTTGCATTAATAGAATACATTCAAGTTAAGTTATAGTTGTAAAGTTCATAAAAAAATTTATTTATTTAATTTATATAATTAGATTTTAAGATAAGTTAAAAAGTTTTATTCTCCTTTAATTCGTACTTTCTTTCAAACAAAATAATAGAAAAGAATAGAATTTTGACTCTGTTCACTCTTTTTTTTTTTTTTTTTTAATATGTATGTTATATTATGGATTAAGAGTCATTATGAAAAAGAGAATTTAATTAATTAATTTTTTTTATATATTTTAAGTTTTTATAACTTTTGTAAGAATATTTATAATTTTTCAAAGCTGTTTTGTACAAGTTGTAGAAATTTATGTTTGTACGTTTTGATTTCACAAACCTTTTGACATATAGAATTGTGAGTTTGACAGCTTTGCTGCTTTGGCTTCATTAGTGTCTATGCAATGCCAATTAGCTGAATTCCCACATTTGTTTGGGATCTTAGCCATTAGCTATTTATAAGCCTGCATATGGCGTCAATTTCAAAATCTGCCATGTTTAAGCATATGGCAGATGTATGTGTGCGCATACTGAGTGGCATTATGATGTCTTTCTAGCAGCTCTCTTTGGAAGCAGTGTAGACATATACATGACATATTAATTGTGCAAATGCAGGCTTGCAATTGTCATATTTTTTGTGACATTGTTACGATGGAATGTTAAATTAAATGTGATATTGTGGCCTCTCTTTTGCAGGGAATTGGATGTACAAAAATCACTAAGGCCCAAAATGAAGGTTCAACTAATGCAAATTCAGAGTCGAGATCCTACCTTGAGAAGAAGCTTGTTTTCTGCTTTGGTTCACATATTGCTGCACAGCTTCTGCTGCCATTTGGTGAGGAGAATTTCCTTTCTTCTTCTGAACTGCAGCAAGCACAAGAGGTTAGTATTATGTGCATATCCTTCATTGTAAAGTCTGTTATTGTGATTTCATCTGGCTTTGACATGGGCACAATCTCAGAAAGAGTTTTGATCTTTGAGACAGATTGCTACAAGGATGGTAATCCAGTATGGTTGGGGCCCTGATGACAGTCCAGCTATTTACTATCGCAGCAATGCGGTATTTCTCCTTTATGCTGGAATTTAAAGATGTAAACTTATGTCAACATTGAATGAATAGCATGTTTATGTTTGTACAGAACTTCTGTGTGAGCTGTAGAATTAGAAGATTGAGCCAGTTTTTTATGTTTGGATTTAATTTGATTTTATGATGCATTTTTCTGGTTGCAATAGGTCACAGCATTGAGCATGGGAAATGACCATGAGTATGAAATGGCAGCTAAAGTTGAAGAGGCAAGTAAATGCTGCTAATTTATGATGCATTATTACTTTTAGATATTACATGATTTGTTTTGTATGGCTCAACAGTTTTCCAGCAAGCAAACCACCTATGGTTCTAATGCACTTGCTTGGATTCATTGATAGTGCTCTTATGATGGTCATTTGCAGATGTATGACTTAGCCTATTGTAAAGCAAAAGACATGCTACAAAAAAATCGTCATGTTCTTGAAAAGATTGTTGAGGAGCTGCTAGAATTTGAAATCCTCACTGGAAAGGTAAATTCAAGCTTCCTTATGCACTTTTGGGTGCTTCCTGTTATTAGCAAGTTCTGCTTGATCTGCTGTTATTTAGATAATAAACACACACCCAACCCCCAACACCCCACCCCCACCCCAACAAATCCCCCACCCCCCGCCCCCCGCTGCCCCAACCCCCCCACCCCCCCCAACACCACCACCACCACCACACACACACAAAGGAACCTTCTTATTAGGGATCATATTTGATATAGTTTGTATTTGCATCCTTAGGATTAGTGACATTTGTATTTATGTGGTTCAGTCCCACTTTTCTAGTACTTTGAGCTGAACTAGGTAGTCATGTTTTTGTTTTTGTATATTACTTCTGCTTTTTCCTTGTTATTTTGATACTCTGATCTTGGATGTATGCTTTCTTGGAAAGTCAATCTATCTTGATGGTTATAGCCAATAAAGAGAGGATTTGAACTTGAGATGGAGGCTTGAAAAATAGAAGAAAGAAAATTTGTGTGATGGGCAGAAGTTCTGTTCCTGTTATTATTTATTTTATGTGTGGTCTTATGCCAGTATTATAGAGTATCAGTTTTGGTTTCTAAAATCTTGTCTATGCGAAAATCATACACTTATCAGCTGTTTAACGGTTGTTGATTTCACTGTGTTGGCAGGATCTTGAACGAATTATTGCACAAAACAACGGGATCCGTGAAAAAGAGCCATTTTCCTTGGTAAAAATCTATAATGGACAGGTACACATCTCTCTTGGTTTCTTCTCCTAATTTTTGCTTAGATGATTGTGCCCTTCATAATTATGTTATTAAGTTTCAATTATGGCAGTAGTAAATGTATGATTTCGGAGAGTAGTTTGCTTTAATGTTGATATTATATCCATATCTATGCTAACATAGAATTCTTGGTTTTGAATGACTGGTTTTCAGTTTTGCAAAGTCTGATCCTGTACAAATCCATCCATGCTCAATTGTGTGTACCTTTTCATTTTGCAGCCTGTTTCAAGCAACTTTCTTGATGGTGGTGGTGCATCAGGGGTGACTTTTTTAGGATCACCCTCCTAGTATTGGCAGTATAGCCTAATTACAAGCTTAATTATAGTGTCAAATTTGAAGACGGATTTTGTCTCGGTGATCTGGAGTGCTTTGCACCTTTCGCTATCAGTAGAAGAGGTTAGTCTTGGGACAATTCTGGCAATTCCAATAATTTGGAGAATAGGTATATGAAAACTAACTGTACAGGTCTGGTTTTTGTTGGGAAGAGCATTTTTCCCTTTTCCTTCTCAACCACCACGGCAACTAAATCTCCTCATAAATGATTGTATGTTTAGTGGGGAGTAAACATCACATTTGAGCATTTGGTACGAAGTAATGTTTCTGTTTTGGACTCATACAAATCCATTCCCATGAATGCCCCCATTTGTAATCGAGATGTTCTTTGTAAATTGCAATGCTGTAGCAAGAATGGGGGACCACCGAGAGTATCAGGACATAATAGCTACTGGTGTTTTCGTACATTGTTCACCTAATGATTGTCACTATCTTCCATTTGAATGCAGGACCACAAAGAATTAATTGATAGGTGAGTGAGGAATTTAGGTCTGGTGCACTCTGCTTTAGCAATATAAATGACTTTACAATTATGTGTTAATAATATATTCTAGGAAATGATTCTTCAGATCTGATGTTAGAGTTGGAAGGTTTTTTCTGTGCACAATTAAAATGAATGATTATGGCCCTTTGAAATACTCCTTGAGGATAGAAGCAGATCTTCAAAGGGTATTTCGCTATGTCAGTGCATTCTTGACCTGTTACATGAGACTGGTATATTGACTTGTAAACCAAAAGTTGTACCAAGTGTACTACATATGCAGTACTTGAAACTATATAAAAGGATTGCAGAGAAAGTTGTATACATAAACTTTACGAGGCTTGGCTGTTCAATTCAAGCATTATCTCAGTATTTAGCCTTCCTGCAGATTGTTTTAACGGCCTATATTGACAATGACTGGGCATACATGCTTAGAGGCTTGGAAATCCTCTACTGTCATATGTATTTTTTTCCTCTCTTCAGGATCCCTTAGTTGGTCAGAATTGAAAGGAACAAAAGTGTGGCTTCTGGTTTAATACGGGTACGGTTTTGTAGTTTACCAAGGGCAAGTTGTAACGTGCTTGGCTTATATATATTGCTTAAGCATTTTGATGCCGTACGGAAGGTGCATGTAGCCGTATATTGAAACAGCGAACTAAGAATCCAAATCTTCATGAGCAGACCAAACATTTGGGTGTCGATTTTCGTTAGGGAATAAATAGCAGCTAAACTTATTGAACCATTACACTTTGTCAATTTGTTACCTAGTCGCATCCGCCTTATTATACAAGGTTTACATTCTCGTCAGTTTTCGGTTCCATCGATTGAGATTTCTGACTGCAGCGTTTTCATCAAGTTTGCGAAAGGTGTAACAAAAGAAATGCAATGACTTAGCAGGTATGTCATAGGCATGTCTTACATAGTTGGATTGCTTGTATATAAATCTTGTTACACGTAGTTCAGTTTTGGTTGTTCTAATAATTATAGCAGTAAGGAGTAGAAGTACTCGATGCAACAATATAACCTTGCTTTGTATACTCGTAATTGTTTGCAGATCTAACTTGATGAAGTGGGAAACAGCCACATACGACATTCTTCTTCCCTTCGAAAACCCAACACTGTTGCGAACACGTTAACTTTAATGATCTGTTCAGATAGCAAAAGCATATGTCATTCTCAATGAGTATCCTAGCACTGTGAGCAGAAACATGGGTTTATTTTTCTATTTTTACTAAGGGTTTGTTTGGATGGTCGTTTTCGCATTATTTTGGTGTTGTTTTTCATATTGAACTGATACTGATCTGACACTGAACCGATATAGATATGATACCGATGAAAAACTAATAGTTTTACTCATAAACTGATCAAATCAAATCGATACCGAATCAATATTGAATCCATATCGATTTGATACAGATAAAAATCTGACAATCCAAATAGGCTTTAATGCAGTTTTCTATTGTGAACTCACTGTTCAATCATTTAATAGAGCCAACATAAGATGAAGTATATCATTTTTGGTTGCCCATTTAAATATGATAAACAATGCAACGATTAGTTTGGTTGTACTAGTTAATGGATAATATTACTAGTGATCGACATAACTTTAATTATGTAGGATATGTAATTAAGCATTACCAATTCCAAAATATAACAAGGATGTGCACATACACTTGAACCTAGATACCTGCATGGGTCATTTTTGCCCCATAACCACTGGTTTATAGGGCCATTTATTGGAGTTAGAACCCCTATCTCTATTCTCTCTGTCTAGGTTGTTGCATTGAAATGCAATTTTTTTTTATATTTATTTGGAAATAATTATAGACATGTGCTCTTCCATTTATTAATCCTCTAGCTCTAGCTCTCTCTTCATTCTCTCTCTCTCTCTCATATATATATATATATATATATATATCGGTTGCTGCATTTAGGGATTAATCGGGTCGGGTTTTGGATGGGTCATATGAACTCAAACCCGAACCCGCTACACTATAGGACATAACAAACCCGACCCTATAACCTTATGAGGTTTTTCTTCTATATCCAAACCCATCCTACATGATTTACTCTAAAATCCGCCACCCGCTCGATTACTTGTTTGACTATCAACCTAATTACCCACTTGACCATTCGCCCAATTATCAACCAAAACCTACCTTACTTATTGTTTTTTTTTTTTCAATAGATTCAACAGACTTAAGCTAATAAAATAATAGTATAATAATGTAGCAATTCACCTTTTTTTGGCAACTTGTTTTTAAATTTAGCTTGTTACTATGTTTATATTTAATAAATGTATTTATATTATAATTTTTTTTTTAACTAAGACTAATGGGTTGGGTGGGTATCCATCGGGTTTTAGTAGTATCCAAACCCAATCCTATTACCCTACAGGGTTTTTTATCTATATTCTAACCCGACCTATTACCCTATAGAGTTTTTATCGGGTTGGACAGGTCGGAAACTCGTTAATAGCTGATCCGGTTGCATCCCTAGCTGCACTGTAGCTTATTTATTTATTTATAATAAATTGCAAGTCATAATGGCTTGGCCCATCCATCTCCCCTCTCTCTACTCACCTCTCTCCAATCCAAGCTAGTTTATGGATTGATCCGACCTGCCCTCTTGACTAAATTTGTTGAGTAGAATAATTTTAATACTAGCTTAGAATTAGAGAACTTAAATTAGAATTCCTCTACATTCCTGCACACTAAGTATGTTAGGGTTAGATATAAAGGATGAATATCTAAACCAAAGCTTCTACATGTTTTTATTAATCAAGGAAGAACTAGAACTCGACAAAGATAAGAGTGATGCATAAATGTTTTTTTTTTTTTTTTTGTGCATCCTTCATAATGGTATTGCCTATTTTCAAGATCATGGTTAAGACTTGAGTCACTAAGGTTGTGTTTGATTGCGGAAATTTTATGGAACAGGATGGGATAAAATTTTAGTCCCTTGTTTGGTTTCTCTTATTAGTTATTAGACTAGACAAAAAAAAAAAAAAAAATCCTAAGACATTGGTCAAGCTTTAACAAAGTTGTCTCATATATTCTATGGTACAAAAATCAAATGGACAGGATAGACAGCTTCAATTTTAAAAATTCCAAATTTATCCCCAATTCTAATTATTCATTTCTTTTTTCTTAAATAATATAATAAATTAATTAAATAAAAGATATTACAATATAAGGGTATAATAGTTAAAATATGATGTCTAGTCCTATAATGTGTATACCAAATACTGAACAGCACAAAAATTCTTATCAAGTACCATACATACCAAATGTGGTATAAGAGAATTGTTTTGTCCAGTACTCTTTGTAATATGCTGTCTAGTTCTTCTTGTCCTATCTAATCCTTGCAACCAAACACGACCTAAATCTAGGATCTACACATGGACAAGTGACAATCTATTAATGCATCTACTTTGCCTTTTCCCTCTAATATATTTGGTGACAAATGGATGGCTCTCATTTGTTATCTAAAGCATGGACATTTGTTCATTTTACACCAAATCATGTTTGCACATCATGTGCACATGTGCATAAGCTTGATTATGGGCTTAGGCTTATAGAGCTTCTTAATTAAAAGACCTAAGAAGGAAAAAACATAAAGCTCATCCAATCATGCAAGGCCTTGGTACCAATTTTAGATGCACAAGAAATTAGTTTTATCTAGTTTTCTTTCAACTGATCCTTATCTTACTAATTATCTTCTAATTTGGGATCACATCAATTTTTTGATTAATTATAAGTCTCAAACCATGGTTATTTAATTCATTTAAACCATATTTATCTTTGGCTAAATGCCATATTTAGTACATGAATTTTATTTATTTTCACAATCAACTACTTCAAGTTTTTATTTATCAATTCGGTACATAAGTTTTGCCCTTTTTTACTATTAACTACCTAATCTTAGATAAATTTTACAATTACCTATATGAACTTTACCCTTTTCTATAATTGACTACCTTATTTAAGTATTATAATTAAACTTAAAAAATTTGTATTTAGTATATGGATACTTATGGTTAATTGCACAAATTGATAAAGTTTGAGTACCAAATAACATTTATCATTTTTCTTTTAATTAACTCTAACCCTAAACTAGAATAAGAGGGTTTTAGAATAGATCAACCTGTCATTTATAACTTCTTACATTTGTATGCATTCCTAACACATCTCATATTGTATGCAATTCTATAGGGACGCTTAGAAACAGACATGCCATGTACTGAAATTAACTCTTGGAGTACTTAGCTAAAATCCCTAAGCTATTTGATAGATCTCTATGATCTTGGATTGATTGTAAAACTATGCATGTGATTTTGTCTCTTTGCTTTGATATCTTAGATGAATTCATGCATGAACGTGTCATCATAGATTCAACTTTTTTTCTTGGTTTACTAAACAATGTAGACTTGATAGGATCTAGCCATAACCATAGACTTTTGAGTCTATTTATACTTGGGATATCTAATCCTCAATTAGTGGATGAACATGTTCCGTCTTGACTTGTCACTATCACTTAGGAGTTTTTGGATCATATTCAATAACTAGCTTGATAAATACTCTTGGATGAATCGTCTTTTATAGACATCAAAGCGTAATTGTCCATATATTGAGTTTAAGTTGATGTCACATCTGAAGATTAACTACATTGGTTTACTAGGAAGGCATGGTTACACTTGAAAATAACACTCACCACACTGCATATCGCGTTTAGTTACCCATTTGCTTAGGCTTTTCCATGTGTATCTTTCTTGAATTATTAATGAGTATGCCTTGATCACAACATACCATGAATACCCACGTTTATTTTAAACATTCACCTTACCATAAATGTTTTTGATATTAATGTAATGTTAGTGAACCTTCATGGATGACCAACTATAGTGAATGTCACTATCAGTTAATCTCATAGAATTTTACAATATAGTAGTACCAGCAAAAATACACACAATATGTAAAAAATAGGCTTTTGCAGTTTTTGTTTGCAACAGTTATAAAACATTGTTCAACTATAATTAAATAAAAGTCTTTAAAACACTTATATGTAAGATGATGTCATCAAAACCGCACAAAGCAATGTGAGAACGAAGCTAAAGGAACTTTATGAAAGATAATTGAAAATAGATTCATATATTTTTTTGTTTTAAACCAAATTCTCATGTGTCCCACTGGGGAAATGAAGGTTTCACCAATAAACTATTGGCTTTGTCTGGATATATGTGCCAAATCTTTCACAGTGTGCTTTGGCTTTCCTAAAATGATGGGGTGCATTTGCCCCCTTAAATTGATTGCAAAGAATTGAAACTCTAAATTGGGAGCTTTACAAGGAATGATTGGAAGCATTCAAGATGGCTTTGAAGAGGTAAATACAATGCTTCAAACTTCAAAAAGTAAAAGTACATTTTAAGAGTTTTTGGAGTAGTTCATTCTTAGCTAATAATTTTATAGTTGAGATTGTAGTTACCCCATTTTTATTTTTTGCTTCATCCTTAACCCTTCCCCCTCTTACTAAGACTACAGAATGTTCTTTCCTTTAGAAACTTGACAAACACATGAAAGACATATATGAAAGTCTCAAAGATTAAACTCATTAATCAAGATAATAATATGAGGATAAGATCGAGATTATTTTATGTCTTATAGGGTAGTTTGTGTGCAAGAAGGTAGCCAATCCTAATACAACCGTGCTCCTCCATTATCGTATGTGATGTGTTTTTTATACTATAAATGGATCATTATAATAATTAATTGAAGCTCTCAATCTATAAGGCAAATTGCTACTTCTTTCTTAGTTGATAAGGGCTTTGCATTCAATAATCGTGTAAGTAGCTAGCCTTCATATAGGAAAATTAATTGTATGAAGATGATTATTATAAATCTACCTAAAAATTAGTCAATACATAGTGCGCTATTAATATGTGATAAAATACCAAAATCCAATATTGAATAATATATTTATTGTGTCATATATTACATTTCTTGGTAAACTTGATAAATAATAAAATTTTCTCTTGCACACTCTTTGATAGTTTATACAACCTTTGATGGACCTCGAAGGATAAACTTGAATTATCAATGCATGTCAGGGCCAACTTTATTTTTATAGAATTAAGATAAAGCTGTTCAGAATCATGCCATGAAGCCTCTCTTTCAATGTATTGATTTAACGAAAAATGGGACCAAAAATATCTCTTTCTTGTTTACTTTTTTTTCCTGTTTAGTATTCTCTCTTTATTAAAAGAAAACTTTAAAGAAGGTGAAAACTTATCTGGTAATGCTTATAGATAACATATTTAAGTAATCTTTGATGTTATGCTCTAAAGTAGGGTTTGATCAGTTAGCATCAACGTGTATGATTCCTTTGAAATCTATTTTCTTATTTGCTTAAAGGAATAAATGATATGTGAGAATGCATATTCTCTTTACATACAAAATAACCACCTTAAAGACCTTTATATATTTAAATGGTTTGAATTAGTGATATGATTGAAATAGTTAGATCCATATTTGGATGATTTAGAGAGTTCAGTATTTATTAAGGCAACTTGTCTAATGTTAACCTTTTAGTGGGCTTATATATGCATCAAGTTGCTTGAAAGGATATTAGTTATATGCTTTTCTTCTAAAAGTTTGTTAATGTAACGACTCTAAAATGTCTTATTAATCTTATTGATTGTTGGAACAATCTATGTTACGCCTTGAAAGGTACCTTAAACGTGACAGTCCATCATACATGGTATTGAAATCTAGGATTGACTCCCTTGTCATTCAAAAACTTCATATACAGTATACAAGGCGTACTCATAGTTAGGAGAGCCATGGGGTTTAAGAATACTTAAATAAAGGAATGACAAATATGGAATAATAATACTGATAAAATTCATCACATAGATAAATAAAGGGTCTAAATAAAACATGATAGCAGTCTAAGCAATCCAATAATACGTATAGATAAACTGAACTACTTAAAAGGAAGAAGTAGCCCTCGACTCTAATCTCACTCATCTCATCATTCCATGTGCTAACCTATGGCATCCCACGTCTAGGCTTGGTCTAAAGATAATCCTGCAACAATAATTCATTGTAGGGGCTAAGCTACAACTAGATTAGTGAGCAATTTTCTCATATTACACCTTTCAAGCATGTTTTCAAACAAACTAGCCAACACACATATGCAATGCAAAGCAACCATATGATTTATATATATGCAGTCATTCGAAAATTGCACAAAGTACGGATTTGTATCCTCCGTTACTTAGGTTGAGAAATAATCTCCATTACGCATCAGCTCTAGGAACCAATAACTGTGGGTCCTAGTAGTAACTAATCCAATTTACTTGTTTACATCAAACTTTTCATATTATTTAAATTAAAAAATGGTGATATATAATTATATTCCCAAGGGTGTGGTTATAATTCCCTAAGCGATAGCATGCCAGCAAGGCTCTAATCAAAAGAGCTTCATTTCCTGGTGCAAGGTAGTTCCCCAAAGTCTAGAGCAAGGCTCGTACTTGCATAACTCTGATTAACCACACTCGATCTACTATGTGATGCTGATGACTTCTTTATGCAAGTCGTGCAATATATGAATCATTTATTTCTTTAAACTTGACTATAATTAATGTTTGTTTATGGTGATCACTCAATATCACAGACATTCACGATATGGTTACTCTTATGATGCAACATATAGATTCAATTATTGAATAATTAAGAAATTTTGTCACAATCCATACACAAAACCATTTCACATGTATAAACCTATTCCCTATATTTCATTTCGTAGTAATATATTATTTTATTATTGTGCATCTAATTACAGGCACAATCAAATATAATACTTAGAGGAAAAATACTTACGGTGCCATGTTGATCTTTGATTGCAGTAGTCGTCGGGGTAATCATGGTGTGAATTGGAATCACTTAAGTAAAAGGACAATATATTTAATAAGTATAAGATTTCATTTCACTAGATATTTTAGTAAATTCTACCGATTTTCGTTACTTTTTGCAGTTTCAATATTGTTTCTTATTTTTGCGATATCTCTCTCATTTTAAATCCATTTTCAATGATCTTATAGTCTTTTTCATAGGTTTTCAGACGTACTTTCATGTGGTATGGTCAGATTTAGCATTTATGTCTGAAAAATTAGGTGAAAATTTGTATTCTATAGCTAGAACGCTTCAAGTGTTAGTTTATAGTCATATGCATGTGTCCTTGCCATCTTTGTCTAGTTTACTTTGCTAGGTATGTTCCCATGAGCTCAAAATAAAATCTAAACATACAAAAGCTTATGCTTATGTCATTGTACAAAGATCCCCCATACTTTAACCATGTGATGTACTTTATTTCATATCTATGTTATCATACATGCATGGTCACTATTCTATTTCACCTTATCATGCATGCATACACACTTATTGATCATAAACTTAGGCGTGTCTAAGTATGCCTACACTCATGTTACTTCGGTAATGTCTGTACATGTCTAAACCTTTATATATGTGCGTGTGCATGTGTGTGTGTGTACACATATCCACTACTTGTCTACAAATTTAATCCTTTAAGCATTATATGTTCATGGTTTTTTTTTTTTATTATTTTGTTCCATGACCATCTATATATAGTAATTTATTAATATCCTACTTATATATATTCATATGTCTAATGTCACTTAAAAGTTGCACTTATTCGTGTATAACTACATGCTTAAGTTAGGCTTTCTTGGTGTTATCTCCTATCTAGCATAAATTGCTCTCCGAACATTGTCCTAAGTTAACATGACATATATCGTTAAGCATGTGATGAGTATCACTATCAAACAGAACTTCTACCTACTAGATAGAGGATAAGCTTGGGGAAAAGAAAAATACAGCTACACTTATAACAAGCTACAAAAATTGTTGGATTGATCTTACTTAAAAGATGTATAGAGATTTAAAGCAATGCTAAGGTAAAGCAAATATTTTAAGGGAAAGGAGTGGGAAGGTTACTCAGCTTTGCATCTTGAGATGGCATCGAAGGTAGGGCTCTTCCATTTCAATCCTTCACGACTTCTTTGAAGCTTCTGATACAAATAGAATGTGTTATGGAATGAATAGAATAAACAAAATAAGTAGATGCAGTTTGTCTAAAATACTTATGTCTAAGAAGCGCTTAGGTTTCTACTTTGAGAGAAGCGGCGATGAGATTTCATACGTAAAAATGAAGAAGGAGGTCCGATTATTCCTAGCAATAGAGTATGAGTAAGGAAGTTGGTTTTAAGATTATATAGAGAAAAGGTTAAGGGAGCCCCATAAGGAACATGGATAATAAAAGAGCGAGATCGTACTTTGTAAGCAATCCTTGTGAGCTCTTTCGAACCTCTCACAACTTTAGAGCCCTTTCACAACCCCGAGATCTTTAACAAAAGAAGAATGAAGAAAAAAGGGGTTGATGGGGTAGAAAAGATGTGAAGTTAGTCATTGATGATTCAAGGTGTCAAGTGTCGGTTGTCGTACATAACCTACGTGACTATGGTGTTGCTATCATGAACAAGAAAAGGTAAAGAAGGATGGTTCTTGATATTATAATGCATGATGACATTTTTTGGTAGAGTTAATGAAAAGTTCTCATGTTGTTATTTTGTGGAGGAAAAGGTAATATCATAGGAATATATATGTGCATGTGTTTGGATGGCTAGAAAATGTGATGAAAAGAAATGAGTTGTCCAATATTTAATATGATAACCTACAAATAGAATGTTTCGTAAGGAATGAATCTTTGCAAAACAAACTGAAAAGATCACCTTTGACTTGCCTTTAAAACCACATACAATTAAGCCTAAGTGTAATGGGCCATATGAAGATGTTAATTAGTCATTTCCTTAACTGTTATTAAACATTGTATATTAACGAAACAAGAACAAGTTGTATTAATTTTTTTTCTTTTTTCCATAAGCATGCTGGCTGTAAAGGGTAACATGGGGATTTGTATCTTCATATATATTCGTATATATTACTTTGTATTGTTATTTTTGTTTAGTTACCTTAGGAAGATAGTTATGTTGTTTTAGTTATATTTGCCAGGTATTTAGTTAGTATATCTATATATATTTTATATATTCATATTAATGTGTATTTATAAACATATATTTTTAAAAGAAAGAATTTTAAGTGGCCTTTGTATTTAGGAGTTCATGTATCCTTGGCTCATGGGAATATCTTTAAAATTTATCCTTTGAGACAAGTCTATCTTGAAATTTTTAAGGAGCTTACATCCTACTCCCCTTAAGAAAATTTTTGCCCTCAAAACATTTGAAGCCATACATAGGCCATTAAACATGTGTGGATACTTGTTTTATACTTCATGTTCTAATTCCCAGGTAGCTTCCTTCCATTTATGATTTCGTCATAAAACTTTAACATAATGAATTCCCTTATTTTTGAGCTTCTGGTTCTCTTTTAACTGTACTTACTCATTCTATAATCTAATCCAGATCCAATTATGTTTTCTTAGCACTGAAACATGGAAGATGTTATGTATCATTGACAAATTTAGTGGCAGCACTACTCAGTAGGCTAAATTTGTAACTCGTTCCAAGACCTCAAATGGTCCAATGTATCTTAGTCTCAACTTCCCTTTTGCTTGTATCCGGTGAATGCTCTTAATAAGGCTTATCTTCAAGTACACATGATCGCCAACTTCAAACCCTAGAGTTCATCTTTTCAAATAGGCCCAATCTTTTGTCTATCTTGAGCTTCCTTTATTTTTTGTTTGATGATTGCCACTTTATCTATTGCACCGTGAATCAAGTCTGGCCTTAAGGTGAGTTTTTTAATATCATCCCAAAATAGTGTGGATCTACATCTACGACCATATAAAGCCTTATATGGTGGCATTTAAATAGTGGGGTGGTAGCTGTTGTTTTATATGCAAAAGTTAACCAATGGCAAATTTACATCCTAACTACCATTGAACTCTATTACACACGTTCGTAACATATCATCCAATGTTTGAATAGTCCTTTCAAATCAATCGTTTGTCTGTGGATGATACGCTATACTAAACTATAGCTTTGTACCCAAGCTCTTGTGCAAGCTCATCCAAAACTTGGTTACGACGTGGAGCTCTATCTGACACAATACTAGTAGGGATTCCATGAAGTCATATTATCTCCTTGATGTAGATTTTATCAGTTTCTCAAGTGAACAGGTCATGTTGATTAGAAAGAAGTAAGTAGATTTTGTCAAGCGGTTAACTACCACTCAAATAGCATTATATCCAGCTATGGTTCTTGGTAGGCTACTAACAAAATCCATGGTAATCCGATCCCACTTCCACTCAGGAATGGGCAGGGCCTATAGTAGTCATCCTGTCTTTGGTGTTCTGCCTTCACTTATTAACACACTTCACATTTTTCGACAAAGTTAGCAATACCACACTTCATGCTGCTCTACCAATAGTGACTTTTCAAGTCCTAATACATCTTAATATCTCCAGGTTGGATCATATAAGTTGAAGAATGAGCTTCACTCATGATTTTCTTTTAGAGTTCCTTTTTGTTAGGTGCACATAGTCTACCATACATTTGGATAATTCCATCATCACTATTCTTGAAATCCATGTACTTCCGATTCAGAATTTCTTGCTTCACCAACTATAGGGCAACATCATGCTATTGTACTTCCTTAATCCTTTCCATTATTGTAGGCTCAATAGTCAAGTTTGACATTTCCACATTAGTGTTATGCTAAGTGAACTCAATATTTAACTGCTGAAACTCTCGAATCAACTCCTATTGATCAGTAAGCAAGGATGTGGTCTCTACATGATTCTTGCATCTCAAAAAGCATCTGCTACCACATTCACTTTTCCGCGGTAATAGTTAATTCCTAAATGATAGTCTTTGATTAGCTCTAACATTGTCTTTGCCTCATGTTCAACTCTTTCTCTGTGAACAAGTATTTGAGGCTCCTGTGATCCATATAAATCTTGCAGCGCTGACCATATAAGTAATGCCTCAACAATTTCAAAGCAAAGACTACAGCTGCAAGTTCCAAATTGCACGCAGGGTAGTTTTGCTCGTGTGAATTGTCTTGAAGCATAAGTAATTACTTTCCCATTTTGCATAAGTACACAACTTGGTTCATTCTTTGCTACATCAATATAAACTATGAATGGCTCATCACTATTCAGTAGTACCAATATTGGCATAGATACCAATCTTTGCTTAAGTTCTTAGAAGCTTTGTTTCCATTTCTCATTCCATTCAAATTTCTCATTTTTCTGAGTTAATTACGTGAGTGGTCTTGTAATTTTTAGAGAAGTCTATCACAAACTTCCTATAATATCGTATCAAGCCAAGAAAGCTTCTTACCTCGGTAATCGTTTCAAGCCATTTCCAATCAATGATGGCCTTTATTTTCTTAGGGTCCATTGTGTCATGATCCTAAATAAGGACCTAATAGCTAAAGTCATCATATCATGTGTGCACTTATAACATAAAGACTGCCTTGCGAGTAAGAGATTGTAAGACTCTAATTACTTATTCTCTCAATATGTTATCCGTATATATATTTAAAGGAAAAAAAGTTTTGGATACGATATTTCCAAAAATCACTAGGACTGCAGAGAATCAGATACCCTAACAAAGATGGATGAGGTAAAGCAACTTGGGTTATTTATCATCCACTATCAAAGGAGATTACAAAAGAAATAAATTAAGTTTTAAGTATTTTCTCTCGACTAAGTTTAGTCCATAGGCATTTTAATTCTCTAATTATCCTGACTTAATCTTTGACACGCTTTGTTCTCGGTTCCCATCCCAATCCCAATGTTATGATTTTCCTACAAAAACAAACTATTGAGGGGTAAGTACAACTAGTTTAGTGAGAATATTCTTGCATTAATGTACCTATACAAGTAAATCAATCAAATTATTAGACAAGTATATGAGATACATCAAACACGTGAGCAAGCAATACATGTGATTATCTGGAAATCATATGTTTGAATAGATTTACGCCATCCATTCAGGGTTAGGTGTTCTAGGCACATATGATCATGGTTCACAAATAAAAGTTTTATAGTTCTTTCGGGCTACTACTCACCTTTAAATTGTAGATCATATGGGCTCCTATGCTCCAAATATAGATTTACAGGCCCTTGCATACCTTACTACTATACTCTTGTCTCACCATTGGTATAGCAGTGAATGCAATGTGACTCACTCCGTGAAATGCATGAATTCATTTAATTAAAATCTTTTAACATGGTGTTAGATGTATTAGAGGCGATCATAGAGTTGGCAAACACTTTAATATGGTATTGAACAACAATTTAATTATAGACAATTCAAGCCTCGATATACTTAGTATAATTTCAATCAATATTATAAGGCACATGTACTTTCCATTTTTTATCTTTCCCTATTTCTAGTACTACTATACTAAAAGCAAAAACATAAGTACGAAAATTAAGAAAATAAACTCACTCATCCTTAGTGCAATCCTCAGTTAGAATGGTTCTTGGGGAAATGTACCACAAATTCCTCGTTACTTAAACAAAAAAATACCCCAAATGAGTATTCATATTGATTCTATTTAAATTTCTAACTCTATTTCAAAATTCAGCTTTGGAGAAATTCTGACTTAAAGTACCTATGATTTGCTCATTTTAACTTTGAATTTTGAATATTATTAGTTGTTTTCTACCTGCTTGAAAAGATTTATCTATTTATAAGGTTATTTTTAACATTTAAAGCTATCTGAGTTTCGAAATGGGCGGTACATGATTGATCTCAAAGTTCCAGCCTTCAAATTGTAATTTTTCTAAGTTTTACATCATCCAAAAATCCTATAGTAAGCACATAGATATTTATATAGTTGAAAATCCTTTAATAAAGATATATAATCGTATTATATGCATGATCCTAGTGATGTTGTTCCAAAATTAATAATTTTGTTAAAAAAAAAATCTTTGTGAAAAGTAGAGATGTTATACTTTATGAAAAATTATATGTTGATTTGTGACATAATTCATTTTCCTAGATTTGTAGGCATCTATCAAAAGTCATGGTTCAAATTTATTTTCAAGCTTTAAGGGTCTTATGTTTATTCCAAAAATTTATTTATCACTTATTTGGTGAGACATGGTTTTACTTATTTTCTTCATATTATTCTAAGTGTAATTACTTTGTATTTTTCTTAAGTTTGGTTCTTGCTAAAATTTAAATTTTTATATGTTGTAGGTATGAAGCTTAACTAAAGAAAACCATGGTATTTATTTAAATCTATGGATATTTTATGATCACATTAATCTTTCTAACTAATTAATTTACAAAACATGAGCGTCTTTATGTTTGTGGGTGGAATCTATTTAAAATGAAAACTTCCTTCAGATTGTTTTAGTTTTTATTACTTAAAAGAATTATGTGAAAGACTTGTTTTAAGCTTATATTTTTCTTGGAAAGAAAAGCTTGCACATATCTTATGGGAAAGTTTATAGACGATATTTTCGTAATAAAGAATTATCAATAGTTATAGTTTAGGAACAACTTCATTTAATATTTTAAAAGTTTAGTCGAGTTCCTATTTTTATTCTCTTATTCTCAATGACCAATTTTCTTAAGTGTTGAATTTAAAGTCTTGAAGGTTAACTTAATCATTGAAGAATTTCCACTTTTCATATCTTTGAAACTTTATCATGACAACATCACTTATGACATATACATACATGAGTAACAAAATATAGCTATTGTGCTGAGAATAAAATCATCAACATAACTTCATAGAAAAATTAAAGGATAGAAAATCAAAATATGAAAAATATCAATATAAAATTATGGGAGTCTTAACTTATTTTCAAGACTTCCCGGGACTTGAATAATTTCCAGTCTCTATAAAATAAGAAAAACATAAGGAAAGAAAAACATGGAAGTCTTAGATCTTTTCCAAGACTTCCCGAGACTCAAAATATTTGAAGTCTCATAAATAAACTAAAAGCATGGGAGTCTTAGATTTATGTCAAGGCTCCCCGGAACTTAGATATGGACAAGTCCCCTTAGATAGCAAAATAATCAAAAGCAAAACAAATATAATGGAAGCCTTAGAAATTTTGAACAAGGCACTCTCGAGACTTAGATTATAAAAGAGTCCCTTTTATTTTTGATTTGATTAATGACAAGTTTGAGACTTAGATTAATGACAAGTCTCAAAATATATATCTTAAGAGCATGGAAATAAATAAAAAGCATGAAATAAATATACACACGAAATAAATGTTAAGTTAGTGAGCAATATGCTCATATTAGTATAAATATGTACATAACTATATATATATATATATATAGATAGTTAGATTAGATGACAAGAACTTGACCATATAAACTCAAAATCAACATGATCATAATGTAGATGAGATATGAGTTTCATTTTTTGCATTATCATCCCTAGCTTTTATGCATCATGGGGAGATTTCATCTATGGATAATGCATGAAGCAACATCTAATATCAACTAAGGATGTATGGAGAATGTGTTTTCTTTAAAAAGATAAATTAAAGGAGTGTGATTGAGTTGAAAAGGAAAAATGGCATCAAGGAACCAACAACAAGGAGAAGAAAGAAAAAAGGAGAAAAGAGAGAAATTTGATGAGAGTTGTAAAGTGTAAGAAGTGTGAATGGATGTAGGTGTTTATAGAAGAGATTTAGTGAATTTTTGTGTGTAAAATAAATAAAAAATAAAAGAAAAGTTGGCTGTAGCAAGGACAACACCATATGTGAAATTGAAGAGAAGAAAGAAAGAAGAGAAAAAAAAAAAATCAAATGAAAAGTGACAAATGTGACATGTAATGAGATAACTTGCAAAAATAATAGATAGGGCATGGTGTGTAGGAAATATGTGTAAATTAAAAGGAACAAAATATGACAGCAAGTAATGGCAGAAATTAAAGCAAGTACTAATGAATATTAATAGTAAAATATCAGATAAATTATCGGTAGCAATAAAATACGTATATATACGTTATATTTGACGTTTTTATGGCCTGAATAAATTTTATATGATATTTTTGTGAAATAATAAATTATTAAATGATATTTTTAGGAATTGATATTATTTTATCACTAATTGTTACCTAGCTTTGTTAAACTGGTTTGCGTACTGGCGATCAGCTGTGGAGACTGTTTGGTTGATGAAATTTGATTAGAAAATTTAGATACCACATTATAGAAAGTAAATTTGCATTATTTTATCCCTAAATATTAATTAAACTATATTGTCTTGATTTACATGTTCATGATCAGATACGGAAAATTGATCCCGTAAAGGTCCAAAATGATTGAATTTTTGGACAATATGATCTTTTTAGGATTTATACTATATATATGATTTATAATTTGAGTTCATAATATTTTCCTAATTAATTTATTAATTTATGGTTTTAGAAGTTGTCCGATAAGTTTGGATTTTTAAAGGTTTATGGTTGACTCGGTTTGACTTTAGGATTTTGGTCCCATTTTTGAGCCTAAGGTTTTACTTATAAGATCACTATAAAAGTTTAGGAGTTTACAATTATAAGAAATTATTTCTTATTATTTTTTTAATAGATATTCTTTGGATGTACTGCGTCGATTTGCGCGTTGGAGCTCAAATAGATGAATTGTTTGTAAGGTTTTTGGATTCATTAAGCTATTGGATCATTTTGTTGGTGATATGTTTTTGCTCTATGATTTACTTTTAGGGTTCTAGGATTTATTTAATTCATTTGATATTTTAGGGTTATTGAAGCTTTATTTGATCTCATTTATGGTTCTTAGAGTTTCAAATTTTTGGAAGTCCAAGTTTAATTTAAGTTATAGTAAATTATAGGGTTATAAGATTTATTTGATTTGATCTAAGGTTTTTGAGATTTTGGTTTGACTTGATACGGTTTAGGATCTTGGTTCTATGCGAATTTTAGGGTTCACGATGTGTTTTATTTATTTTATTAAAATTCTAATTAATCTTTGATATGATCTCAATTTACATTATTTAGTTAATATCATACTATTTTCTTGATTTTCGTTTTTACTTCTTTATCATAATTATCTTGATACGATATTTGTTGTAATAAATGATTTGTTAAATATGTAGTTTGTGCCAGTAATTGTGAGCTTTTTCCTAAATGATTAGCCCTAGGGTCTTATTGTGTTATATATTATATTGATATTATGATTATGTATAAACTATTACTATAATTATTAAATTATAAAGGCACCTATCACAATTACAATGTTGGGTAAAAATCATATAGCATTATTACAAGTTGATAAATTATCATGATTAATGTAATATTAGTAATACAATAATTAATATGGTTAACTTATCAAAATTGTTTTAATATATGGATCAAGTATGGTGTTACTTATTATATGATAAAATAATCTTCTTGTTGTTGTTGTTATTATATTTTTTACTACAACATATATTGTTAATTATAGTATACTTTTGATGCTATTACTACTATTGTAAATTGTAGTAATACTCTGTATCATATGCCTGAAATAAGCACATGATTAAATTGGCAAAGGAGAATATTTTATAGGTATCAATTTTAGAATTTTTATATTTTATTATAATTACTTGTGTTATATTTTGAATATATCCATATGTAATAAACTATTTGCATGATTTAAGTGATTTATAAAAATTTTTACTTATCAAAGAAGGTGGTGTTAACTATTTGCATGATTTAAGTGATTTATAAAAATTTTTACTTATTAAAGAAGGTGGTGTTATTAGTTTCTTTAAAGGATTATGATCATTTTAATTATAAATTCGTATGAAAATATTTATTTGCGATTGTTTTGAAAATTTACTCGTTAGACATTTTTTGATTCTATGTAGTTGATGAATATAGAGATATATTTATTTTTATTTGTTCATGTTAAGGTTTTGCTTAGTGATTAATTTACGATATTCCTTATTTGAGAATTTTTTAGGTATATTAATTTTTTAATTATTTTTCAAAATTGATTGATAGTTATTTTAAGTTTACTAGAGCCTTAATAATTAATTCTTTGATTTATCATCACTCATTGACCGCAAAAAAGTTAGGGGAAATTTTATTTATAATGATTGTCATTTCTTAAACTATAATTTAATTATTTATATTTTAATATTCTTAAATTGCGAAAAATCGGGAGGTTTTTGTGACTTTTCCAAAAGCTTTCAAAATTTTATATCATATTATTGTCAATTATAAAAATGAGGTTATGCGAAAAATAGGGGTTTACATATTGAAATACCATCAATAGACAGCACATACCTAAAAAAACAACACTTTATTCAACCAAAAATCACATTTTGAAAATTTTGCATACAATTATCCTCTCTTAAAATTTGTAATGCCCATCTCAAGTGCTCTTCTTACTATTCAAGTGCCCTTTATTGTATTGATATGTCATCAATGAAAACAATAACACATCTATCCAAGAGTGCACTGCACACCCAGTTCATCAAAATCCATAAAAGTCACGGGTGCATTAGTTAGACTAAAAGGCATCATCAAGGATTCATAATGTCCATATCAAGTCTTGAAGGCTGCCTTAAGTACATCTTCCGACTTGATTCTAAGTTGGTGATATCTTGATCTCAAGTCAATACAGGAGAATACACTAGCCCCATGTAATTGATGCGAGGCAAGTGGATACTTATTCTTGATTGTCACCTTGTTCAAGTCTCCACAATCAATGCAAAGCCTCATAGAGCCAACTTTCTTCTTCATAAATAAAACTAGGGCTCCCCAAGACAAGACACTCGGTCTAATGAAGCCTTGGTTTAACAACTCTTGCAACTTTAAGCTCAACTAGATCCATCCTACACGGTGCTTTGAGATTCGTTCCATACGTGGTATTAAATCAATTACGAAATCAATCTCTTTCTTTGGTGGCAATCTCGGTAACCATTCGGAAACACATCTTGTAAGTAATGAAAATGAGGACTTAAATGATGTGGTTCTTAATGAAATGTAGTAACATGAAAAAATAATTACCACAATGAGTTACTTATTATTTTTTTTAAATCGCATTTTATACATGCAATTTGTGCAATAACACCGATCAAAAATTGCTTCTTTAAAATGCAAATTGCACTTACATTTCTTACATGTGATTTACTTCACCACATATGTTATTACATTTTAGACGATTGGGGAGACTACTTGAAGGTTGTGTGGGTTCAATAGTCAGAAGTAGTCTATGATAAACTTGGCTTTGTACAAGGGAGATGGATTCGTGAAATGGTGTTGGTGGTGGTTTCATTTTATGAGATGCATGGATATAAATGGCTTCGGCTTGTTGGTTCAATGCGTTCAATTTTGGTGTGTAGTATTTCCATATCAGAAGCAAGTGAGCATGATTTGAGTGTACAAATAAGGTTATTTTCGTGGTTCAAGTGATGCTTAATTCTACAGTTGGTTTTGGTGTTGAGTTTGATTGGCAGACAACCGGCATTTGATCTCTATATGAAACATTCAATTTGCCTATCTATAATAGGATAAATAGCATATTTATGTAAAGTTAAAATTTTATATCTAGCATGCGATTTTAATATAATATATAATCATAATGAATTTAATACGGATATTTGATAGAATTTAGGTAATTAGTTTGTCCAGCTCAAAACAGACAAAAAAGAAAATATTATATCGTATAACATAGAATGCTAACACTATCGATAGGAGAGTTGGGAATTTTTAAATAACTATATAAAAACGAAGAGTTTCAACTTTCTTAGATATTATTATTCAGAAAAAAGAAAAAGAAAATCCAGTAAACAAAGGCGAGCGCGGCTGACTCTTACGCGCCTTCCTGCACGAGGACCAAAATGATTCCTTCTCTTCCCATCCCGGTCCGAATATTCAATTTAAAAAACGCTACTTAGCAAGAAGTCAATCAAAAGCCGACCCCAAACGAACTAAAAATAATTCAAAAAAACATTAACAAAACCCCCTTTCTTACAAATCAATTTTCTCGAGTAAAAATCTCAAATTTTCCTAAATTATGACTCAAGGTGGCGGGGGAGGGGGCACATGGATTCTAATGATCTTAATTCTTCTATTAGTCCGACCAGGAGTCTCGATCGGTTCGCAAGAGAAGCATGCTTACGTAACTCTTCTATATGGGGATGAATTCTTATTGGGAGTTAGGGTTTTGGGGAAATCAATCAGGGAGACTGGAACGACTAAAGATATGGTCGTTTTGGTCTCGATGGTGTCTCTGATTACGCCAAACGCCTCCTCAAGGTAGTATATATTATTTTTTAATGCTTTGATAAAAAAAAATGAAAGAAAGAATTTGGGTGTGTGGTTATTTGTTTGGCTCCATAGAGGAAGGAACTTTGGAGTATTTAGTTGTGAAAAGTTGCCTCCTTAGCCAACTACATTCTGCCACATCAGCTTTTGGGTGGTGGGGGTTGGTTGTGTGTGTTCTGGGTCAGTGAAATTCAACTGGGTTTTGTTTAGGAGTTTAGTAACAGTGGGTAAATGAATAAACTTTAATATATATGATTGGTGGGGATACAAACGAATACACCAAATTGGGGAGGGAAGCTTTCTACTTTATGATTAGCGATTGTTATGTATGCTGTTCTTGTGGATATTGAATTATGGTAGTGATGAGAGGTTTAAAATTGGTCTGATTGGTGTATGTTGGATAACATAGTTTCAGGACTATGTCTGTAGAGATTCTGATTTTTCCTCAATTAGTGGAATTAAATTGGGTTATAGGGCATAATAAGAAAACGTTTTGATGGATGGATTCTGTTTGGCAGATTAATACTAGGGTAAAGGAGCAAAGTTTTGTTTTATTAACTATGTAGTTGGAACATAATAAGTACTTCAAAGCTTAAGGTACATATTTAGTAAGCTATTGACGTGTTGGTTGTGGATGTTGCTTTTGTGAATCTTGATTTGTTCAGTAAGTTCGTTAGGGTTTGGGTGAAATTGATAGAAGATTTGATGGATTTACTTTAGGAGTTTGGTTAGACAAGTAAAGAACAAAGATTAGGTTCTTTAGTTATGCTACGGGGCTGTGATAAGGACTTTGAAGTCAATATTAGTAACTTATTGTTGATGTATATTTCTGTATACTAGTTTGATGAGTATTTTATTCCACTTCGATATGTGTTGTATCTGACAGTGTGTGCCTCAGTGTTAAAATAGTGTAATGAGAGTTGATTAGATTTGGTGGTCTGTTTTTGTTGTATCCTGTAGCTTTCAGGAAGATGCCTAAATTTGAGATGGTTGATGGTGCTGTTTTTTGGTGGTTTGCTTGACTAACTTGCTTCTAATTTCTTTTGTAGGCTGATGGTTGGATAGTGAAGAAGATTAGCTTACTTTCGAACCCAAATCATGTACGGCCTAAGAGATTTTGGGGTGTCTACACAAAGTTAAAAATCTTTAACATGACTGAGTATGACAAAGGTAAGTTACGGGCCTGTTTCATGCATTATTTACTCTTTGGAGAAGCAGTGGGTTGGTGAACATGAAGCTGAATGTTAGTCATAGGTACATGTGCTTTAAAAGATCAGTTGTTGATTTTGAGCTCTCTGATGTCCTTTTACTTTTGGGTGCCTGCTTTTCTTTAACAATAAGTTGTTATCGATTACATGCATCTTTTGTATTTTAGTATGATGATCCCTCTAAGGAAAACTATGGGATGAGTTGGTTTTGTTGTTCTTATTCTGTAGTCTTGCTTTACAACTTAGGATTAATATAACATGTTTGACATTTCCTGGTGAGAAAAGTTAACTTCTTGATTATAGATTTTCTGATTACTTCCGCCTTTACTTTTGCTATTTTACTTATTGCAATTGCTGAACTGCCTGTTCTAATCATGAAAATTACTCTGTTGTGCAGTTGTATATTTAGATGCAGACACTATTGTGGTGAAAAGTATCGAGGATCTTTTTAAATGTGGAAAGTTCTGTGCAAACTTGAAGCATTCAGAGAGGCTTAACTCTGGAGTCATGGTGGTTGAACCATCTGAGACTTTATTTAATGACATGATGAGCAAAGTCAATACCATGTATTCCTATACAGGAGGTAAGGCTTTAGCTAACCTTTTGAGGGGATAAGCACACTGTCTTGAAATTGTTCATGACTTTAAATTTTTGAAACTGCCTTCTGATGAACAGTGTGTGTAATTTTTCTTTTTTAGTTCTTAAAACTAATATGATCTCTCTCTCTCTCTCTCTCTCTCCTCTTTTTTTTTTTTTGTGTGGGGGGGGGGGGGGGGGGGGGTGGGGGTTTACTCCACGAGCTTGGCAGATCCTGCTGGTGATATTTACAGTGCACATTGACCTTAGCATTGATAATTTGCAAATGATAAATACTCTTGTGAAGGTCTATGCAGTTGGGTGGTGGATAACTAAAAATGGTCACCTTAAATCTCTGAGACGTAATACTTCAATGAAGAACTCTGGGGCTTGTTGGATAAATTGCTTAGACACACTATTTTAGTTTATGGAATTTTAATTCCCTAGAAGGTGTAGGTATTAGTGCTGAAATTACTAGATATTCCAGATGCAGCTAAGCTGTCTAGTTTTCAGAGAGATCATATATTGAGTATCTTTTATAAAGGTTTCTTATGTTTTTCTTGAGCTTTCTGTGCTCTGGTATGCCCATGTCTGCTGTTTTTTTTTTTTGCCGCAGCGGTTAAAAAACATTTGAAATAGATGCAGTTCCATTTCATTGCTTTCAACCACCTTGCTTGGTTTTGGTATATTGTCATCAGTGCATGTAACACCATTGGACCTGTATTGGTTGGTTAATTCCTTGCATTCTACCCCTGTCTTTTTCTGATGAAGTTCCATTCTGCAGGTGATCAAGGTTTTCTTAATTCATATTATTCTGACTTTCCAAATGCACATCTTTTTGAGCCAAACATACCAATGGAGGTAGTGAAATCACGGCCAGCTCCAGAGATGCAACGTCTCTCTACATTATATAATGCAGATGTTGGTCTGTACATGCTTGCAAACAAGGTATTGATAATCAAAATGTTATGTGAAATTGCCTTCTACTGTTACCTGTGCCCTGTTTGTGCATGATTTCATCAGCATTGTTGTTAAATATGAATGTAAATGCACATTTAGTCTTCTATAGTTTCATTTAGTCTTCTATGGTTTCTTATTCATTGGTTTTCTGCTCTTTCTTGTTAATTGTCCTTGAACTCTTTACATATTGCTTTCACTATTGCCACTGGTCCCACAATCCTGAATTGAGCTTGCATTGAAAGTTGGAATGGAAATCGGGTTTAGCAAGTAGCTGCTTTCAGCTGGGTGGCTTGACCCTGCACAAATCACCATGAACTCAGATCAGAATGGTTATCTCAAGTCATAGTTTTGACTTCACATGCTGCAGGATGTTTATATTGTTAAGCTTGAATTTTTTCTTTTAGTGGTTCTTCTGTTTTGACAAATTTATGATGTTTTTTATTTTTATTTTATTTAATGTTTCTATATATATATTTATATGTTGGAATCACTGAGGAACTGTCTCCAGTGCTAGTTGGTGTTGAAACTTTAATCGTCTTTGTTGACTGAAGCGTTCCTAAGTCCTAATCTGCTATATTTCTGTGAGTGAACTTTGGATTGCATTCTCTCATACTGTTTTCATCCATTGCCGCAGTGGATGGTGAATGAGAGTGAGCTTTGTGTGATTCACTACACTCTTGGACCACTGAAACCTTGGGATTGGTGGACATCTTGGCTTTTGAAACCAGTAGATGTTTGGCAGGTATAAAACTTGTTACATAATTGTTTATATTTGCTCTGATTTTTGTCATGATGTATTAATAATGTGCTTTATTTCTCTCCTCTCTTCTTTATGAAAACCACCTTTTTCATTTTGGGGTGGTATCTTGATTGTGGATTGCAATCTGTCTTTTCTTTATCCTTATCTTTGAGTCATAGATGGAAAATACTTTAATATTTGTGCTGGGGATGGAGTTTTAGATTTTTCCCACCCACAGTTGTTTATTGGAACTCTTGTTCGCAGGATGTACGGGTGCGACTTGATGATTCTCTTCCTGGCACTGGAGGGGGAAGGAATCCTAACAATGAGCTTCTAGTGAAGTTCCTGGTTCTGTTGCCTCTTTGTGTGATGCTTTTATGTTACTATCGATCTCTTCTGCAGGTGAACCCTACTTCTTCCCTCCTGTTTTGGCACAGAAATAGTAGTGGCTGTTACTTCATTTACTCAGTTCGATTTATGCAGGCACGGGATTACCTCAGTTCAGTTTGCAGAGGTTCATTGTGCGACCACATTAGACATGCTTTTTACAAATTGAGGAATAATGGTACCTATGCATATGCCGGTGTCTCCACACCTTCTTCTGCTAGCTCCAATCAGCAGGTTACCATTCATCTACATCTTTCTCTTGTATTTATTTCTTAGGGATAGCCCTTTGCTTGTACGAAATTCCCGGAGTTTTAATGGTGTGAGGTCTTAAAAAGTCTGATTTGTGCCAAACAGCTCTCAAATGGACAGTCGAGGATACCTGCGTACTTGGGTAGCATGTCGGTTGTTGTATGTTTTTTGGCTGCTTTGGTGGCTCTTTTACAGGGTCTAAGTATTGTTCCTCGACAAGTGATGCCATGGACTGGATTGTTGTTAATGTATGAGTGGACATTTGCGGTCTTTTTCGTGCTATTTGGAAGTTATCTTCGTTTAGTCCATGTATGTGGCAGGACTGTTGCCATCCAAACAGGAGCTCATGTTCCTAATACAGAATATGCCGATTATGATTCTGGGAAAGGTTTGTGATTGAACCATTTGCGTGCTCTATTTATTTATTTATTTTTAAATATCCATTTATTCTTTCATCAGGTGTTTGATGTGTGCTATATGAGCTGACTACCTGTATCATTTTCCTATGCAGGTCATCAGCGGCTAGCATCATCTTGTGATGTTGCTACATGGTACTATGGCTTGGGAATGGCATTTTTGGCTGTGGCTGCTCCAGCTTTACCATGTATTTTTGGCGTTACTGCTCTTTTCCTGAGGTAATTTACTGTGAAATAAGTTCTCAGATGGAACAATTTGTATTGTTGGGTTAGCTGATGGCAGTGCCCTCCTTTTGGTTTCAAATATTGGTCTTACATTCTTTTTCCTTTTTAATCCCAATTTATATGTGATCTTTTCTATTTGCTTATGTGCTAAGGGTAGTTTAGACCATTTTCTGTTGTACTTTGCATGGAGCATCATGAAGGGTCGGTTGGCATCTCTTGTAATTTCTTCTTTTGATGATATTTGGATGGATTCATTTATCTGTTTTAGTTGCGGTTATTGTTGGAAGAGAAACATGGTAAAAAATTTTATTTTAACAGGTTAGGGTTGATGGTTGCGGGAGGCATCATATTGGCAGCTTTTATGACATATGCTTCAGAGCATCTAGCTATTAGATCCTTCATTCGGGGCTTTGAAGACCGTGATTCAACAAGGGGTAGAGGTTGTTTATTATGTTGACACTGGGTTGCATAGAGATCATTCTATACCATCTTTCCTTGTAAGTTATATGCATCCTCCAAGAATTAGTCTGTAAAATTTTAAGGAATTCTCTGCAGCTTAGGAATCCTTTTAACATGGGGTTCTGTTTGTATTTTATTTTATTTTTTTGCTAGTATCAATAGTAGTTATCCTCGTTTTCCTTCATGAGGTTTCTTGTAATTTTGCTTCCACAATTATTTTTTAACATGTGCCTTCAATTGCTGACCTTTGTTGCTTCTGCTTCGTTGCGTTGCTCAGCTGCTGACTGCTGAGATTTGGAATCATAATATGCCTGAATATAAAGTTCACTTTTTGTATGGCTATATCAGTGAGATTTTGAGAAAATTCAAATGTCATACACTCAATAGTACTTTGAAGGAGAGTATGTATTTCTGAGTTTATATTATTTAGAGACTAGTGATGTATTGGGTGTGTAGTTTCCTATTCTCTAGATGCGAGTCTCTTGAGTATCAAAAAGTGACGATAAAACCTTTTTAAAATATCCAACAGATTGCTTGGTTTAATCAATACTTCAAGTTTGTCAGATACACGGTTCTCTATTTAGAAAAAACGCACAAACACGCGCGCGTGTAGAATTGTATCTAAACTCGCAGTTTATATAAGTTCTTTACTTTAGTTGATTTTACATTCTTTTTAAATAGGAAGATCCTTGTAAAGTCATAACATTGTACCCAGGATATACAACCTTTCTGAAACCTTAGTGCTATTAGTGCGTTCAGCTATGTAAAGAATGAAAATTACCTAGTTGTCTTTTTACATCCATATCTATTAAAGCGTGTACCAGGGCATGTTGTGATTTGTGGGATTGCAATTTGAACAAAAGCTTGAATTTCATTGGCTGTTCGGTATGAGGTGGAGGTAGCTAAAGTAGTGTGGCCAACCTGTTGAAAGAAAGGAGAAAAAGAAAGAAAGAAAGAAAGAAAGAGAGAAAAAGAGGGGAAAAAAAAAAGAAAAAAAGAGGAGATACTTGGGTCTGTTTAGATTGTCTGATTTTTGTATCTTATTTGTTTTAATTTGCATTTGTAATTTATTTGTATTTTGTCTGCTTGATCTGTTTGTGAGTAGAAATGTCTATTTTTTTTATTTGTTTTTCAATAAATGTTTGATTGAAAAACGATAAAATAAGATGGTAAAATGATACTTAAAAGAAAAAAAAAAAAAAGACAATATTGAGGTTGAATGGCTGTGTCTCTTCCAATTTGAAAGAACACTATTTTGCCATTTAAATATGCCTCTTCTTCGTTTGTTGTGGCGTCGCTGATGATTTAGAGATGCAGTTTCTACCTTAAATTGAAAATATCGGTAGACTAATCTTTTAATCAATATAGAAGCTTTAGCTGTTTCATCTAGATTTCCCTTTCTCGAGTTGTGTTTTCTTATAACAAGCAAAGACGATTTTATGAAGGAGAAAATAAGGTATAATTCATGGGTCTCACCGGAGATTCAAATCAAAGTAGTGCTTATTTCCAAATTATATGTCTACATATATATACGTAATTCGTAGGGAAGAAAAAATAGTAATGCCGCTGGGGAAACACAGGGAGAACATGCGATTTTAATTTGGAGCTTTATGACTTGTGGTAATTGAAGAAAGTGCAGCTAGGAAATGTTCTTTAATGTATTGGAAATCACGGGCCTGGCTGTAGAAAATGGTGGCGTCTCAGTATGTAAATCGCAGATGCAAAGTGTTATTTCACCGTCTTTAATTATATTTGTTCTCCCCTCTTTTCAATAGTTTTCAGGCGATACCTTTACACTGCAATTTCATTTTGCTTTCAATTTTTTTTTCCTCGTTAATTAACAAAGAAATATGATTTATTATACGTACAACACGAAGCAATGTATAAACCTAAAATTATCTCGACTGGTCCGGAGACAACATTAAAGCACATGACATAAATCATATATATATTTTATTTCTTTATTAGTTCTGCCACTTTTAGAAGGGTTTTATCATGAATGATGGAGACACTACCGAAACAACATATCATGGAACGCGATATCCATCCGATCATAATTCGTTTGTTTGGGTATTTTATTTTTATTTTTTTAAATAAATCATTTATCAAGAAATATGTATAAATAAAAAATAAATATTTTTGATAAATAAATATAAAATAAAAACAAATATAAATGAAAATGAATTCAATGTCTGAGAAGTGCGAGGAAATACAATACTGCGGCAGGGACATTTGGGGTGAAGCATGCAATACAAATACGTGATATATCTGGGGTACTTTGTCAGATCAGATTGTCGGTAATTGAGAAAGTTGAGTGCAGGAAATCTGCTAAAGATTCTTTGATATGTATATATAAATATATGATTTCCTCATGGGTCATGGCTAGCTCTGGAGGAAAGGACTTTGAATGGTGTCGAAGCCGGTGATGAGGTAAGCAAATGTCGGCACACTGTGTTTCATTATTAAGGCGAAGGAGATTACTCTGGACAAAGCCAGCTTGAAATCCAATAGTTTATGCTTCTTTTTTTGGACTGTAAATGGAGGTCAAACACCAACATAAGCAGATTGATTTACACTCATCGTTATCCTATTGTGAAAATAGTTTCTAGCTGTACTGTAATGTATAATCCTCCTTGGGATGCAACATTTCTGCTCGGTCTCTCCTAACTTTAATTTGCTTGTAAATTTTTATGTACAATTGCTTTAACAGGTATAAAGGTGATGCAAGCGCTTTTTATTTTTAAATTTAAGCAATTTAGTTTGTAAAGTTTTAGATTTCATTATTCAATATAGACATCATCACGGGGCGATTTCGAATCGAGAACCGTCCCGAACCGTCACTGGCGGTTCCTAACCCGGGAAAGTGATGGTTTCGAACGGGTCCGAAACCGCCATATATTTTAATTTAAAAAAAAAGAAGACATGCAGGTTTCGTTTCTGGGCATGGGGGGTTTTGGTATTTTTCATTTTTTCACCAGAAAAAAAATCGGTTCGTGGAACCGAAACCGGAACCGCTAGAACCGGTGGTTCCTTGGAACTGTGAACCGTCCAGGCTCTGGCGATTCAGGTTCCGCTTCCATGAAATGTGGAACCGTGAACCGGCGGTTCCGGAACCGATCCGAACCGTGCCGATGTCTAATTCAATATACCTACTTTAAAATAAAGTTTAATTTGGTGTTTCAAATAGAAGTATTATATTGTAAAAAATGAAATTTAAGGTACTGAATTATCTAAATTTGAAGAGAGAAAGCACTAGCATTATCATTATCATGCTTTACAGGATATAACAGTAAGATATCATAATTAAAGTAGTCATTGGGATGTTGGGTTTGATAGAGGGCATGAAAATATCACACTGCCTTTTTTTTTCCCCTCCTTGCCAACTATGTAATTGTCTATTGGGAGAGGGAAAAATTGCATATTGAATGTGATCAATTTTCAATAAAAGATTAGTATTTATATTACTAGATTATAAGGGTTTTGGTGGCAATCCCTTAGTTAAGATCCTGTGGACTTACTGTCCATGATAATAAATTAAAAAAAGTATAATCTTGATAAAAATGAAAATTTGTAATAAAACAAAAGAAAAAGATATTATATTTAAAAATAATTTTTATTTAATCTTAATCTTACTAAGATTATCCGTATGCTATGCATTAGCTTAGATTTACACAAGCCACAAATAGATCACTGGAGAAAAATTACATACCAATGTTTGAGGTTAATTTCAACTAGAGGTTGATATTATATTTCTAGTGTAATATCTCAAATGCATGGGACAGTTATTTTCTAATATGCAGTTTTACTATATTTGTCCGAACTTAACATCATTATCTATTTACACTAATTTAGGGTCTATTTGAATGGTCTATTTTTTATTTGTATCTGAATCTTTTTCAAAATGATATGTGTAAATATGTTCGATTTACATATATATTTTATTTATATTTGATCTATATTTGATCTATTTGATCTTTTGATGAGAATTGCTAAATTTTTTTTATCTATATCTATTTCTTGATAAATGATTTGTTAAAAAAAGTTTGAAAAAAATATCTGTATCTATCGAAAAAAGCCTAATAAACAAATACTGATTGTTATCTTCAATTACAAGACACTATCTTAATAAGGTGTACTCTCAATCCAAACCATTAAAAAAAAAAATTCTCACTCTTTTTGAATAGGACCTAAATATCCATCCACTTGTTTAATTTTCTCCAAATTATTATTCTAGGAATGATTTTCCATGTAAAGTAGTCAAACCCCCCAACTTATGCGATGCAAGTAATGCGTATAATTTGCTTTCCCTGTGGCAGCCATGCCCACCACTAGAAAATCCCATCTTCGATTTTGTCATTCACTAAGATATCTCCCTTAACTTTATTCTTGATATATTAAAAAAATATTTCATTTTGCATCAACATGACGACACTGGAATCCACTAAGGGAAAGGGGGGGAAAAATAATTCCATATAGAGAATGTTTAAAAAACTTTCCAGTTTCCACTTGAGCTAAGCTAACAAGTCAAATAACATAATGGAGTAGAATCACAAAAGTGATGGACTGAGATCTTTTGCCAATAACACAAGTGTTTCTCCATCTTTTCATTTGCTTTCCCATGTGTTTTTATCTTTGTTTGGATCACCAAAATTCTGTGCCTCCAATTATGTTTAACTGAGAAATGAAGCTTTGAATGTGGGAAACATGTGGGTTTATTATATGACCATGCAACTCCTTTATATAATATTTAAGGTAATTACAAATATATCTCTTTATATTCACTTCATATTTATTTAATCGTTTATTATTGAAATCATGAGTTTATACTCCTAATATTTAAAAAATCTATATCTTGACCACACACACAAAAAAAAAAAAGAAGAAAAAAACATATAATGCGTATTTTTCAAAGATATGGAAGTATAAGTGCACAATTTGATTAAATACACACTGAGTAAATGTAATGGAGTGTATTTACATTGTCCTATTATTTATAGGAATTTTTTTCATATTTATTTTTTAATGTTCGTATACATTGACTAATAAGTAATAGTTTATAAATAATTTTTTATTTTATTCTATAAAAATGTGGATTATATCAATAATTAAATCATTATAGAAAAATTGGCCTAATAAAAATTCAGTAATAAAACAAGTAAACAAGTTATATTTTTATAGATAGAATTATCAATGATAATTTTTATGATAAAAATTTATGGTTAGAGAAAAAAACTATCTAAGTCACTATTTTCTTGTAGTGAATTTACCGGGGATCACAGTTACATCCATAACCAATTTTCACTTACAATAATATTATCAGATTGTTTTGTTAACATATTTTCCTTTTATGTAAGAAATAAAAAAAATCACAACAATATAATAAAGAAACCAGTGACACAAAGTCAAAAGAAAAATAAATTTACCTCATGTTATTTTAAGGACATGTCAATTTTTTTCTTATTTGAATAAATACTAGTGGATATTGAACGTACATATATATGATAAATATTTATATATAAATAAATTATAAGATTTTTTAAAATACATTTTTTGATATGATAGCTATCATTTATGAAAATAATAAACACATAACTTTATCAAAGCACCGTAAATAGCTTGCATAATTAAATTCAAAGTCAATAAAGCTAAATTCATATTGCAAAATGTATATTTTTTTCGAAATTATGGTTTAGGTATATTCTTATACATCTAATTGAATAAATTGAGGGTCATATTTAGTGGTTAAAATGCAGCAAAACATGAGAATAACATAAGTGCAACAAAACATGAGAATAATTAATTACTACATGAAATCATAATAAAATAGAATAATCATTCAACCCAAGTGAAGCAAATAAACATACAATTAACAATTTTATAATCATGCTTATATCTTTTAGTTAGCAATAAATCATCTCTCCTAAATCAATTAATTTTAACCACTTTGTTAAAATTTTCAATGAGTCATTTGATGGGTCACCATCCAATTGATTGATTTTTACAACAAGCAATCCTCACATTATAGGACCTTCTTTTTCAAATTTCAAGTTGCCCGTCATTTTCCACATTGCACGACACATGTCGACTAAAGCAAACATTAATGATAACAAGAAGATGATGTCTGACGAAAAAAAAAAAAATCAAAAAGCGGATCGTCCTTATCCTAAACTAAATTTATGGCCAATCGTAACTAATGATTTTTAACATAAGTTCTAGATGACGAGAAAAGAAAATGCTACAGAACTGTGCGCTGGTTGGTTGGTCCTAGTACGGCTGCTTGTGGGAAAGTTAGAATCAGAGCCCTTTATCTGCTTTAAGACATGTATTGGCTACCGCCACGTACCTTTTAAATGGACATGCACTTACGTAGTGATACGAAATAAGAGCACGATCGATATTTCCAATTTCATTTGGTTATTCGTGTGGATCACTCATGATTTTCGGTTAAAAGATTCAAGTTAAAGTAGTTAATTAATATGGACTTATCTATGTCAAAATCCCAATTTCGTTAATTTCATGATATTATAGATATAAAGAAAGTAAACTTGATAGTTTAAATGCATGTATTCATACATATGGCCATCATATATATAATATTATATCTCAAATTTATTGACACGTTGTTTTAGTAAATAACAAATGCAACATGTCATTAATTAGATTTTAATTATTATATATATTTTATAGATGATGATAAATAACACGCGATGTGTTATTATTCGATAAGTCAATAATGTGACAACCAACAACGCCACAACAAATATTTATTCATATACAAGTATATATTTTCCTTTTTTTTCCCAAAATCTCACTGCTCGTGATAATAGCTATGAACGATTCAACAATATTTGGATTAACTATTTTTGGCATATGAACTACTGTAAAAGATTTATGTATTGCCAAGAAGTAATTTGCACTTTCTAAATTTATTATGGCAATTTGTAATAACCACTAAAGAGGATTTAATCATTACAGAAGCAATATGTTGCCTTTTTAGGCGTTTAAAAGGATAATCTCATCTTATTTACCCATCCCTAGGCTAATTGTATTTTTTTATTAATTTCATCTCAACATGAGCGTTACACCATTTATAACAATACGATAAGTATTCATGGTTAAATATGAATCATAGGTATTTTAGGTCCAATCAAGCCCATTGGGCTTAAATTTGACCTAATCTAATAGACCAGAGCCTACCGAGGATACCAACTCCCTTGGCTTAGGAAGCAAACTACCAAATACTACAGCCAAATAATCTCCAATCTAGGGTTATTCGTTGTGTTCCTCCTAATCATTAGGGGTTGGCACATCAAACATGGATTAATGAATCCGTCCCATGTCCAAATAACCATGATCAATAGGCCACTCACTTATAATCCCACAACTCACATAACAATCAAGGATTAGCCCGTGATAAAACCACACTCCATATTATGAGAAGGGGAATCTTGCATGAACTCCTATCTTCTATTGTCACATGCACTACCATAAATGATTGGTTGTGCCACCACTAAGGATATTTTATCTTATAGGCCCAACAAGTATGAGTCTAGTTCAATAGCTATATTTGCCTCTATCGAGTATGAATCACTGACAATAAGTTAAAATAAACTATTGCAAACAATCCCTCGATTTATAACCCAAATTTACGTACTTACCGCCTTCAATTTAAACTTATATTTGTTATGCAATATTTTCCCCTCTTTTTCCTACACTCTTGCAATTTGCGAGAATACACATTTAGTTTTGCAGGATGGATTGCAAAGTCAAAGGAGAAAGCACTCTACCGACAATATATTTAAACAAGGTTGACCTACACGTGACTGGAAGAAAGTGAAATATCACCTGTTTTTTGGCTTCATGTTATCGTACTCGATTGGGGAAACCTTCATTAACTAGAAAACATATATAGGACATCGAACTTCACACGACTTTTAAAAACCAACATTATTGTACTAAACCAACCCGATTATATTAAGATGTGGTCCTGGTCCACCATTTCATAATTGTTATAAACTTTTTCTTATATAAGCTTTCAAAATAAGCTTTAGCAGCCAAATAATAATAGATATAACAACCAAAACCCTCGTCCTGTTGCTTTTTATAACATTTTGCTAGTCAAATATAATTCAATGGTAACGTTCCTTAAATAATGTTGCATTACACTGTTGGGCTACAGGAATTTCCTAACCCTCATTTAATTCTAGCTATGCTGGTTGGTTCTCGCGCTGGAATATAATGAATGTTTGTATACATTTTTATGCTAAGTTATAACTTCATGGTCAACATAAAAATGGAAGGCATTATGGCCCAAGTGTAAAGTACTAACTTTCTGATCGTGCAAATGCATGTGAACTAGTGGTATTATCCTGGTTCCGAAGTGGCCCTTCCAGTTGTATTTATCGGTAAAACAAAGAAAACATCATTATTAAGTTATCTTCATCATCTCTTGAACCCGAAATTAGATTAAACTCCTCAAAGAAAAAAAGGGTTTTCATAAATTTCCAAATAAAACTAAAATAATTGTTATAAATTTCTTTTTTTGGGAGAAGAGGGATTAGATGGAGGATATAAAAGTCCACGGTTTTTCCCAGGAAGTATCTCGTTCTTTGAGGCAACTGGATATGTATACTGTGAAGAAATATACGATTTCGTCGGCTTAGAGATTGTTTGGCAATTTACGGGGTTAAACAAAAGGAATAAATGATTATAGGAACATATTGTCGATATTTTTATTAGTTCGATCGTAATTATATATAAATATGAATTTTTAATAATTTAATTTGGGGACCTGTGTGAATAATAAAATTTTAAGTATCTCGGTCTTTGCTTCTCTAGATCATGAGCTAGATTATGACTATAATTAAAAAATTTCTGAGTTTAAAGGGAAGATCATAGGACCAAGCTCCAGTCCTTCCGAGTTCACCCTCCATGTATATAGATAGGTAGACAGATAGATTTAGAAAGATAGATAGATCGATCAGTATTAAAAAAAAAAAAAAAAATTCATATGATCACAATTATTGCTCCAGTACCACTATCTAACTAAAGTTAGGGAAAAAGCTTAACATGGAAGAGAAACGAAATCAATTTCTTTGATTGTACAAAAGGGGTAATGTCTTGACTTGTTTTACATTCAGAAATAAAAGAGAAACTTAAGACAAAGTTTCTCTGGTAGCCTAAAAACACAAAACATCAGAGATAACAAACACATGACTTCCTAAACTCTCAAGAACTTATTCATCTCTTTTCATTTTTTTTGGGCAACCAAATTTGTGATGGGAAAAAAAAAAGGCAAAAAAGAAAAGAAAAGAAAAAGGAGAGATATATGTGAATACCAGGAAGAAAGGGATGGAAAATCATCATGAAGCCAAGCATTAGACTTGCCTATACATAGGACATATGAATCTCCAAAATCAACTATTCCTTAAACAAGGTCGACTGGTCGTGCCGGCCATGGCTTGAAAGGGAATAGACCACTATTGATGAACATGAAGCCTTTACCTTTGGGGATGCCTGAAGTATTATGTTCTCTTGATGTCTTCCTCCAATCTTCAAATAAAAGGCCATGTTCTTACTTAGAGAGATTGACGAAGAGGAAGAAGGAGAGGAAGAGGAGCCAGAAGGAGAGTATAGCAGTAGTTGAAACTACGGTGGCTGCTGATACGGATATATAAAGTCATAGCTTTTCTATGCACCTCTGGATTTTTAATATTATATTTATATAAATCCCATAATGAGTGTTCTATGGTCCATTAGCCTAGTACTTTTTTTTTTTAATAATTTTTTCGAAGATTGATTACATCGTATAAAAGTAAGTATGAGGAAGTTTCGTCTTTTGACCCGTTGAAAAATATATTTAGGTATGGGAAAAAAATATATTATTTTTCTTTCATTACATGATATATGCCTTGTATTGGGCCACTCAAAATTATTATTTTTTTTTAATTTTTATATGCTTTAAAATTCTTCCTGATGTGATATCGTGATTTTATGTTTCATTTGGTTTATATATATTATTCTGGGATAATGCTTTTCCATGTAAAGTAGTCAAATCCCCAACTTATGTATCGCAAGCAATGCGTATGAAGCATAATTTGCTTTCCTTGTGGCCGCCATGCCCACCACTACAAATCCCCATCTTCGATTTTGTCAGTCACTAAGATATCTCACTCAACTTTATTCTTAATATATTAAAAAAATATTTCATTTGCATCAACATAGAAAACAATGGAATCCACTAAGGAAAAAAAAATAAAAAACCGAAATTCCATAAAGAGAATGTTAAAAAAACTTTCCAGTTTCCACTTGAACAAAGCTACCAAGTCAAATATCATAATGGAGTAGAATCCCAAAAGTGATGGACTGAGATTTTTTGCCAATAACACAATTGTTTCTAAATCTTTTCATTTGCTTTCCTATGCGTTTTTATCTTTATTTGGATCACCAAAATTCTGTGCCCTCCAATTCTCTTTAACTCAGAAATGAAGCTTTAAATGTAGGGGAACATGTGGGTTCTTGTATAATTATTCAACTTCCTAAATGATAATTAAGGTAAACAACGGCAAAAAAAAAAAAAAAAAAGATAAGATAATTAAGGTAAATTATAAATATATCTCTTTATATTTACTTTATAGACATCTAATCATTTATTTTTGAAATCATGAGTTTAGATTCCTAATATTTAAAAAATGCATATCTAGACCACAAAAAAAAAAAAAAAAATCATGTAATGCATATTTTTACAGAGACATGGAGGTATAAGTGCATAAATATAAAAGTAAATGAGGCTATATACAAATTAAGTAAATATAATGGAGTGTATTTACAATTTGCACTATTATTTATAGGCATTTTTTCATATTTATTTTTTTTTAATGATTATATACATTGGCCAATAAGTAATGATTTTATAAATCAAATTTTATTTTATTTTATAAAAATGTGGACTATATCTAGGGGTGAGCTGGTAATTCTGTGGCACAGGACAATCACTCATACCCCAAGGTGCGGATAGGTATTAAGGGGCCAAATGATAGGGTATGGATATGGAGTCTTTATTAGAGCTGGACAAGTGGGTTAAATGGGCCAACCCGGCCCGGCCCGGCCCGGCCCATTTGGACTGGTGGGTTAAACGGGGCAACAGATTTTAACCAATTTTAATAAACGGACCAAAATTTATAACCCTAACCCAACCCGCACGGGCTGGTGGGTTAAACGGGCCAGCCCACTAATTTGACTTATTTAAAATTTAACAAAAGAACAATATTATACTAATTTCAATGAGCCTTACGTAAAGCTCACTATATAAAATCTCTCTTGAATTTTTTTTTTTTTTGGATTTGAAATCTCCCTTTATTGTTCTAGTATGTTTGGGGCTAATTCTCTAAACCTTGTAATTTTACCTGAGTAAATCAATCCATATAATTATGAGGTTTAAAGCCTAGAATCGAATTTAACCTTAACGATCTTCATTTTATTTTATACATATTTAGTAATGAAACCAATACTATGATACACACACACGATACGAGATCTATCAATAAAACGGAGCCTAGCCAATTATTCGGAGAGTTTGAAGAAAGACGTGAACTTGGTCATTAGAAGTTTTTAGATAGCCAACAAGTAAATGTGAAATTCTTGTACAGAGAATTTGTCTAAGGATACGAGTATTACATACGAAGTATCGAAACCCTGTTCCCATTCTGTAATAGAACAATATTAAAAAAAAAAGTGGGCTAACTCGACCCGTTGCAGGTTAACCCGCTTTAACCCGTGGGTTAAACGGGCTGGGTTTTTTTAGCCCGCTTTTAAACGGGTTGAAAAAAATCAACCCTAACCCGTTTTAAAAGTAGGTTAAACGGACCAACCCACGGGTTATGGCTCATTTCTCTAGCTCTAGTCTTTATACGTTGTATTCTATACTCATTTTGAAACTTGTATATAATCTATTATATAAAGGGTATAAGCCTAGGTTTCAAAGTACCATAACTCCCTCCTATTAAAAATTATTACTTAAAATTTTAAGAAATTTAATACAATACTCCATATTTTATTTTGTAATCACTTTTATTCAAGCTTATCGTTTTTAAACTATCTTTTACAAATTTTTTTATTTTAGAAAAAAATTTTTTAATTTTATTTTAGAGGAATTCAATAATTTTATTTTTGTGTAACTTTCACTGTATGTGTTTAAATTTATAAGTTATTTAGAAGTGTTGTTTTATCTTTTAACGTTAACTAATATAAAAGTACTTTCAAAGTTTTTTAAACATATTCTTTGAATATTTGCTATAGGTTTCAACTTTCACATGTAAACAAATTCTCCATATTACAGTACTTATGATATTAAAAATTTATTTTTAAATTACTTTCCATTGGTAATTGTTGTAAATATATGAAAATAAGGTTTTTTTACATATTACATGAAATTGTATATATTATTATAAACCTGAATCTTAAGAAAGAAAAAAAAAAAACCCAAAGATTCCATAAAAAAATTTACATATTCCATAAGGTATCCTATTAATTTTACAAGGTATAGTGCGGATATGAGAGGCTATAGTATATGTTGTAGGTAGAAAATCTTGTACCTTATAGGATAGGGTACGATTAAGGTTTTATAGCTTATCCATCCTATACTTGTTCACCCTTAACTATATTAGTAGTCATATTTAGCAGGGGATGATAATTACATCCAAGGCCAATTTTTACTTACAATGATATTATAACATTGTTTTGCTGACATATTTTTCATTTTATAGGAATATTCAATAAAAAAATCGCAACAATATATTGAAGATACTAGTGGCAAAAAGTTAGAAAGAAAAAACTAAATTTACCTTATCTTTTTATGACATGTTAATATTTGCTATTTAAATAAATGCAATAAATATTGAATGCACATATCAAATCATAGATAAATAAATAAAGTATATAGTTTTTTTTTAAAAACATGCTTTTCATATGATAGCTATCATTAATGAAAATAATAAACTTGTAACTTTATAAAACCACCATAAATATCTTGTATGATATATCTTATTTATCGCAACTTCTATCCCATTATCCTAATTATAACTTTCAATTTTTTTTATAATTATATAAATTATAATGTAACGTATAAGAAAGAAAAATTAAATCATTCCTTTTATTAATATAAATGACTATCTAATACATCCTTAAAGTAAACAAAATTCAAAGTCAATCAAGCTAGATTCATATTACAAAATACACATTTCTTTTTAATTTTATGGTTTAGTTTTATTCATGTTTTTACTGACTAAATTGTGGGTCATATTCAATGGTTAAAATGCAACTAAATATGAAAATAACAACTTTATATAAAAGGATGACATAATAAAATAGTCACTTACTGAACTCAAGTAAATATACAATTGGTATTCTTATAATCACACTTATTTCTCTTGTTTAGCAATAAATCATATCTCCTAAATCAAATAACTATTAGAAAAATTTTATGATTTTATCATTAATTTTGACGAGACCAATTTTGTTATTATCCAACGGTTTATATCATAACTAATTACAATTGAATAACTAAAATAATTAATATTTTATTTATTTTAATAATTAAATTAATGATGAAACGGTTCTATGGAAGAAACCACTCTCTAATTCTAGTCACCCCACCACTACAAAAGCACTTCCAAAAAATTTGTTGGTATGTCAACGGGCCATTTGCTGAGTCACCACCCAATTGATTGTTTTCAAAAATGACCAATTTTCACATTATAGGGCTTCCTTTTTTCAAGTTGCACGTCATTTTCCACAATGTAAGGCACATGTCGACTAAGCAAACTTAAATAATGACAAGAAGATGATGCCTGATGGAAAAAAAAAAAAAAAAGATGAATGAATGAAGAGTAATCGTCCTTATCCCAAACTAAATTTATAGCCAATTGCAACTACTGATTTGTCACATAAGATCTAGAGGGGCTGAAAAGAAAATGCCACAGAACCTTACGTTGGTTGGTCGTCCAAGTATGGCTGCTGGATTCATGCTTTGTGGGGAAGTTAAAATGAGATCTTTTATCTGCTTTAAGACTTAAACATGTATTGGCTAGCGCCACGTACCTTTTAAATTGACATGAACTTACGTCGTGAGTCGTGGTACAAAGTAAGAGCATGATCGATCAAAATTTCCAATTTTACTTGGCAAAGTAAGAGCTTGATCGATCAAAATTTCCAATTTTACTTGGCAAAGTAAGAGCTTGATCGATCAAAATTTCCAATTTTATTTGGTCGTTCGTGTGGATCACACATGATTCTGCTTAAAACACTCAAGTTAAGGTAATTTATATTGAATTATCTATATGGAAATCCCAATTTTGTTAATTTCATGTTATTATGGGTATAAAGAAAGTAAATTCGGTGATTCAAATGCATGTATTCGTACACATGATCACTATATGTATATATATATCTATATATTAATATATATATATTTTTTGTCCAGCGTCTCACCATAATTTATATTGGCTGTGAATGATTCAATAATATTTGGGTTCAACTGTTTTTGACAAATTGTAATAACCATTAAAGAGAGAGTTTGTTTAGTTGTCTTATTTTTATCTATATTTGTATCTGTTTTGTATCCGTATCTTATTTGTATTAGTCTGTTTGATCCGTTTGATAAGTAAACATGTTATTTTTCATCCTTATCTATTTTTTAGCAAATAGTTTAAACCAAAATAATGACATGCCAATGAAAGCCCAATCATTATGGAAGCAACACATTGACATTTTAGACATTTAAAGAGAAAATCTTACCTTATTCCCCCATCCATGGGCAAGGTGTATTTTATTTTATATTTTAAAGAGACAATTTATAACAATATGATATGTAAAATCCAACGATTTTTTTCATCATTATTTTGGAAGCAATTTATTGCACGTGTTTAATCTCATTTTACGTATCTATTAAGTTATAGCAAATAATTTCTCAATATTAATAGGTCAACTTTTCGTACTTATTAACTCCAATTTTAAAAATTATATTTTTTATGCAATTTCTTCCCCATCTTTTTCCATACAAGGTGATACTCTATACTCTTGCAATTTGAGAGAATACTCATTACAATTTTGCAAGATTGCTTGAAAAGTCAAAGAGATAGCACTCAACCGACAATATAATTAAACAAGATTGACCTACACATTTCTAGAAGATAGAAAAAGATTGTGTGGATGATACATGCTAGTGAATGTATACGTAGTGTGTAACTCTTAACCATATGCTAATATAGATGATATAGTGGGTGATTTTAAAGTAACTATCATCTATATATTCACGTATTAAAAAATCATTGGGAATTACATATCACCTGTATTATGCGTCGTATATAATGCGCACTGGAAGTGAAATATCATCTGATTTCTTGACCTCATGTTGGAACTATAATGATCTTCGTACTCAATTGGGCAAACCTTCATTAGCTAAGCAAGCATATATAGGACATGGAACTTCACACAACTTTAAAAAAAAAGCCAACATTATAGTACTAAACTAATCCGATTATTTTAAGATGCGGGGCATCATTTCATAATTGTTAAAATTTAATTTTTCCTATATATAAACTTTTATAATAAGCTTAGCAGCTCCCGTTCCGTAAATGAAGTAGTTCTCCCCCATATCACACTGTTAGGCTAACAGAAATTTCCTAACAACTCTTATTTAATTCTAGCTATAGCTGGTTGGTTCCACTACTGGAATAAGGAATGTTGGTATTCTTTTCTATGCTAAGTTATAACTTCAGGGTCAACTTCAAAAATGGAATGCATTATGGCCCGAGTTTAAAGCAATAAATTTTTCATAGTTGGCAATGGTCTTATGGCTTAATATGCATTGTCTCCAATCTCTCCAGTAGAATGGGATGTAGCAGTTCGAATCTTTTCTTGTTGTAATCACTGGAAAAAGGAAAAATTCTTCATCATTAATTTATTTTCACCATTTCTTGAACTCGAAATTTCTTCCAAAGTAAATTCCTAACGGCAGAGAAGTCAGAATTTTCCAACAGAGAAACAAGATTTTAACCTTCTCAAATAGAAAAAGGGTTTTCATAAATTTTCAAACATTATTATTATTATTATTATTTTGGAGGAGTGGGACTAGATGAAGGATATAAAGTCCGTCGGTTTTGTCAGAGTCCCAGGAAGCATCTAGTTCTTTGATACACAACTAGATATATATATATACAGTTAAGAATATACAATTTAATCGGCTTAGAGATCGTTGGCATCTTACGGGGTAAAACCAAAAAGCATAGGTGATCATAGGAACTCATATAATCAATATTTGATTAGTTCGATTACAATTATATATAAATATGAATTTTTAATAACTTGGGGACCTATTTAAAAAAGAACAGGTGTAAACTAAAATTTTAATTTTAAGTATATCCGTCTACGTCTTCGGTCTTTGCTTCTCTGGATTATGAATATAACTAAAAAGTTTCAGAGCTTAAAGGAAAGATCATAGGATCACCTCCGATCCTTCCGAGTTCACCCTCCATGTATATATGTATGGATGGACAGATAGATCGATGTAAAAATATTCATATGATCACAATTATTGCTTACCGCTATCTAGTTAAAGTTATGGAAAAAGCTTAACATGGAAAAGAAACGAAATCAATTTCTTTGGTTGTACAAAAGAAGTAGTGTCTTGACTTGTTCTACATTCAGAGATAGAAGAGAAACATAAGACAATGTTTCTCAGGTAGCCTAAAAACACGAAACATAAGAGATAACAAACACATGACTTCCTCAACTCTCAAGAACTTATTCATCTCTTTTAATTTTTTTGGGCAACCAAATTTGTGATGTAAAAAGAAAAGAAAAGAAAAAGGAGAGATATATGTGAATACCGGGAAGAAAGTGATGGAAAATCATCATGAAGCCAAGCATCAGACTTGCCTATATATAGGACATATGAATCTCCAAAATCAACTATTCCTTAAACGTGGTCCACCGGTCGTGTCGGCCATGGCTTGAAAGGGAATAGACCACCATTGATGAAAATAAGCCTTTACCTTTGGGGATGCCTGAATTGTTATGCTCTCTTGATGTCTTCCTCCAATCTTCAAATAAAAGGCCATGCTCTTACTTAGAGAGATTGATGATGAGGAAGAAGGAGAGAAGGAGGAGGCAGAAGGAGAGTATAGCAGTAGTTGAAACTATGGTGGTTGCTGATAATGATATGAAGCCATATATTTTCTATGCAACTTTGGATTTTTAATATTATATTTATATAAATCCCATAATGAGTGTTCTGTGATACTTGCCTGATACTAAAACAAAAACTTTTTTTTTCAATAATAAAAAGTGGTATCCGAATTTTTATATAAAAAAATTAAATATCTAAAATTTGATATTTGAATAAATTATTTATTTTTTTTATATTTAAAGTTTGGTTTTAATAATTTTACTATTAAAATAAACTTTACATAGATTTTGTTTATACGTCATTTCATTTGCTTTAGGTATGAAAAAGTTAACGAAAATTTTATTTATGAACAAAAATTTTTAAAATCAAACTTTAGATATAAAAAAAGTTAACAAAATCTTTATTTTGGTATTAAATTATTCAAAATAAAATTTAAAGTACCTAATTATTTTTTTTTTAAATTCTGATACTATTTTAATCATTATTTTTTTTTTAATTTTTTCGAAGATTGATTATACAGTATAATAGTAAGCATGTGAAATATTGACAAGTTGCTTCTTTTGACCTGTTGACAAATATATCTTGGTGTGGGGAAAAATATATTATTTTTCTTTCATTACATGATAAATGCCTTGTATTGGGTCACTCAAAATTATTATTATTTTTTTTAATTTTTATATGCTTTAAAATTCTTCCTAATGTAATATCATATTTTGATGTTTCATTTGGTTTATATATATTATTCTGGGTAATGCTTTTCCATGTAAAGTAGTCAAATCCCCAACTTATGTAATGCAAGCAATGCATATGAATATAGTTTGCTTTCCCTGTGGCCGCCACGCCCGCCACTACACATGCCCATTTTCGATTTTGTCCGTCACTAAGATATCTCACTCAACTTTATTCTTAATATATTAAAAAATATTTCATTTTGCATCAACATAAAAAACAATGGAATCCACTGAGGGGGGAAAAAAAAACAGAAATTCCATAAAGAGAATGTTAAAAAAACTTTCCAGTTTCCACTTGAACAAAGCTGCCAAGTCAAATATCATAATGGAGTAGAATCACAAAAGTGATGGACTGAGATCTTTTGCCAATAACACAAGTGTTTCTCCATCTTTTCATTTGCTTTCCCATGTGTTTTTATCTTTATTTGGATCACCAAAATTCTGTGCCTCCAGTTATCTTTAACTCAACAATGAAGCTTCGAATGTAGGGGAACATGTGGGTTCTTATATAATTATTCAACTCCTTAAATAATAATTAAGGTAAATTATAAATATATCTCTTTATATTTACTTCATATACATTTAATCATTTATTTTTGAAATCATGAGTTTAGATTTCTAATATTTAAAAAATGCATATCTAGACCCAAAAAAAAAAAAAAAATCATATAATGCATACTTTTATAGAGACATGGAGGTATAAGTGCACAAATATAAAAATAAATGAGGCTAGATACAAATTAAGTAAATATAATGGAGTGCATTTACAATTTTCCCTATCATTTATAGGCATTTTTTCATATTTATTTATTTTTAATGATTATATACATTGGCCAATAAGTAATGTTTTTATAAATCATATTTTATTTTATTTTATAAAAATGTGGATTGTATCTAAGGGTGAACGGGTAATTCTGTCGCATAGGGTACCCACTCATACCTCATTCAATTGGCTAACGGGTGGATGGGTATTACGGAGCCAAAAGATAGGGCATGGATATGGGGTTTTTTTTATATCTTATACCTATTATGGAACCCGTGCATACTCTAATATATAGATGGTATAGGTATAGGTTCCAAAATATTATAACTTCCTCCTATTAAAAATTATAACTTAAAATTTTAAAAAATTAAATACAATACTCCATTTTTTTTTTATTTTGTGATCACTTTTATTCAAGCTTATCATTTTTAAACTACCTTCTACAATTTTTTTACTTTAGAAAAAACTTGTTTTATTTTATTTTCAAGGAACTCACTAATTTTATTTTTGTAGGACTTTCATTGTATGTGTTTAAGCTTATAAGTTATTTAGAAGTGTTGTTTTATCTTTTGAGGTTAATTAATATAAAAGTACTTACAAAGTTTTTAAAACGTATTCTTTAAGTATTTGTCATAGGTTTCAACTTTCACATGTAAACAAATTCTTTATATTGCAACACTTATGATATTAAAATTTTATTTTTAAATTACTTTCCATTGGTAATATGTTGTAAATATATGAAAATAAGGTAATTTTACATATTACATAAAACCGTATATGTTACTATAAACTTGAATCTTAAGAAATAAAAAAAAAAAAACCCAAAGGATTCACATAAAAAAATTTACAGGTTTCACAGGATACCCTATAAATTTTATAAGGTATAAGGTATAGTGCGGATAGAGATGCTATAGTGTAGGTTCTGAGTGAAAAATCTTGTATATTACAAGGTAAGGAACGAGTAAGGCATTTTATACCCTATCCATTCTATACTTGCTTACCCTTAACTATATCAATAGTTAAATTTACTAAAGGATGGCAAACATCCAAGGCCAATTTTTACTTATAATGATATTATAACATTGTTTTGTTAACATATTTTTCATTTTACATTAGAATATTCAATAAAAAATCACAACAATATATTGAAGATACTAGTGACAAAAAGTTAAAAAAAAAAAAAACTTAGTTTACCTTTTTTTTTAAGGACGTGTTAATACATTCTATTTAAATAAATGCTAATGAATATTGAATGTACATATCAAATTATAGATAAATAAATAAAGTATATAGTTTTTTTAAAACATTCTTTTCATACGATAGCTATCATTAATGAAAATAATAAACTTGTGACTTTATAAAACCACCATAAATATCTTGTATACTGTATCTTATTTATCATAACTTCTATTCCATTATCTTAATTATAACTTTCAATTTTTTATAATTATAAATTATAATGTAATGTATAAGACACAAAAATTATTTTTCTTAATAATATAAACTACTATCTAATACATCCTTAAAGTAATAAAATTCAAAGTCGATCAAGCTAGATTCATATTGCTAAATACATGTTTCTTTTTAATTTTATGGTTTAGTTATATTCTTGTGTTTATTGAATAAATTGTGGACCATATCCGATGGTTAAAGTGTAACTAAATATGAGAATAACAGCTTCACATAAAAGAATGGTAAAATAAAATAATCACTCACTAAACTCAAGTAAATATATGATTAGTATTCTTATAATCACACTTATTTCTCTTAATTAGCAATAAATCATCTCTCCTAAATCAACTAATTCTAGTCACTCCACCACTCCAAAAGGCCCTTTCAAACAATTCCGTTTGCTGAGTCACCACCCAATTGATTGATTTTAAAAAACGGCCAATTTTCACATTATAGGGCTTCTTTTTTCAAGTTGCACGTCATTTTCCACATTGCAAGACACATGTCGATTAAAGCAAACTTAAATAATGACAAGAAGGTGATGTTTGATGGGGGAAATAATAAAGATGAATGAATGAAGAGTAATCGTCCTTATCCCAAACTAAATTTATAGCCAATTGCAACTACTGATTTGTCCCATAAGATCTAGAGGGGCTGAAAAGAAAAGAAAATGCCACAGAGCCGTACGTTGGTTGGTCGTCCTAGGACGGCTGCTGGATTCATGCTTCGTGTGGAAGTTAAAATGAGATCCTTTTATCTGCTTCAAGACTTAAACATGTATTGGCTAGCGCCACGTAGCTTTTAAATTGACATGCACTTACGTCGTGATCCAAAGCAAGAGCATGATCGATCAAAATTTCCAATTTTATTTGGTTATGCGTGTGGATCACGGATGATTCCACTTAAAACACTCAAAGTTAAGGTAATTAATATTGATTTATCTATATGAAAATCCCAATTTTGTTAATTTCATGATATTATAGATATAGAGAATGTAAATTCCAAATGCATGTGTTTATACATGATCAATATATGTATATATATGTTTCTTTTGCCCAAAATCTCACCACAATTTTTATTGGCTATAAATGGTTTAGTAATATTTGGGTTCAACTGTTTTTGGTAAATTATAATAACCACTAAAGAGAGAGCTTGTTTAGATTATCTTATTTTCATCTGTATCTGTATTTAATCTGCATTTGTATCTTATATGTATCTAATCTATTTGATCCGTTTAATAAATAAAATATCTATTTTTCATCAATATTTGTTTCTTAACAAATAGTCTAAATCGAAATAATGGCATTCCATTGAGAGCACAATCCTTATGGGAGCAACATATTGCCTTTTTAGACATTTAAAGAGACAATCTCCCCATCCATGGGTAAGATGTATTTAATTTTAATTTAATTTTATTTTCATTAATCTCAAATCATAAGAAGCAATGCATAATTTGTAACAATATTATAAGAAAAATCCAACGATTTTTTTTTTCACTTTTATTTTAGAAGCAACTTATTGCACGTGTTTAATCTTATTTTGTGTATCTATTAAGTTATAGCAAATAATTTCTCAATATTAATAGGTCAATTTTTCGTACTTATTGCCTCCAATTTTAAAGATTATATTTTGTTATGCAATTCTTCCCTTTTTCTAAACAAGGGGATACGCTACACCCTTGCAATTTGAGAGAATACACATTATAATTTTGCAAGATTGCTTGAAAAGTTAAAGAGATAACACTCAAACGACGATATATATTTAAACCATGTTGGCCTACACATTACTAGAAGATGGACAAATATTGGATCAGTGATACATGTTATGTAAGTGTACACATGGTGTGTAACTTCGAACCATATGCTAGCACATAAACAATATAATAGTTAGTTTTCAAAGGAATCATTACTCCTATACTCATGTGTTAAAAAACTATTGGAAGTTGCACATCAAGTATATATTACACCGGTCATATAATAACCATTGAAAGTAAAATATCATACGATTTCTTGATGGAACTATAGTGATCCCTGTACTCGATTGGGCAAACCTTCATTAACTAAACAAGCATATATAGGACATGGAACTTCACACAACTTTTAAAACCGACATTATTATACTAAAATAATCCGATTATATTCAGATGTGGTCCATCATTTCATAATTGTTAAAATTTAATTTTTCCCATATATAAACTTTCATAATAATCTTAGCTGCTAAATAATGATAGCTAACAACAGTCTAATATATTACCCGATCATCGAAACCTTTTGTTTTGATCTTTATAACCATTTTACTTGTCAAATATAATTCAATGGTCCCGTTCCTTAAATGAAGTGGTTCTCCCCCATATTACACTGTTAGACTAACAGAAATTTCCTAACAACTCTCATTTAGTTCTACCTATAGCTGGTTGGTTCCACTCCTAGAATAAGGAATAATGTTGGTATTCTTTTTTATGCCAAGTTATAACTTCATGGTCAACTTCAAAAATGGAAACGCATTACGGCATGAGTGTAAAGTGATGACTTTTTCATAATTGATAATGGTTCTCTGGCTTACTAACATTATCCCCAATCTCTCATGTAGAATGGGATGTGGCAGTTCGAATCATCTTCTATTATAATCACTGAAAAAAAAAATTCATCATCATTAATTTATCTTCACCTTCTCTTGAACTCAAAATTTCTTCCTAATTAAATTTCCCAAGATAATGGCAGAGTCAGAATTTTCCAACAGGGAAACGAGATTTTAAGCTTCTCAAAGCGGAAAAGGGTTTCCATAAATTTCCAAACATTATTATTATTATTATTATTATTATTTTGAAGATGGACTAGATGGAGGATATAAAGTTTGTCGGTTTTGCCATAGTCCCAGGAAGCATCTAGTTTTTTGATACAAAACCAGATATATACAGTTAAGAATATTCAATTTAATCGGCTTAGATATTGTTGGCATCTTATGGCGAAAAGAATAAGTGATTGTAGGAACTCATATAATCAATATTTTATTAGTTGGATCACAATTATATATAAATATGAATTTTTGATAACTTGGGGATCGTTATAGAAAAAAACAAGTGTAAACTATAAAATTTTATGTATATCCATCTAAATCTTAGGTCTTTGCTTCTCTAGATTATGAATATAATTGAAAAATTTCTGAGTTTAAAGAGTAGATCATAGGACCACCTCCCAATCCTTCCGAGTTCACCCACCATATATATATGTCTGTGTGTGTATGCATGTAGATGGATAGATCCATCGATCGATATAAAAATTCATATGATCAAAAGATAAAAAATTAAAGTTATGGAAAAAAAAACTTCACATAGAAAGAAACGAATCAATTTCTTTGGTTGTACAAAAGGAGTAGTGTCTTGACTCGTTTTACATTCAGGAATAGAAGAGAAACATAAGACAAAGTTTCTCTGGTAGCAAAAAACACAAAACAAAAGAGACAACAAACATATGACTTCCTAAACTCTCAAGAACTTATTCATCTCTTTTAATTTTTTTGGGCAACCAAATTTGTGATGTAAAAAGAAAAGAAAAGAAAAGAAACAGGAGAGATATATGTGAATACCGGGAAGAAAGTGATGGAAAATCATCGTGAAGCCAAGCATCAGACTTGCCTATATATAGGACATATGAACCTCCAAAATCAACTATTCCTTAAAAGTGGTCGACTGGTCCTGTCGGCCATGGCTTGAAAGGGAATGGACCACTATTGATGAACATGAAACCTTCACCTTTTGGGATGCCTGAGTTATTATGTTCTCTTGATGTCTTCCTCCAATGTTCAAATAAAAGGCCATGTTCTTACTTAGAGAGATTGATGATGAGGAAGAAGGAGAGAAGGAGGAGGTAGAGGGAGAGTATAGCAGTAGTTGAAACTATGGTGGTTGGGTTGCTGATAATGATATATAAGGTCATAGCTTTTCTATGGGTCTTCTACGGTACTTGCCTAATACTACAAGAAATTTCTTTTTAATTTTTTCGAAGATTGATTACATGGTATAAAAGTTTGTACGTGGGATCCGGTTTTCATATCCGTTACTGAGCTATTAAGTTTTATTCCTTGCATTATAATGGCTTCGATAGCCGTATTATTATTAAAAAAATAATAAGTATACGAAATAATGACAACTTTTTTTCACCGTTGGCAAATATATTTATGTATGGGGAAAAAATATAGTCAGGATAATGTTGTTTTTTCCTTTTATTAAATGATATATGCCTTGTACTGGCTCACTAAAAAAAAAAAAAAAAAGAACAGTTTTTCTTTTATTACATGATATGGCTTGTACTGGCTCACTTAAACAAAAAAAAAAAAAAATATATATATATATATATATATGCTTTTAAGTTCTTCCTAATGTGATATCATATTTTTATGTTTCGTTTGGTTTATATCTATATATATATATATTTATATTATTGTAAGGCTTTAACTAATTTCCATAAATAGTTTGAATGTGGTATAAAAATAGAATTGAAATGGCTAATGTAGGCATAAGAAATCATATTAGGAAAAATGCATAATTGTGGGAAAAACAAAGGTTTGAAAATCCTATAAATTTTGAAAATTAGTGGGATTGATTACTCTCACGGTACTTGAACTTTTTTAATATAACAGAATTGTACCTAAATAAAATTTTTTATCATAAATATACCTAAACTTTTTGAATCTTGCACCATAGTACTTTTGAATGGAATTTGTCCATTTTTTGTTACAACGCTGACATGGACACCAAATCTGAATAAAATATTTTTTTTCCAATCCAAGTTAGCATTTTATATTATTTTATTATTTTTACTTTTTCTCTCTCTCTCTCTCTTTCCTTCACATCTATTCTTCTTCTTCTTCTTTTAAGTTTCCCTCTCTCTGCATTCTTAATTTTCTCTCACTAAAATCAAAACCCAAAAAATCCCTAAATCTCTCCTCCAAAAATTTGAAAATTTCTCTCCTGCTTCTCTTTCTCTCTCTCCTTATTTCTCTTATTGATCCCACCACATTATTGCTCTTTGAGAAGAGAAAAAACCTTAAATCATTTTGGTCTCAAAGTTGCTACCTTGAAATTTTAATAGATAGAACGACTTTGTGTTTTGATCAAACCCTAATTGTGATTTCCTCATTGCTGTTTTGTTCAATCTCGATTCTTAGTTTGATTTCATTGATCTCTTGTTGTCTAAGTCTTCTTACACCAAAGTTTTTAGTCAACCTAGTCCTTGTCTCTCTCTCTTTTGACAAAAACACACAGCATTCACTCTCCTATTGCTAATTAAGAGATAACTATGGGGAAACGTAAATTTCTTAACTTTCTTTTAAATTGGTTTAGCATTCTTGCTATTTTTATTACTTTAATCGAGTTTGATTGGCAAAAAGGTTCTTGAATATATATTGGATTGAATTTTTTGATGAAGCCAGTACTCGAGAGAGAGAGAGAGAGAGAGAGAGAGAGAGAGAGAGAGAGAGTACGCTAGAGAGAGTAAGGATGAAGGAAGAAGAATATTTGAAGAGGACGAAGATGATCCCTTACTCTTTGCCAAAAATCCTTATATTATCCATTTTGTTTTGAGTTCATCTGCTTTTGATATTTTCCAATAAAGATTAATTGCTTGTTTGATATGCAGGAATAGACTGGAATGAAATCACGATTACGACTTTCATTTCTTTTCCTGTGTTTGGAAGTGTCATAAGAAGGCGGAATTGCAATTCCTTGGAATCGACGATTCTAGCTTTTAGGTGGAATTAGATTCTGCATTTGAAAAAGCAAAATCACGTTTTCATTCTACCTTTCATTAAGAATTTTTACTTGAATTACTTTTTATCCTGTATAAATTTATTATCTTATTTTTTAAGTTTTTTTGGTAAATTTTAATACAAACTAATTCATATCCATTCCATTCCGTGTCGTTATCCAAACAAATGAATGAATTTATCATTTCCATATCGATTCTATTCCTTTTCATTCCTTCGATTCCAATCCATTCCATTTCAAACGATTCCCGTTACCAAACTTAACATGAGTCCATAAATAAATATTCATCTTTTTTATTTTTTTTGTTCTTATATATTTTAGAGATAGATTAATAATGAAAACCTGATAAAAACAAATTGGTTTATTCTTTATTAAAATTAAGGTGATGGTGCTTGCGATTTTTTTTTTTTATTTGGGGGTTTGGGTTAGAATAATAATAATAATAATAATAATAATAATAATAATAAATAGGTGCAGTGTAAAGAGAGAGAAAGAGAGAGAGAGAGAGGAAAAGTATAATAATTAATATATATATATATAAATGCCAATGTGGATTGAAAAAAATATATTATTCAAGTTTGGTGTCCATGTCAACATTGTAACAGAAAAATGAAAGAATTCCATCCAAACGTATCATGGATGCAAGATTCAAAAAGTTTAGGTATTTTCTTGTAAAGAGAGAAAAAAATTTTGTTTACTTATAATTCTGTAAAATTGAAAAAGTTTAGGTACCATATGAGAAATTAACCCAAATTAATCCTATAAACTTTTAAATATAGGAATTTAGTCTTAAAATCTAAAAATATCATGTAATCAAATTCTAAGAGGCCATTAAGCTATCAATCAATATAATTTAATAACTCTTTATAAAACATAAGATAAACTAACTATTTTTGTTTCTATCATGTCAATAAAAAAAATTAAAATAAAATCAAAAACAAGAAAAAGAAAATAAACACAAACAACAAGAGGTTTATTGACTCTATTAAGGTGGCGCATGGTGACTATCCTTAAAATACATATCACATGCATAAATTTAGAGAGGGCCACCTAAAAGTTGGCTAGCAGACCTTCCTATGAAAAAATTGTTAGACTCCCTCGTGTCATGAACTTGTTAAGAGCAACCCTTAGTTAAGGTCTAGTGGGGGCCTAATGAGACAGGTTCAACATATAGTGGATCACTACGGAATTCCATACAAAAGTTATTGGAATGGAATTGTCTACACTCAATGCATATTAGAAGGTGAGATAGGTAGATGTAATAGTTAGAGTGGTAGGTAGGATTTAATCATAGTTTTTAACCTAGCTAGTTCATTTCCAAAGGCCTTTTGTATATATAGGGAACCTCCCTCATTTGTAAACCATTCATTCACTATCAATGTCTTATTCTTCCTAGAGCTTCTCTCTGTATCTTCTCTCTCTAAAAACTTGATTATTGCATTGTGGTTTGGATGAGTTAACATTTTTGGATGTCTAAGTGTCATATGAGAGCACTCAAAATAGTATACCCGTGACAAGTGGTATCAGAGTAGGGATTCAAAAGTTGGAGTAAAGATGTCTTCTAGCAAGGAAAATAATGTCCAAAATGTGGGATATAAGACCAGTTAGGAGACATGATGATGGCACTTAGTGCCAGACCAATGAAGGCAGAACTTTGCATCGCTAAAGTGAAGGAAGAGTTGAAAGAGTCTCAAACCTATATGAAAGAGTTAAAGGAAAAACCATGGGGTGAGTTGTAGAGGGAACTCAACCATACCAGGAAAACTTAGAGGCATGAGCCAATGTCCTTGAAGCCTAAATGGAAGACTTGGAGGCTAGAATGGGTAAAGTGGAAGTTGGGAAAGCGAGCTTGGAGGAGAGAATTGATGTGACCTTTTTGGCTTCAAGAAAGAAGATAGTAAATCTCAAGGTCCAGTTGGTAACCTATAGGGCAACACAAGTTAATGGCATGACAATCCAACCAATAGTTGGGGTAGATATTGCCAAAGCTAGAGTACTTCAAAGGGACCCATTCAACAAGAGAGGTTGACACTTCCCTTTGAGGTTTGGAACAGTATTTTGTGGCCATTGGGATTGTAGAAGATGGAAGTAAATTAAAGACTGCAACATTATACGTAAGGGATCCAATAGTGGTCTCAAAGAGGAAGAGTTAAAGAGATAGCCTCCTTGACAAATTTCGTAACCGAGTTCATAGATATGTTTTCCCCACACAATGCTAGGAGGAAGCTAAGAGCCTTCACGACAAGGTATAGAGAATATCTCAAAGGAAATAGCTAATGCAGAAGGGTTAATAGAATTTCAGAGAAGGAAAATTAAGTACTCATCTTATAGTGGGTAGTAGAAGAGGAGAAAAATGAGGGCAGCAACTCACTGAGTCATTGGAGGAAAGAGAAAATAAAAGAGAGGGTAAACTATACGAAGAGAAACTAGGAATTGAAATGCTACTTTTTTTTATAGGTCACATTATGTTAGGGAGTGTCCTAAGAGGGGGTGTTTGATATCTTTAATCACAAAAGATAAGTCAAATGTTAAGGGAAAGAGTCAAGTTGGTACCATGTATCTACTTAATGCCATGAAGACTAAAGGCCCTGAACAGTGCAAATTTCTAATGTATATTAAGTGGCCAAAAGGAGGATGAATGCAATGATAGATACGAGAGCCTTACAATTGTTTATATGTAAAGATGCTACTAACACATTGAGGCTAAGGATTGAAAAGAGTAGGGTCCTATTGAAGATAGTGAATTCAGACAAAATTTGAAGTCTAAACTTCCTAAAGATGTGGAATTTAATATTGGACGCTGATGTAGGAAAGAGAACATAGAAGTGGTATCTATGGATAATTTCAAGTTATTTATTGGAATGGAATTTTTAGACAAGATCAATGCGATCATTGTTATGGAGACTTTGTTTGCTTGACAGGAGTCTCAATATGTTGTCCTAGTGACACAGAAGGTACGTCTTGTTAATAATCTCTCATAGTAATGCAAATTTAGTTAAAGATGAAGAGGTCAAGACAACATTACTTAAGAAAAAAAGTAGCTTAACTTTAGCAGGGAAGGCTTCAAGGAAACCCAATATCAAGGATGAAGAGAGACTATGGTCCAAAGAATCATCAAAATTGATGGAAGTAGTGATAGAGGATACTAGAATTGGTAGAATGAAGGTTGTGCAAAGCGTGAAGATAGTAAGTAAAACGCATCATAAGAGAAAGAATTAGGGCTACAAATGAGATGAACTGCTCACAAGCTATTCGACCTCGACTTATTTTAAGCCCAACTCAGCTATTTAGCTAAACGAGTTGAGTCTCAACTTTTTTCAAGCTCATGAACAGTCTTGTTAAGGGCTTGTATAGTATATTAATATAATGTTATTTATAAATATTAATATATATTAATATAATGTTTTATATAATTATTTATATTAATATAATGTTATATAAATTATTATATTAATATAATATTATAAATATAAATATATATTTCACTATTCACGTAAACGAGTTGAGATCAAGCTCGCGAACCCTTAGTAGACTTGGGTTCAAGCTTGTATATTTAAGACTCGTTAAATGTGACTTAAGAAGACAAATAGAACTCTAGAAGGGTTAAGATGACTACGCGACAAGGACGTCGCTAGATTTAGTAAGGGAGAATGTCACAAACTTATTAAGAAGAACCCTAAATTAAGGCTCAGTAAGGGCCCAATGAGATAGATCCAACATATACTATATCACTATAGAAGTCCACACAAGAGTAATTGGAATGGAATTGTCTAGTTTCAATGTATATTAGTAGGTATGGTACGTAGATGTAGTAGTTAGAGTGATAGGGAGGATTTACTCATAGTCGTTAGATTCCTAGTCGTTTATTCTTGAAGCCCTTTTGTACATATAAAGGAATTCCTTATTTGTAAATCATCCATTCACTAGTGATTTCATATTCTCATTAGAGCTTCTCTCTCTACTTTCTCTCTCTAAAACTTAATTGTTGTGTTACAGTTTAGTTGACTTAACACACATAATAGGTTTTAGGGTATCTAAGTGCCACATGGAAGCGCTAAAAAAGTACGCCCATGACACTCGCGAGACCCCTAAAACATTTATGGGCTAGAATTTATGTATTAAAGTAGGCAAGAAATCCACATCTATTACTGAATGCAACATTAGCAACTTAATGGTGGCTAGAGTGGGTTGTAATCTAACATTCTAGAAATTAAAATGGAAAGGGAAAAAAAGTACTTTCTTCTTTGGCTGAAATGACATAATTATAAGTACATTTGGTCTTCTATTTTTTCTTTCTTTTTCCTTTTTCATAATTGAGATGGTGCTAATTACATAAGTTACAAGTGGCACTAGGAGGACGTTATTGCCATGAACTATGGAGGCCAATGTATTGATAGTTTATGGCTTTATTTTGTTTTAGCTTCATGATGACATTAGAAATTTGTAACATTTATAGTAGCCATCATAAGAGATTATTTATTATATAATTTGTCAAATTAGTTAATAATCGGATTGATCTATCTTATTACTTTACCTTCTAGTTTTGTCTTTGTAATTATATCTCCTATTGTGTTGGAGTTGATTTATGTCATCATTTATCCTTTTATGAGCCACCACCTTCTTGTTCAAGCAATTTGTGGAATAAGCCATGGATACTTTTCGTTCATTAAGTTTAAATGTAAAGTTTTAATAAGGACATTAATTTTGGAATGAAACTGTTATTGCTAGTTCATTAGCTATGTCTTTATACTCATCTTTGTTCAGTTAATAGGATGCTTTCTTAACATAAAAGTGCTTTCTCCACGTGATAAGAAATTTTTTTATGCTATACTTTGTGTAATAGTATTTGCATGGTTTTTTTTTTTTTTAATATGGATCATGAATCATGTAAAATTATTTGTAGTGATGTGTTTCTATATATATTTTTAATTAAAATCTTTTTTTACATTGACCATAACCATCAATGTTAGATTTGATATTAGTATTAATTGAAGGTTTCCAAGGTTTAGTTTGTATATTATTCTATCTTTATTTTGGTGTGGAGAAGGAACCATAAAAATATTAAGAGAAGAGCATGAGATGTTGGAAAGCTTTTCACTTGCAGATGATGTTTCTGTTGTTTGTCTTGATGTCTCTTCCTCTCAAAGCCCACTTGAATAGGTAAGGCAAATGTCTTATATTCTCTTGAGCTAGTTAGCATTTCCTTTGACAACACAGCTAGGTCTCTATTGCAAAATATAATTTGTTCTTCATCAGTCAACAATCTTCTATATGATTTCTTGTCAGTATATTTTTTTTAATGTGCTTGATGCAAGTTCTTTAGCCTTAAATCAAGAAAGCTCTTTAAAGAATTTTAATGACACATCTTATGTACATGATGCAATCTTTAATAACGATGGAACTTATTTTATTACAGGCCATAGCCTCTGGTGATTATATTGTCATCCATAATGAATCTCAAGCTAAAAGTGAGACAGCTTGTATTTTTTTTTTTTTTTTAAAACTCGTGTTATCGAGGTTTGTTTGAAAAAAATTAAGGGCACCTTCACCATACAATTAAAAGTAATTTTATTCAAGCAATATAATTGTTAATAGGTTCTTCCTTGAGCAACATGTGTTGAATGAAGACAGGAGATTGGAGTAAAAGGTGATTGAAAGTTCCGTGAAGATGAAATAAATGATATATGACACGTTTACAACAAACTTAGTATGAGATTTGTAATTTGTAGGAGAAAGTCATTACTAGGATATTGAATATTTAGGCTCATTTTGAAGAGTAATGAATTATAATAAATTATTTGGGCTCATTCTTATTTAATGTGTATGATATAATTTTTATTGTTTTTTTAATATAATGCTTGTTTAATTATATGATAAGACTATTGTAGGTTCTCAATTAGAATAAATTTATTTATTGATTGATTAGAATAAGACCGTCCATTTTGAAAAAAATAAAAAATTGCATTGTGACAAATTATGTCCTTATAAATCATGTTGGGGGTAAAATGTTATGTCATCATAATTATTATGATGTAATATATCTTCTTAAAATCATGCATTCAATGGGCTAATGTCACAATTGGAACACTAAAATGTACCATTAAGTACCTCAACTTTGAAATTGAATAATTCCATACCTAACTCAACTTTTCATGTATATTTTCACTACCTAAACTAATGGTGTCAACTCCGTTAGCTGACATGGCACTTTCACCCTATGAGAACATACCCATGTCAGTTGATGTGCCCACTATAACTATAATTCCATTTTATTTATTTTTAAATAATTTTATCGTAATTATTATTAATGTTGTTATACTTTAAGTATATAACTAATTAATTTATAAGAATAAAACTCGTTGGGCATCTAAAAAGCCCACTTTTTCCATAAGATAAACCTGCTCTTATCCCTAAGCCATTCTCCAATTCAAATTTCAAATTAATTTAAACATCTTTCTTCACTTGAATATAAAAGGTTCATTGTTAACATCTTGCCAATGTGGGACAATAGATCACCCAAAATTATAATACAACATCAAACCCAACATTTTGCCAATATGTCTCTCTGTCTCTTTGTCTCTTTGGATCTCTTGAACTTTCTTTCTCTCGCTACTTCTCTCTTCTCTCTCATTCATGACACACACGTATAAGCCATTGAACACCATAACCGATAAGTCCTTCGATAGAATCGATAAGAAGAACAATAGGGATAAGCTACTTGTTTAAAGCTAAACTAAGGAGAAGACCAAAGCTGCATCTAAATATCTTTGACAATCTATTCATGATGAGAAGTAATCTAGAAGGAAGTTGTCGTAAGAAGACAACCCACTTGCCCTTGAACTTATTGGCAAGATGGTTAGCATGGTTCTAAGAGTAATGCTAGACCTCAATTTAGTTGGCTTTGACTTCCTCTTGTTGATGAGCGGCTTCTTCACATCGTTGGTCGGATAGAATTTAGGTGTCTTAATAGCAACATATGTGTGGGTTGCTAGCTTAGTGATGCGTGTTAGGCATTGATTTACAATTTTCTTGGACTCTATGAATTGAAGCCAAACTTGACTCGATGAAATATCCAGAAATTAGATCTAAAATTCTACGAACCTTGGTATGAAATGATGGAATGATCTTGACCCATTGGTTGCCTTATAGAAATACCGGCCAAGAACCTTGGTATAATCGAAAAACACAGTAAGAATTCCAATTCTTGAAGAATGCACAAGTTCTCAAAAGAACTCAAAGAGAATGATTTCTTTCAATTTGATTTCAATCAAAAGTGATTTGTTTCAAACAAGATTCAAAGGCATACATATAAAAACCAAATGGAAACTCAAAAGACACAAAGAAAAACATGTCTGTCATAAAAGAAGGCTAGCGGCCTAAATACTACTCTGACAGCTTTTTGAAATAACATTGGCAGCCTTGCAAATAGCTTTAAAAAATTGGCTACAAGTCATCCTATAAGCCTGTTGAAGGCCAACGGATTAAAGCCTAAAGCCGACGGTATATCAAGGAAGGCTGGCAACGTATGAGACGGTGTATAGGTCCTTTAATTACATGAATGAAGGCTAGCCTTTACGTGAAGAAGGCTAGCGTTTGTTGAATTAAGGCCAACGACTTTTTAATGTAGGCTGGCGGCTTTTAGGTTAAAATTGGCAACTTTAGGTCAACTTTGGTCCGATTCCTCCTATCGTGTTGTATTCTCCTTCTGAATGGTATAAACAATAGCAAATGTCTTCATTTCTGGATTGAAGTTGATATTGGTGAACTTTGAGTAATCTTCAATAAAATTGTGTACAAATCCTTGGAACTCTCTTTGAAGCTTCTTGGCTCTATTTTGAGTAACCATTCCTTTAAGAAGTTGAATTTGTTGTGAAGAACTTGGTGCAATCATGCTTTCTTCTTTCCCTCTCTCTTCGAAAGGATTCATCCTTGAATTAGCTTTGCCTAAATCAAAAGGACTCAAGTAAAAAATGTTAAATGTAGCACTTACATTATACTCACCTAGCAAGTCTAGTTTATATGTGTTATCGTTGATCTTTTCAACCACTTGAAATGGTCCATCTCATCGAGGCTTCATCTTTGACTTCTTTTAAGATGGAAATCTCTCCTTCTTTAAGTGTACCTACACCCAATCACCTGGTTCAAAGGTGATAGGTGATTTTCTTTCTGCCTTTGTTTGCTTGTTGAGCATATTGCTCATTCCTCTTTTTAATCCTTTATTATACCTGTTCATGCAATTTCTTTATAGTTTCTGCCTTTTACTTTCCATCCAAACTAGTTCCATCAATAATTGGTAAAGGTAATAAATCTAAAGGTGTTAGTGGATTAAAACCATAAGCAACTTCAAAAGGTGAAAAACCTGTAGTAGAATGAATAGTGTGGTTATAGGCAAATTCAATGAATGATAAACATTCCCCTTAAGACTCTAAGTTCTTTTGAATCACAGCTCGCAACAAAGTTGTCATTGTCCTGTTCACCACTTCAGTTTGTCTATCTATTCGTGGATGAAAAGTAGTAGAGAATAATAGCTTAATATCCATTTTGCTTACAAAACTCTCCAAAAATGGCTTAGAAATTTGACAACCCTGTCACTAACAATGCTTTTAGGAACACCATGTAACTTGACAATCTCTTTAAAGAACAAGTCATCAATATAAGAAAATTGCATCCAAGAGGGGATGCCCATCACAATGATTACAAAGATGTGGATTCGAGAATGATTCTTTTGAAGGAAGGAGGGAATGACGAGAAGATCAGAGGCCATCATCGTGGAAGATTAAAATTTCAAGTCTTGGAGGATCACTTCCAGAAGACCAACACCGTCGGCCTTGAAGTAGCATCTGTACACCGGCTTAAAAGCCACTGGCTTTGCCATTTATGATGTCGATGTACACACTTAGGCTGCTAGCCTATTGCCGGCGTTGAACATGTCCACAATCAATTTTCTTAAAGCCGCCTTGAAGGCCGCTAACTTATATAGTCCGATAGCTTGTTTTTGTTTGTCTTTTAGGTTTCCATTTTGGTTTTTATAAGTAATCCTTTGTATTTTGTGGAGAACATATATCTTTTGATGAATGAAAAATTGAGAGTTCCCTCTCTCTCTTTTTGAGTTATGGAAAGAACTTGTCTTTGAATTTATTGGGATTTTTCCATAGCCTTCACTTGACTTATCAATTGGTTTTCCATCCCCGATTATGGAGTCTTCATTTACACCAAGGTTCTTGGTTGATATTTTTTACAGGGTCGAGATCTCGATATCAAGGTTCTTAGGATTACTCAACTAACAAGTCGTGGTTCTTCCATCGATTTATACTAGGGTTTGCGAAATTTCAGATCTAATTCTGAATATTTCAACGGTTTAAAGTTCGTATTCGATTCTTAGAGTCCAGGCAATTGCAAAGCCGTGCCTTGCATACATCATATTAGGTTTGGGGTCATGCATGGGAAAACGCCACCATTCTTCTACTTAATAGTCCATAGACCCCTCTTGTGATACATCTGGGACTTGAATACTTACCAATTCCTCTAATTAGGTTAGTGCTTTTGGTTACTCTTGGAGTCTTCTTCGCCGCCCTTAGTGCCATTAGTAATTGATTGTTTGCTTTGCTTGGTCTATGATCTCTTCTATTGTATCTTGAGTTATGGGATATTAAGAATATATGAAGAAAAGATATAAAAATGTAAAACCCACATGATGTTGATTAATGGAGCAATACACCATCTCATCTTTAAGTTTCATATTGTCCCACATTGCTTAGCTTTTAACAACCAGTCATTTTTATAATAACTAATATGACATCTTCTTAATGAAATGGAAAATATAGGATGATCATGTGTAGGCCTATTAGGTTGAATGTCATGAGGCCTAATGTTTTTGTTGTGTTATTATCTAAGTAAATTAACACTAATTGTAATGATTATAAATGAAGTAATTTAAAATGATAAAATAAATAAAATAAATAAAATTACCATGTCAACTGACATGTGACACTTTCTCATAGATTGAAAGTACCACATTAGCTAACAAAGTTAACACCGTTAGATAAAGAGATGCAATTTGTTCTCACATTACCAAATTGGGATGCTTTAATTCATCTTAATAGGTTTAGTCCATTAGGACACATGTGGTATCTTGATAATCTATTACATGGCTACCTATGGACATAATGGGGACATAAGTATTTTGCATCTTAATAATTTTTGGGATTCAATCTCTTATATAAGGATACTATATTGTCCCAATAACTTGAAATTATTGTAGTGACAGTTTTTATCTACAATGCCACTTATCACTTTACTACAATATCTAGCTAGCTTTTTCATCTTTAAGCTAATTTTGGTTATATTTTGTTTTTTTTAATATATATTTTATTATTTTTTAATTGTAAATTAATTTGCCCAATAAAAACACATACCATGTGGATTACATGGCATACAATATGGGGATAGATAATTCAAATATGTAAGCTAATTACCATATGGCCTCTTAGAATTTGTTTGTGTGATAATATTTAGAGTTTGCTTGAGGGTTTAGAATTGAACTTGAAAGAACCCTAAAGTTTTGTAACTTTTTTGACTAGTTATGTAAAATTATGGGGGGCAATTAACACCACAAACATAAAACTATAGTGTGGTTTGAAACAAACAAAGAAATGGGGGTCCAAGAAAGCAATAATCAGAAGAAAACTAAAAGAAGAAAATGAAAAGAAAGAGATGAAATAAAAATGTGCAGAGGAGAGTGTGTTGGATGAATGGGTGGGAGGAAGGGTTTACTTGTTTGGTATTTGAAAGGATTCGAGTTTCGGACCTACGACTTCTTGGGTCAAAACATATGCACTCAACATCACCATCAACTTGTCTACAAATGATGTCAAGTCATAGTCATTCCCTTGTCCTTGTGGTTTCACTCTCAACCCACATCAATTTCCCTTTCATTTCACTAAAAATCTGGCTGTTATAATATTTTTATGTAAAATATTAATATGTCGAACGTTAATTGAGTATGTATTTGCAATTTCTTTAAACATTCAACCGGTATACAAGTTTGTTTGAAAAAAAAAAACTATGTACAAGTGTTAAATAGATTCTCTTTCAAACTTTATTAGTTTTGATTTCAAATTCTAAAAAAGTGCGGATTAAAAAAGATGGATAAAAAGAAAATCTTAATAAGTATTCTGGTGACGGTCTAACCTATGATATTGGCCACCCAAACCAAGTTTGACCCACAAGCCAATTGGGTCAACCATTAGATTAGGGTTTTGCCCACATCAATAGTAGCTTGAGCCCCGTCTGGGCAATTGTTACTTCAACTCGGTATCTGATAAGCTCCTTTAGTACATGGTCAGACCATCACTCGACATATCTTGAGATACTCTCCTTGGTTAGACTTGGCATATATGGAAGTGGACTAGTGGTTCGCTCTACGTCCACCATAATCATTGTCAACCGCCCACTTGCCCACTCTCCTACAATCTCACAACATACGTAACCATTGGGCGTTAACCAAAACTATAAGTAGTCCACTTCCCTCCATGGGAACAGTAATATCGCACCACACTTCCTATGCATGCAATTTGGCTACTTTTCAACACCATGTCTAACTTAAGCATTAAAGTGGCCCACTTTGTCTATACTTCGCATACTATTAACCAAGTTTTTATTTTGCATGTCCATTTTCACTTAAGTCAAACCAAAATTTTCTATATCAGATTTCTACCGGATCTAAACTAGCGACATATTCAAAAAAACCTAACAATAGAACTCGTTTTTAAATATAATATTATAGTTTATAATTATGGATTACAGATTTTAAAATAAGCTAAACCAAAAAAAGAATAGCATATGTGTACATTAAATAAATATATTTATATAATTTCAAACTAAAATCCGCGTTAACTTTTGGAATCTGATTTGCACAACAATTCTATGTTAGATGGTGGTTTTAAGATACCTTGTTAATTTTTATGTTTGCAACAATTTAATAGAATATATATCTGTATAGGTCTAGTAAAAACATATAAGAAGCTAAGGAAAGAAAAAAAAATATTCTTTTATATAATTGACTTTCAGTTAAGCGTAAGCATTATTAAAGAAGCTGGTCATCATCACTATCACATTGAAATCCTCTAATAAAAGTAAAGGATAGTTTTACTTTCCAGTACAGGGTCATTGGGTTTTTGTCGTGCCACTCTGCAATATATGATCATAAGTGTTGGAGTGCGAGAGGGACATGACGCTAAACTTTAGACTAAATTGTGGTTGGTTACTTTTTTGGATTTTGGAAGGGGGGGAAAAAAAAGAACTCTATTTATTCCACTGCAATAGTACATGTATTTCTGTCTTATCCAAGGTTTTTTTTAGTGAAAATCTATGCCCCAATTCGTCTTTCCCTACTCATTATTACGTGTTTAGAATGATCGAGGACAAATCGAAATGATCATGTGGGAATCACGTGGTCTTGCAATAGTAATAAGTAGATACTGCTAAGGGAGACGACTTAAAAAGAGAATAATGGAGGATGTTTTTGATATGTATTTGTATTTATATTAAATTTATATTTATAAATATATTTTATTTATATTTATATTTATCAAAAAAAGCTAAACAAATAAACCCTTAATATCTTAGATCTATTTTTTATCTATATATATATATCTGTATTGAAATAATATGTATAAATATATCCCATTTGCATCTATGTTTTATTTATATTTGATCTTTTCATAAGAATTACTAACTTTTTTTTTATCTGTATCCATTTCTTGATAACAATTTTTCAGAAAAAAAAAGTTTAAAAAATATGTTTGTATCTATTTAAAAAAGCTAGCCAAACAAACCCTAATTACATAAGTGACAAATAAAGAAACCTTGGATGTCAACTTTAATGTTCTTGAGCGATTGAATCTAATGGTTGTCTAAGTTGCTTGTTTGATCATTTAAAATAGAGATCATACAATAAAACGCCACATTTTTTCTCCAAAATATGTCAAATGAGGAGAGATGACTGTACATCTGTAAAATCTTGATTATGATGACATCCATCTAATAAATTTAGTGTTAATAAAGTATGTTTAAGTTAAAATTATCTTGATGAGTTTCCAGCAGCCTAAAGCCATTAACTTTCTTTGCAAGTACACAATCTATGGAAAAAAAAAAAAAAATTAAAGACAGATAGAACACTTATAAAATTTTGTTTGAAATTCACTAAACTAAATCTTGTTGAGTCACCTTAAGTATGAAATGGTGGGCTTTGTACATAACCTAATGTATAAACGGTGAGTTTAATTTAATATTTAATATGGTGATGTTGTTAGCCGTTTACAGTATGTTGTCCTGATCCAACAAAATTTCAAACGTGATACTAAATAAATAGGCACTTCTACTATAACACTTTATGCCAGAAAGTTCTACAACTTGTTCACGGTATCCATTTGCACTCTTGATGGAGTAGGAAAAAAAATTTTGTTTAGCGAATCAAGTTCCTCCAATCTGTGGTTGTGACATTTTCAAATATCAAATCGAAGGGCATTACCCATTTACTTCGCACACTAGGCTCTTCCTTTTGGGTCTTGTCAAACGACTTGCTTTATTTCAATCAACTAAACCAAGGCCAACAAGTTGGTCCTAAGCATTTAACTACTACAAGTAAATCACTCATATTCCTTACAGGTCACATCCAAAAAAGATATAACATTTAGACTACAAAATTATTTGGGGGTGAGGGGGAGGGGGAGGGAAAGTGATTTGCGAATACCCCTAAATTATTTATCAAGCGCTGAAAAACCCCTTAAACCTGAAAATGTGCCAATATAACCTAAAGCAAGGTAAAACCCTAAGAAAGCATCACTAGTTATGACCATTGTGACAAAGCTTTTGGATGCTCCTAAATGGTTTTGCAAAGTTTCAAATGTAAGGATATATATTTGTATGTTTACATTTTGCTAGAATTGGAAAGAAAATGCAAACAATCCCTTAGATTTCAACATTAGTATGAAAACATTTTCGAACTTTCTTAAGCTTTTAGTAATTTGGGAAATAACCCCTAGAGTTTAAAAATAACCTACCTAAACTTTGATCTTGATACAAAAAACATCCCTTAAACTTATCGATTATATTTAACACCCCATAAACTTTAAGCTTAAGGTATTATTATAAAACTAAGCAATCAAATTTCTGTTATTACCAATGTACAAAAATTTGAAGGGGTTATTTGCAATATTTAAAAGTTTAAAGGGTAATTTTAGGTAAGTCAAAGTCCAGAAGGTTGTATTAAAAAAAACTGCAAATTAATTGGAGGAATTTGTCAACGAGGCAGATAAAACCAAAACTGAAATCGTCCTTTGATGCTGCTGAGAATTAAGAACAAAACATGTGTAATGCAGACAGCGAGAAGTGGACGATTTGGATTGTTAAAAAAGTGTCATTATTCGCAACACCATCCAAGTCTTGGATTCATATTCACTGATTGGGTGGTTCATATCGCATGCTTCATGATTAAATTGAGTGCGAATCTTCTATAATTTAGGTTTGATTCCAAGTGCTGATCCAACTAGGATTAGAAATTAATTATCCATTTTTAACTTGTTTTGGGTCATTAACGTTGTTCCACATCCCAGCACAGATAGTCTGCCCTTTCAGGTGCCACGGGAATAAAAAATACTGGTGAGATTCCAGCGAACTTTTTCTTTTTTCCTTTTTTTTTTAATGTTTTGATAGTAATTATCCTAGGGCTTGGGATTTTCTTGATGATGGCAAAGATAAATTAAATCATCAAGTTTAATAATTTATTGAAGTGCTAAACAATCCTATTTGGATCATCATTAGTGTCGTTTTTCAAACTGAACCGATATTAAATAGATAGTGGACCGATACAGATATAATACCAATGAAAAACCGATAGTTTTACTCATAAACTGATCAAATTAAACCAATACTAAGCCTATACCGATACTAAACCGATACTTATCCAATACAGATGAAAATCAATAATTCAAACAGGCATATGCCAGTGTTATATTAAGAGTTTAAGGTGACCATGACATATCAAACATTCAAAGAATATTCCATTTTAGGATTTTTTTTTTCCAATTACAACATTAAGTTTAATTCACTTAATTGGAAAAAAAAACTAGAAAGAAATAACAATTCCTTTGTTTTATAATTACAGGTATTTTTTAAAAAGAAATATATATTTTTTCATAATGAGTATAAATTTCTTACGTTACATGGAATATATATTCCTTTTAATATGTTTTTTTACAAACCAAATGAAAAAATAGTTATTCAATAAAAATGAAAATAGAGTACCAATTTTCATTTTTATCAATGAAATGTATAAATCTTAAGAGGTGCAACTAACCACCTTTTATTTTTCCATAAGACACATGAAGAAACGCATTAGTCTCTCTCTCTCTCTCTTTTCTCCCATTGTTTCTTGCTTGAGAAAAAATTTAATAGTATTAATATGTGAAGTGTTCAAATGAGTTGGAAAAAAAGTTCAATGAGCATGATATATCATTGTTTCAGTGAGTGGTGGAGATGTATCAATGTGTTTCAAACAAGCGTGTAAACGACACATAGTTTTATAAAGCTATCTATATGAAAAATTTTTGCCTCTAATTATACATCACTAATTATTCCATGTGGCCTATCACACTTAATGGAGTTTTCTCATGAGTGGTGGATAAATACCAATCTTTTTAGAAAAACAATGAAAAGTGTATAGTTCTTATAAAAATATTCATATTTTTATAATTTATTGGTATTAATCTTCATTAATCAATCCATATAACATGTTAATACCGCCGAAACCTTTCTTTCTCACTTTGCACAATTTTGATCTACACTTGATTGATAGACCTAATTTTCAACTATTTTTCTATGAATCTCAATTCTCATCAACTTTAATAAACGGCTTGATTTTAGGGAAAAAAAAAAGTTGCCTCAAAGTTCATTAGATTGAGAGTGCATATATTAACAATATTACCAATTCAGCCCAAGCCCACAACTTCATCAAAGACAAACACAATATCACATACCCTAATTCTTATCACCCACACTCCACACTCGTCAAGATAAGTCTCTTCCCTCTCTTTAAATCTAGGGTTTCGACTTTTCTCTATTTTCTTCTCAACTAACTATGGTTTTGTGTGTTTTTGCAGATAAGAATGATTGCTAATATTTGAGGATTAGCCAACTCCAGTTAATTTCTCAAGCAAGGGTTCGATACCCTATTCTGCTTTGATTTATGTATTTATATGATATGTACATTAGCTCATCTAGTTATTGATCTGTTATATTTTTTATTAGATCAACTACTAAATTGTTTCTGTCACAATGAGCAAGAATACATGAATATGTTATATGGTGATGCAATCTTTAAACCATAATGATTGTTTCCTCGTACGACTTGTAATATATGGCTTCTCTGTTGAAAATCGACCTTGTCCTCAAGGTTGTAAGTAGGATAGATATGTTGAAAAGTGTCCCAATCTTCCCAAGTCAAATCTTCTTATGGAAGTCCATCCCGCTAAACTAAGACTAACTTAAGAAAATGACCTTCTAAAAATAGTTTGACCACTTAATATTCTAATCGGTCGAATGATGGGTTTAATTCTGGAGGAAGAGATAAAGGAGTAAGCTCCTGTCCAATATCCTCCTTAATCTAAGATACATGAAAAACATCATGTATTCTCACTCCAACTGGTAACTTAACTCTGTATGCATACAAGCCAATTTTCTCCAAATTCTTATAAGGTCCATAAAATCTACAGGATAGTTTATGAAACTTCTTCTTTGAAACAGAAATCTATTTATAAGGCTGTAATTTAATGAAAACTAAGTCCCTAGCATACAATTCCACTTCTTTTCTGTTCTAATCAACAAAGTGTTTCATTTTGTTCTAGGCTCTAGACAAATTGTCCTCAAAGTCTTCAATAATTCATCAGGAGTTCTTAACTCTATATCAACTGCTTCTACCCTAGAAACACCTTGATAAGAAGGAATAGTGGGCAATGGTCTTACATAAACTAGTTCAAATGGAGTAGAATCAGCATCCTCATGAAACAAAGTATTGTAGGCAAATTCTGCCCATGACAAATACTTAGTCCAACAAGTGGGACAATCCATAACAAATTATTACCAATTATTAGCAATATTACCAATTTTGCCTAAGCCAACAACTTCACTCAGAGAGTAACACAATATCAAGTACCTTAATTCTTATCGCGTACACTCCACACTCGTCAAGATAAGTGTATTTCCTTTCTCTAAATCTGGGGTTTCAACTTCTCTCTATATTCCTCTCGACTAGCTATGGTTTTGTGTGTTTTTGTAGAGAAGAATGATTGCTAATATTTAAGGATTAGCCAACTCCAGGTTAATTTCTCAAGCAGGGGCTTGATACCCTTTTCTGCTTTGATTCATGTACTTATATGATATGTATATTTGCTCATATAGTTATCAATTTGTTATATTTTCTATTGGATTAACTACTAAAGCTTAATTATTAAACTATTTCTATTACAATGAGCTAGAATACATGAATCTATTATACTGTGATGTAATCTTTAAACCATAATGGTTGTTTCCTCATACAACTTGTAACATAGCACTATTAAAAAATGAAGATGAAGTTATTGGATTTTATCCATTGCAAAAACCAAGTGATATTTAGCAACTATAGGTAAGCGGGATATATGGTGGATAAGGTATGAAGTTTTACCTATATTTAGGGATGCAACCGGGGCGGGTTTGGGACGGGTCATATAAGATCCGAACCCGCCCCGCTTCCTAATAGGGTTTCCCAAACCCGCCCCGCGACCCTACAGGGTTTTCTATTCAATATCCAAACCCGCCCCTGTAGGGTTTTAACCTTGACCCATCCCGCCCCGCGACCCGCTTAATTTTTTTTTTTCCTCTTCTCAACACTTAGTTAAATTATAAAATTTAACGATAATTTTATCCTATAGGAGCATAATAGTTAGTTACAACTATGCTTGAATGAATTTTACAAGATATGCCATAACTTTATTAAGAAATATAAAAGGTTTAAAACTATCATAAGAAGATTTTCAAATGTAGATGAAAAGACATTACTTCACTTACATAAATATACATAATACATATGTAGGAACCGTGCCTTGTGAAGACTCAAGAATAGAAAAACATGTTTTCAAAAATGTCGATAGTAAGAGGGAAAGCGAAGAAGCAACAATGTCAGTGTGTAATGTGTTTACTGTGTTAGCTCAACGAGAAAATTCGTAAGGGCTTTTATATCTTAAATACAATGGAGGTGCAGATCAAGATGTTAAAAGTCAAGAAATAATAAAAATATATTACATAATTGTGATTTTAAAATTTCATATGTAATTTTTTAAATTATTTATATTCTGACGGGTTCTGGTTACCCATCGGGTTTTTTTAATGACCCGAACCCACCCCGAAACCCTATAGGGTCAGTAAGTAATTTTCCAAACCCATCCCGCGACCCTATAGGGTCAGACCCTATAGAGTTTTTAACGGTTCAGGCAGACCGGGTACCATATAATGACCCGCCCCGATTGCATCCCTACCTATATCTAGCATTGTAAAGCACATGATAGCATATTTTGTACATGGATGTACCCTATAATGCCTTGTACCTACCTTCTATACTATATCTTGTGGAACATATAAACTTTTTTATTAAACCTATAGATTTTTTTTTCTTTTTCTTTTTAATTTAAAGCTTATAAAAATATATATAGTTTCACATAATACATAAAATGACCTTGTTTTCATATTTATGTACTACCCATGGAAAGAAAAAAAAATCATAATATCACAAAAATTGCAATATGTAGTAATTTTTTTTGTGTGAAAATTGATACTTATTGAAAAAAAAGTTGTAATGTTTATCTATATAATACCAAATTAAATTGTAGAACTTGTAATAAATTTCAAATTTAAAAACCTTGAGATGCTTCATTGTTAATTAACCTCAGACTTATTTCCTACACTATGAGAGTAAGTTCTGGAAAATCTATACACGTATTCTACCATGTAACATTCAACATCCACTTTAACTCTACCCAATCGAGTAGCATACAGCTAGTTACCTTGTACTATAGAGTTATCCACTCAATGCTACCAGCAACCCATGGCCATGGTTTTAAATAAGACTACTTTTAAGCCTTCAAACCGTAAAAAATTGCACAATTGACCAAAAAAAAAGAAAGAATTCATTGAATTTAATCTTGAGCTCCATCTTGAGGTTTTAAGATGAAACCTTCACTCTCAATCTTTAAAAGTTCTCTTTTCATGGTGGGAAAAAAAAAGATTGTTTATGATCCTTATAGGTTTTAAACCCTCTAACATAAAAGGAAAATTTGATCTTTATAAAAAGATTTTATAAAAAAAAAATACAAGTTTAAATTTCAAACTCATTTTACTACCATTGAAACTTCGCAACCATCAACACTAATGCAAGATTAGAATAAATAGTCACCACAAAAAGGTCTACCTCGTTTAGAAATAATAGTCTAAAGCAACCACCACCTCTAATGGGCACCTAAACGCATTGAGAAAAGTTATGATTATTCTTGTTTTCTTCTATCAGTATAAAACAATGATTGATCCAAACTTGACTTCAACTCCTAACTACGATTCATGGTTCAACTCGTTTTCCTATTTGGTTCACCCAATTCCTTTCCCTTATAGGGTGAGTTATTTTAGATGGTTGATCATGTGCAAGTTGCATATTTATTAACCGAAAGAAGTCTTGAGCTAATGATACACCAAAAGATGTCACTAAAGAATGATATGAGAGGAGGAAGAAAATTTGGCTTCTCAAGAATGTGCATGTGAAAGAAAATTGAATCAAATCTTGCTTGTTCTTTTTCTTTTGAATTAATTCAGTGCATTGTTCCCTTTTGGAGTGATTCAACAAAGTGCCAACATTCCTTGAATTCTTGATAATTCTTTGAATTGACAGAATGAGGAGGAGGAGGAGGTCTTTATTTATAGACAACATCCAATCCTAAGGGTTAATATCGCAAGCGATACCTAATTTTTGGCAAAATATGCAATTAGATACCTAAATTTTGGAATTAATTAATTTAGTACTTGAAATAACTTTTCGTGCACACTAATGATACCTTTGTCAAATTGTTTAGCATCATCATTCGACATGATTTTTTAACTAATATGGCAGTACCGTTGGTGTGCACAAGAAGTTCTTTTAGATACTAACCTAATCAATTGCAAAGTTTAGGTATATAATTGCATATTTTGTTAAAGTACCATTCACGACATTTACCCTAATATTAATTGTCTAATGACTTTAGAAATAGAGGGATGAAATGAATTGCTAATGATATTTGTTAAATTAGTTATAGCAATTAACGAAAGGGATGAAGCCTCTTAATTCTCTTTAATTATCCCATGGCTTTGGACAAAAATGGGCATGACTAAGCCTAATGAAGTTTGATGGGTTTATAAAAAAGCTTAAGGTTTATAAACGAGTCTCAAAAGGCTTATGAAGACAAAAAGCCTATCCAGAAGGCCTTCCTTCATCGTGAGGCAACCATAAAATGCTAAGTTGAACCAATTAAGCCAAATCTCCTAAGACATCTTTGAAATTTGACACGACTCTTTGAGTCCTACTACTAAGCTCGTGCATAGCATTAAATTAAGCTAAAAACTCAATCATCACAATAACCCCCTGCCTTTTGTATTATTTTTATTTCATTATATGGTATTTTCTTAATTAAAAAGGAAATAAACAAATAACCTCAATAGCTATTTTCTAGGGTTTTAATTAGTATTTTCATAATTAAAAATCAACAAATTGATTTTTTTAAGTTAGGGTTCTTATTTTTCTTAACATGATAATTAACTAAGATCTTACGAATTTTTCAAAAATGGGAAGAAAATTAAAAAAGTACACATAAAGAAATTTTAAATAATAAACCAACTCATTGAAATTTTTTTGAAAATACACACACACACACACATGTTGGTTGCATCCTAGATAATAGTTACATAAGGAACACTTATGAAAAACCTTTTCCTCCCAAAAAATTTTTAAAAAATCATTTTTTAAAAATGAAATAATAATTTCACCTACAAAAAAACTGTTCTTTTTCTCAAATTTATGAAATAAAAATTAAACCCTTTATTAAAAGAACCCATCTCGATAAATATTCTTACCTTATATGTTCACACTCTCACATTGTAGATTGTTGGTTTCCCAAAGACCATCTTCTTTAAATTGATAATCCATTTGTTGGTGGTTAATTTTGGGACATAGACTCTTCAAATCGAGTCCGATCCATTTGGAGTTTGACTTGACACATTAGACTCAAGTTCGGTTTTATCCAACTTATCACAAGCTCTTAAGCGCAGCAAGTGACCTTTTTACACTTGATAAAACTAACTTAGATCACTTGGCCTATAACTCTATAACTTTTACTATTCATACCATAGAAGTGGTTAAAATGTGTCTTCATAGTCCAACGTCTACGCTTCCAACAGTCGCTTCTAACTCATCACTACCCTACATTCTTCATGATACACATAACTACAAAAATTCCTCCTACATATGCCATTTTCGCAAGCTTTTGGAAACTGGCATGTCATACTAGTAACTTCCATTACTATTCTTATTCAGTTCCTACTTAAGCCAAACATTAACTTGAGTATTGGAGTGACCACATAGAACATCTACGATACATCGCCATGTCACATTTTATAGGTTCTACTTTATAAGTGATACGAACCTCGCCAAACTATGACGAAACCCATAATCTAAATTAGAAATTAATCCAAGGATCATCTAAGAATTGATGGAAACTGCGACCCATTGCTTATATGGAAGCAAGAACCTTGGTATAAGTGAAGACACCACAATTGGTGATGGAAAGATGATTGATAAGTCGGTGAACGTCACGGGAAACCCTAATAAGTTCAAATGAATTCTATCTAGAATTCAAAGAGAAATACTCTCAAATTTTCATTCAACAAAAGTTGTTCAATTACAAAGCATAAGGTCCAATCATGAAAACACAAAGGAAACCTAAAAGTCATAAAATGAAATACAAATGATGGCTAAAATAAGCTGGCATCTTAGAGTAGTAAGTTGGTGGCCTAAATGAGGTAAGCTAGTAACCTTTAAAATTATGATTCTATACATCTTCAAGGCCGGCTATAAGCTAACGACGTAAACCAGTAAGGCCAGTAGTGTATCTAGTGAAGGCTGACAGTAGTTGACTGGTGTAACTCCAAAGCTAGCAGTTCTCAATTCTAGGCCGACAATGTACAGCTCCTCATAGCTGGCAGTTTTGGTTCTCCACGACTTGAGATGTTTTAATATCCCATGATGACGCTCTATGATCCCAATCACTCCCTCCTTCCTCGAAAAGATTCATCCTTGAATCCGCATTTTGTGATCAATTGTGATGGACCATCCCCTCTTAGATGCAATAGTAATTTATCCGGGATTTCTTTAGGAATCAAATCCTTGAGTTCCTATAGTGGTGAAACATTTTTACTAGACAAAAAAAAAAAAAGTTGAGATTGTCAGATGAAAATTCCTTCTACAGTTGTACAAGCAGTTGTTTCTTTGTAAATAAATAACTTTTAATCTCACTTTTCTTATCTCTCTCATTCCTTACTTTTTCATTTCTCAATCTCACTTGCTTTTCTCTCCTCTCAGTATTTTTCACACCTTTGCTCACACTCATGGTCTCAACCTCACTTTTTCTTTGTTGAACATGAGCCTCTTTAGTCTGCTGTTGATCTTCATAAACCTACTCTGGAGTTAGAGGTGCAAGCTTCACTGTCCGATCATTCACAACAAAGAAATAAATATTGAAAATCATTATGCATAACCTTCCTATCATGTTGCCATAGTCGTCCCAACAACAAATGATCTGTATGCATAGGTGCTACATCACATAGGACTTCATCCTTGTAACTACCAATGGAGAAAGCAACTAACACCTACTTTGTAACTTTAACTTCCCCATATTCTTTCAACCATTGTAGCTTATAAGGAATGGGGTGTTTAGTGATCTTGAGCCCTAATTTGCTCACAGGAAATGTGCTAATAACATTAGTGCAACTACCACTATCAATAATAATGCTATAAACCTTTTCCTTCACTATAGCTCGAGTGTGAAAAATATTCTCCCTTTGCAGTTCAAGTTCACTCTCATCCACCTGTTGCGTACTTAAGGTACGTCTATTAACCAAATACAAATTTGAAGCATCCACCTGCTCATGATCAATAACATCCTCCAACTCAGGCATATCATTCTTGTTTGAACTGACACTTTTCAAATCACCATTATCCAATATAACCATAATCCTCTTATTTGGACATTGAGAAGCAATATACCCATATCCCTGACATTTAAAACACTTTCTCTGTGTTCACTTCACTGCAATTGCAATTCTATTACAGCCTTACTCCTTACGAATAGCTATTATAGTGTTTAATTCAACGAATAACGATTTCATAATGAATCCTTATTACATAAAACATTGAATATTCATTCTTTATTCGAACCTATGAATACCAGTTCAATGTTGAAATTGTCTTTTTTTCAAAATACCACCATTTAAATAAAAAATTAATAAAGAAAAATCCTATTATAGCTTTATTCCATTCCACCATAATAGGAATTTCATTACAATCTTATTCATTCAATGAAGTGAATAAGTCGTTAATGTCACAAGATCTAGAAGGGGGTTTTTTAGTGTTATCTTTAGAATCAGTATTAGAATCCTTGGCCTTCTAATCTAATTTCCATGAGGAACTAGAAGATCATAATTTGATTTGTCTCTAGACTTCAATTGTTTTTCCACTTTAATATCTTTATGCAGCAACTCCCCCATCTCCACATAATGCCACAAACCCACCACATCGGTAATCTCCAGATTCAATCCACCAATGAATCTAGCCATAGTAGCTTCTTGGTCTTCCTCCACCTTAGCTTTAATCATGGCTATTTCCATCTCCTTGTAGTATTCCTCCACACTTATGAATCCTTGTGTTAGACCCTGCAACTTCCTACACAAATCCTTAAATTATACCTTTTTCACATCACAACCTTCATCTTCTCTCATGATTGAATATGTCTTTCACCATATCTACGCCTGTTAAGTACCAATTGATCCTATCACATGCTGGCATAGTCTGTGAATTCAAGTGCTACTAATTTAACCTTTTTCTCCTCAGAATAGTTGTGGTAGTCAAATACATGCTCCACTTTCCTTTCCCATTTCAAATACAACTCTAGATCATTCTTGCCTTGAAAAGGAGGTATCTTCATCTTGATATTATGTAGATCATTGCCACACTTATGGGACTGTCCTCTTCCTCTAATGAAACTACCTTCATTAGAATTAGGATCCTCATCTTCCTCTTCAACATGGGACTTTCCTCTAATAGGTTTAGATAGACATCATCACGGGTCGGTTCCGAACCGGGAACCGACCTGACCCGTCACCGGCAGTTCCTGAACCGGGAACCGACCCGGCAATGGCGGGTCAGAACCGGTAAAGGACCCGTCGGTTCTGACCGGTCCTTGCAGTTCCATCCCTAAAAACCGCATGACCCGGCGGTTTTGGAACCGTCGATTCAAGAACAGGCAGAACTGGCGGTTCTACACCATAAAAATTATAAAAAAAAGTAAGAAAAAAAGAAAAAATTATAAAAAATTGTAATTATAAAATAAATATTTAAATCAATTTTTGCATAAATAATAAAAAATTTTTTTCTATTCACAATATTTAATGTGTTATTATTAACAACACAAGTAATAAATATATTTGAAATCATATATTGTTAAATTTATGTAGACTTCTAATCAAAGTAGACTTTCTTTCTTAACAATGTATAATTCGTTTTTTGTTATTGAGAATTATTTATATATTTGAATATTTTATGTCACATTGCTAATAAAACAACTAAAAAAGTGCAAGTGATTGTATATAAATAAATACATAATTATAGAATTTCTTTTAACTAATACTATGAACAATTATTGTCAGGCTCAATGTTATTTCAAGTTAAAAATTTATTTTGCATTTTTTCTTAGTTAAATTAAGTAAATTATTTAATTGATTTTTTATTTTTTTTCATGGTTCTTGATTCCTGAACCGTGAGAACCGGCGGTTCCTAAGAACCGGGAACCGGATCGGCTCCCACTGGTTCGGTTCCGGTTCCACCACTTTTGGAACCGGGAACCGACGGTTCGGGTCCAGTTCCAGACCCGAACCGGACCGTGACGATGTCTAGGTTTAGATCTGCTAGGAGACTCTAAATTATACAATCTCATGTTAAGTTGCTCAAATTGATCTTGGAGAGCTTTCATAAAAAATTTCATATCCATCTCAGTATTTTCTCTGCCACTACCTATAATTTAAAACCTACAAAAGAAATGAAACTAAAAACAAATGGGTTAGTTCTCACACACTCCCTCACGTGTGTACATTCAGCAGATGTGAATCACTCGTGTTTTACTCAATTTGGCTTTTCACGATGATGGACTCACCACACTTACCTTTTTCCACTTAAAATCAAATCCTTCTATAGCAATTCAAACAAAACTTAATCTCACAATTTTTTTTTTAACAAAGACTGTAAAAAAAAAAAAAAAATTCAATCAACCTTAAAGACACAAATTTTTTTACACTAATTTTTTTTTATACCAAGGACACTAAAATTTAACAGTTCTAACAATAGATGATCAACAAGATTAGATAATTCCTAAAACCGACAAAGAAATCAATCAAAGGATATGAACGATTCGAGTTACCTCTAATTAAATTGGATATGAATTCTTAAAAAACCTTCACTTTGATACTAAATGATATGAACCCCGCCAACCTGTGATGAAATCTGTAATCTAAATTGGAAATTAATCCAAGGACCACCTAAGAATCGATGGAAACCATGACCCGTTGCTTATATAGAGCAAGAACCTTGGTATAAGTGAAGACGCCACAATTAGTGATGGAAAGCTAATTGATAAGTCCATGAATGCCATGGGAAACCCCGATAATTTCAAACGAACTCTATCCAAAATTCAAAGAGAGATACTCAAATTTTTCATTCAACAAAAGTTGTTCAATTACAAAACGTAAGGTCCATTTATAAAAATACAAAGGAAACCTAAAAGTCGCAAAAAAAAAAGTACAAATGGCAGCCAAAATAAGCTAGCATCTTAGAGTAGTAAGTTATGAAGTAAGCCGACGACCTTTAAGGCAGCCTTTAAAATTATTATTCAATACATCTTCAAGGCCAGCCACAAGCTGGCGACGTAAATCAATAAGGCGACGACGTATCCAATGAAGGTCGACGGCACTTGATCGGCGTAACTCTAAGGCTCGTAGTTCTCAATTCTAGGCTAGCAATGTACAACTCCTCATGGCTGGTAGCTTTGGTTCTTCACGACTTGAAATGTTTTAATCTTCCACGATAATGCTTTCTAATCCTCGTTAATAGGTCAACAATCAAGCCTAATTATCTAATCCTAACCCTTTTATTTCTCTAACCTGAATCATTAGTGATTCCAAAATTATTTTTAAAAGAAATTTTTTAAGGATAATTTATTTTCCTTTTTTTTCTCTTCCAACAATTTGGATTCAATGAATTGTATTTAATATAGAATCAATTTCAAGGAAAAAAAATGAAATTAAAAGCTTTACAAGTACTCTAGCTAAGGTACTTGTGCCAAATAGCTTAGATAAAAAACTTTCTATAATAGTGAGTTCTTTAAAGGGTTCTTTAAAATACTACTTTCGGGTATTTTAAAATAAATTCCTCTCAAGTCCACATTAAAAAAAAAAAACTCTATTTTCAAATTATCATGGGTCCCACAATAGTTTGGTCTTTATATCAAGAGCAAGGTCTATTTAAATTGCCATTTTTATCTGTATCTAATCAGCACTTATTTCTTATTTGTATCTAATCTGTTTGATATGTTTATGAATAAAAATGTCTTCATTTTATTTGTATTTATTTCTTGACAAATAATTTATTTAAAAACGATACAAATAAGATGTCAAAATGATTAAAAGAAGACTAACCAAACAGACTTTTTTTTTTTTTTTTTTTGTTGGTAATGCTCCTTCGTAAAATTGTTTTTAAGTAGCTTGCCTAACAAATGTGTACCACAATGAACCATTATTATTGTTCAAAATTGAGAAACCTTTTTACCGTAGCCTAAAATTATTTCCAAGAGCTACAATAAGCGCACACAGAGAGAGCTATAATGACCTATGTTCACCTAAAATTAGTTAAAATAATATGATTCTCGTACAAGTAGGCAAATGCTCCCACCATATCATCTTCCCACTAACAAAAACAATTTTCTAAAATCCTGAACTCCTCTATTATGTTGGACATCATATTGGAATCCAAACCACCGTTATGAATAATGACGCATCATCGAAGGCTTTGAATGCCGGCGTATTCCCTACACTTTTGAATTTCAAAAACTTTCTTCAAAATTTTCCGAAGTTTGATATATGATCAATTAAGTATTTGTTAAGTATCCTATGATATAATGGGATGTTTAAATGCTTTATTATGACCTTGTATTAATTTATTTGAATTTCTTTGATTAATTATATTTTCAACAAGTTAATTAGTACTTAAGTTAAATGTGAAATTTAATATTGTCTTAAACAGTGATAAATCCTCGTTCGACCAACCCCATTAGTTCTCGGCTAATGCAACTAAGTACGTATGCAGCCACGTGTAGGTTCAATGTCCGTTGCTCTATATTTTAATAATAGTGGTACTTTGATCTCATTATGAAAACAAAGATTAATATTTCTTTTAATTTTGATTCCACGCTTTATAGAAAAAGAAAAAAGACATATATAAGAATACGAAAAGGTTTTCAATTTCACATAGTGGGTGTGTGAGTGTGTTTTTAAAGTCACAGGGATAAAGTTTTCACGTTTAACACCTATGTTAGATGTTTTGACATAAATTTTTCTTTCCCCTTTCTTTCCTTCGGCCTTTAGCCAAAAAAAAAAAATCACTGAACATGTATTACAAAAGATCCCGTTATTATTGGATTTAGGGAGGAACAACACCACAATAAATACTAGCATGGGATATATGATATTTTGTACAAGTGGTAATATGTGAACCGTTATTATTGTACAAAATATCAATTTACTACCCAAGAAAAATTCATGTTTGGACTAATGTTACTCAACTTAGTAATTGGACCCAATAAGTCAGATGAACTGAGGGCAATGGTCATTCTTTCCAGTAAAAATATGTACCCGGATGATTTTCGAAGCATTCCAAGATGGTAACCTCATCTAATGAACTGAAATACTCGAATAGAGATTATTATGGGCTAGTAGCATGATTCGGAGATGAACAAATCATACCAGCTCACAAACTACTCAAATTCGACTTGATGTTTTACCTAATAGATTAAAAAATAATCAAGTTAAACTATAACTATTTATATAATTTATCAAGTCATAATATTTAGCTTAATTCATTGGTAAGTCTCATAAAGCTCAAGTGAAAAAAAAAATTATCAATCTAGTTCTAGTCACATTTAAATATTAATATTATGTTAATTAGAATTAAACACATTTTTTTAAAAATAAAACTAGTATTAAAGAACTCGATCAAGTTGAATTCAAATTTTTAGTCACTTTGACTCTAGCTTAAACTAAAAATTTTAAGCTCAATTAAGCATAAGTATCGAAATTTCAAGTGGAGCAAGTTCAAACTCAACATTGTTCCCTTTTTGGCTCCATTCGTATGCTCGGTACGATTAAGCTGCAATGAAGTAGGATCAGTGTCCTTTCTCCCAATTGCACCGAATTTGTAGTTGCTATAGGAGAAATTGAAATAAAACCTGGTATACCAATGCTTGCCCTGGTGAATTTATTAAAACTCACATATATGAGGTTGGGCCTATAAGGATTGGTAAGGGATAACATTTCACTAGTATTGTTAGACTTTCACTAACCCTGAAAATCAAATTGGGGCATTAACATAAGTATGCTGACATTCACCTGAACTGAAAGTCATTTGACCAAGCAATTGCTAATAAAGTAGTAAAGCAAGAGATACATATAAAAGGGAATCAAGAGGCTTCATACTTGTATCTTCCAAGTAAAATGAATCAAATGTGATATTATACAACATCTGAAAGAAAATTCCAACAAAAATGTGAGCATGAGGGAAAAGAAAACCACACCCTCTTGGCAACCAAAGACAAAGTTACAACTTCACTTTTCCTTGGGAGACATTAGAACGTTCATTAACATACACAGCCACAGGAATGCGGTGGCATTAGTTCTGGCGAGAATGTTTCCCAAAGAGGATCTTTCTTTTAAGGCTTTTGATTTCCCAGAAGCTCAAGTAAAGGGAACCAACTTAACAAAAGCATACACTATGAACAAAGAAAAGGGGAAAGCAGCACTAGATATGTGGCCCCTGATAAAATTTCGCCACCATCTTGTATCTTTATGTTGCACTATATATGTGTTTATCTTCCACTATTCTGCAATTTGTCCTAAAAAAACGGAGAATGATATTGAGTAGGTAGAATAAAAATTGGTCTACCACCCCAAAATAAAGGCATGTATCTCAGCCCAAGAAGAGACTGTGTACAGAATGCCAGATCGACCCTTCCAGTTAGAAGAGTGTGGTTCAGAATACTCTTTCTGCTTCTTAACTATCTCAGGATATAGCGGGACAAAGGATACCCCAAATTGACTCCCTATTTTCCTTAGGCTTGAACTGCATCCAAACACAATTCCAATGTCTGCTTCAAGCAGGCAAAGTAAGTCACCTACTGAGTCTCCAATATAAACAGTCAACTTCTTTTTGTCATTTTCACTGTTATTTAGGATATCATTAAATGCTTGCACTTTGTCAACTGGAGTTTCCATTTTCCTAACTATTTCCCCAGTAGAAAATGACACATCGAAAGTCAACTCGTTTGCATGTACATTTAGAATATTTAGATCTCCTGCCCAAAAGAAAATAGAAACTAAGTCCCCGAATAAAGTGAAGGGTGGACAAATGATCATGTCAAGCAAAGCTATAACTGATGTAAAACAGTAAAATACTAAAATCAAAAGAAGCCAGTGTGTAATGAGGCTGACCTGACAATAGGGCTGATCTAATTAGATCACCACACCAACAATATGAGAGTACGTGCACACTGGCATCCACATTTTCGTCCTTGATGAGTTTCTGAAAGAAACCCAGGCAACCATCATGAAGAATTAACTTTTCACCAGCTCGTTTTACATCCTCAAGATTTAAGCCCTTGAGAACCCCAGACTCGACAACTCTAGAATTCGCTCTCTTTTCAAAACCCGATAGTTGCTCAAGTGCCTTGGTTAGAGATTCATAATTGAACTCAGCCACTGCAAGGTAGCACAGAGTCAACAAGTGCAGAGGGAAAAACCGGCATGCTTACTTTTACATGCTTTGTTCCTAAAGCCAAATTTCGCTTTATCAATGTATCAATAAAATCATTACCCTTTTCAGCTGGCATAATGCTTTCTATGCATTGCTCATATTCCTCAGTATACTGCTTGGAAAGAGAATCCCATGTCTTCCTCATCTCTGCCGACGACATCCTGATAAGTTGAGTTTCTGATTGATTCTGATCAGATTTTGGAGCAGTCACTATGGCAATCTGAGCCAAAATGGCAGATGAATCAACAACCGAGCAAGTCAGATCAAAATCAGAAAATATCATCAGACGATTTTCTGCAAAATTAAGCTCTTTAATCAGAGGGACGGTGGTGGGCTGAGCAAGTAGTTGAGCATTAAAAAACTCTATTTCAAGTTTCATGGCTTGATGATAAAGCTTTTCAATGATGTCAAGCTCTTCTCCTGTCAAAGAGACACTTAGTTTATCCAGCAAGTCTTCAGTTTGCACAGCTGATGCCTAAATTCAAAGAATAAAATGATTGAGCTTTTGATGGAAAGAAGGCCTAAGATTAATGATTTTATACCAGGGCTGTATATGATTAGATTGGTCCCAAATGTTGACACAAAAAAAAAAAGGCCATAGATCAGAAGTAGACCAACCTGGAAGGATTCACATGAGTAATTGTCGATCCACTTTTTGTAAGGGTGATTGCCTTCATTGTCCATAAATTTTTGAAACTCTTTACCCAGGAAGGCATACAATCTCATGCAAGGTGTCATAGCACCAAGAGTGTATGCAGCCACTTTTGTTTTCTCAAATGGAGTGGTTAGTTTTACTAGACCTTTTAGGCCTTCGATCTTTCCAGAGGCTGTTGCCAGCAAAAAATCAGTATACTTTACTGTTGCTGAGTTGGGTGTGCTTTCCGGGGTAACATCTAAACCCCACTCCTGCATAAATAGTTAGACATGGAAGATTACAACCTTGTGATATAGGCAAGGAAGATTACAACACTAAAATGCTGTGACTAAATGCACTTTTAAAAGCCAAAGACTGATGGCAAAAAGAATACAATACTAATAAATAAATAAATAAAAGAAATCATTCTTACAAAACCTAAACTGTCCCTCCAATTGACTTATTAAGCTAGTTTCTTGACCATACAAAGTCTTACTTATTCCCAATCATCTGCGTAAAGTAGTGCATGGTGGCAATTTGTCAATGTCAGGACAGATGGATTGTTCCATATTAGTGGCACTAACAGCTGACACGATGAATCATTGCAACAAAAGCAATTCTACTAACATATTATAGCAAGTGGATCACAAATTCAGAGTTTGGACGTTAGTTGTTTCTTTAAAAAACCTTTTTGGTGAGGCTTCTACTTGATGTAATCAGTTCACTGAAGCTTGATCAGGTTTTAGACAAAGCTGTCAGCCATTGTTTTGCTCTTCAGTCTACTTAACACACATCACAAAGCTATTTCTTTTGATAAACAATTTTTTTTAGGCTACATTTTCTGAAACATACTAAAATAAGAATCTCTTCAATCCTTTTTCTTCCTTTAGAAAAAAAAAAAAATAAAAAATAAAATCACATTTCAAACTAAATTCTTCCTGAAAGACTCAACACCAAAGTTGATGCAGTCTCCTTACAACAGAACCCCAACATCTCTAGAGCAACTCCAAGAGGGAATTGATTTATAAATTGCAATGAGAAAATAAAATGAATATTTCTCATTTCTTCTATGATATAAATTTACCTAGAAAGTTTCTACTGCTGCATAAAGACAAGTTAAAAGATCATAACCCTCAAAGAATTCAAGAGAATTAGAATGGTGTGACACACACCTTCAATGTATGATCTCTCTGCCCCAAGTGTTTTTTTTTTTTTTTTGGGGTAATCGTTTACCATTAAGTACATGATCCCACAAAAAAGAACATCTGAATGCTCTGAACAAGGTTAAACTGAGCTTCTATAATTCTCATCAATTCGTATAGATAAAAATGTCCAAAAAGTTTTTTTGTTTTTTTAATTTATATTTCTTGAGTAATCATTTTATCAGTAAGTACATGCTCACAAAATAGAAATCATCTGGATGCTGTGAACAGGGTTATGCTGGGTAGCTGTAATTCTCCTCAGTTTGTGTGGATCAATTTTCCACAAAGAAACATCTCTCTTCTACATGCAAAGGCTAAAGATGAAACCTAGGATCTCCAAGGATCATTCATTCCATAAATTGATTTGACACAAATTGTCGAATAACTTTTCTGAATGTGCAGTCCTTAACGCAACAGTTTCATTTAATTGTGAGTAAGATTAGAAAAGATTGACATAAGTGAACTTAAACGATCTTCTGACAAATGTGGCCTATTTATCCTAGGTATGGAATTATATTATTGTGTTTATACGCTAATGCGGTGTGGTAAGATTCTGCTCTCAATCACAGGTCTAAGATTCAGCCTGGTCTGCAGTCCCAACTTACTGTGAAATGTATCATGTGTACTATTTAATCTAATGAAGGCAATAATTGAAAGATATGACTGACATTTATAGAAAGTCATGCACAAAAAGTAGCTATGGATATCCAAATTATCAGCTTGATAACCTTATCTCAATGTTCACATATTTATGTGGTTTCATATGAGCCAAAGTTCTAGCATGAGGAAAGGATTTAGATAGATTTGACATTATATAAGTAGTATGGCATGTGAAGGACTTTAATATCCATTTTTTTTTCCCCAACATCCAGCCCCAAATTAATTTTGTGACTAAAACTAGTTAGCTTGTCCATCCATATCTTTTGGGTGAAGATTTGTCCATCTAAAATTTTAACTAAAGAATAAATAGACAGAGATATCTAGGTCTAAAGAGATGTAGAGAGGCCTCAATCTCACCTTTACAAAAGAATTATGCATTTTCAACTCCTCCAGGACGTCCTTTCTCAACTTAGATATTGCAAGCTTTTCATCATCATCATCAGCACATTCTTCAGCTAATTCATACCTAAATATAAAATAAAACTTGGATGAAGGAAGTAAATTATCCATCACCGATGACCATGTTGTTCATACCTCATTTAAAACAAAATAAATTATAAATAAATAAAAGGGTAAGCAGACATTCTTAAATAAGCTGTGCAATTGAAGTTCCAAACATAACACGGTTTGACCCAGAACAGATTAGGGTCAACGATCAAGGAGCCAAGGTGGAGTCAAACCGAATGGAAATATTAAACTTAAAATATTTATCATATGTGCTCGTAAACACATGTAGCCAATACTTTACATGATTTCTAATATTAATTTTGTTCCTCGACATTGAGGAAAAGCCAATTAGTAATTACGAGCAGCTTTGCATATTAGTAGTATTATTATTATTATTATTTTTTTTTTTTTGCCACATTAGTAATATTGAGCATTCAATTTACTCATTCAATTTATAATGAACTCCCCCACATTGGTTAATTTTTGCTTCCTGCAGTTTGGGTATATATAGGGCAGAAAATGAAGTACGGTCCCACATGAAAATTTCTCATTACTTCCTACAACTCTATACTATAAGCAAAGGGACTTCAGGTAGCAGCCCATAGTTATCCATTTATTTTTCACTGCTTTCTTCATTTCTCACTCATAAAAGAGAAGCACCATGGGTGGAAACATGGCTGGTCCTCCAAGAAGCCAATGATTTGTTGGGTTTAGTTGAAATTATAAGTGAAAATTTCTGCAATGTGAATAGAAAGACCAGGCCAGTTTCTCGTATAACCTGGTTGAAAATGCCAGGTTGATGACATGGTATCTGTCCTTAGATTGTCTAAATTCTATACTCACCCGGACAGGTGCTGGTTCCAGGTTATTCTGTTTAAATTGGCTGGATCAGTCTGGGTTTGACAAACTTGGTACCAACAGATTAATGGAATTCTGCACTTTTCTCTCTTCTCACAGAATTGGTATAAGCTATTAGACTCAACAAGCTCGTACATAAGACTACCAAGCAGCAAGAAAATCTCCAGTTTCTAGAAAATAAATTGGCTCCTAGATTTCACCTTTTTTTAAGAAAAACTTCTCATTATTAGGAGGCACAAAGCCAAAACCAATATTCAGCTCATAATTAATCGTCTCTCACCTCATTAATTATTTTTCTTCTTAGCTCAAGCGCTTTATAAGTAAAAATATCCCAAACCAATTCCCCAGAGCTAAACTGAACCAAAATGGCATAAAGGGCAGGTTGTCACTAGACATATGACAGATGGGCTACATATACATAGTAAACAACTAAAGCCAATTTCTCTTCCCACCACCAAAAGAGAAAAAGAAATAGAAAAAGGAAAAACTGGCCCCAAAAAAAAAAAAAAAAAAGAAAAAACTCTGTCACATGAAAAAACCGCTGTATCAATCACAGAAACTCTTTATCACTCAGTGATCTCTACTAAGGACCAACACAGAAAAGAACACCATTTAATGCTAATACAAGCATCTCTTCAAAAACCCTAATCCTAACGTAAAACTTTAAGGAATCCAAAGCACCGCCTATTGACATATCCCCATAACCTAAAAACCATCCCCACAGATCAACAACTACCAAAGATCCAGACCAACTAACATAAATAACTTTGTCATAGTTGGGACCAAGCAAATTCTTCAAAAACCCTAAACATTCCAAAGTATCGCCAATCTCCATTTCTCCTTAAATTAAAAATAATCAAAGAATCAATACAGATTACAAAGATAACTTTTCTTTTTCATTATATATATATAATATATATATATATATAAATTTGGTAACATAACTTTGTTTTTCCTCCATCAATAGACAATTACATGATGCCACCAGTCTCTTCAAAAACCCTGAATTTAGTAGACTAATCCAATGCATCATCAATCACCATTTCTTGATAAAATAAAAGCACAGCATTGAGCAGAACCAAGTACTCAATTTCACAATTTGTCTATCAAAAACTTAAATCCTTTATCTAAAATATTTATATGGAGTTTTTTTCTTCTCCATCAACCACCCATTCCCAATAAAATCAAGGCACGTCCGCAAAGATTAACACAACACTCAGCTAAACCAAGTGTTCCCTTCCACAACTTAACCACAAACAAAACCCTAAAACCACAATGTACAAATCCACTGTAAACAGAGGTGATCCAAAGGATTACCAATCAACAATCTTTAATATAATCAAAACATGCCCACAAAAAAATAAACTGCACATTAAACTAAACTTAGTATTCAAATCCAAATTTTGACCACAATCAAAACCCCAACAAAACAGATGAAAAAAAGAAAAAAAAGATAGATAAACCCAGTGAACAGACTTACGCTTGGGCAAAAGCTTTAAGAAAGAAAGCATCTTGAGAAATGTAATCCCTAAAAGATTCAATCTTTAGATTCCCAGAAGCCAAACAGACGACAAAAGGATTGTACATAGCGAAGATTGCTTCTCTACGGAACTTGATCCAGAACTTTCTTGCTAAACCCACTTCATTATCCACTCCCACCACGCTAGTCATTGAAGAAACCCCAGGAACAGCGGCCATGGTAGGAGGAGGAGGAGGAGATCGGGGGAAGTGTTTCGGGAGCGATCGGAGCGAGTAGGAGCGAAGATGAGGAGAAAGAGTGTAGTGAGAGAAAGTTGAGAACAAGAAGAAAGTGTTGTGGAGTGTGGAGGGTTTGGGTTGGAAGAGTGAGAGAGTGGATAGCATCAAGAGTTAGGGGAAAGAGAGAAAGAGAGAGAAAGTGGGTATGGTGCAGTGGTCGTGGTGGTAGGAATGGTGGCGGAGGTTTTAGTGGGCAGACAGAGAGAGGAGAGAGAGTTTGTTAGTGGGAAAAGAAATGAAATGAAATTGGTGATGGTGGGGGAGGGTTATTTTAATTTATTTTATTTTTTAACTTTTTTTTCCCCTTTTATATTCACTTTTTAAATTTGTAATTTGGTCTTTTTTTAATTTCATCTAGCTTTTAATATATGGCGCATATTATGTATATTTATTGTATTTACTAATTAAAATATATTTGAACAAATTCCTTATTTTATTCTAACTGCAATGGTGAAATTTTAAAATATAAGAATAAATTTAATGCTTCATTTTTGTTTCATTTAATTTTGGAGCATTTCTTAGTACCGAATATGACATGAATAACTTATTTAATTATTTATAGTTAGTCTTTATATATTACTTATTATTTGTAAACAAATGGTAAATACATATTATTATAAAAGCGTCATCAATAATATTTTTATACCAACAATACATTTTGATTAATTATGGGTCTAATAGTGCAAATAATCAATAAACATATGGCCATTTTGTAATTACATGTCTTAAATATTTTGGAAAAATTACACCAAAAATTACCAAACTTTTTTAGTAACTTCAAATAATATCAACTTTAAAATAATTAAAAAAATCAATGTCATAATTAATTGGTTATATACAATATTTTAAATGGTTAAATCAAAAGTATTAAAGGTATAAGTAGATGACAAAGAAATACAAAGAAGCCTTTTTATTTGCACCACTTCAAAAACAATTTAAAATATTAATATTTTTTTAATCACTCAAAATATTAATATATTATTTGAACTTACTTCTAAACATTTGTTGGATTCTAAGGTGATGTACCTTTATATTTATCAAAATAAATACAATCTATTGTACTCACATTCACGATAAGTAGATAAGTTATAAAAATTTTTCTATACCCTTCTTTATGAGATATAATGTATCAAAATTTATACGTGAACTTACCTTATAACTCTCTAAAAGCTGCTAGGCATAGATACTTAGGATCTTGTAATTTTTTTCTTTTTCTTTCTTAATTTCAAGTTCATTAAAATAGTTTGAAAAACCACTTTGCTTTCAGATATTTACTTTAACAAATTACTTATCTAAATAAATAAACTGAAAAAGTAATCTTTTAATATCATAGGTTGTTCTTCCTTGCATAGAATTTGTATATATGACATTAGAAAACCAATATGCATTTATATAATTATAAAGTGACTACTTTATTTCCTTGATTCGACATTTTTAGTTATATTAATTTTTTTATGTCTTTTTTCTATCTGCACTATCTTTTTTTCTCTATCCATTAATCAGTTTATAAGTTCCACATTTTTTTTCACAAAACCTACCTTACGATTAAAAATTCTTTTTTTTTTAACTTTCTTTTTTGCTGTTCATTGAAAGAAAATAGCAAATCTTCCACAATTTTATCGCACTATATTTATAAAAATAACAAAATTATTTAGACATTTTTATAAAAATTATAAAATATGTATTTTATTTTATTTAATTTTTTTAGTATTGGTGTAATGGGTGCATGGTTTGCTAGTAGGTATATATATAGATTGAAACCTATTATAAACACTTGTATGACGCATTACTTATTTGATATTTTGAAAATATGATGCTTGCAGCAATAACTAATAATTAAAAAAATTGCGTTGTATTTTTATACTTATTAATCTCATAAGATAATCAACACTTCTAAATAGTTTAGAAGATTATGCATATAAAATCAAATCATGTATCTTACATAATAAAACACCACAGAATAATCATTATAAAAAAAAACAATGAAATGCTATTGGAATTGGAATATTACAGTATATTAAACTAGGGTGGAGAAAAGGAAAGAGGGCATTAAGGAACGTGATGATTTGAAGGTTACTCCATAGCGGCATGGGGTTTTCAATTTACGGAGTTGAGCGTTTTTTATTTCTCTGAACTCTTAAGGGCAACATTTACAGCCTGAAATTAATAGTATTCCTATTTTTTATTAAAATTATTTAATTTTTTAACAGTACCTTATATACATTAAATTACATGTTATAATATGCGAACAAGCTATGAAGATAACCTTGATGAAGACTTTGTATCAATATCAACCTATGAAACCAAAATCTAAAAAATCTATATCCGAAATCTATTATATGACTCTTAATGCTTCCTTTAATCCTTTTAGGTCAAGTAACATACAAGTATCTAATACCGTAGGCTTATTTGTCTATCCCTACTTGCATCTATTATAACACATTCTTTACTTCTTCTTCTTCTTTTTTAACTAAATGGATAGTTATATATGTGTACATGTATATAAACATATGAGAAAGAAAAGTTTCATTAACAAGATAGCTTATCAGCTAAATTGCTCGCAAGCTGTTTGAGCCCACTCAACTCGAGTTAACTTCATGAGCTAAACTTGAGTATAAAATAGAATTTGTTAATCTAACAATGAGCTCGAATTTCTATTTAGACCCACGAGCAAATCATGAGTACCATACATGATATATTATACTAATTTTAATATCAATGTAATATATTTAATCTAATCGTCTATTTACCATCTGTACATCTATCTATCTATCTATCTGTTTATTTTGCATGTTTAATTCCTGAATTTTAATTGTCTCATACCTATGAGGTATAAAAAAATCATGTGCTTGTGAGCTGCTTAAACTCAGATTTGTCGGAGTCAGGTTTGTAAATAAGTTAAACTTAATCTTAAAATAAAACTTATTTATTAAAACAAATAAAGTTCGATCCTGTAATTCCATACTATAAAATCTCAACTCAGCTTAAGTTCAATAATTTTTGTTATAAGTCGACCATGAGTTTTTAAAGGCTTTTATTTGGCTCAGCTTAACCCGTTAACAACTCTATTATTTGATTTTAACATTATACATATATAGAATTATTAAAACATTTCTAGTTTTTTACAAACATCATTGTATATTTGTTATATATCGGTAGTTATAGATTCAAGATGCAAGTACTTAAAAGTATAAAATGATTAATAATAAAATATCAAATACATATCAGCATTTTAAAAAAATTATGAAATATGTTGAAATTTCTCCTTTTCACTGTTTAGAAATATACTTGTGGTGTGACGTCCACTAAAATTTTCCAAATCATATTGAGTATAGTCATAAACATTATAAGATCAATACGTTAAGCGGATTTAATATTTTATAGATTTTACAATAAGGATATGATTATAAATAAAATTATATTAAAAAGATATGATATAATTAACCAAATTCATTTAATTTATTTATAAATATATTCGGATATGAATGGGTTAGTTAGACGCATTCATTCAGTCACCAATCCATTTGATATTAAAACTTTAACCATTTCTTTTCTAAACTTAAGTTCTAATTTATAGGAGTCGTATATGACCGATAATATATACGCATATGCATACATTGTATGATGACCCTTTTTCTATATACATACATTTTTTTTTCTTTTTATATTAGCATTAATGGATGACAAATACAGGTTATGTATCAAAATAACTCTAATTTCTTCAATAGAGATTTTGAAGTAAAGGAAGTATGGTGGGTAAAGAGAGAAAACTGTGTGTAACTATCACCCTTCATAATAGTTGAGAAAATCTTGGCTGAAAATATATACACATATATATTAAAATTTTTATACATACAATTATAAAAAAATAAATGCATAAATGCTAAAACATAAAGAGAAAAATAAGTTAAAAGAGTGCTAAAATTATCATTTTCAGTAATCAAATCATAAAAATATAATATTTTTATTAACTTTCTAGGTTTCACTTGTCAAGCCTAACATTAAGCAAAGGCATATCTTTCCTTATATAAATATGTCAACATAAAGGGCAAAAAATGCCCTCCCTTCCCCCTCTAATTACATTTATAAAACAGTGACAAACTTTAAAGTTCAATGTATTCCAGTTTAGACTCCAATTTGAACTTGGATTCTTTCTCTTATTCAACGGACTATGCAGCTTTTTTTGGGCCACCAATGGACCATGCACATTGCACAACGATTGGTCAATGTATTCTCGTATCGAGTCCCACGTCGATTTGCATTCGTCGTGCTTAGTTTGTTCGTTTATCGAGTTTATTTCATTTTTTTTATTTTGTTTTTCTGCCTGATGATTCGCAGGCCGCGATAGGTTTGATTTGCGAATTACTGTAGCATGGAATCTATCTATATTTTGGTCAAATAAGGAACGATAATAACATCAATGGAGTCATCTTGTCGAGCTGCAATTGAAATAAAAGTTGGTATCTAAATAAGGAACAATAATAACACAAACACTAACCATGCCTTTATCATCTATTTCAATAATCCAAGGCCATTTAGATGCCAACCCATGTGCGAGAGTCATGAAACCTTTGAATATCTTGTACAAAGTACGCTATAGATGATTAAATTTAATTATAAAGGTTTTGAGGCTAATTATTTCATTTGGATTTAACTCTTTAAGCTTTAACTCTCTAGACTAAAGTGACAAGGTTTAGAGAGTTAGATCCAGTTATTTAGAATAACTAAGGAAGATTTGGCATAATAGGTTTGAAGTAGGGCCTATTAGAATTGGTCTGTCCAATGCCAACTTTTCTCAAATTGACTCACATACTACATGATGCACGGTGCAAAAGAATACCACGTAAGTCAATCGATCAATGCAAGAGAGCATGGAGCGATTCAATCAATTCATGGCGATGTTTTCCCAGTACCTGCTTGATATAGTTGCTATTGTTACTGCACAACAGGGCACGACTTTGTTGGCCCCTACTATTATTGTGCAACAACGCACTCCCTAGGCACCTCAGGCTCCTCAAGCACCTTCACCTGCTAATCCTCCTCCTGCTCTTGAGTAGGATCCTACTAGAGTTGAAGAGCTAATTCCACCACTAAAGCCTGTAATTACATAACCGCCTGCACCTCAGGCAAGAAACACAAGAATTTAGCTTGGAGGATCCTCGTCCTCACAAGCTATGCCACATATTGTTACTCAACCCAATACGACTCCACTTTAGGCTACTACTCTGACTATACCAGCCAAAGCTACTACTTCGACCCTAAAAGACACTTTCATCACAAAGGAAGATTTGGACATGTATCTAAAGGAAATACAAGCTAAGTTTGATGTGGGAGTATTAGATCTCAAACTTCCATACAATCAACATATTGCTACTAAGCCATACCCTTAGGACTACGTGAGTCCTAAATTCATGCTGTTTAATGAAAAGAAAAGGAAGTGCTAAGGAGCATTTGCTAAAGTTCATTAAGACATTAGATGTTTATAGATTTGATGATGATTTGAAGTTGAAAGACTTTTCTAAGTCCCTCACATAAAAGACGTACACTTGGTACGTTAATCTTCCCCTTGAATTAGTGGATTCATGGGCAAGCATGTATAAGATGTTCCTAAAGAAGTTATTCTCCATGCAAGAACGAGTGACCTTGATTGATATGGGGCAAATCTCCCAAAAGCCTAAGAAAGACTTGATGGATTATATTGAGTGCTTTAGAGAGTGCTTCAAAGAGTGCTCTCTAGACATTTAAGATATATGTGATGAACGGGGGTTAGTGAAAATTTGCATCCAAAATATGTTCATTGAGTATGCAGTGTATCTGGAAAATCTTTCTTTAGCCTCATTCTCTATGCTAGTTGAGAATGCACAAATAACCAATAATTCAGTCATACGCCAAAGAGGAGGAAATGCAAAGTTTAGCAAATGAGGACCATCCCTGAACATGACTCAAAGTAAGGATTCCAAAGATGAGAAGAAACTAAGAGTTGAAAAGCTTAAAGGAAATAGGGCAAATGGAACACTAACATATCCTTGCTCATTGAGAAAGTTGCATGCTATGCCAGATTAATGGTTGAGAGATGGAAATCTCAAGCTCCTAATAGAAAAGCATTTACCAACATAGGAGGAGAAGAATTATCCTAAATTTTATAGGTTTCACAGAATTATCCTAAATTTTGATGAGAGAGTGCAGAATGGAGAGCTCATTATCAAGAATAATGACATCAGGAATAATCCACTTCCAACACATAACAATCAATGTGGTGCTGTCAGTGTCGTTATTCATGATCCTACTATGGTAGAAACCGACGGAGCACCACCTGCTGAGGCAAGTAAATCAAAAGGAAAGCAACATGTAGTTAAAGAAAATGATTGTGCTTCCGTTGCTACGACACTATTGAAAACCTCTAATTTTAAGAACTTCTTTGATCTGCTTGGTTTTGATAGGAAGGCGAGACTTGCAGTAAGAACTACACTTGTGCAGATTTCTGAGGGATGATATGCTGAGTGTAATACAGCATAACCTATCAAAAGGATGGCTTGAGCACATGAGAATGCAGTTTTATTCACCGATGCTAACATGTGTGGGGAAAACTCGAATCACAACCGGCCATTGTATGTAGAAGGTACACTTAATTGCTACCCAGTTAAGAGAACATTCATTGATATTGGTTACTCTCTATATATCATGCCTAAGACTACATTTAAAGCTACTGGTATTGATTATTGTCTTTTAATAAAGCAACCCATTTTAGTTAATGGCTTTAGCCATACTACAACAAGGATGATTGAAAGAGTTAATGTTGATCTTGAGATTGGTCCCATTAATGGTACTATTACTTTTCATGTGATTGATGTACCTATATCCTACCATCTCTTGATAAGTAGAAAATGGTTGCATAATCACAACTTGGTATCTTCAATAATGTATCAAAGGAATTAGAATGGGAATAATATTTATCTTAGCTACTTTGAACATCATGAGTCATATTTCATTGAGTTGACCTTTTTCAATGAATATGTTGATGAAGGGGAGATAGCTATTGCAAGAGCTTCTGGAGTACTATTACCCACATCGGAAGAAGTTTAAGAGCGTCAATAAAAGAAGAGAAGGGTACGTGGTTGTCGTAGAGGTAAGAAAAAGAATAAGTAGGCTGATGCTGTTGAAAGTTATATTAGAGAGGATGGGTGAATAGTATATCTCTTATGATGGTTTTTGGGGTCCAAGGAGGTTTGTCCTTTTTCTTCATATCACGTAACAACTTAAGAAATTCAACCTACCCCTAAAAAATGCAAGATCAAATAAAGTCAAAGATCGAAGAGATCGAAGAAATGGATCTAGCGTGATCAGGAGAGTCTCCGTAACTAATCTTCGTTAGTGAAAGTTTGTTGCAAGATATAAGGAATTTTTTCATTATCCTGTTGTAAGAATATAGAGATCTATTTGCCTAGGCATGTGAAGAAATGGAAGGCTTAGACCTTAGTCTCATGGTGCACAATTAAATATCACCCCAGGATTGACTCCTATTAAGCAAAGACAACGAGTTTTTCATTTTAAAGTAGAAGTTCAAATCGAACAAGAAATTGAAAAGTTACTTCATGTAGGTTTCATAAAACCAATTGAGCATCCTACCTAGCTTACGAATGTTGTACCTGTATAAAAGAAGAATGGTTAAATAAAGGTGTGTGTGAATTTTCAAGATTTGAATAAGGCATGCCCTAAAAATGATTTCCCTTTGCCAAATATAGACACATTAGTGGATGTCACTACCAGATATGAATTATTTTCATTCATGGATGGTTTTAATGACTATAATCAAATTAAGTTAGTAATAGGATGTTGAACACCACCTTTCGAACACCCATTAGGAATTTCTATTATACTGTTATCATGGTTGTCAAACTCGAGTTTCTACCTAAATCACTAAGGGGTTCGTAGAATCGGAACGTAAAATCGAAACGTAGAATCGTAAGATTCTACAACTGATGTAAATTTGCTTGCAAAAACCATCGATGTACTTACTAAACTAACAAAACTTTAAATAAATTATAAAAATAAAGAATTTAGTATTAAATTAATAACATACAACCAAAATTTAAGTTTTACCAATCATAAGTCACATACTATTATTAATATATTTAATGCAATTTTATAATTAAAATAATTATTTTTATTTAATGATGATTCATAATCTATAATTATTAAGATGTATTGCAAATCATTTAAATTATCATGCGTGAGTAGCTAGTTTTGTACAGTAATGAACATTTTCTTGTTCATTATATATTTATACAAAAAATCATTGCATTTATGGCAAATAAATTATATATAGAAATTATTAAAAAGGGAAAAAATATAGCACTATATATATTAGTTTAATTTTCATTCAAATTATTCAAAATATATTAGAGTATATAACCTAAAAGAAAATAGCTCTCTGAAAAATACAAAAAAAAAGAAATAAAAAGAAAAAATATTAAAAAAACTAAAATTAAGTTAGATTAAGATAAATATCAAGAACCAACCCCAAAAACCCTAAATTTAAATATATCAAATTGATTGCATTTTTAAAGTTCAAATAGAAAAAAAAAATATAAAATTACAACTTTACAATTTTACTACGATTCTACTACCGATTATACCATCAATTCTACCGATTCTACTTACGATTTTACAATTCTACTTACGAGTTTACTCAAAAAATGATTTTGTATGCAAGTTGAATCGAAATCTCATCATCAACTTGTAAACTTGTAGAAACGTACAAGTAGACTCACGAGTTTGACAACCATGACCGTTATGCCCTTTGGGCTCAAGAATGTCGATGCCACCTATTAAAGAGCAATGATAGCCATATTTTCATGATATGATGCATGACTTTATGAAAGACTATGTAGATGACATAGTCATGAAATCGAGATATGCACTAGACCATTTGGTTCATCTTTGTAAGGTTTTTGAATGATGTTGATTGTATAAACTTCGCATGAATCCTCTAAGATGTGTTTTTGCAATTGCTTTGGGAAAATTCCTTGGGTTTGTGGTCCATAGGAAGGAAGTTGATGTTGATCTTGCAAAGATACAAGCTATATTGTCCATGCCTTCGCCTACTACTGTGAAGGAGTTGAAAAATTTCATGGGGAAAAGGTTTCTTACATTAGGCGATTCATGTCGGCATTCACAGATATATCATACCCCTGCATCAACTTATGAAGAAAGGAGATGCAATTGAATTGAAGCAAGTTCACAAGGGTGCAATTCAAAGAATTAAGGGAATTCTTACTTCTCTACATACTATGACCATGCTTGTGAAAGGATTACCGATGATTTTGTATCTTTCTTCTACTAGTAGGTCCATGGGAACCTTACTTGCATACGAAATAGATGGCCAAGAATGGCTGTTTTACTATTTGAGTCATTCGCTTCAAGGAAGCAAGGTAAAATACCCAACTTACAATAAGCATTGTTTCACACTAGTATTTGCCACTCAAAAATTGCATCACTACTTCGTGGCACACAAGGTCAATGTTATGACTCGATCAAATCCCATTAAGTATTTATTGTCATGACCAGCATTATCTAGGCGTGTTGCAAAGTGGTTGTTGCTTCTTGGAGAGTTCAACATTACAATACAGACTCCTGAAGCTGTTAAGTCATAAGTTTTAGCTAACCTCTTATCTCATTTCCCAAATGAAAGTAAAGATGTGATCATGGATGCCATACCGACAAAATTTCATGAAGACTTACTTATGGTTGAAACAAAAGGAGAATGGTTACTTCAATTTGATGGTTCATCGAAAAGTCAAGCTTAAAGAGCAGGAGTTGTATTGACATCACCCAATGGCCTAGAAAAACCATTGGCATTTAAACTTGATTTTCATTACACTGACAATGAAGCTGAATATGAAGCATTATTGCTTAGACTTTTTATTACTTTGGAAGCTGGAGCAACTATCTATGTATGAGCAACGACTCGAATTTGATCATTAAGCAAACCAACGACAAGTATGCCCTCAAGGAGCTAGCACTTGCACCTTATAGGGCTGTATTGTAAGCTCTAATTGGAAAATTCAAAGTGGTAAGATATGAACATACCAAGCAGTCTACAAACTGTTACACAAACGTGCTGATGACACTAGCATAAAATGTTCCAATACATGCTTTAGATGAAAGCCTAGATGCCAAAGTTGGCAAGAAAAGCATCCATTGCACAACTTCGCATTTATTAGAGGAAGACAAGGAAACGAGAGATGACTAGCGTGTTGCTATTAAGACACAAATGACATACCCTAATGCGGCTTCTATTGCAACTTTGAAGAAATTTGCTCGCATCAATGGCTCCTTGTATTTTAAAAGACTAGAGGGTGTTCTATGGCAATGCATTAATGCAAAATAGGCTCGACTCAAATTGGACAAGTATCATAAGATTTAGTGTATAGAAGAAGGGCTTCCTTCGTATCATTATATTCAACGTACACGGTATAGGGTATTATTAGCCCTTGATGGCTAAGGATGCATCTTAGGTGCAAGTGCATTATCTCGAGTGCTCTAAGCTATCAGATGCGAAAGAATGTAATTTTATGGCAAGTGCTGGAGATTGGCATTGTCTATACATCGAGTATTTAAAAAATAATGTGCTACCAACTAATAGTACAGATGCCAAACTAGTGAAAAGAAAAGCACGAAAATACTTAACGCATGAAGATGAGTTATATAGAGTTTTATTCATAGGAAAGCCTCTCAGATGCATTAAACCTTAAGACGAAGCAGATATTGACTAAGGTACACGCTGGAGAATGCGGGAACACTAGGGTATAAGAAAGTTATATTATCAAGTACTTGACATGGGATACTAATGGCTAACCATGGAATCATACACTCCTAATTTTGTTAAGAAGTGTGTTGCTTACTAACAACATGGAGATGTGATTCACATTCCTAGTTGCACTTCATAGTTTGATAACCCCATGACCTTTTCATATTTAGGCGTTTGATATAATTGGTCCCATTCACCCACCTCCTAAAGGTTGTATTTGGAATTTGACTGGAATCGAAGGCTTTATTAAATGGGTGGAAGCCATTCTTTTAAAGAAGGCAACATGACCAACAATTGCAAGCTTCATTAAGGAGAACATTATATGTAAATTTGGGATTCCAAAGCGCATCCTTTCAAATAATGACACTCCTTTCGTCAATGCACATGTTTGATAACTATTGGAATCCTATAACGTTAATCATGTGAAGTTGACCCCTTATTATTAGGAGGGTAATAGCCAAGTAGAAGTTACGAACAATCTCTTTTAAAAGTGTTTAGCTGTATGGTACATGACAACCATAAGGGATGGCATGACAAGTTACCTTTAGTGCTTTGGGCGTACAAGACTTCGAAATGACGACCAACACAAGCAACATCTTTTTCTTTGGTGTATGGTATCGAAGTGGTTGTACCAGTAGGGGTTCTAGTCCCTTCAGCATGTCTAGCCATCAATGTTAAGCTTGAATTAGACACCTTACATATGATAGATTTGGAGGTGCTAGACGAAAGATAAGACATGGCTAAAACCAACTTGGTCAATTACTAGCACAAACCATGTGTAGCTTATGAACGATTGGTGGGGAAAAGATCCTTTTCAAGTATACGATGTTGTACTTCGTGTAGCTGAGCACATGTTTCGAGGTATTCCAGTGCCAAAATTTACACTAAAGTGGGAAGGTCCCTTCATTATATATGAACTCTATGATAGTGGGTATTGCAAGCTCCTCAATCCAAAAATTGATGCTGTTATAACCCTTATAAATTTTCAGTATGTAAAGAAGTTTTATATTTAATAGCATGATCAATGATGATGACAATTTGAATAACACAAGCTTGCTTTTACATGACTCTTTCACCAATCATTTTGATTATACGTTTCATCAGTACGTTCTTACCACTCATAAAGAGACTTGTCTCTTGAGTGCCCAACATTTATTTATGTTATAACATGTAGCTTATAATTGCTAAAATTTACTAAGCACAGTACATGATGCACTTATACAAATTTTGTCCATGTATGTTATACTAGTCACTCTATTTAAAGGAATAGTTAAGTAGTGGGTAATACTCCTGTAACAATCTTTGTGAAATTGAAAAGTCTTTGCTTGCAAAAGAAATAACAATTTTAATGCACAAAGTCATACCATATAACAATGCCACTACATGAAATTTATGTTCTTTGAAACATACAAGTTAGTTATAACATGATATAATATCAAATTAAAGAAACAATAGTAATAAGAAGTAACACTACTTAAATCATGATGTATGAACAAACAGGAAATGACTCATGGAGTTGCACACTGTAACTGATAAGTGTTATTTACTTGAAAATTTATAGGCTTGTTGAGTCAAATATAGTCTCTATGTATGAAATGTTATTGAGAATTTATACTTAAAGGTGTAATATATTGGTTTTAGGTAGCTTTGGAAAAAGTTAATAGCATTTGTCCACTTTTTTTTTTTTTTGCTACAATGGACGTTATAAAGCAGTTATAGATTTTATATATGGATCAGAATCCCACAATGCCCATGATCAAGGAGAAAATGAAAAACAGAATCCATTACGGGCACTACCAAGGAGAAATAAAAGATCAGCAACCATAACAGGGTCCATAACGGGCATGATTGTTTGTGAATGGAGAAGAAACATTTATTTACCTGCATATAAGGGGTGTAATGGAGGGAAAATAACTTGATCAAAGACCATCACCACTTCCATATCCCCTGTTATGAAGAGAGTTGTCGGCCTTGTTTTAATGTTTTTAAGTATCGAACTGATATTCTGAAATGGGACATGTGTGAAGCATTTTCTTAAAAGGAAATGTCAGAATGGGCCTCTTATCTAGCGTATAAATAGCTTTCACCCCTTAGGATAAAGATAAAATTTTTCATGGGTATCATTTCAGATTTCATCATACCATTTCATTGTAACCATTAAGAGGGAGAGGAAGTATAGAGTGCATTCTATTGTATAATCCATCAAGTGTAATGTGATTCTTCAAGGTATTTATGAAAGATAGACGAGGAATCAAGCATTTGTGTTATCGTGTAACCAATTCCAGACTTGATAGTGAATGAATAAGGGCTTTATTTCTCTATCTATGTCTGATTTCACTAATTGTTCATATAATATGTCGCGTGTTTATGTGTTTTTGTTATATATTACGTGTAGATGAAGTAGTCTAGATTTGTAACATTTGAAGTTAGTAAAGATACGTGCTAAATTAGGTTAATCTTCGTTATTACTTAGTTTCAACAATAGGACTTAATTATATCAAGAGTTATATTGTGCACGAATATAATATTTGCTTTAATTTCATCTGGATCTATCGAGAGATTGTCTCAATTGAATAGATTTATGTTGTTGAAAAGGATTACTCATGACTCTAGAGATAGTTTTGTGAAATCCTTTGAATAGTTAGAAATTTGAATAGAATTCATGAACAATAAAGTAATTCTGGTCAGCTATTAACTAGGAAAAAGTTCCAATAAATAAGACTAGGATTAGATGCTAATGATTTTGAGAACAACATTAGTATAACTTTTAGAATTCTGTAGATAAGTAATGATGAAGTGTTTATGTTATTTTGACTTATCAATGGATGATGGAGCAAGTTTATATTGTGAAATTGCATCTAGTTTAGTGTCTTGTTGTGTTATTTATGTATTAAATTTGTAGTTAAAAGTGGTTAGCAGCGGTGTTTAATAGCAATAATATCCATTTCATTTGATTTTTAGGTTAGATAACAAGAAGTAGAAAAGTACTACTAATTGTTATTCCCTGAGGAGACGGCCTTATATTTATTTTTAGACTACAAACGATAGGTGCACTTACCTAGATACACCTAGCAGTGCACCTAGCACCTATTATTAACCGTGTTTAGGAAAAATAACTATAGAAATTTAAAATTAAAACTCGATTACATAAAGATCATATCAAGTTTTTGGCTCCATTGCCAGGGAACAGCAATATTAGGAAAACCTGATGCTTGTTACTCTAGCCATACTTTTCATTTTGTTAGATAAATTATATAAAAGACCAAAAATATTGTGAAATATTGCATTTACGGTTATTTGCTTCATTATTTTTATTTTTGAGTAATTGTGACTATTTGAACTATGAATTATGGGGGATTACTCTGTTGGTATTGTAGGAATAATCATGAGTTTTATGACTGCTTTGCCAATATCATTTTACCTTAAACCTATTTAATACACATGCATTTCCCCCTTTGCCCATTATTAGAAGTTTCAAATACTGACCTTATGACTTTAGATGATATGGTATGTTCCCATAAAGAAGAGCCAACCCAAAATTTCCTATCTGTAGTAGCAAGACTTTGTAAGGGCTTCACTAAATGAGATGACAATATAACCATGAAATGAAGTTGTATCATTTCAACATGTCATAGTTGCAACCAATAGACTTATCTACTCTTTTTCTATTTTGATTCTTCAATAACTGAAGGAGGTAATGCATGGCAATTGTATAGCATTAGAAGAAGTATCATCAACTATGATGTCATAAGACTGGGGGTTGCCAATGAATTGTTGCAGCCTGAGCATAATTATCTTCCACTTTTCTTTCTTAACCATCTTGCACAACCATTTTATCGAAATCATCATCAACAATGTCATTGCTTGAGGGCAGAAGTCTTCCTCATTGATAAGAGGGTCCTCACAAACCTTAAATCATCAGCAACATCATCTACTGAAGGATCACCCCTAAAACCAATATCATGAACAAGGGATAATTCATAATTAACCTCCTCACTATCATGTTCCTTCTTAGTTGTGTCAGTAGTATCACTACATGGTCCTTAGTTTGTAGCTCTTTTCCTTAACCATAGCAACTAGGAAAAGGTAGAGTAATTAGAGGGGTGGATCCTGCTATAGAATTATCTTTGGTTTGAGTAACAACAACATTACTATCACAATGCTTGCAGCTTAAGATTTACTTCTCCCTATTACATCCTACAAATAGACAATGTTAAGTGAACATTATAATCGACATTGTGATAAAAAATAAAAGGGAGGAGAAACAACTTAAATGGAAAATTCAATACCTCGCAAAGGTGAGGACACTTGATTTAATTGATTACCGATGCAGGAGGCACGATTCACTTAATTGTTGGAATATTATTCTTATCGTTTTTAGGAAGCTGAAAGTAAAACTCATATCGATAGATGATAGACTATGGAAAATTGTCATCGATAGCTAAAGATATATATTTCTTGAATGCCTCAAGACACCTTGTCCACTATGTTAGCCATCCATTCGATGCAATACTAGAGCAATTAGTAGCTACAAAAAAAATTTGTCTAACAGTAAAGCAAAATTCAAGACACTTTTTAGGATTAAGTGACTCGCAACATCTGTTAAAATCAGTGTCAATGGCCGTGATAGAGGTACACTCTGATCAAACCCAAACTGTTGAGCAGCTTGGTTTGGTGAGTACACCATCACTATACAATCCATAAACTCCATAGAGGAATTACACCGATCATGGAGTGTAAGAAGCCCTCTAACTCATACTTAGAATAAATTTCAAGTTATCAACAAATTCAAAGTGAAGCACTGATAATGGAATATGAAAAAAAAGGGGCAAAGACTTACTCGCATCCACGATGAGGTCCTTTAACATGAGTCCTTTTGTGTTCAAAGAAATGCCTTATCCATGAAAAAAGGATGCTTCCCTCTAACTGTCTTTTGCTTCCCGTCTCTCAGCTTCTAACATCTCTATCAAACTCCTCGTCCTCTTCTAAGAGATCAGTTGTGGTAATATTAGTCAACTTAGAATAAGGAAAGCTCAATAGTGCACATACATCTTCTAAAGTTGGATAATTTCACCCCTTGATGTCGCAAAATTAAGTGTATAGGTACTCCAACATGCTAGTATAGCTCGCCATATTTTAAAAGATTGAGATCAAATTACCATGTTAGAGAAAATCCGTATTGCATAATTGATTCTTGTGCTTTCTAGAAGAGACCTATAATTGGAGATGTTAACAATGCAATATACCCATGATTGCCACCCCTACAACATCTGTTTTGGATAACTAAACATAACCTCTAAAAAGGGAAGCTCCTTTCTTTCATTTATAAAACACAATATGGAATTCTCATCTATGTTTCTTCTATCATTTACCTGTAGCTTCGGATGTATGAAATGCAACCCACCATCTACAGGTGGATGTGCACATAAGTCCCATTTCTTAACATCTCTCTAAAAAAAGTCGCTCTGAATTGTTGTATTGCACCACTTGCTATGAGACATGGATGCTTTTGGCACATGACCAGAACTTGTCATTTTCACTACTCCTATCTATATGGTTGCCACAACGAAATAGACTTTTTTTAATTTTCCTTCGTCATTCTCAAGATATCTGTTATATATATACATAATGGAAGGGAAGTCATATATATATATATATATATATACACACATACATATACATGAGGAAAAAAGAGTCATATACACATACATGATGAAAAGGGATGCTATTTGTGAATTCAAATTAATAGTATGAGCAAGGCATAACAAGCGTATCAGCATATGAATCGATATTATCAACACTTGAACATTCAAAACAATAGCATATAACAATTAAGAAGAAAGCAATAAGTTTACCTATGCATGGCTAGGGGACATTAAATAATGAAGAGTGTCTCCTCTTGCAATAGCAGAATCTCACGGTTATTCACCAAATGACTAGATGCACAAGATGAGAAAGAGTTCCCTTTTACAGTGGTGTGGTTTCGAGATCGTCACATGAGCGAATGAGACACGAATGACTAATGGGAAACTTCTCTTATAATGGTGTGATGCCAATGTCATCTTCCGAGGGATGGAATACGAACGTAGTGTGCGGTTCGAAGATTATCACGTGAGGTTTAGGGCATGGACGGCTAAGAGTGTCATCACACATTATGCAGTCCCAAGATTGCCATCTATGCGGTCAGAACGAAGGCAATGAATAGCTTCCTCTTAATAATCATGAGGTATAATAGTCATTAGGTGAATGAATGGAACACATGATGGCTAGGAGTGGTTACCCCCCATAATTATCATGAGGTTGAGTATTCCTATTGCACATGTCCAAAAATCATAAAGCAAGAAAATCATACTTGCAAAAATGAAGTTAAGACGATACGTGATGAAAAATAAATAAGCCAGATGTCAATGCCAACAAGATCATCAAGAATATCAACTTAGAAGTTAGTTGCAAGCTATAGCTATTCTAACCAATTAGCATATTAGTTACATGAGTTGTTAGGAATCAAGTTGGAGGATGATAGACATGAGTTATCTATGATTTTAATGGCTATTTAAGTAAAATTTAGGCCATGAGTTATGTTTCTATTTAAGAATTGATACTTAAATCAACAATATTTTCAATTTAGGTGACTTTGAACCATAAAAACACATTTTAGAGCATTTTAGAGCAAAGATGACTCGATTATCTCTAAAGAAAAAATATTGCAAGACAAATCATGGGCAAGATAGGAGAAAATAACGTCTACAGCAAGTATCATGTGGCATTGGTCGCCCATGATAGAGAGTAATTTGGAGAAAAATGAATCATAGAACGAATCCAGCTCCTTTGGTCGCTCATGATATGAGAGTGGAGATGTGAATAAATTTGGCCACAGCAAGGATCACTCCCCTTTGCTCACCCATGATGAACTGTCTGCAAATCGATGTTTTTACTTTCTTTCATTTAAGTGATACATCGATTCGAATAGAAAACACAATTATTCCTGCAAGTGTTGTATTGTTTGACTTGAAAATCTGAGGAGTTTAAAGAAATAGAAGACACTCATTTAGAGGGGTTAGATAGTTTTTCAGAACATATACAAATAGAACACACTTGTTCATAGTTGAGGAGTAACGATTGTAATCGTGCAAGTAGGGAAGTGTTGTAATCTATTCTATTCCAAAAGAAACTTGAGAGAGACGACTGGAATCATGTGTTCGTGTCTTGTAACAACATCTTGCTAGATGTAATTTAAAGGGGTTTTCTTTTCTTTTCTCTATCACGATGTTTTGTTTCTTATTAATGCTTGAATTTCACTGTTGTTATTGTTATTATAGCATGAGTAAGTAGATCTTTGGGTTTACGAAGTCATATTAACATGAAGTGTGTATTTCATTGTTAATAATCCTTTTAATTATGAATTTCTAGTGATAGAACCTCATAAAAGTTAGGAAAATGTAGTGCACGACATGACTTACACCAGATCTTGATGGAAAATGTTGACAAACAATTCCATCAAGTAGATCTAAGTTACTAGAATAAACTACTCCTGTTAGTAGAGATATTATTAGGAAGTTTGTTGTATGTTTCAAGGAATTTTAGGATAATAAAAGCTTTTAATGCAATTATGAATTGTCTATTCACTTAGAAGAGATACTAGTGATACAATTAGGATTAGAATTGGTTTATTATGAGAAGAATGACCATGAGTTGAGAATTCAGCAGGTAAGTGATTAAAAAGATGAATTGTATTTAAATCATGTTAATATGATAGAGTAACTCTATTATGTACTGTGATTTTTGTGTGTTAAAGTTTTCTTGTTCTGCATGTTATCTTGGTGAAACTTTATAATTAATATAGTTTAGATGTTAACTATGGGTTTAATTCATTAAGTTTCAATTATTCGATTGCTAGATAATAACCAAGAGGGTGGGTATTAATATTTGCTGACGATCTTGAGAAATACGACCTGTAATCTATTCCTCTACTATAATTGATAGGTGCACTTGCCTAGCATTGATCAGATCATAGAAAAAAGATAATAGAAATTAATTTATTAAAACTTGGTCAAGACAAAAAGAGGACTAAGCTCTTAGTTGAATGATTAAGTTTTTAAACCAAGCTATCTAGAACAAAGCTTAGGAGCAGCCATTAAGAGGGCTAAAGGCTAAAATTAGGAGCACCTACTCAACACTAGAAATTTGCTTATGTGGAATCTAAAAACAACTTGACTCGAGCTTCAAAGCTACAATTTTGAGCAGCAAAACAACAAGGTGAATAGCACCAGCAATAGGATTATTATGGTAGCACTGACACAGCTTAGAAAATTGATCATATCTACCTCATCTCAGCCTTGATTGAAGAGATACAAATTGTTACAAAAAGAGAAAAAAGAGATCTTAAACTTTCATGTTCTGTGTTTTGAGTAATTCCATTTACATCAGTGTTGAAATTGATCTTGAAGTTGTTATTTCTGCACTACTAGCATCCCTATTAGCAGCTTTAACATTGTTTAGAAAATTGAATGCATCTCCTTTACCCAAGCTCCTTTTTATGTGATTAAAAATCCTATGGAAACATAAGAGAGAGATCTATAACTTTATATTTAGGTTTTTGAGAGATTCTAAATGTATTAAGATCGATTTTTATCATGTAATTACTATATGTCAGTAGTGGTGCCAAATTTTCATAGATTTGATAGAGTTCGGTAAATTATGGATAATTATTTCGTTTGGGCTCATTTTGATGTGATTCAAAATCTTGTGAAAAGACAAGACAGAGCTTTGTGACTTTTATGTTTTGAGTTTTAAGAGATTCTAAATGTATTAAGGTTAGTTTTTGTTGTAAAGTTGTTGCACAGGCAATGGTAACTCCCAGAGTTGTGGATTTATCACAGTTTTGTAAATTGTATATACTTTTTTCATCCAATCTCCAATCAAGATGATTTAAAATACTATGGAAAGAGAAGAAGTAGATTCAAAACTTTCATATTTTGAGTTTTGATGAGTTTTGCTTGTTGTTGGTTTTTATGCCTTGGATTTGTATAAAATATAACTTTTAAAACACAACTCGAAGTGGGAGCTTTTCAAAATTTATAAAACTAATTGATCATGTCCAACTTCAATTAGCAATTATCTACAATAATGGCTAGCGCACCTACCGAAGTAGTATAGAAAGAATTAGGTCGGATCCGAAGGGAATGGTAACATCTATCATACTCACATTTCTTCTATTATCTTAGCCAAGAAAAATTTAGCAAAACATAATGGAAATAGAAGTTACGCTAATGTTAATAATATTCACACTTGTTTTCTGAGCAAAGTTAGGGAATCGGCTTGCGACTATGCAAGATGACAGCTTAAGATTTGCTTCACCAACTCTTTATCATGTGATTTCTTAAAACCAAACTCAAAGAGAGAGTTGTTTGTTTGGGTATTTGCACCACCAAATTCACTGAGTTAAATTTGAGACTGTCCCAAATTCATAAACTCTAGATCTATACCAAACTGTTGGAATCCCTTCACAAGCTATCATTGGCCCAAATCTGCTTAAAGAACAAGAATCCTTTGTTTTTAAAACCAACTCAATCAATTTCAAAACAAGTGACAGAAAGTCTTCACCCGCCCTCTCTTGAGATATTTAGGATCGACTCCATTAGTAGCTATAGATCTATTCAAAAGAATGACCTTCCAGCCAATTCGGTTGAAATCAAACATGAATCTAATTCATGTACCATGCAATTAGGCTCACGAAAATAAAATCAAGCTACTAATTACAAACACCCAGTCAATATTGAATTGAAAGAGCATTTAAAATCACATGAATGAGGATCTGAGTTCACAAACCCTAAGCTGTAGGAGATTATTTCTCCATGGATTTAGGCATTATGAACATTATCTGAAGAAATAATATGAAATTAATCGAAAAATATTAATATTTCACACAAGGTCTTGCAGAAATTACAAACAATGGGTTAATATGGTTTTTACCCATAAAACTTTGAAAGTCTCTTAAGCAAGAAGAAATGAGATTCTTTTACTCTAAAAATTCTCTCACTAAGCTACGCTAATTTTGTATACTGTACAAAATCTCTATGGGTACAACACACTTATTACAACACTATGCACGCTTATTTATAGGACAAGGGTACAGAAAGAAATGATGATATATTGCAGATGTGGCAAATTTTGTATAACAGAATGCAGATTCTTCATCTACGCACGCGTCTGGATCAAGCGCTAAAATAATCGCTTCATCGAGGGGAGAGTTAAGGGCTCGAGTGCTGTATTAAGGATAAGGCTCGACCTGAGTTAATAAAACGCCATCGTTTCTGTCCATTCTTCAATCGAGGGCTAACTTAAGTGCTGTCAAGGGCTCAGTTGCTCTAATGATTTGAGGTTTGACATAAGTACGGTAAAGGTCTGTACATCACTTTAGCAACTGTTGCGGGTTAGATTTAAGGCGCGACATTGAGGTGAGACAAAAGCTTTTCTTCAAGTTTGGGCTCGATTTCCTCAAAACAATTATCAAGGGTCACATGGAGGACTAAATTTGAGGCGTGACATACCAATTTATGCTTGTTTTGCCTTATACTTTGGCCTCGATCGGTATTTATTCAAGGCGCGATAGATCCATTCTTTACTTTTGTTGTTGTTTTGCTCCAAATCTAATGACAAACAATGTAATTCTTCTTCTTTTTATTCAAGTATCCAAAAAACAAAAATTTATCATTAAAAACACCAAATTCATAAGAATTTAATCAAAAAGTCATCAAAATAAGCTCGAATTCTTATGACCATAATAGAATAAAATTAACTTATTAAGTCCAAAAAGCGTTAATACAGAATTACATGTGAAGTTGCAGCATCTATGAGATTTCGTACAACAGCATGTATAGGACCAACAATGAAAGGAAAGAGTAGCATAATTTCAAGGAAATATTCGCTTGAGCAAATAATCTGATTCAACTTATATTATTAACTAAGCTTATGGACTAAAAAACAAAAAGTGTAGCAATAAACTCTTTTTTTGAGATACTTGACAACATGGAACAATAAGTTATTTCCAAGTCAAGAGGTACCAAAGGAGTCTTATATTCACTATTGTGACAATTGGACAAGCTTGTACATGAATATTTGTTATAGAAAAGGTTGTTTCTCCTACAAGTTTTATGATAATGCAGCATTTTTTACAGACAAATAAAAGGAGTAGAATAGAGGAAGGAGCAGTGAGTAAAATATCGTTACAGCCTTCACATTGATGTCTAGTAGTAGCAAAGACTAGTCGAAGGTTGCATGAACAAAGAATGATATATATCACCTGAGACAAATCCTTTAAAGACTCTCTGCAACTTGAATTCGTTTATAACATTATTAAAAGTTAGATAGAATGCAAAACTTATTTAGAATAATGTTTCAAAGAGGCAAGTTATGGGATGGCAAGTTAAAATAAAACAACAACTACACTAAAGATTAAAATATGAGTTACTCTACATTGATCTAAAAGTAGCAAGAAAGTTAGAAAACATATATCAACAAAGTTTAGCATTGTAGCAACTATACTGGAAAGTCCACTAAAGATGTCAAGCTAAACCTTCATCAAAGTATCAAAAGCCAATATCGAATTTAAATGATGAGTAAACCAAAACTTGAGAATGTAATTCAAGCCAAAATTCATAAAAATGCAATGGGTAATGGGTACAAGAAGAAAACAACACTTGAAATTTTGAACCACACTTATCAAAGTGATACTTTTCACTTCAGACCTGCTCTTTCGGATTGCACCTATTTAGCAAAACGTGCTCCCCACCATTTGACAGGGGAACAATACTCAGCAAGATACAAAAGTGAGCTAGAATTAATAAAAAAAGAGACAAAAATGGCGAAAAGACAAAGAAACTCTTATATAGTCATCAATATCTCACAATAAATTTTCTACCTAAGACACAAATTTGCTTTTGTTCCTCAACAACTAAGAATATTGGGACTGTTGTTCACTTGTTTTGCTCTTCCTTATTACTGATTCTCTTCATGCCACTACATTTTTCTTGACATATGTTAATGAAAACTACCTTCAAAATGATAAATGGTTGTCACGAACAAAATGAAGGGGGCTAGCTTTTAAATGCATTGACAAAATAAGGATGAACAGAAACTAATAATCTGATCCTATCAAGGTTACCAAAAGCTTAATAAAAATTTGCTCCTTGTTTAGATGCGTGGCCTTGAAATGACTTAGGAAGTTGTGGTTCTCTTGAAATGCCAACAACGACAGAACTTGTAGTAACAAAAAAAGAATAAGGATATCGAGAAGATGGGGAAGAAGATGTAATGAAGAAGAAAAATAAGAGTGCACAGTAAAAAAAAAAAAGAGTAGGAATGTAATGGAAAAAAATTGGAATATGGTAAGAGAAGGAAGAACAAATATTTTAACAAAAAATGCGGCAAATGTTGTTTTCTTGTGCTTAAAGCCAATCAAATTTTGGCACCTCTTTCATGGTACAAATTGATAAATTATGTAAGCTTCAAAAATAGGCCTTAAAGTAGACTTGGTCTCTTGCTTAAATCAGTGGACCAACAATTTCAGAAACACTATTTATTTATTGTTGGTATAGATACTGAAAAGATGGTGGACTATGAATGAAACAAATATCGTCTATAATAATTGACGTGATATGCTCATCAAATAAAAAAAAATTCAATTAAGCATGAGATCAAAATCAAAATTATCACCCTATATGTGAAGAAACTCCCCATTAAAGGAGATACATCAATAATATCACTAAGAGAATTTGATTGTTTGGCAAGTGCTACGCTAAATTTTCACAGTATGAATTCATAAGAAAGGTAACATGCCAAGCAGTAGTGTAGATATTTCGCAGTGCACATGTAAGCAAAACTTTACTTATTTAATAAATTAATGCACCAAGCAGTAGTGTAGCTAGTTCAAAGCGCACACGTGCTGGGCAAGACTTTAGTCATTCAAAAGGTCTTAATTAATGCCCAAATCCCTTTGACATAGCCTGAAGGACTTTGGTTAGGGGAAAATATAGATGATTAAATTTAATTATAAAGATTTTGAGGCTAATTATTTCATTTGGATTTAACTATCCAGGCTAAAGTGACTGGGCATAGAGAGTTATGCATAGTTATTTGGGATAATTAAGGGAGATTTGATATGATAGGTTTAGAGTAAGGCTCGTCGAAATTAGCTTGCCCAATTCCCATCCTTCTGAAAGTGGCTCACATATTACAAATAAAAGACCTTAATGGGTTTGGATCCATAAGGGAGTCCACCTCTATTTCCATTATGAAGGGACTCATCATAGTCATTGGTTGCCCGTGTCATATAATGAATGACATCAATAGATAGATTCCTGACATATACCCTTAGTCCCCATCTCATTCTGATAAAAGAAATTTGGGACAAATGCTGTGTTGCTGGATTTCTGTCTTGGTGAATCAATCACTTGTCTTAAGTAAGAACATATATCAATTCATCCTGCTTAGTGAGGTTGATGCTTCTTAACTCCTTCACCTGTCACACGTGTAGTAGAACCTATTGAGACTGTCTACTCTTCCTCCATACATGATTCTCTCTTGATCATCCCCGTATGTGTTGTTTTCCTATGTTACATGCAGCAGTAGTCACGCGACACCTATGTGATCAGATCCTTACCCACACATATACCTTTACAAAAACTTACAAACGAGGACTTTCTTAAAGTTGTTAGTTTTTTTCCGTTAAGTTTTGACGCTTGGCATCATTTCATTCGCTGGAAATTATTAATTCAAATTAATAAAATAATTAAATTAAGATAAATTTAATAAAATAATTAAAAATTCCAAAATTAATTTAACATTGTAATAATTAAAATGAAAGAAATAGAAAACTCTATAAAAAATAAATAGGATAGAATATGTCTGACAAACAACCGTAATTACTAGTGGTTCTAATTACATTGTTCTTCGACTTCCCTCACTTTTTCCCTAAATTGTACAATATATTAACTTTCTATACTTAATAAAAATAGCTTATCCAACAAAGCCTCCACTTGCTCAAAGAAAAAAGAAAAAAAGTAGAATATGTAAAGCTGTTATTGTATTATGAGTACTAATAGATTGCTTTTGGCTACATTAGTATATGTTTCATTATGTTAGAGAAAATAAAAGTAGTGTCAGGATCCTTAATCAACATACCTTATCTCTGTGTGTGTGCATGCTTGCATGTGTGCGTGGGTGCTTACATGTGTGGTGTGCACGAATTTTACTTGAACAGCAATGCGAGGGAAGTTGAAGAGCATTGTAACTGGAACCACTAGTAGTAGTGAATGTTTATCAAATATATTCCCATCTTATTTGTTTTTTTATAGAATTTTCTATTTCTTTCGTTTTAATTTTTACAACTTTAAATTATTTTTTTGAATTTTTATCATTTTTAATTATTTTATTAAAATTATCTTAATTTAGTTATTTTATTAATTTGAATTAATAATTTCCAACAAATGCAAATGTGTTAAGTGTCAAAACTTAATGGAAAAAACTAAAGATACTAAGAAAGTCCTCGTTTGTAAACTTTTTCAAAGGATAAGGACTCGAATAGGAAAAAAAAGGTTTAGGATAGAAATAGAAAAATAATAAAATGTTGAGGACTAAAAACATACTTCTCCCTTTTAAAATTTAGCATTCTTTTAATTTTTTGAATAAAAGAGAACATAACTTTCTTTTCCCTATAAGAAAAATAAAATTTAACAAACTAAAAGCAAAAAGAGTTGAAAAATTAAAAAATACTCACATATTAGAAAATTTCTTGAAATGAACTATAGTGATCTAATTCTAACTAGTAGATATGTAGACACTTGAAGGGTGAGCTAAAATCTAAAAAAATAAATATTCTTTTTTTCCTATAGTGTTTTGTAGAAAAAGTTTCCCATGATAAAAAAAAATAAAAAAATAAAGAGTTATATAAATATCAATAAAATTAGACAATAATAGTATTTAACATAGTAATATTATGTGGCAACTGTTTAGATTTTAATAGGTTAGCTTGAATCTAATATATTTGGTTATCAATCTTTTACATTAAAAGATTTTACAAGATCAATGGCTTTTTCTTCATGGGAAAAGGAAAAAATAACAATATTTTGAAGAAAAATTAAAAAATGACATGAGGGCAAAAATAATCCCAAAACTCAGCAACTTGAACTCATCTCTTCAAAAGATGAATTTAGGTTGTATTGACCTCGTCCGTTGAAGATATGAATTGATTGAAATTATCTTGAACTCATCTCCTAAAGAAACAAGTTAATACATGAACTTATCTTTTTAAAAAATGGTTTATTATAGTTACACTAAGCTATCTATTGAAAAGACGGGTTCACTACAATTCAAACTCATCCTTTCAAAAGATGAGTTTAACTTGCCTATTTTGTTTTTGTCTTAGTGACATTTTTGTAATCTTTATTAAAATATTATTTTTTTTTCTTATCCCTTTTTTTCTCGATCATGGTTGGGTGGCGACTTCAAAATAATTGACAAACCTGTTTCATTAATTCCTGTGATGATTCATGTTAAATGGGTTTATTTCAAATTAATGAAAACAATAATAAAAAACTCAAATTTAGGCTTGACATTGAGCATTACATATTGTAAAGATATATTTTATTAAATCTAATATACAATGTGAATTATTTGGGCCAACAGTAGATGCCGAAATGGCAAATAGGGGGAAGGAGGAGGAGAAGTGACTTGGTTGTTAAAACTTTTTGTCAAAAAATTTAAATTAAATACTTTTTTAATAAACTTTGTTTATTAAACTACTTATGAAATTAATTACAAACTTATAAAACTTGATACTAAATAAAATGATTCAAAATTCAAGAACATTCTGTGAAGTATGATGTGAATGTTAGTGATATGTAACAAACAAAATAATAGAAATTAAAAAGCAAGAAAATAAGAAGTCTATAGAGGTTCATCTTTGTGAGTCAGTCCTCTCTTCCAACTCTATTATTGGGGATCTAATCTTCCACATCGGTCGTTCCACTAATCTAATAAGTAAAGAAGAGTTACAAACTAATGGCCCTTGCTATATTCTTCTTACCTATCTTCAGCTATGCACAAACTACAAGACTATTCATAACATAACTTCTATGTTAATCCTCACTCACAATAGTAAGAGAATAGTTACAATATGAGATAATATAAGTTCTCAAAAAATAAGCTTGAAACTTAAAAAAAATATATATAAAAAGTTAAAGATCACAGTGTCTATAATGTCAAATAGGCTTGTTTAGATTGTATTGTGAAGAGAGATTGAATTCTTTTAAACTTTTATAATTGTGTATTCGAGAATCTTGAAAACTAAAGAATATATACTCTACAAAGGACTCTATTGATGATATTGTTGAACGGTCACATTAAAGAAATATCTTCCATACGTCTCTTGACTAGACTGAATGAATATACTTGATATCCCTATATTTATGAGATTTGAAGTCTTATCAGAAATTCAAAAATTAAATTGCTTGAAAATATCTTGTATCAGTTGTTGATCTCAAGTGTTTGTATAAAGTAAATCATTGATATTTATCTTAATTTGAATCTTCAATAGTCTTACTTGAATCAAATTTGAAAAAAAAAATCTTGAAGATCGGATAAGCTTGAGTTGTTATAAAAAATATGGAAATACATATCTTCTTTTCTTTTGGTGATTTTGGTAAATATACCAAAAATAAAATCTTCATTAAACTCAAACCTGAATTAAGTTGCAACTTATAATTATCTTTTAATATCTTGGATTGAAATATAACCAACTAAAAAAAGTCCTAATGAATTATCATCCTTCTTATGTAGAACAAATTAAGCTTAATTAGTGGATTTAGGCCTTTAACAAGTTAAGAAACCAACTTATACTTTGATGATCGTGAAACTCCTCATAAACGTTCATTCTGTAAATTATAAATGTCTTTCTAATATCTTCTCATGTGTCTATTGGAGTGTCTTTCTATTTGGTTGCTTAAGTGTATCATATTAATAGAATACTTTGTTCTACACACTAAAGCAAATTTATTAGTTATTTCTTACCTTTTTGTTAGCATCAAAACTAGTTTAAAGAGAACTCAACATTCTCCCCTTTTTTATGATAACAAATTCTCAAGTGATAAACCTTTTTATTATAAAACTTTTTAGATTAAAAAAGTTGACAACCTAGAAAAATAAAACATTTTAAAAATAGGTCTGTCATACAAGTTTATCACTATTATCTCCCCCTTTTTTGTTATCATAAAGGAGATAAATAGCCTTTTATTTTATAAGCAACTTCCCCTCAACATATACCATATACCATAAATCACAAATAATAAAACTATATTAGAAGCACAAAATATCCAAAAACATAACAAAATTAAAGTTTAAGAAGATATCAAGTTGAAATAGTTAAAAAAGCAACCATAAATTAAAGGAACATTAACAGAAGTCTTTCGAACATCAGACACATAAAAATTAAACTATTTTTTCTTTCTCTTAGGTGGTTTAAAAGCTTTTCTTGCAGTTGTTTTAATTCTACCTCTAGTTTGTTTTAGAATGAAAGAAATTGGAACCACATTGGTGCATTGATGAGCAATATAGTCTGGTTGAGCTTTAGTTTGTATTTCTACAAAAGTTGGGTTCTCTGAGCTTGGTTCAACAATGGGAGATTCAGTTTTCTTTGGTTCAAGATCCTTTTGAAGAACAGAGAGGCTATGATTATGATTCTTTTGTGCAGGTGGTTCGGAAGAGGGATTCAAAATAGGTATAGGAACATCATAGGAATCAATCATAGGATTAATTACAAGGGTTTCATGTTCATTCTGCTCAAGCATCTTAATCCCATGATGCGTACTCATCAATCGTATCAAATTATAAATTTATAAACCCAATGAAATCTAACGACCGAGCCAGGTAAGTATACCTATCTAACTTAGTATATATTTTAGTGAGTGTTGTCCTTAAGGATCATGAAAACAAATACTAGTATTACCCATTTTCTACTATTTAGCCTAACTCTTTAGATAATGATTAATTAATTAAACTACTAATTGACTAAATTAGCAAACACTAAGATTAATCATAAGTGCTTTCATGATATGTATTCAATCATAAAACATACCCCTCATTTTGATCTATCATAAACCTTAGATTTCTTATGTTAATTGATTGATTAATGAATTGTTTATGCTTTGCATTATAGGATCTCTCAAGTAAATCAATTACTTCATCAAGTTAATCAATTCTTAACCCTGATGAGATAGTGGAGACTTCTCCCTCACTAACGCCATATAAAATCGCATAAAGTTCATGATCTCTATGGTAAGAATTAAATATTTATGCAAAAAATCGAAGTTTCCCTACCTCTAGGTGAAACATGGAATTTCTCTATTTATGAGGATCTATTCTATTAGATGAAACCTCTTTCTATCTAATAAGAATAAAACACGCAACTAATTCTGCACATAAATCAATCATAAGGCAATAAAATCATATGAATAGATGCAAAGGCATAAACTTTTTATTAATAAAAAAATGATATTCAAACACATAGGTATAGGGTTTCACAAGATGCAAATATAAACATCTACTTCTATGGAGTTTACAATAAGAATAAGAAAGCTAGAGGAAATAGAGTTAATCATGATGTAACAATAAAACCCTTATAGATGTCTTGTGAACTTAATGATGCTCAAGCAATTCTTCTCTGAAGTTTGTCATTTTTCTCTCCAAAGGTTGGAAAATATGTCTAATTTGTCAAGTATGAAAACAAGGCAGTTGTTTATAGTTTAGGATGGAAATAAGGCTCACAACCAGCTCTGCACGGTCGTACTCGGGGTAGGACTGAAATTTTGTTCCATTGATATTGGAACTTTACAATGTGCATGACTTCGTTTGCATAGCTGTGCAAAAGGCAGGACAAAAATCAGAAGCTCTATTTTTGCATTTTTCTCCTATTCCCTAGCTTCTACATGGTCATGCTTGAGTAAGGGCATAAATTTACTTACTATTTATTTGTTCCCTATGATCTTCCTGCTTGTGTTGAAGGAGGGACTAGAATTTAAAATCCCACTGGTTTGTTGCCTGCCTTAAGTTTCGCCATGCATAATGTAATGCATGGCAAAATTTAGCTCCTGACTAAAACTTATCAAATTTGCCTTAATTTCGCTTGAATCATCTTAAAATCTTACAGTTATGTTCTTAAAGCCTTGAAATAACTAAATCACAAGAAATACATCACAAATACGTCACAATAAGCACTAAGAATATGGGTTTTTTGACACTTATCATCCCACTACTTAGAGAAGTATTTCGATGCATAACTAGGGTCTTCATAACATTTCATTTATTGGTACTGTATCGCCTCCTTCTTGATTCATACCTTGCTATGTTTCTTGTAAAGGAGTTGTTGGTAAACTTCTTCCAATCCTGGTAGGGGTTATGGAAGTTGTCCATCTGACTTTTCCTTTACATTTTTAATAACAAGAGGCTCCATTACTATTTTAAAATTTGTGAAGCTCCTTTTACAAAGTCCGCCAAGTCTAATGTCCTCTTCTTTAGACCTTTAACCTCTTTACTCAAGATTCATGATTATGCTTTCTTGAAGCTGATTGCGTTGCCAGAGTAATCTCATCATAATTGTCTTCTAAATCGTCTACTCCAACTGTAGGTTCATCCATGATCTCCAAATTTTTCTTCTTGTCAAACCTCCTCTTTATTCTCCTTTCCGTTTCAACAGTTGTCTCTTTTCCTTTTCTCTTTTTATTCTTCCTAACATTAACATTTTACTTGTTCTTCACAAGCAGCACTTCTCCTTACATTAATCATCTAATCTAGTGAATCCCTGTGAGTGTATCTAAGATCCATATACACAGCACAATCACCTGAAAAAACTGCATTTCTCTCCATACATGGATAGTCATATGATAAAATGTGCCTTGGTTATTCTTTTTACAGTAATCTTCCTATAGTCTTCTTCAGGAATTCTTATTCCTTTCTCTTTCAAAAGTTCCATAATCAAATCTACCTATGGCTTTTTATCCTTATTTGCAAACAACTTTTCAAGAATCTTTCTAGCCACATTACTTCCTTTCCTTTTGCTATCCTTAGGATTATCTTAGCCTCATCCACATATAAGTAAGCTCTACAACCCTTTCTAGGTAAAACACATGCATTGATTACCTTGTGTATTCTAACTAGCAAAGGAAATTGAATCATAACCATATTTTTGTGATTTAATCTCGAATCCATCATTAAGAAATTCAAATAGTTTAATCTTACTCATATTCAACAATTCCTCATCATCATCTTCATTTTTCAATCCCAAAAATCTAATCAAATCATTTTTCTTGCTTTCTACATTCTGTCCACAAACATTTAACTTCAATCCATCTTTTTCCTTGAATCTAAATTCTCATAAAGATCAGAAATTACTTCACCCAGCATAAAACACTTCAAGGTAAACATTTTTACAACTTACTCTTTATACCATTTTCAGTACGAAAATCCATGTCCAGAATAGTACAATCCATGAAACTTAGGTTTAAAGATTACCTTTTTCTTTCCTTTACGATCCTCTACAGATTTTTCTTCTTCACTTTCGAAAACACTATCCAATTCATCTTCATTCTTACTTCTTTCACAAGATTCTCTAGATTCAACATATCGTTCCACTTCAATAGTTTGAGCGGTTTCTAGGGAGTTTTCTGGATTAGGGTTTGATGCATTATCGTTTGGAGAATCTTCATCTTAGATTTTGATTGGGGCTTGGCTAGAAGTTTTGACTCAAGAAAGCATGGCTGCAGTTCTTGAAGATTATCTTGGGGCTATTGATGAAAACATGATGATGGTTTGAAGAAATGAGAGAGAAAGAAAGGATTTTCTTTAGCGAAGAGAGCAGATATGAGATATATAGAGAAAAACTACATTTTAAAGATTTTGAAAACTGCATTTTAGTTATTTTTTACATGTAGCATGCAATGGCTAGAAAAGATATTAATTCTCCTCTTTTTTGTTTTAAAAAATAGTAAACATTATAACCATTATGTAAACAAATTTTAATTAGATTATATTAAAGTCAAACACAGATAAACACAACTAATAATTAAATAAACGAACAAAAAGGAAAAACAAACACCTATTTCATTTCTTATAAACACAAACCTTGTTTTATCTAAGGGATTAGTAAAAATATCAACCAAATGAAATTCAATATTGACAAAATCAAGATTAATGTCTCCTTTATAAACATAGTCTCTTATAAAATGATGTCTTGCTTCAATACGTTTAGATATGGAGTGATGAATTGAAATTTTTGTAAGATTGATAGCACTAGTATTATCACATTTTATTGGAATATTTTTGCAAACAAAACAATAGTCACACAATTGTTGTTTAATTCATAGTATTTGAGCACAACAATTTCCAATTGAACCATATTATGCTTCAATTGTTGATAGGGCAACAAAATTTTGTTTTTTGGATGATCAAGACACTAACTTATCCCTTAGAATTTGATAGGTACCTAAAGTACTTTTTATATCTTTCTTGCATCTAGCATAATCAACATCTAAGTATCCTATTAAACCGATATTCTAGCCTTTAGGATATTAGATTCCTAATTTTGTAGTGTAACATATGTATTTAAAAATTCTTTTGAGAGCTATTAAATGTGTTTTAGTTGGATTTGTCTAAAAATTAGCACAAACACAAACAACAAACTAGATGTCTAATCTAGATGTAGCTAAATACAACAAAGATCCAATTAAACTTCTATAAAGCTTTTCATTAACCCTTTTACTAGAGATGTCAGGATCAAACCTCAATAATGTTGTCATAAGGGTAGCAGCTCCTTTGATATTTTCAAAACTAAATTTCTTGAGCATTTGTTTAGCATATTTTTCTTAGTGAATAAGTATTCTTTGTGAAGTTTCTTTGATTTGCAATTTAAAAGAGAAATTTAGTTTACCCATTAATGACATCTTAAATCAGCCTGCATTAACTTTGAGAACTTCTTACAATATACCTCATTAGTAGAACAAAAAATAATATCATCTATATAAATATGAACTATTAAAATATCTTTATCAAAATGTTTTATAAAAAGACTTGTGTCAACCTTTTGTCTTGAAAAATTGTTTTTGATAAGAAATTCACTTAGTCTTTCATTCCAATCTCTAAGAGTTTGCTTTAAACCATAAAGTGCTTTTTGTAATTTGACAACATGATCTTTTTTAAACGGATCTTCAAAACCTGGAGGTTGTTTAACAAACACCTCTTTTTTTATATATCCATTTAAGAAAGCATAAGCTAATAATAATCTAATAGTTTCTAATCTAGCAACCGAAGCATAAGTTTCATCAAAATCAATACCTTCTTCTTGCAAATAGCCTTTAGCTACAAGTCTTATTTTATTTATGACTATCTTACCTTGTTTATCAAGTTTGTTTTTGAACATCCATTTTGTTCCAATAGTGGACTTGTCCTTTGGTTTGGGAACAAATGTCCATACTTAATTTCTTTGAAACTATGCCAATTCTTCTTGTATAGCATTAATCCAATTATTGTCTGACAACGCTTCATTTACACTATTAGGTTCAATTTTAAATAATAAAATAAATTGATTCTCAAGATCTTGTAACTTAGATCTAGTTTTGATTCCATAATCTATTTTGCCTAACACTTAATCCAATGGATAATATGATTTAAATCTCTAAGGTCTAGAAGATTTGATTATAACCTATCTAGGTTCAGTAGTACCTTCTGGAAAACTGTCCGAGCAAGCGTTTGACAGACTTTCTGTTGAAGTGTCTTTTGGAACGTCTATTCGATTATTTGACCAACCTTCAGCTCTAGGTTCAATTGAACCTTTAGCTTTATATTCCAGAGTTACTCCAGCTGTATCTTGTATACCTTATCTGTAACGCCCTAAAATAAGGCATTACAACCCGCCACGTATCCCATCTTATATAGGATACGCAAAGGCTCTATTATCCACAATTTGTAAAATCATCACCCGTAAACACTCATGGGGTAACTCATAGGATACCAAACCTGTTTAAAATAAAAACTCATGCTTCATAAAACATAAACTTCTTGTTCAAACATAAAATCCAAGTTGACTTCACAGTCAACAAATTCAGTAGAAACTAAATACTGTTTACATTAAAATCTTTTCAATTCAAACCAACTATGAATCCAACTATGATCTCAAATGATCAAAACATGTCTTCTTTCAAAAACTTGGTATATGAAGCCTAACTCTCGGCTGGGTAGTCGGGTTCACTATCGCCATCCCTGCTATCAAAGAATAAATCATAACCGGATAGATCATACACTATATCTTGTTCACCTATACCTGAAATTTTAAAGAATGAGCGGCGACGCCCAGTACGATAACTCCAATCCAAAAACAAATGCATATGCACATACAAAAGGCATACAATTCATGCAACTTAAACTAATGCAAACAATCATATTATTATCTTTCTTAAGCCAACAAAACAACACAGTCCAATATCAGGCATACATTAATCCTGAACTCAGAGTTACTCAGACTCCATTAAAAATCAAACAACTTTTTGAAAATAATAATCATACACATATATGGATAAGTGGGTACTCCCCAAACACCCCGAATCCATAACACCTAATTCTACCGGAATCATATCAAGGCACGAGTCCACTAGGGATAACCTCACACCAAGATCATCACGGTGCCTCACCAGTATCACTGTCTGCTAGGTCTTTACTGGTCAAAGCCAAGCACAATCAATCATACAACTATTAACCCGAATAACGATTCAGTTTATTAAGAAATTCTATTTCTACAAGCATTGAATCGATACTAAACTTACAGGCAAAAACAACAAGCAAGGATTGGTCGTACCTTTGTAAATTTCAGGAATATAAATCAAATCCGCAAAATCTGATACCAATCAACAACAAAGACAACCCAAACTCCACAAACTCCTATATCCACACCAACAACAATTTCACAAACTCTAAATGTCCTGTTACAACATATATATATATATATATATACACATCAACAGATATGATCGCATTATCAAAATACCCTAACAAACATGAATTTTCCAAAAAATCCTAACCTGAAAAGAAATCTCCGTTATCTGCACTGTCTATCCCGATCAAACTTCACAAACACCAATTATTTTACCCAAAACCCTAATATGCACAACAATAAGAACGTATGAGCATTGTTTAACCCATATTTTGTTTGAATCCATCATAGAGGAGATAAACTTACTATTTTGAATTGCTAAAACCGACTTGCATTCACCAATTCACAGATCTCACACGTGCTAGGGTTTCCTCACAAGAACCTTCATGCAAAATCCAACTCAAACCCTAAGAAAACTTATACAATTTCATATTTAATCCATAAGAGAAGATTAAAATCACTTATTTTGGATCAAAAACACCCTCCGGATGATTTTCCAAGTCTAGATCTCTAAGAACACTCCAAAACCTCTTTGACGCAAGAAGAAAATGATAAAAGAAAATCCGTCGAAACTGTTTTTCGCGTCTCGTATTTATAGAAATTTGGTCATACGCCGGCCTTATGCCGGTGGCGTACATATAGATCTTGCCGGCGTACACCCTACACTAGCAAAATTTACACAAGCATAGGTAGCGTTCATCGGGGCTTTGAATTCTCAGAACTTCAATCCTACTACATACGCTGGTAAATCCATGCCCTATGCCGGCGGCGTTCCCAACCGGCATTAAGAGAAACCTTAGTGTACACCGGCAGCGTTCCATCCAGCGTTAAGAAAAATGCTACTGTTCCCATCCTACGCTGGCGGCATAGATTCTCTAGGAGCGGGCGTACAATCTGTCAAAAATTGCAGAAATCCGAACTTTAATATTTGTCCTACAACTAAACTTAAACTTTCACAATTTACTTGTTTTGACCTTAAACTCATTCCATATCATCTCATGATTCATAATGCATTATATTTTCATATTTATTTCTGTATTTTACATTGTCTATGATTTAAATGTTCATCCTTATCATTTTTATTTATAATAGCATCATCAACATCATCTAAAATTCTATTATCAATGAACTTGACGTTTATAGATTCTTCTACTATTGTAGTTACTTAATTAAAAACACGAAATGTCTTACTGGATGTAGAATAACCAAGAAAGATTCCTTCATTAGCTCTTTCATCAAATTTACTAATATTCTCTCTAGATTTGTTGATGAAGCACTTGCTCCCAAATATGTGAAAATATGACACATTTGGCTTCTTAACTCTATACATTTCATAAGTTGTTTTTCTATGTCAAAGGTCTCACATAAACACGCTTAGTAATATAACATGATGTAGATACTGCCTCTATCTAAAAATATTGAGCTATACCACTTTCATTTAATATGCTTCATGTCATTTCTTGTAATACTTGACTTTTCCTTTCCACGACTCTATTTTGCTAATGAGTATATGGAGTAGAAAAATTATGTTTTATGCCATTTTTCTAACAAAATACAATAAAATTTTCATTTTTAAATTCTTTACCATGATCAGTTCTTAAACTTATGATTGAAAAACCTTTTTTCATTTTGAGCTTGTTTTAAAAAATTTTCAAAAGAATTAAAAGTATCACTTTTATGTCTAAGAAATAAAACCCATGTAAAACGTGAATAATTATCAACTATAATTAGAGCATATTTATTACCACCTAAGCTTAAAGTTCTTGTTGAACCAAAAAGATCAAGATGTAACAACTCTAAAAGCTCTGTTTGTAGAGATAACATTCTTAGACTTATGAGAAACTGAGACCATTTTATTTTTTGAACAAGAATCACATTTAACGTCATTGTTTGAAGAAATTTTTGGTAAATCAATAGCAAGTTTTCTTTTTGAAAGCTTTTCTAATTGTAAAAAATTAACATAGCCAATTTTTTTGTGCTAAAAAACAGTTATTATTCATTGTTAAAAAACATCTTTAACATCTGCTTTGTAGGTTCTACCATATAAATATTCCTTTTTTGAAGACCTTAAAAAGTTTTTCTTCATTTTGATCAAAAGCTTATACTTTGTCTTTTCCAAAGATCATTTTGTATCTGTTGTACAAAGTTGACTAATACTCAAGAGATTGTGTTTTAGACCTCTTACTAAAGAGACATTCTCAATTGTATTAGAAGGAAAGCCTATGGCACTGGTTGCCATGATTTTTCCTCTACTATCATCACCAAACTTGACATAACCTCCATTTTTCCATTCTAAGCTTGAGAATAACGAAGCGTTTCCAGACATATGTTGTAAGCACTCACTATTAGGTGTCACAATCCTTTTAGTTTTGCTTCGTGTTCCTATATTAATAAGAGAAGTGATCAAACCTTTTTAGGAACCTAAACTAGCTTGGGTCCACTAACATTCAAGCTCGTGTTGATTTGATTTTGTACTTGTTGTTAACTAAGCTTGTTATTTTTATAATAACAATATTTCTTAATATGTCCTACCTTATTACAAAAGAAACATTTGTATGTATTAGATCTTACTAGCCTTCTTTGGTATCGATTTGGATACTGTCTATATACGTTAACATTTTATTTGATATATCTTCTGTTATACTGTCTAACATCTTGTTTGTAGTACCCTTGTTTTGGATACTTACTATTTTGTCTAAAATAGCCTTCAAATAAGCTTATTATCATGCACGATAGTTTTAACATTCACGGTTTCCTTTTTAACACTATTATTTTCTTTATTCAAGGATCCATTTGCCTTTACAAAAATAGTCTTTTTAAATTGATTAGAAGATTCAGCCTTATCATAGCTTAAACCAGCCTTAGAGTTATCAATTCTTTATGAAGATATTAATCTTTTAAGTTTTCTATCACTTTTAGAAAACTTATTAAAGGTTAAACTTAGTTCCTTTGAAAGATTATCTATTCTTACCTTGAGCTCATTAATTTCTTCACATAAAACATTATTTTCATTTTCCAAATCTACTTGATTTTTTGAAGGTTCTTATTATCAACTTGTAAAACTTCAGTATCTATTTTAAAATATCATTTTCATTTGCTAAAAGCGATTCGTATGACGTGCTTCTTCTTTTTCATTTTCTAGAACACCGATTTTCTCATTTGCTTTTCAAGTGCTTTTAAAAGCTTTTTGATTTGTTTTAGAAAACTTTCAGGCATTTCATTATCAGAATTAAATAATACCTCAAATGTGGCCATTAAGCATAGTTTGCTTGTTCTTCATTGTTTGATTAAACGTTTGACTCAACATATGATTATCAAGATCACTCGTGTTGCCATAAGAGCTTTTGTTTCTTCTCATATTTTTCCATCTTCTTGATCAACACAGGACACTCTTACTTGATATGCCTTGGTTCTTGCATTCGAAACAAACTATTTCCTTCTTTTTCTCTTTCTTCTCTTCTTTTGCTTTGAATGGCTTTCCTGCACCTAATTTATAGATTGATTAGTAGCAAAATGCTTAGATTGTTCATTGTGCTTACCATTTTTTTTATCATCTTTGAAAATCTTTGTACCAGCAAAGTCATATTATCATTATTTAATTCTTTGTTTGTCTCAACATTTTGCTCAAAAGCCTTGAATGTTATAGTAGTTTTACCTTTCTATTGATCATTAATATGCTTCAACTTTGACTCATATCCTTGAAGTTTTTATGACGTTGACTCAAAGTTAGTTTGTCTAAGTCATGTGCTTCCTCTATTGCAGTTGTCTTTGAATCACATGAACTTGGTAAAACTCGTAAGATTTTCCTTACAAGCTCATTGTCATAAAATTTTTTACTAAGCAAAGCAAGTTCATTAGTGATTAAGGTAAGCTTATTAAATCCATCAAAGATGGTTTTACCTGGGTGGAATCTAAACAATTCATGATTTTGCATAAGTGCTCCTCTTCTGGTGTCTTTGATTATTGTAGCACCTTCATAAGTTTCGCACAACTTATCTATATTTCTTGGTAGATTCACATGATGAGATCATAGCAAACACAGTCTGGGAGATGCTCATTAGAAGTAAATTCTTTGCTATATTATTCACTTCAGACTTTGCCTTTTCTTCATAGCTAAGATTAGACTACCGGTGAGAATGAATTGTTGATCTCCAAAATGAATGATTTCCATAAAGTGAAATCAGTTGCTTTAATATATGTCTCCACCTTTCATTTCCAATAAGAGAATTAGTTTCATCAAAGAATGGAATTCTGTTGGATGCAATTGTGATTGTGTTATCAACCGTTGATCAACTCTTAAAACAAAAAGGCTACTGCTTTGATACCAAATGTAGGTCCCAAAATGGAAAACAAGAGGGGGAAAGGGGTGAATTGTTTATTAAGCTTTTTGTAGAAAAATTTAAAATTAAGTCCTTTTTTTATTAAACTTTGTTTATTAACCTTATCAAATTAACTACAAACTGATAAAACTTGATACTTGAAGAATGTTTAAATAAAATGATTCAAAATCCAAGAACACTCACGAAGTGTGACATGAATGCAAGTGATATGTAGCAAACAAAATAACAAAAAGTAAAAAGTGAGAAAATAAAGAAGTAGTGATTTATAAAGGTTCTTTCTTGTGAGTCAGTCTTCTCTTGCAGCTCCCTTGCTGGGAGTTTAGTTTTCACACCGGTTGTTCCACTAATCCAATAAGTAAAGAAGAGTTACAAACTCCAATGGCTCTTGCTTTATCTTTCTAGTCTATCCCTAGCTATGCATATATTATAAGACTATTTATAACCTAACTTTTATGCCAATCCTCACCAACAGTAGCAAGAGAATAGTTACAATATGGGATAATATATGTTCTAAAGAATAAGCTCAAAACTTAACAAAAAAATGTATATAGAAAATTGAAGATCATATTGTTTGTCAAAGTGTCTGTTGGAATTTTCAGTAGGCTTTTTTTAGATTGTATTATGCAAAGTGATTAGGATCTTGTCAATTTCTATAATTGTGTATTCGAGAATCTTGAAAAGTGAAGAATACATACTGTTCAAGTGGCTCTCTTGATGATATTATTGAACAGTCACATTAAAGAAATATCTTCCATATGTCTCTTGACTTGGCTGAATGATATACTTGATATCCCTATATTTATGAGATTTGAAGTCTTATAGGAAATTCAAAAATTAAATTGTTTGAAAATATCTTGTATCGATTGCTGATCTCAAGTGCTTGTATAAAGTAAATCCTTGACACTTATCTTCATTCGAATCTTCAACAGTCTTGCTTGGATAAATTTTGAAAATGTAAATCCTTGAAGGTTGGATAAGCTTGAGTTGTAACGAAAAATCTAGAAATACATATCTTCTTCTTCTTCTTCTTCTTCATCTTCTAGTGATTTTGTCAAATATATCAAAAATAAAATCTTCATTAAACTTAAATGATGAATTAAGCTGCAACTTGTAATTATCTTTTAATATTTGGATTGAAATATAACCATCTAAAGAAAGTCCTCATGGATTATTATTCTCCTTATGTGGAACAAATGAAGTGTATTACCTAAAATACACTTAATTAGTGGAGGTGGGCCTTCAGCATATTAAGAAACCAACTTATACTTTGATGATCATAAAATTCCTCATAAACACTCATTCTATAAATTATAAATGTCTTTCCAACTGTTTGCCCAAGTGTCTACTGGAGTATCTTTCTATCTCCTGCTAAAGTGTCTATCATATTAACATAATACTTTCTTCTACATACTTAAAATAGACTTATTAGTTATTTTTTTAATTTTTTTGTTATCATTAAAATTGTTTAAGAAAGAACTCAACAATAATAAAAAGGGATAATGTTATGGATACTACCTAAACTTTTTGAAAATATTCAATTTACTATATGAATTTTATTATGCTAAATGTGGTACTTAATCATAACTTTTCGGGTTACTATTACTACCTATGTCAAATAACTTAACAACCATTTGTGTACAACCATCCATGGTGCGATATGCATCATCTGATTAAAAAAAAAAGAAGGAAAAACCATAACAGAAAATAGAAAAAATTCAAAAAAATAAAAAAAACACAAACCAATTCTTCCTACCATTAGACGCAATCCCATTCAAACTAAAAGCACGATCTCTAATGTCATGATCCAATGGAAATCCCAAGCTAAACCCAACCACCACAAAAAACTACGGTAAGCACACATATAAAAACACCAATAACCAACACATCCACTACCAACAATACATAAGAAGCAAAAAAAAAAAAAAAAAAAAGAATTTCTTAGAGAGGCAGTGGAGATTAGAAATGAGAGAAAGTGAGATGGGTTTAGAGAGAGAAAAATAATTTTTTAATATTTTATGAAGAACAAGATGGTAAATATGAAGCTGAAAGTTGCAAAGAGAAAGAAAACGTAGTTGTAGAAGAGGAGGAAAGTCCTTCCATGAAGCTTGTACGCATGAAAGAAGAACCCAAAACATCAATGGGATAAATCAAAGGAACTGGGAACAAGGACTCCTTTACTTATAATGATGTCACTGAAGAGACTATTAGTAAATTGTTGGAGAAGAGGAGGAACAAGGTTAAGGCACTGACGGAGGTTTTAAGATTGTCATTTCCTTGGATGCTAAATAAGAATCAAGAGGGAAAAAAAAAAAAAAACTGTACCATGTTTTTAGATGAGAATGTGTCTTATTCTATCAAGCTGGAGAAGAGGAAGAACAAGGTTGTTTTATTGTTTTCTTAATTGAAGGGAGGAAAAAAATAAAAAACACAACTTCACTTTACTATTTTTTTTAATTTTTTTCTGTCTTCTTTTTTTCTCCATGTTTTTTTTTTTTTTTTTTTTTACTTTCTTAAATAGATGACATATTACATAATAATTGGACGTATACAAATAGCCGTTAAGTTATTTGATGTAGGTAGTAATAGTGATCTAAAAAGTTATGATTAGGTACTACATTTAGCACAATAAAAGTTCAAATAGTAAATTGAATATTTTTTAAAAGTTCAAATAATATCGATGATATTATCCCTAATAAAAAGGACTAAAGATTTTAGCTTATCTTGCTTTGTATGGGTGCGTGGGTTCTGCAGGCCAATCTACAATCCACTAAGATTGTTTTTTTTTTTTAGTTCTTACTTAACATTACGGATTGCACTTTCTTATTTTTTATTTATCTAATTTTTTTCGTAATGTAGTACTTACATATAATTATTTTAATTGCATTACTGACTTTATGTTTATGTTTTTTAAACTTTCACGATCTGTTTATATTTGTTATCATAATGTTAACCTAATAATCATGATTCTAATCTCTTGATGTTCCTCTAATACTGGCTCCATTTATTATTATAATATTAACCACCGTGTGGCACTAAATTGCTTACAGCTCATGGAAAAACTCATCCCCATAGTGGACAATGACTGAATTACAAACGTCCTCTTATTCAATAGAGGTTTTTGCAAGATAACTATTACTATATTACAGCAAAATTTCTTGACGTGTTCTAATAAATACTATGGAAATGATGGGAACATGGTAGTTCAATGTTTTTTCTCATGGGAGCTTTTGATTTTCCATCTTATGTATATACAAAGTTTGCATGGTTGGCCTTGCTCTCGTAGAACATGAATGCTTAGAACAATTTCTGCCCATAATAAGCATTGAGCTGTAACCTTAATTAAGGAAGGACAAAATAGAAGAACCGAGTTTGAGGTCTTACCCTAAGTAAAATGATAAAATGAGTTTCTCTTCGTCCCCGTTATATGCTAGCAAACAATTCTCTAGATAGAGGTTGATTGATGATGCGGGGTTCCTATTATTATATCTAAAAAGTTTAGATTTATAGATTTGGTGTGGAAGTGACGTTTATTACTCGTTAAAAGATCACCTACTAATGATTGCAAATGAGACATCTATCGCTTGAGAGTACATTTTACATTATAATGTAATCTTATCCAACATTTAATTGTATGGACATAGTAAAAAAAAAAAAAAAAACTCTACTACAGCTATAGTAAAGATCCAATAGAACCAGCATAATATACCAAATCAACTTCCTCAGATGCAAAGTTACTGGTGATTTTCTTAGTGCAGCTACAATCACATCATTCTTTTATGGAGATTTAGGGAAAATAGATTTAGCAAAGCCAACCATCTTTACTTCTTAATAGCTACTAATCTTGAAGGTATAAGTAATGCAAAAAGAGTCATACTTTTATAATAAAATTTGGTGTAATTATATCCATATTAATTATATATAAATCTTTTGGTGAAAGGTATGTAAATTTATATAACAACATAGAAAGAGTAAAGATAAGAAAAGGAATGGAAAATGGATATAGAGCAGGAGGAGAAGGAATGATGAATAGGATATGGACTGTATAAAAGGGTATAAAGAGTATCATGATGTTGATTGAAATTTTATCATTATATTTATATGAAACATATCGGTTTCAGTTATTAAAACTTTGTCACACACACAATCTATATGAAACTTCAATCATTGAAACTTTGTGTATAGTTTGTATGAAACATTGATCATTAAAAGTTTGTCATATAGTCTACATGAAATTTAGTTGGTCGTTAACACTTTCTCCATATGTATATGTTGGTCAATGAAAATATATATTCTATATAAACTTTATCAAATAATCTATAGTAAATGTAAATTTAGTTCATCATTAACACAATCAGTTATAAAGTTTAAAACTTCATCATAATATCGTAGAGTTTATTGGATATTGTGTAAATATTATATGAAAATTTTGAAAAATTAAAAAATGTGGATTAAGCATTGGTTTTGGTAATGAAATTAGAATTTTTTTTACTAGAGGATGATGGTGATAGAGGCAAATAGGATTTTTCGACATGAGAGGGACCAGCAAATAGATAAGAATTTTTTTTTATTTAAAATAATATGGATTTTTTTTTTTTTTCAAAATCCTATCACTGGCTGGCTGAGATAGAGTAGTGAATAACACAACACAACAGTTACAGTCAGCTTGCAGAGAGTTCACCACCGAAAATGGTAGCACTGCCCTTGTCCTCCGTTGTTTCTCCTATACCCCTCTCTTCTCTTTCCTCTTCCATTCCTTCCTCTCTCTTTCACTCGAATCCCCATTTTACCCTTTCTCTCACTTCCCCAAAACCCTCCATCATCTTCTCAAAACCTCACCTTTCCAAACCCCTTATCATCCCTTTTGCAATCACCGAATCAGACAACCCTAAATCCCGAGAACCCAATTACCAATCCCTACTTAGAGAACTAGCTGTAAGTACAATTACGAAGTTCCAAATTCTCTCCTTTTTTTTTTTTTTTTAACTTGGGTTTTGTGATTTTGTGTGGTAGTTTTAATTTTTTTAATTTTTTTTATATGTAATTGCAGGCAAATTTCGATCTTGCTTCGGATTACTTCACGCAATTGCCTGGTGATCTTCGTCGAGATGTAAGTTGAATTGGGTTTTTTTAATTGACTTTATGGTTTCTATTTTTAAGTGAATGGCCCAGTGGCAATCTCCTTTCGGCTCTTACGAGATGCTATGATCGAATCCCTCTGCCAAAAGGAAAACAAAAAAAAACAAAAAACCAAACCGCATAATAGAAGATTTTCCAACGATATTTGTCGGAATAGAGATGTGCTTGAATGATTGATTTGATCATAGTCACTCGTATCAGAAGGAAGCGTCTTTATAATAGTAATTAAGATAAGCCAGCTGCTAAATGAGTTTCAAGGGAAAATAATAGTGAGTTTATATTGTGGAAATATTTTTTTTTAAATTGAAGAAAGGAAAATATAAAGTAAGGAGATCCTTTGTTATCATGGCGTGGACATGTTTAATTTGAAATTCTCTCTGAAATATTTGATGGAAATCATTGTTGTAAATTTTTCATCATGGACATAGTATCACTACGACTCTCCCTTGGCTTCTGGCCACTAGTTAATGGGATTGATTTTGATTCACATTATAATTTCAACTATTATTGAAACGTTAAATAGCTCAAATTGGGATTAAGGAAAACAATGGTAACCCTTTTCGAAAAGATTTCACAAATCCTACATATGAGTAAAATTCCTTCAAATAGATAACTTAAAACTTACTTTTTGAAAAGATGAGGTTGTAAGGGACGATCTTGTCTCTTGAAGAGATAGGGACAGAATGAATCCTGTCTTTTCAAGATAAGAGGTTGCTGTAATATAAACGATCTTTTCTCTTGAAGAGATGAGGTCAACTTGTCTAATTCTGGATTATTTTTATTTAAGTGGTATTTTTGTAATTTTTTAAAATATATATATTAATTTTCTTTTCTTGATCAAATTGTCCAACATTTTCTACTAATTTACTTCATTGTAATGGTGATTTTATTACGGTCTTATTATTTATGAATTTTTATTAAAAAAAATTGAATAGCTATTTATTATTCAAACTTATGAATAGTAATTCGATGTTGAAGTTAAATTTTTTCCTAAAATACTCTCGTTTAAATAAAAAAATAACAAATAATAATCTTATTTCATTATTCGATAATAGCAATTCTATTTCAACCTTATCCATTTAACCAAGTGAACAGGCAATTCATGTGTAATAAATTCACCGTAAGCCAAACATAACAAAATGAAACTGTTTAGATTCATTCAGACTTTTTCCAGGGAAAAGAAAAATCCAAACTGCACAGAGATGTCATTCCTAATCAGGAAAAGGATAGTCTTGATTTTTATTCGAGTGCTTGTGAAATGCTCACTGTACGTCTATTCAAGACGCTTCTAGAATAATACTGATTCTCCCAATAGTGATAAATATAAAGGTAAATATCGCATTTGGCATTTGCACACATTTTTATAATTACAACTAACTACTTGAAGTTTAAAATTGTCATATACTGCCTATAAACTTTTCAAGGTTATCTATAGTACTTGAATTATGTATTTAATCATAAAAATGAACAAAGTTTCGGTAGTTAATCACAAAAATAGGTGAAGTTTAGGTAATTTATTGTAAAATAGAACAAGTTCAGGGAATGAATTAACAGCTTTTAAGTTAATTACAAGAAGGGAAAAGTTCAAGTGTCAATAGTGAGTTTATTGTAAATACAAATATACCACATAATTATTGATCAGACATGTCACTAGATCCCTTAAGCTTCCAAAACGTGTTACATGTAACTTTTAAAAATATGTAATTGCCTCCTTACCATTGCTAAAGCTTGAAAAAACCATTGCTAAAAGACCCATCAAAAGCAATAGTTTCTGGTGCTTAAAAACCGTTTGAGAGGTAAGTGCGTGTTTTCATGTCTACCTTTACTTGACCAATAGCTTTGGGGATGCATTTTTAATTTGCCCTTCTTTTCAGTTTTAAACTGTAGTTTGAGATTCTAGACTGAACATCCATGTATGTTTTTGGTGAAGCTTAATGATGCTGCTTTTGATCTTTCAAATGGACCGGTGGTCGATGAGGTTAGTAACCTGTACTTTTGTATTTGCTAATCAATTTATATTAAGTTTTAGGGAGTTTTTATGGTCCCGTCAACTAGGATTGTAAATGAGTCGAGATAGCTCGCAAGTTATTCGAGTTCAACTCAGTGAAAACTCGAATTCGAAGTCGAGTTCAAACTACTCGAATAGTTACCAAGTTCGAGCTTTAAAATACTTGACTTAGTGAGCTCTCGCGCTTAATCGAAATTAAGTATTAAATCTGGTCGAGTCAAGTTTAAGTTTATTAAATACTCATTATAGTTAAGTCAATATTTAAAAGAATAATCGAGCTTAATTGAGTCAAGTTCAAGTTTATCGAGTATTAAATCGAGTTGAGTTCGAGCATAAAAATCAAAGTTCGATCGAGTTTGAATTCGAGTTTTGAGTTTTTAATTTGAGTCGAATTCGAGCTTGACACTGTATCGATTCAACTTGACTCATTTATAGCCCTACTGTCAACAGGATCGTCCAGTCAACCATCTAACCGTTAAAATAAATACAATAATTGGAATATTAACTATTTTAGTGGTTCGGTCATGATTGGGTACAGTGTGAACCGTTGGATAGTGATGGAACCGATCCTGTGAAAATTAATAACGGGATTATTGAATTTTCCTGAGTTTTATACTCCAATTCAGCAGTAATGTATGTCAGCATAGATAGTGAGTTCTGATTTGGAAACTTCTCTGGGCAATTATTGAGTGCATCTGCATTGCAGTTAAAGAATTATTTAATTTAGCTGTGGCCTGATGGACAGCCTACTATTAAATGCTTAAGTGCGCATGAGGAATATTCTCCCTGTAGTTCATCTTTCCTTGTTCACATATCCATAATTAAATTACTTTTAAATGTTAGATTAGCGTTATACTTCTGGTTTAGGAGCACATATGCATATCTGTGTTGACATTTCTTTAAATAAATTTGGAGCTCACATTTCCTCTTTCAGTGTGGTCAAGAGCTTGGGGAGACTTTGTTAAATTTGTCCCGGGCGTGGGAACAAGCTGACACATCAACTTCCAAAGAATTAGTTAGGAAGTTTCCTTTGCTGGAGACCTCCTTGTCAGATGGTGATAAGAAAGGCAAGAAAATGACTCAAGTCTTTGATGTTCATGGTCTATTATTGAGGGTATATAGCAAAGCTTATGTTCGTGTTTTTGATGATTAAGCTTTCGGTAAGCGCTTAGTATCTGCTGGAAGGAGGTTTCAGTCTATGGGACAGTATGGTCAAGGTGAACTTGGAAGGGTATGGATGTGTCTTAGATGCTTTCATCTCTCTTTCTCACCATAATATGGCTGATGTACATTCTAGTATATTATGGCCCCATATCATGAAGTGGCAGTGTTTTGTTAAAAGGATTGTCTCATCTCAAGTCAATCTTGCATAATGCATCATCCATATTATTTTTGGAAGATGAAATAAGTCTTGAAAAATGAAAATGCGAAAGCACATAGTAGTGTCTTTATCAAGAATCTAGAATAACTATCACACCCATTTGTCTAAAGTGGCAATTTTGGAAATTGTTGGAAGATCGCAGAGGTGATGATCAGAACTGGGAAACATTTAGGTGCTACTCCAGCATCGGATACACCAGTTCAAAAGCCAGAGAAGGTAGAAAGGATGTTTAAGGTATGCATTAGCTGTTGCCTTTTCTCCAATCACTTCAACCACTTGTCACTTGTTAATATCTCATCATGGCACACATAATTTGCAGTTTGGAGAACTTCAAGTTGCAATAACATCAGATAAAGCCAATATTGGGGTTGTGATTGGAGTCCTTTTTGGGTAAGTACTCCTTTTTTTGCCATTTAATTCATTTTGCTTTGCTCATTCTCTCCTTTTCAAATGCAGAGCCCTTTCATGGGGACTCAGTCAAGGAATTCAAAGCATTCCAGAGAGCTCTTTGCAATATGCGAATGACAATGCATTGCTCCTTGCCAAGGTAAATTATAAAATCGTTTTCATTTTCATGGAAGTATATGCCTTGAGGATAGTCTAAGAAATTCCAACACTTATCTTCCATTGATGCAGTCTCTACGGGGTGCTCTTCTGGCAATGGGCTATTCATCAACCGTCTTGTCAGCCTTTGCATCTGTTGGTCTTTTCTTACTTGGAAGAGATCTTAAGTCTAAAGAGCAGTGAGACATATTGATGCTATTTCTACCTCAATTTTGCTTGTAAATTGTTCATGCAGTGCCTTTTCATGTTAAAGCGGGCTCCCCTTCTAGCAAGAAGTCATCTTCGGCCAATTGTATATGCTAACTAAAGTCATCAATTTGTACATACAAAATGAATCTCTTGACAAACTGTCGTTGTATCATATGATCTTACCCTCATTATTAATAAGCATGTTGCAGTTAGCACTGTTGCTTTGTCACATTGTTTTTCAGCTTTTATTTGAATGATAGATTAGCCTATAGTAACAATCCTGTTCCCTTTTGGTTATGCGGAACTTGTGTTCAGTCAATGATATTGCCTGCATTTCATTTCAGGTAATATGCAAACTGGCACTTCCTTTTTCTGTAAGCAATTGCCGCTATTTTGAATTTCATATTTGTGAATTTACCTCCTTTAACTGTCAAAAAGTTCATCTAGGTCCTTAATTTTCTAATTATGCTTGCCTTCGAGTTGATGCGACCTGCAACCCTTTGTGTCCTGTACAGAAAGAAGAAAAATGCCGGAGCCCAGTTTACTCAGCTCCCTTTCTCTTGCAATGTTCTTCTATTGCCAGATTTTATGCGCTGTGCCTTTGTCTAGTTGATACACACCATTTCGTCTTATGCCCTTTCTGAATCCATCTTTTGGGCGAATGTGAGGAGGGTACAAGTATATAAAGTAAACAAACATGCTCCCAAGGCCAGTCATTGAGCTGCTAAAATTGTTGGATAGCCAATAATGTACTTCATTCCTACGCTGCTAAAAGGTATTTGGATGAAGACCACTTCATTTGACCGTTCGAGTCATTCGGATGGGGTCGCCTAGGTTCTAACTTTGAAACTACTCTCTTTTCATTTGAATACCCACCTAGCCATTCAAATAGCGTGCTTATGAAAATGAATGTCCATGTTTTTTGGTGACGGTAGGTTGGATTTATTTGTTTCGTTTACATTATTACCCTTACATGACTTGGTTATTTAATATGGTTTCCCATTGCATGTGCATACAATTATTACTTGCTGTATTTGGTGTCATCTCTTTGGATTTTTACATTATTACCCTTGAATGACTTTGCTTGTTTAATAAGATTCCTCTTTTCAAGGTGAAAATGATCCTGATGTTTATATGTTTCATCAACTCTTGATTGGTAGGAGTTTGAGTGCTCTTGTGCATGTTTGTATATCTGGGATATTGGAAATGCATCGTTTGCCTAGCTTTCATTTAATTTCTCAACCTATTTTATATTTTTCAACCGCCGCAGTCATTTATAAAGAGAAAAGATAAGTTGCTGAGTTCACCAGAATATGTAATAATATGATGGGATTAACTTGTGATATGTAGGAGAAAAATAAGTGAGCGGTCCATTAACACTTGGGATGGTATGAAGGTTAGGACGAGAAAATGATTTGTCTTCAGTCATTACAATAGGAAATTATATTAACATTGAGTTTGGTATTTTGCATTTATTATCACAACTTATTCTCTTATTTGGTTTGTAAAAATTTTTATCATAAGGAATGTTTATTTTATATTTTTAAAATACTTCTAATTATAAAACAAAGGAACTGCTTTTTTTTTTTTTATTGTTATCATCTCATTCCATCCTAATAAGCCAAATATATAGAGCCTTATTCATGTTCTAATGTAAAAAGGGATAGAGATTAACATAATTTAAGCCAACAAGGTGGATGCTAATATGGCCTGATTGTTGAATAGGCTGAATTGGGACATTGCAAGTGTGGTAGAATTTGGAACATATGGTGCACATGAGGTTGAAGATGGAATGACAATTTAAAAGGAAGGGTGAGCTGTTCATTTGTTTCATGGGGGATGAATTAGGAAGAGATGATAGGGCTATGCGCAAGTTCGATTCTGAACCACATGAAAGAAAAGATGGAGTACTTAGTAAAAGCAGAGGGTAAGTTTGGATCCTAGATTCTTTACTGTGATATTAGATATCTTCATTGTTTGGGAATACGACATAACTTTACAATGTTCATACGGATGCTGTGTTCTTACATGTTCATGGGAGTGGGGGATTGAAAAAGTAAGTGATGACAGTTTGAAATATATGGAGGAGGAAGAAGTTTTGGTGATTAAGCGTGCATGAAATGCCTAAATCTGATGATACAGTGCAATATTCGACTGGTAGGACTATAGAAAGATGCAAATATAATGGGTCTGTTTGAATGATCTGTTTTTCATCTGTATTTGTATCTTTTTCAAAATGATATGTGTAAATATGTTCGATTTGCATATATATTTTATCTATATTTGATCTTTTGATGAGAACTGCCAATTTTTTTTTTTTTTTTTATCTATCTTAATTTCTTGATAAATAATTTGTTAGAAAAAAATTTTAAAAAAAGTATCTGTATCTGCTAAAAAAGCCAAACAAACAGTAATTTACCATTAGCGGTTCCTCACCTGGCGTTTCTCGCCGTAAGAGCATAACGCTATACATACCTTACTTGCTTTAAATTCCTACATACAATTTATTGCATGTACACTTTAAAGTCCCTTTATTTCATGTTATTATTACCGTGTTTACTTGCATTTTTAAAAATAATAGTGATTTATATAATATTGCTATTGTTTAAAATATGTAATAGCAGTTCATATTGCCCCCTCAAAAGTTCCTATTCAATACTTTGTTCAACATTTTTTCATGAGTACCGTGATGTAGAAAACACCATCATGGCTAGAATGTCAGTTAGCCACAAAGAGTGTTACAGTTATTTTGTTATTACAATAAGGACATAATAGGTATTTTTGCCTTCATTATAATACGGTTGTTTACTTTTTCCTCAATTAAACAACAACATGGACATGTAATAACTATTATAATTTTGTTGCATTTCTATTAAATAATACTTAGATTCATTTCTTATTTATATATTGAAGTGAACGGGATTGTTAGAGTTGTTTAGCATAAAAATTTGATGAATAGATTGTGATGCAGTAGCTAGAGGCTGTTAAGATTGAAGAAAGAGAGGATCAAGTACGCTAATTGAAGGAGTAGTTCCAGAAACAATAAAACATATGATTTGACGATTTCATATTAAGCATAAGTTTTGAGAGGAGTGAATTTGACGATTGCATCTACATTTAGAGGTTGGATAGTAGCTTCCATGTTGATCTCTTGTTGTATGCGGAAACCAATTAAAGATCTAGACGAATACTCAAGAGTAGGCCTTTGTTTCAATTTTAAAGCACAAATATATCAAGCTTGACTTCTTTTACAATTTCAATTTTGATTCATGCAATTTATATAATAGAACAATATTAGAATTATAACAAAAAATTGCAAAAATCAAAGAGATAGGTATAGAGAAAACAAGCTTAGATTTAATGTAAATTTTAGTTCACCTCCTAAATTCTATGATCACACAATTGCCTCTCAATGGAGGATTTTACACACACTTTATTAAGCACAAATATAGTCAAATGCTCCAAATGGGCTAAACACAATTGCCAAACAAGCACTCTTTTAAAAACAACACATGAGTTGTGCCTGTTCAATTAACACTAACACTCACAAAATCAAACTCAAGAACACTCAATAAACACATAAATAGTACCTTACAATGATTTGCTAAATACTCTTAATGGCTTTATATATTCTCACTCTCTTTCAATGAAATCTCACAATAAATACAAAGGACATAATTTAGAGAGTGGGACACACATGAATAATTGTTATATTTTAAGCTTCTCAACTCTACAAAATTTGTCTCCAAATCTCTATTTATATGGCCTTCAAGATTTGTAGTTGTTACCCATTTTCTCCTAAAAATGCTATTTTATTAAAAGTTCTACTAGTTAGTTTTTTGTTGCTTATTGTCTAGAAGCCATCCACTATTATGCAGATGCTTTCTAGAAAAACTCATGCTGTCTTCACTTGATTCTCTTATCTTTTGCACCTTGTATTGTACCGAAGACTACAACCATCTGTTTAAACATTAATTGTAATTACACGACTAGTGCTTCTAATCGTATGAGCATAGATGCCACACTATAAGTGATGCAGCAGTTAACGTGAAATTGAATTATGGTTTATATCACAAATCATTGATTCTGTGAATACCTAAAGTATGATTCTCAAATACTAATTGGTTCTAAAAATTCCTAGGTGTTTCACATCTAAATTCAAAGAAATATATGAAATTCAAGAATTTGGAGAGAAAGAGAGTAAAGATGGCTCAAATATTGTATTTCTGAAAAGATATAATAAGTGACCATTTGTTTGCCTTAAAGCATACAGTATAAATAGATTTAAAGCTGCCAAAAATAGAAAAGTCCTAAAACTTTATGACAAAAAGTACATGAAAAGGCAAAACTAACGCCACAGACGGCGTTATAAATGGAAGTGTCTATAATAAGATTATTGATAATAAAACCTGCCTAAAATATAAAAACTAATTGTTTAAGGGCGTAAATGAAGAAATTTTCCCTAAGAGCAATGTAGCTTACCCCGAGGGAAGTGACTTTTTCCTGTTGGCCCATTTTCTTTGAAATAAGGCTATAAGTTTACAGAACAGCTACTGACTAGTTTCTATCTGATTTTATCAGGTAATTATTTGTTACTGCTTCCACCTCATCATCTTCCCCAGGGTTGACAAAATTTACCCTCGAATTGTCTTCGTTTGAATTATCACTAGTGTAGGGAATAAGGTGCCTCACATTAAACACATCTGTAGTTCGAATGTGGTTAGGTAGTTTCAACTTATATGCATTTGGGTTAATCTTCTCTATGACCTCTATTGGCTTAATCTTCTTAGTTGATAGTTTATTATACTCGCCAGCATACAACCTTTCCTTTGTAAGGATATCCCAAAATAATCTTCTACTTCAAATTCCACATGCCGTCTCTTTCTATCAGTAACTTCTTTGTATTTACTTGCAGCCTTTTCTAAATTGTTCTGAACAACCTTGTAAATCTCTTGCAGGCTATGAATAAAATCCTCTACCTTCCCATGAATCCTGGTCCTGTCGGACAATGGTAGCCAATTAAGTGGACTTCTTGGGACAACAGAGTAAACTACCTGAAAGGGACTAAACCCTATACTACGGTTGATGGCATGATTATGTGCAAACTTAACCTGACTCGGCTTTTGATCCTAGCTCTTCATATGTTCCCTCACTAAGCTCCTCAATAGATTTTCCAGGGATCTATCTACCACCTCGGTCTATCCATCTATTTATGGGTGATAAGCACTACTGAAAATCAGCTGAGTATTGACTATCTTCCACAGATTATGCCAAAAATGGCTAAGAAATTTGGTGTCTCCGTCAGATACAATAGTTGCAAGTAACCCATGCAATCTATAAACTTCCCTAAAGTACAATTGTGCACCATACACAGCATCTGTAGTCTTCTTCAAGGGGATAAAATGCATCATCTGAGAAAATCTATCAACTATTACAAAGATAGAGTCATTACCTCGCTGAGATTGCAAAAACCCTAAAACGAAATCCATGCCCACATCTACCTAAGGCTATGAAGGGAATGGCAGTGGCATATACAACCCTGCATTTGTAGTTATTCCCTTAGACACTCGGCAGATTTTGCACCTTAGCACATACTTCTCCACTTCTTTACGAATGGTCGATCGTAAATAAGATGCCTGCACATGTTGCAAAGTCCTATCTCACCCCACATGACCCTCACCATGTAGCTCTTGAATAAGTTGATCTTTCAAGGTACAATCTAGAATGCACAATTGATTACCCCTGAATAAAAACCCATATTGCAGCAAGTACTCTATTCTGCCACCAGCTCTAAATCTTGCTAAAATAACAGAAAAATAGGGATTACTTTTAAGTACCAGGTACCTTCACTTGCATTCTACCTAGAAGAGTCTATGCCTACTCAGTGCATTAACAACCCTGTTTATGACACCACTCTTATGTTTCACAACAAAGGTAAAACGCTCCAAATAAGCCACCCATGAAGCATGTCAAGATGATACTTTATCCTGACTGTGTAAGTGCTTTAGAGCTTCATGGTCAGCCTATAGGATGAATTCTCTATGAAATAGGTAATGATGCCAGTGCTTCACCGCTTGCACCACGATGTAGAACTTTACATCATATGTACTGTACATCAATTTTGCCTTTATCAATTTCTCACTGAAAAAGGCAATTGGTCCGTTCTTCTGTCTCAAGACTGCTCCAATTCCTACCTTTGAGGCATCTGCATGTAACTTAAAAGGCTGGTGAAAATCTGGTAATACTAGAATCGAGGCTGTGGTAAGGTGTACCTTAATCTGCTCAAACATCCTCTTTGGTTCATTAGTTCGTAGAAATTTTCCACCCTTCATACAATTTGTGATGGGAGCCATAATACTGTTGAAGTGGGGTATAAACCGCCTATAAAATGATGCTAAGCCATGAAAGCTTTAAACTTCAGTCAGTGTAGTAGGTCTAAGCCATTGCTTAACTGCTTCCACTTTAGACTTATCAACCTACAAACCATTAGTAGATATTATGTAGCTAAGAAAAAGTACCTTTGTAGTCTTGAATACACACTTCTTCAAGGCAGCATATAAATTTTTCCTACGCAACACACTAAGAACATCCCATAGGTGTTTGAGATGCTGCGCTGGGTCAGCACTGTAAATCAATATGTCGTCAAAGTATACGACAACACACTTGCTAATGAATGGCCTTAAAACTTGGTTCATTACTCTTTTAAATATACTGAGTGCATTGGACAATCCAAGTGGAATAACCAACCACTCATATAACCCCTCTCGTGTCTTGAAGGATGTCTTGCATTTATCACCAATTCGAATGCGAATATGATGATACCCACTCTTCAAGTCCAGCTTTGAGAATACCTTAGCACTAGTCAACTGGTCAAGTAAATCATCTAAGTGGGGAATAGGAATTGATACCTGATAGTAATCTTGTTGATGACCCGACTATCCACACACATGCACTAAGTGCCATCCTTTTTTGGTGTCAGAAGAGTCGAAACTACACACAGACTCAAATTCTCTTAAATAAAGCCCTTAGCAAGCAACTCTTGAACCTACCTCCTTAATTCCTCATGTTTTGTAGGGATCATTCAATAATTTGGCCTATTTCAAAGGGCTGCACTAGGCTCAAGATCAATATGGTGCTAAATATCACACAGTGGTGGTAACTCATCTAGTAACTCCTTGGGAAACACATCCTAAAACTCCTGCACAGTCAACACTGCCGCTTCAGGTACTTCCACCTCCTTTTCGACCTTCTTCCTTACCATAGCAAAAATAATATCAGAATCCTGCATCTCCTTCTCAAATCTAGCTAGAGATAACATATATGAAAAAGTACCCTGCTCGCTAAATTTGGATTTAGTAGTGTCCTTATTTGAAACCAATACGATCTTCACTCCTTTATATCCAAAACTATATGTGTTAGCTCTCCCATCATGAGTCGTACCCTTATCAAACTACCAAGGTCTCTCCAACAGTAAATGGCAGGCACTTATTGTCACCATGTCACACCAGACAGAGTCCTTATACTTAGAACTAATGGAAAATGTAATCAGTGCTCGTTTAGAGACACTAACCTTGCCACCCTTCTTTAGCCATGCTAGTTTATAAGGCTTTGGGTAATGCTTAGGCTTAATGCCTAGCTTCTGCATGACTTTTGTGGATACAATGTTCTCACAGCTTCCTAAGTTGATCATGAATTGACATGCTTTGCCTAGAATAGTGTAGGTGGATTGAAAAATATTATTCCAAAGCCACTCTTCCTCAACTGCCTCAGGAGTCATACAAGATCTTCTTACTACCAGATTCTCCCTACCATCTTCCGTTACAAATTCCTCCTTAGTATACTTAGTGTTGAAGGTAGGTCCTCCATAACCTACAGCTTCAAACATAGGTTCATCATCTTCTTTCTTCTCATTTTCAACAAAAAGTGCCTTCTTCTTAGCCTTCCTACATTTAGATTATTGGTGACCAGTTTACCACATTTGAAGCACTTCAACCCATTACTACTTGGTTCGTTGGTACTAGGCTTATTGAATCACCCAGTAGTGTTGCTACTAGTAGTTCTACCTCCTGCACAATTTACTTTACTACCACTATTACTACTCCCCATCACACCACTACTATATGCACCACTCTCAAACCACTTCTGCTGCTTCTCAATAATCACTGCCCTCTGGTGTACTGCTAATACACTAACAGAATTAAATATATTGACTGTATCCTGAATCTGCATCCTCAAACCCCCTATGTATCTAGCAACTAACTGATAATCTATCTGCTGAATTTCATTCCCGGTTGTCAACTGGTAAAATTCAGAGGTATGATCATTAACTAATTAGTTACATTGCTTTAGATTTTACAGCCTCTAGTACATGATGCTCTGAAAGTTATAGGGTAAAAATGCTGCTTGTAGGTACTTCTTCATCTTCTCCCACGAGGTGATTTCTGACTTCCCCAGCCCACTCCTTATCAACTTTGTTTGCTACTACCATGTTATGGCCCTACTATGCAACCTAGTTGCTACCAGTTGCATTCTTTTGTTTTCAGGGACCACCTTAAACTCCAGCATCTCCTCTACTGTGGCCAACCAGTCTAAGAATTCCTTTGGTTGGAGGTTGCCGTGGAATTCTAGTATCTCCATCCCCATATACAGCTCCCAACACCTCTGGTATTCCCCTACATGAGGCCTACCATGCCTACAAGGTAATTCATCATGCTGCTCGTCCTTCTCAATAGAAGAGGAGTTATCCTCTGCCTCATCCACATCTGGCATCGGATTAAGGTTTCGTCCCCATCTAGGGTATTCATTCCATTGGTTCTCCATCAGCGCACCCATTCTTTATGTCAGTCGATCCATAACCCCTCCAACCTATATTCCAACACTGCATCAAGCCACTTATCAATCATTTGCCCGATCCTTCAAACTTAATCATCACGATCGTAGATCTCATCCATTGTAGCACAGAGTTTATTAGCTTATCTATGGGGTGTCATTGTCACTAAGAGCGAATGTAACTTTGATACTAAACTAATGCAGCGATTAATTGAAATTGAATTAGGGTTTATATCGTAAACTGTTGATTCGGTGATTACTTAGAGTGTGATCCTTGAATACCAATTGATTATGAGAATTCCTAGGTATTTAGCATCTAAATTTAAAGAAATATATGAAATTCGAGAATGTGGGGAAAGAGAGCAAAGACGACTCAAATATTGTATTTCTGAAAAGATATAATAAGTGACTATTTGTTTGCCCTAGGGTATACGATATAAGTAGAATTAAAGCTGCAAAAAATAAAAAACCTAAAAAACTGCCAAAAATTGAAAAGTCTTAAAACTTTATGACAAAAAGGACATGAAAAGGCAAAACTAATGCCACAAATGGCATTAAAAAGAGAAGTATCTATAACAAGATATATTGAAAATAAAACCTGTCTAAAATATAAAAACTATCTATTTGAGGACTTAAATGAAGAAATTTTCCCTCGAAGGGAGTGACTTCTTCCTATTGGCCCTTTTCCTTCAAAATGAGGTCATAAGATTACAGAACAAACACTAACAAGTTTCTATCTCATTTTGCCAGGTAATTTTTTGCCACTGCTTCTACCTTATCAATAAGGCATGTCTAATGTTTGGATGCTAGTTGCAGTGCAACATGGTTTTGCAAAAACAAAAAAAGAAGACATATTTTCTAAGCAAAAGCCTAACACATCACAAATATATTTTGCTTATTATGTGTAACTTGACTAAATCATTGAACAAATATACAGTGAATTTCGTCATCAAAATCTAGCTTAAACCCTTCGGTTCAACATGTTGATGGCATGATAATTCTAATAAATAATTTGTTTGATATTTAAAATTTGAAGGCTAAGCTTAATATATAGTTTATGATGAAATTGTGGTTACAACAAAGAAGTTCTTATGCTTAGATATTTTTTTGTAGATAAACAATTAGAGTTGTGATTCTCTTGGTATGGATACATAAAGAAAGTATTGAAGCACTTTGTCATGTAGCATGCTAAGCTAGTCCCTATGCTATTAACTGCACATTTCATACTGTTTGCAAAGTTGTCAACACTTTTTATATGAGGCTAGATATATATTTAGTCTCTTAATCTAGTGCAACTGATAATACTATGGACATTATGATCTACACTTATCTTAACAATTTCACATGCTAAAAGTGTAGTAAGTTGTTACCTAGTTAACTCAAATAAATTAAATTGGGATAGTGTCAAGTGGATCTTATGATGACATTCGAGGGAAGCATCTAGTGTTTGTTTGAAAGCTTAGAAAAGGCTCTTGTATCTTTAACTAGGACTTTTTGCTAAATATTTGGACAAAAAGATTCTCTAATAAGTTTTAAGCTCAGCTATGCTATTAGCTCAAAAGCCTCACTTGACTTGTTGCTACATTGTTTTAACAAAGGTCTTATGGCATTTGTTGAGGTAGTTAAAGAAATTATTTAGTTGAGGGGTTTGATTTTTAGGGTTTACTATTTCAAGAAACAACTGCTCTTGGTCAATGGGATAGTAAGCATGTTTTTATTTGACAAAGGATTAATGCATCATGAGAGTAAGAAACATGTAGATGTCTAATATCATTTTGCTCATGATATGATTTATGTGGGACATATTATAATTCAGAAGATCACTATTCATGGGTACTTAGTTGACGTGTTGACAAAAAGCCTACCTCCAAAATATTCTAGCATGATTGAACTTGGTTTTGGTGGTTTAGAGATTATGTTAACTTGTCCTTGGCCTTTGTAAAGAAGTTTATTTAGACATGGTTTCTATCATTATCCTCATTTTGGGAGTATCCTGCACTTTGTTTAGAGCATTCGATTTCAAGTAAAGTATTTTTGGGAATCCAAGCAAACATGACTAATTCATCACACATTTGACTCTAGATGTTTTGGGGATGGTAAAACACGTCATGAGTTCTTGTGATATTTAGGGCCATGTCTTATTGACCAAGCATATGCGAAGGGCAAATTGGTTCATGAAGTAGAAGTGAGCCGATTGGCAATAGATGGTGCTCACCTGGTCACTCGGTGGTTAGCTTATAGTCCTGCCCACTTGAATTTTCCTTTCAGCATCTCTTTTTGAGCTTACTACCTTATCAACATTTTTTTCTAGCTCATGTATACTTGATCCTATTGCTATGAGGATTGATATTTGGGAATTAAATATATAGATTTTTCGAGGGTTGATTACGCTCTTTAAGACAATAATTATTCAGTGCAAAATCATATTTATACTTTTATTTATGATATTGATTTTATGTTAATTGTCCATTATTTTTCTCCTTTTCCAATTGGGATTTTTCTCAGGTATATAATTTCAGTGTTGTTAAGTTTCCTCTTTCTCAATTACTTGGTAATAATTTTATTGCTTGCCATTATTATTTATGTTACTATGTTTATCATTTATCGTAATTGTATTCAATAGTCAAACTTCTTTTCCTGACTGTGCCTATAGCCTATTTGGAATCTACCAAAATTGAGAGGGGAAAAAAAAAAGGGTTCACTAAAGACCAATTCTTGTCTTTACATCATCTTTTGCTTTTGCAACCTGCCATGAAACATGGACGATTTGCAGCTTCGTATATTTGAAGACTGCTTCGAATATAATAACTCAAATTTAATATAACATATATAATTGTTAAGTTCTACTTGCTATATTTTATAATTATATAAAAATATCATTAGTTGTTTAATGTAAGTTCTTATGTAAGAAAGACGATCATATTCTTCATGAGTTGTTTTATGAAAATTCTTGATAAAGTTCAGTATATATATAAAAATGTTTAGTTTGATTCTTTTGCAGAATTGCAGTGTCAACTTTGCTCTCGCATGCTTCGTATGACCTCAACAATTTTCCTGTCATAGTACACAGTTTTTACAACAATGGGCGTTTATGTTTAAGGTAGTGCATGGTCGCGAGGAATCAATAGGATAAGGATAATTAGACATCACAGTATGAGAAGTACTGAATAAAATAATCTTGTATCATATTTGGTATATACAGTACTAGATAGTATTGAACAAATTCCTATTAATAGATTTTATTTTTATCTAATACCAATATTTTTGTACCATCAAATGTAAGAAGCAAAAATTTTAAGATTTGTTTAGTCCTATGAAAAGAGTTTTATCTACTCCAAACATATTATAAACCAAATATGGTCTGATGACTTTTGTCTAATCTAGTATTATGAAAATTATGTAACCAGATGCTATATAATGTTGGTCAAGTAGAATTGGAGCCTAAAATTGATATTTATTAGCGAAAACATAGCATAAATTGATGACATTGTAGTAAACAGATTAAAAGTTGTATGTACATGGGAGGGATAATGTAATTAATAGGATGGGAACTATGGTAAAATGTGCAATTAGGTATCTAAATTTTGAAAATTATCAACTTAGTGATTGAATTTTGAAATTGACTAATATAGTACTTGACAAACTTTGAAATTGATTGATTTAATATTTAAAAGAACTTAACGGAGGTACTATTGTTGTATATGAAAAGTTATTTGAGGTATTAAATTGATAAATTTCAAAGTTTATATACTAAATCAACTAGTTTCAAAGTTCAAGTACCTAATTGTTATTTTATCAAAGTTTAGGTACCATTTGTGATATTAACTATACATAAAAAATTAGACGCATTAGATTGATAGCAATTATTCTTGTGATGCATCATATCATGATTGGAATTATTTTATGCCAAATCTATTATCTATTACAATATATAATTTCCAAAGCTTCGGCATGATGTCTTTTAGTATTTTCAAACATATACAAGTACTCATTGATTTTTTTTTCCCGATAGTTACAATAAATGCAGCTACCAAGGCCATTATAATGTTAACGCGAGGAACCAAACTCGGTACCTTAAGGATAAGGATTTAAATCATATATCACTAGGCTACAATGCCATTGACAACTACTTATTAATTTACTATTATATATTTATCACTTTTCTTCTATCTTTGTTTATCTTTTCTCATTCTTTCATTTCTATCTTTACCTAATTTCTTTCAATTTTTTTTCATTCTTTTTTTCCCTTCTTTTTCTCACTTTTTTCCTTCAATCCATTACTATATCTCTTGCTCTCTCTAAATTAGTATTTATGTCATTTATTGTCAAATTGCAACTCTCCACCTTTTACAATACGTTGTCTATTCAATTGGTCTGTTCATCAATAGTATGTTCATTTTCCAATTTCATTTAACATATTTGAGTTTTTATTTTGTTTATGGGAGACTATGCATAATAACAATACCATCTTTATATTTAAACATAAAAAGGAAAAAAAATCCTTTTATATTTTATATATTTAAAATGTACACTCATTGATTTTGGGGTAAAATGTAAAAACACCTCCTAAATTTTAGAGGTGATGCGGATTGAGCCATTAAACTTCAAAAGTATAGTTTTGGACCTCCATAATTGCAAAGAATTTGCAAATAAGTTCATCTCGTCCTATTCCTATCTTGTCCGTATGAATCCATACATTTTCATACAAAATAAGTACAAATTCCATAGTAAATTTCTGTGCTTTTTTGATTGAATAGTGTTAAATGGACTTATTTGCAAATTGTTTATAGTTATGAGGGTCAAAAACCATACTTTTGAAGTTCAATATGTCAATCCGCGCCACCTCTAAAGTTTAGAGGGTGTTTTTGCATTTTCTCCTTGATTTTGTTCATTTTCTTTCAACTCTTTCTCTTTCTAAGTTTCTTGTCAAGAGACACAAGATTAAAATCATTGTTGCACATTTTCTATCTGTAACATTAGTGATTTCAATAAGTCAATTTATGTTCAAATTTAACTTCATATATACATGTAAACTTTAAAAACTTCATTTTTTATGACACACATTATTATTATTTTCCACTTATATTTGTATAGATACCTTGCATGTAAAATCTTCATTGCAATTTTTTTTTTGTACTTCATTATCCTAAATCATCGTAATAACTGTACAAAAAAACAAAGTATTACGGTTGTTAAATTCTCACTTTTATTTTATGTTTTTGTAAGTGACATAATGTTATCAAATAACTCACTTTTAGACCAAATTATCTATATACTTTTTCCTTTTTCTATTTTTATTTCTATTTTAATACCATTTCAGTGTACAAGATAAATTGAATTTGTACACAAAAGCCAGATCTGGAAGTAATCTATCATCATAGCAAATAATATAAGATTATGTTTTGTTTTATCACTTGTGCCTTTTTGCTAATTAAATATAATTACTTTTGATTAATTTTTTTCATGGTGGTTACAAAGAATTGCGAATTTTAAGTTCTAAACAAAAGAGTTGCAATGTTTGCATGGTGTAGTATAAAATGAGATAACTCTTAACATATAATATTACATTTCCACAATTAAAAGAATTGTAACATTTCTAACATAACATGAAATTAATTAATATTATATAGTGTCAACAAATAATATATAATGAAATAATAACATATATACAATGTTATAATTATTATCAACTTATATCATTAAAGTGTTAATTATGACGACCTTTTAAAAAATATTAATATTTCTTTAATATTGTATTCACAAAAAATAAATCCATACATAGCATGGGGTTTTATTATTTTTGTTATTACAGTACCTTTCAATTTCACTTTATTTAATTGTACCTTTTTATGTTATATTTTCTTTTAGTGATATATTTATATTGTTAATTTTTCATAAACAAATTGAATTATAATTGAAGAAAATTTACCCCACAAACTATATAGGCTTGTAATTGATTTTTGTATCAAACTTTTTTTTATATTAATTTTTTTGTCTTGTACATCATTATTATTATTTTTCATATAAAACCTTTTCGGTATTATTATTACCCTTTTGTATTGGTACGTTTTCATTTTTCACCTTTTTGTCGTTACCATTTCCTATTATACTATTTTGCCTTTTTATCATTATCATTTTCTATTATACTATTTTAATACTTCTTTTTTTTTTCTTGGTACCAATAATTCCTTTTTAAATTGATACTTTTTTTTGCAATAACTTTCCAACTGCTATTAAGTATCTTAACTCCTCTTTGGCATTACCTTTCTTTGAATATCGAGTATCTTAACTCTTTATTTTATTATATATTCTTACTTGTTTAGATTAAATTGTGGGGACATGTTAATTGAATCACTTGATGATTTTTTTACACATGTAAACGTTTTACATAATGTACTTTAGGATTCAATCACAACCGAACCTGATTTTATAATTCATGGTAACATTGAGATAACAATTTTGTTCATAACCTTTATATTTTCCTTTTATTTTGTTGGAGTTTGTGACCCGATTTCTATAGCCGTTTTCTATAGTTAAATGTTAATGAATGAATATTTGACTATACATTTATTATTCATTCATTACACATTTAAGGGTCATGATTTGGGCCTTTAATGTCGGCTATCTTTATAAGGGTTTGTAATTGCTAGAGAGTAAATCAGTTTGATGTAACGTCACTCTTGTACTCTTTTTTCGACATATAGTGAATTTCTCTCCTCTAGCAGTAGTTTTTCCTGATTCGGGTTTTCCACGTTAATCTGTATGTGTGCTTTCTTGTTTTTGCTATTATTTGTTTGATCCATTCATAACAAGTGGTATTCGAGCCAAATGTCTGATTTTGTTTTCTCTACAATGGTAACTGTCAAGTATGATATTCCTTTATTGGATCGGAGCACAACATTTTCTTTATGGCAAGTCAAGATGCAAGCGGTTCTCGAACAGATGGATTTGGATGATGCCTTGCTAGGGTTTGATAGGATACCTTCGTCATGGTCACTGGAAGAAAAACAACGTAAGAATCAAAAAGCCCTTTCTTAAATTCATTTTCATCTGTCAAATCAGATTTTGCATGATGTCTTGAAGGAGAAGACTGCTGCAACATTGTGATTGATATTGGAGTAGTTATGTATGACAAAGAGTCTAACCAGCAAATTGCATCTAAAGCAGCAGCTATGTTCACACCGTTTGATGGAAGGCAGGTCTTTAGAAGATCATCTGACCATCTTCAAGGAGACTGTATCAAATCTAGAATCTATGGAGGTTAAGTATGATGAGAAAGATTTGGCTTTAATTTGTTGTGTTCATTACATCTTTCATATTCAAATTTAAGAGATACAATGTTGTATAGTCATGATACTCTTACCATAGAAGAAGTTTTTGATGCGTTGGCTTTTTTTGAGAAGATGAAACATCTTGTTATTGGATCTGAGCCTAAAGCTGAGGGTCTTTTTACTCGTGGTAGGAGCAGGGATCACAATTCTAGTAATAATTCAAGAGGAAGATCGGAATCTTCTAATAGGGATAAAGTCTGCAGGTACTGTAAGAAGAAGAGACACATAAAGTTTGAGTGTTACAAATTATAGAACAATAATAAGCGAGATGCTAATAATCAAAAGGGGAAACAACTAGAAAAATCTGGTGAAGCTGATGTTGTTGATGACTACAGTAGTGGAGATCTTCTTGTTGCTTTTGATGATCCACAGACCAGTTAGGAATGGATCTTAGATTCTAGTTGTACTTTTCATATGTGTCCCAATAGGGATTGGTTTTCAACATAGGAAAAGGTATCTAAGGGTGTTGTTTTGTTAAGAAATAATGCTTCTTATAGGGTTGTAGGCATTGGTACAATAAAGGTTAAAATGTTTGATGGCGTAGTCAAGACACTTGGAGATGTGAGACATGTTCCTAATTTGAAGAGAAATCTGATTTCTCTCAGTACTATTTAATAAAGGGTACAAATACAGAGGTGAAGGTGGAGTTTTGAAGATTAGCAGAGGATCTTTGGTGGTGATGAAAGGACAGAGACAGACTGCTAACTTGTATATTTTGCAGGGTTCAGTTGTTATAGGTGATGCTACTGTCACTTCTTCATCTTTATCAGATGAAGATTCTACTAGAATTTAGCATATGCGTTTAGGGTATATGGGTGAATCCAGGATGGCTGAGTTGAGTAGAAGAGGCATTCTTGATGGGCAAAGCATCAATAAGATGAAATTCTGTGAACACTGTGTGTTTGGAAAGCAGAAAAGAGTCAGATTCATCACATGTACTCATAATACAAAAAGTATTATAGAGTACATTCATTTTGATCTTTGGAGACTATCTAGAGTGCCATCTAGCGAAGGTGTTGTTTATATTATGACTATTATAGATGACTTCTCTAGAAAAGTTTGGGTATTTTTCTTAAAGCAAAAGAATGATGCGCTACCTCCATTTAAGGAGTAGAAGACAATGATTGAAAAACAAACTAGAAAAAAGGTAAAGTGTCTTCACACTGATAATGGTCTTGAAGTGTTGTGAGTGATGTGTATGATTTCTTACATATCAACAGTGGTATCAGAGCCACTTGTGATTTCAATCAAATTCTTTTTCGTATGATATATATATGTTGATATGTATGATCTATGGAAAAGATTTATGCGGATAAGATCCGTGTATGTTTGCATGATTGTTTTATGAAATCGGGTGAATTAATTTTGTTTGTGTGGTGTGAATTTAAAAGCACATTAAATCTATGTTTTAAAATCAAATTCTATTCGTTTAAGATTTGGTACTATATCCATATCCATCACGTGTGGTGATATGCGTCTGATGTAGGACACGAATTATAAATTAAAATTAGAAAAAAAAATTGGATCTATCTTCCCACGCGTTCGTCCGGTTCTGTTTGCTGGTCTGTTCTTGTTTTATTTGCCGCAGATCAGTTTTTGCGTGTCCGATATTGGATAAAGGACATTTGAACTACAGATCTATTTAAGGATCTTGTGCTGATAAGATCAGCGCATGATTGCGCCTGTTTACGGTCTGATCGGGGTTCATCAGGGGTGTTTCTTTTGGATTTCTTTTGCGTTTGATTTTCAATTTTTCAAATTGGTCGATTTCTATGTATCTGTAATGTTGTTCTGATTTAAAAAAAAATGTGTTTTTAATCCTAGGAGATGCAGATCTACGGAAAACAGATAGGGTTTGTCTGACATTATTTTTTTTAGGCGTCCAAAAACAGCAGCAACAAATTCTTGAGGTCTTTTATATATATGATATGGTTCAATGGTTGAATAGATCTGGGTTGCTTAAAACAAATTGTTCAATTATTGAACAATTTTTATTTTAAGAAAGGATTTTTATGGAAGTTTTGGAAACAAATTTTAAAGGGTTTTGAAAAAGAGTTTTAATTTTTCAAAAGAATTTTCCTTGCTTAGATTTTCTGTTTTGTCTAGGTTTTAAGAGCGCTGCCCTTGAAACTCCACAGGACGTTATCTTCTTGACCCTTGCCCACTAACCGACTAGTGAGACCACCGCAAGGGAACTTTGTCCCCTTGACCCCTACAATATTGCGCAGCTTCTTTTGAATAAGCATGATCTACGGGCCGCAACAGGGAAGGAAGGAGAAGCAAGAATTGGGAATGAGGGAAGAGACAAGCCTAAGAAGAAAACCTAAGAAGAGATTGAAGTGAAGTATGAGGAAGGAAGAACAAGCTGTCGGTAGCATCAAGAGGGCATGGGTGGACTGAAGGATGGGCTTTGTAAGCCTTAGTAGTAAATGGGTGGACCGGGTGAAGTCCAAGCCCAATAACAATAACAAATATAATTCTGTTTAGGTTACGTTGCTGTAGTGGATAAGTAGTTATAACCAAATTCTGTTAGAATATTCCATATTACAAATACAGCTAGCATGCTAAGCTGTAGAGGACTTACAGTATAAATACATACTACATGTACATGGAAAATCATCAGAATATTAATGAAATTTCATCTACTCTAATCCTGGACTATACTAAATTGGTTTGCATTCGAACCAATTCACATTCTCTCCTTCCCACACTCCGGTTTGTATTTGAACCACAATATCAATTCCTTCCACTGCGTTTCAACTGGTATCAGAGCCGGCTGCAACATGGGTGGTGAGCAGTGTGATGTCAAGAAGCTGGAAGAAGCTGTGCGTGCCATGGTGGATAAGGCTGAGAAAAACGATGGGTGGATTAAGTTGTTTGCTGATACACTTAAAACACAACAGGCAGTCCTCGATCAACAGGGCAAGCACTTGAGGAAATCAGGCAACAGCTGCAATGTAATGTGGCGAGCATTGGATCCCCTTCGAGCGTTGGATTCCAGGGAAAGAAGCAGCCTACCGCTCCAGTAGAACCTGCACCAACCACATTAACAGGTGTTAATGGAGAATATCAATTACCAATGAGAGGAACTGTAAAGACCCGATCCTCTAAATTCCGAGACTTAGAGTATCGAATCCCCAACCGCATATAACGTTTGCACATTATATGCAAGGTTGTCCTAAAACTAACAGTTTATGAAAATTGTTTGATCAAAGTCACTAAACTTTGAAAAGAGATTTTAAACAAAACACGATTGCTAACAAAAGCACTCTACACATACATTTACATCATAGAAAATTGTTTTAGTGCCATACATGACACTACAAAAAGTTGCATGGTTTCTCAAAAACATAAGAATCCTATGGGATCTTAGGTCATTACAAAAAGAATTGGGCTTAACTAACAAGCCATCTAAACAATTTCTCCAGCAAAATCTTCCAAAAGTCCAGGGTGGTCGAATCCTATTCGTCCCACTCACCCAGAAATTTCTCGAAATCAGACCCATAGCCCAAGTCATCGTAATACTCGTCTCCGATACCTGTAAAGCAGCAAAAGTAAGCCAGAGGCCCAGTACACAATAACCAATGCATAACAAGTCATCCAATTGATGTAATGCATCATAGGACAAGTGGTTATCTTTATACATTTTGATTCACAAATCAACAAGATTCAAACCCCGACACTTCGGGAATTCCAGGGATCCTAAGTAACAGCAGCTGCTCAGGGGATTGATATAAGCCGTCCGAGTACTTATATCTCCATATCTATTTCATGAAAATAATACTTTCATATAGGGTTTAAAAGCCGTTGCCGACTCTACTTAAACTCAGTCCATAACATGAGCCTAGTTCACAAGTTCCCATAAACCTTGAACTAAATCATGGTATTTCCCCCCTAAAGTTTAAGCAAACGTTACACAGATACAATTCCCCCTATCGGCTACCCACTTAACCAAAAGAATCGCTATTGCATCATAGCGTACCATTGCATCATGGTAAAGTCATTGCATCATGACTTGGTTAAGCGCCTAGCTAACATGTCATTGCATCATGACAGGTTTGCTGCTCCTCGGACCAGATTAAACAGCGTAATAGACATCCAATTCATCCAAATGTTAAATCGAATCAATTTAGGTCAAATTAGAAATGTCTGGTCCTAGCAAAATCAGACAAGTTATTGCGTACCTGAACCCGTTAGTATAGAACTAGGATCTCTTGGTGATGGACTAACCGAAGAATCCTTAACTGTAATAGAAATGTCACAATAATTAATAAATCAACAATTATAGATTCATTTTCACAAATATATACATATTATATCCGTATATCACAGTTAATCAAAGACATCCAATTCATTAATTACAAAGTTACAATTAAGCATTTAAACGTCCTATTACATTCTAAATCACTTAATAAACACTTAATTGCTCAAATAATAACTTTGGAAAATTTTTAGGAAAAAGCTCTTAAAATTGAAAAACACAGGGGATACGCCAGCACTCAACGCCGGCGGCGTTGAGCCGGTGTTCAATGTTCTGAAAATGTACACTGCCAACGCGGGCAGCGTTCAAAATGTATGCCGTCAGCCTTTGCAAACTACGCCGGCGGCGTTGATTTCCAGCAACCAGCGTATATTATGAAAGAAAGAACGCCGGCTGACTTCCTAGTGAAAGCCGGCGGCGTTCAGTTGGCTTTAAGAAATTTGGTTCTGTGAAGTTTCAATACCGTCTCTACGCCGGCGGCGTAGAGACTCAAATTGCCGGCGTACGTTCTGAAGAACAGACGCTGGCAAATTCTTAACATTAAAGCCGTGGCGTTGCAAACGGCGTTAGGGAAAACGATTCTGTGGGCTTTCTACACCGCCTCTATGCCGGCGGCGTAGAATCCCCATATGCCGGCGTACGTTTAAAAACAGGCTTAAAGGAGAGAAATCAAATCCCCTATTTTTCAACTTTGTAAAACTATATCTTAATACACTTTAAACCCTCCACTACATATCTAACATCATATACTCACTCCTACATATACTACTCAAATCTAGCAACTCCAAGCATGAATTCAACACAATTAAACACTTCAAATTCCACTTTCATCAATTCTAAATTCTCCTACACAAATCCTCTTAACAACTTCCCAACACTTCATATTACCTCAACCATACATACACAACCTCACACACTCACAAGCTCATCCCAAACATGCACAAACCATTTAGATCATCTTAAACTCAATTCATCCAATAATCCATACAACTACTTTAAGAAAGGAAAATAAGACAACACAACAACCTTAACTAAATTAATTCAAGTATACATATATATACCTTGTCTTAAGAATAATTTTGATTTTCAAACTTGATATAAACCTTGTCTTAAGCTTGGAAATGGAGATGAAGATGAAGAAGAAGAAGAAGAGAAAAAGAAGAAGGAAAAGGAAAATTCGGATAAAATTTGAGCTGCCCCAAAAAGTAGTCAAATTAGCTTAATTTTGACTTTAACACATTCCAAATTTACCCCTTAATGCATATATTAACTTAGGATGCATTTGGCATGAATTTGAACTTCATTTGGCCTTATATTTGAGCATAAATGCTAACTTAATTACCAAGATCTTTATTAACTAACCCTTAAAGTGAATTTATAGTTGATTCATTAATCTAACTTAACTTAACATCTTAATGTGCAAAAGACAACATTAGTAATTTCATTACACACACATTAATGCATATAGAACAAAATACAAATGTCAACATATACATATACAAAATTATATATTTTGGACTACTAACAACATAACCATGCTCATTCAATTCAACAATTTAAAATAAATAATCAAACATACGGAATTTGACTAAAATTGAAATCTAGGTCTTTTCAGGAACTAAACTAGACTTTCCCATTTTTAATGGAGAAAATTTCAGAAACTGGCAGTTGAGAGCCGAACAATTCTTTGCTCTGGATGGAACTCCTGAGCATCTTAAGGTAAGCATTGCTTCTATGTATCTTGAAGATAAACCATATGAATGGTACATTGCTTATTCTAAATCTAGAACTGAGAGTTACCCAATGACATGGGAAGAACTTACTAAAGCTCTTCAAGCTAGATTTAATGAAAATTTTTTTGAAGATCCCATGGCTGACCTTAAAGAATTACAACAGACAGGATCATTACAAGATTACTTAGATGAGTTTATGCACTTATCACCACAAGTGCAATTGCCTGAAACACACTTAATTAGCTGTTTCCTCAGTGGGTTAAGGCCTGACATACAGTTTCCAATCCGCATGTTCCAGCCTCACACCCTCCACCAAGCGTTCACTCTTGCTAAGTTACAAGAAGCTACCACCCTATCTACCAGAAGCAACCTTAGAACCACAAAAAGCCAAACCACCACATACAGCCCTTACACACACCCTTACCATTCACAACCTTCCAATGCCTTAACTTCTAACCCTCACTATTCCAGAGCTCAAACTCACACTCATACACGATCACCTCACACTGGTTCCACTTCCCAAGCCTCAAACACTTACCCTAAACCAAACACTATTTCCAACCCAAGAACAACCAAACGAATGACCCCTGAGGAACTGGAAGAAAAAAGGAAAAAACGAATCTGTTTTTGGTGCGATGAACCCTTTGCACCAGGACATAGATGTAAAAGCAAGAGATTGAACATGTTGGTAATTGAAGGAGATGAACAAGGAGATACTGAAATGAGTATAGATGAAGGGGTGGCTGATTTGGAAGAGGACATGACAAAATTGACACTTTGTGCAGTTGGGAATCCGATGGTAGATTCCAATAACAGTATGCTGGTCCAAGGGTTCTATAAAAAGAAGAAGCTAAACATCTTAATTGATACTGGTAGCTCTTCTAACTTTATCAATGAAACCTTGGTCTTGACTACTACTTGTGCTGTTGAAGAAATAACTCCTATAAGGATCACTCTAGCGATGGAACTCAGTTGAGCAGCAGTTACCAGGTGGCGAATTTCCAATGGCAGATGCAGGGAACGTCATTTGAGGCAACCTTCTATGTGTTACCACTATCTTCATATGACCTTATTCTAGGAATGCCTTGGCTCACAATGTTGGGACAAGTTAAGTGGGATTTCCGAAATATGATCATGGAGTTCATGTGGCAAGGAAGGAATTGCCAATTAAACAGGAAACAGGAAGAATTGCATTACATTGAGGGAAGCAAATTAACTCAGCTTTGACAAACAATGACATTATTCCTGACATCCAATGTTGGGTCATTAAAGCTATTGAAAAAAGGAAGAGGATCAAGTCAATGGACTAACACATCCAATGTTGATTGAGTTGCTCGAAGAATATCATGGATTATTTGAAGAGCCAAGGTCTCTACCACCAACAGAGCTCTAAACCACCGGATACACCTTCAAGAAGGAACTCTACCGGTCAACCTCAGGCCCTATCGATATTCTTCCTTGTAGAAGTCGGTTTTAGAAGAAATGGTGAGAGACATGTTGTCCAGTAGCATTATCCAACCCAGCCACAGTCCATTCGCCTCCCCGGTGGTACTTGTTAAGAAGAAGGATAACTCCTGGAGGATGTGTGTGGATTACAGGGAACTAAATAAACACACTATCAAGGATAGGTTTCCTATTCCTATCATTGAAGATTTATTTGATGAACTGTGTGGAGCAAATTGTTTCAGCAAGTTAGACTTGAGGTCAGGGTATCATCAGATTCTGATGAACCCCAAGGACGTGTACAAAACAACGTTCAAGACACATGATGGTCACTACGAATTCTTAGTTATGCCATTTGGCTTAACTAATGCTCCATCTACCTTCCAAGCTTTAATGAACCAGGTATTTAAACCTCTTCTAAGAAAGTTTGTGTTGGTCTTCTTTGATGATATATTGATATACATCCCTAATATGGAAGTACATGTAGAACATTTGAGGAAAGTGTTTGAAATATTGAGTAGAGAAAAATTATGTCTAAAAAGAAGTAAGTGTGTGTTTGGCGTTTCCCATATCGAGTACCTAGGGCATGTCATTACTCCAAGAGGAGTAGCTATGGATCCAAAGAAGTTGGATGCCATAGCCAGCTGGCCAATACCAAAGACTGTGAAACAAGTAAGGGGTTTCCTTAGACTGGCAGGGTACTATAGGAGGTTCATCAAGAATTTTGGAATCATTGCAAGACCTATGACACAGCTCTTAAAGAGAAATCAATTCGCTTGGAATGAAGCTGCAGAGATGGCATTCAATCAGTTGAAGAATGCCTTGATAAACTCACCAGTACTACAATTACCAGATTATTCCAAAGAATTTGTGGTGGAAACTGATGCGAGTGGTGATGGGATAGGGGCTGTCCTAATGCAAGAACAACACCCAATTGCTTATAAGCAAACCATTAGCTCCTAAACATAGGGGACTATCGGTCTATGAAAAAGAATTGCTTGCCCTTGTCCATGCCATAGACAAATGGAACATTATCTTTTGGGCAGGCATTTTGTCATACGCACTGACCATCAAAGTCTAAAATATTTGATGGAACAACGGCTGGCCACCCCTACTCAACAAAAATGGCTCACTAGACTCATGGGGTTGGATTACCACATTGAATACAAAAGTGGATCCTCCAACAAGGCAGCTGATGCACTGTCTAGAGCACCCACAGCGGAGATCATGCATATACACCACTCCACTATTTCTCCTTTGTTTTTGCAGGAAATTCAATCCAGCTGGACTCTACCAGGAGGATACAGTTTACTTATTGATAAACTGTAAAAGGGGAAAGCTACGGGGAAGTTCACGTGGGAAGATGGGATACTGAGGCGAAAGGGAAGAGTAGTGGTTGGTCCATCCCAAGATTTGCGTGACAGCATATTAAAACACTTTCATGGGGGACCCTTGGGGGGACATTCTGGTACTCAAGCTACCTTCAAGAGATTGACTTCAGTTTTCTATTGGCCAAAGATGGAAAGGGAAGTGAGGCAATTTATTCGAAATTGTGATGTTTGCCAGAGACACAAATTCGAAAATGTAGCCACCCCAGGGTTGTTATAGCCTCTAAAGATTCCTACAGAATGCTGGCAAGAGGTCAGTTTGGATTTCATTGATGGGTTGCCCAAATCCAATGGCAAAGATGTAATCCTAGTGGTGGTTGACAGATTGAGCAAGTATGCTCACTTTGTGGCTATAAGCCATCCATATAATGCTGCTGGTATAGCCCAAGTATATTTGGATCATGTATACAAGCTACATGGGCTACCAGAAACCATCACAAGCGACAGGGACCCGATTTTTGTTAGCTCATTTTGGCAGGAATTGTTCAAATTGCAGAGTGTAAGGTTCAATATGGCCACGGCATACCACCCACAGACCGACGGGCAGACTGAGGTAGTCAATCGTTGTCTAGGCACCTATCTAAGGTGTATGACTAGTGACGAACCTAAGAGGTGGTCTCAATTCTTATCATTGGCGGAGTGGTGGTACAATACAAATTACCACTCCATCACTCACACCACTCCATTCCAAACACTGTATGGTTACCCTCCTCCATTGCATCTACCTTATGTTCCTGGGGACTCCAGGAATGACGCGGTGGATCGGCTTCTATCTAACAGAGAGGATACCCTAAGATTACTCAGATTCCACTTAAAGAGGGCTCAACACCGCATGAAGCAAGTGGCGGATCAAAGGAGGTCTGACAGATCGTTCAATATAGAAGATTGGGTTTTATTAAAACTACAACCCTACAGACAACATTCATTAAAAAAATCGAGGGTAAACAAACTAAACCCCAAATATTTTGGACCATACAGAATAGTGCAAAGGATTGGAGAGGTAGCATACCGTTTAGAGTTACCCCTTGGTGCTGAGATCCATCCCACATTTCACGTCTCCTAGCTCAAACGATTTCACGGACTCCCACCAGCGGAACCACTAGATCTACCTGCAATACAGTCAAAAGAAGAGTTAGAGCCGCAAGCGATATTAGATAGAAGAATGATCAAGCAAGGGAAACATGCAGCCACACAGGTACTTATCTTGTGGAAGAACAAGCCACGTCGGACGCTACCTGGGAGTTCCTTGAAGACACGAAGCTCCGCTTTCCACATTCAACCTTGTGGACAAGGCTGTCTGACGGAGAGGGTACTGATCTACGGGCCGCAACAGGGAAGGAAGGAGAAGCAAGAGTTGGGAATGAGGGAAGACAAGCCTAAGAAGAAAACCTAAGAAGAGATTGAAGTGAAGTACGAGGAAGGAAGAACAAGCTGTCGGTAGCATCAAGAGGGCATGGGTGGACTGAAGGATGGGCTTTGTAAGCCTTAGTAGTAAATGGGTGGACCGGGTGAAGTCCAAGCCCAATAACAATAACAAATATAATTCTGTTTAGGTTACGTTGCTATAGTGGATAAGTAGTTATAACCAAATTCTGTTAGAATATTCCATATTACAAATACAGCTAGCATGCTAAGCTGTAGAGGACTTACAGTATAAATACATACTACATGTACATGGAAAATCATCAGAATATTAATGAAATTTCATCTACTCTAATCCTGGACTATAGTAAATTGGTTTGCATTCGAACCAATTCACATTCTCTCCTTCCCACACTCCGGTTTGTATTCGAACCACAATATCAATTCCTTCCACCACGTTTCAAAGCACTAATTAATAATTCCTAAAATATAAAATGCTTTTGAAGTATTGTGAGTTATGTGTATGATTTTTTAGTGTGCTTATTTTAATAATTCATATCCGTAATTTATCCCGATTTGGGTTTTCCACGTAAAAATCTTATGTGTTCTTTATTTTATTGCTTCTTTTTTCCTTTACTGTCATTGTTGTGTCATATCCGATCATAACAAGTAGTATCAAAGCTAAAGGTTTAGTTTTGTATTTCTTCTACAATAACAACAGTGAAGTATGACATTCTTTGTTGGATCGCAACACCAGATTTTCTTGAAAGAGAAGGTGAATGTTTTGTGTTGAAGATCGGAGTTCGCTGTTGATTTATGCCCTTTAGGGGTTTTGTGGAAGAGATATAGAATGTTTTGTTTTTATATCGAAAATTAGAGTTCGCTGTTGATTTATGCCCTTTAGGGGTTTCGTGGAAGAGGTAGATAATGTTTTGTTTTTATGTCGAAGATTAGAGTTTGTGTTTTTTACTCCAGAATTCGTGTCGAGGTGGAGTTTGTGACCTGATTTCTGTAGCAGTTTTCTGTAGTTAAATGTTAATGAATGAATATTTGATTATACATTTATTATTCATTTATTACATATTTAAGGGTCATAATTTAGGCTTTTAATGTCGGCTATCTTTATACACATATATATTTTGTTAGGGTTTGTAATTGCGAGAGAGTGAATCAATTTGATGTAACGTCATTCTTGTACTCTTTTTTGGACATATAGTGAATTCTCTCTCCTCTACTCATGGTATTTCCCGATTCCAATTTTCAGTGTAAATCTATGTGTGTGCTTTCTTGTTTTTGCTATTATTTGTTTGATCCATTCATAACATATTTTATAGCACAAAAACCATGAAAAATATAAAATTATCTATTATTTTTGTTTATAAACCTAAAAATCTAAAAAACGTAAAAAGTTAGTTAATATGTAGGCACATCTATGCATGTGCCACTCGTTAAAATTAGAGCGTGCAAAAACAACACGGTGAAAGGGTTCAATGCCAATCGGTGCATGTTGGTAAGCTTCGGGGGATGAAAGTCCACAATTAGATTAGGCTACAATGGTTGGCCACGATACCCTGGTTAGCAAACTGGCGTTTGTTAGGTCTCGTCTTTAATTTCTTGCCCAATATCCTTTGTATCGAGTCCTTAAGGTTTAGCTTGTGTTGATGTACGCTAGCTTGATATATTTGGTGAGCTAAAAGAATAATTTGGGACTAAATTGCAATAGTGTGCTATGATTGTTTGAGAACTCTATAGCTATAATGTTATATTATAGTGGATCTATTCACTTTCATTTGTTAATTTCATCTTATAACCTGTAAGTAATGGCTTTCCACATAAATCCTATGTATAATTCTACACCTTGTAATTTTTTTTATCTCATGTCATGTCTAGTTAATGATTTCTAATAGGATTTAGAATTTTAGATATTTACCACAATCACAAAGAATAAAGAATTTTCTTTTACAAGGGCTACCATTTCACTTTCTACTAGTTGCAAACTCTTGAATATAGATTGTTAATGATGTTTTCTTCATTGGGCCTCCTAGCGTAGGACGATCATCCTATGGAGACCCTTTTACTAGGGGGTGAAATACGTTATCATGATAGGTAGCACCATGCTAGGAGTTGTCTTCCATACTCTCCTTCTTGCGACACATGCTCCCTACCATCATATAGAGGCTAGATGGTTAGAAAGATGTGTCCCTCCAAGATTGGTCCATCTCCTCCTATATATACCCCTATGGTGTAGCAGATAAGGTAGTGGCTCTTTCCACTCTCTAAAGACACAATCTCCACTTTCATTGGTCAGATCATTGGTTCGAGTAATCGAGACAAAGCAACTCTCTTATACCATCTCCTCCTTTGTTACTGTTATATTTCCTACATTTTAGAGTCCTTTACTAATTTGAGTATTAGAGTGTTTGTGGTGGCCTTGATGCCTCTTAGCTCATGTTTACTATCTGTGCAAGCTTATTCCATCTGTGGTATTAGAGGACTCGTTAGGTCAAGTATAAAAAAAAAATTTATCTAATAACAATTTTACATTATTATGATGGTTTATTTAGGAATATCACTTTAACATTATCATAAATGGTAATAATACATCAAAAAGATTATATAAATACAAATTGTCAATTAAAACTAAAGAAATATGTTTGTTTGGATTGTCTATTTTTTATCTATATCGAAACGGTATGTGTAAATGTGTCTGATTTACATCTTTTTTTATTTATATTTGATTTATTTGATTTTTCATAAGAAGTGTTAATTGTTTTTTTATCTGTATCTATTTTTTGATAAATAATTTGTTAGAAAAAATTTGAAAAAGATGTCTGTATCTACTGGATAAAGCTATCCAAACATACACTAATCTCACTTTGGAATCAATTTTAAAACTATATTAAATTAACCATTTATGACATGTTTTGTTTATGGTGTAGACTTACAGTAGACTAGGCAAACCATCCTGTAAGAATGGGATATATTAGAAATAATAATTATATTTTTTCGGTTTGCCTAAAAAAATGACAAAACTAAAAATCAGTGACTAGATCTAAAATGAACAAAATGCCCTTTCCTTTTAAAAACCATAACCCTATTCTCACTACCAAACCTAAGCCCAACTTTATGTTACTTCATAATATACGATTAAACCAACTTGGCTTATTAATAAACCATAGCCAATGTTGCTTTGCAACAAAAATCTTAGGTTTAACCAGGTTGGTCCATCTAGATGTGACTTAGTTGCATTGGCTGGAATTACATTTGACATGTACCTATTGCCATAATGTAAGCACAACATAGGTCCTCTACCTTAGTCTATTGAAGTGGTTTAGAATCTATTTGAGGTACTTAGGAGTAATTTTGTCGTTCAAGGTGGTTTAGTGTTATTTTGGTCGTTTTAGACTATTCAAGATTATTTAGGGCTACATAGGTCTAGTAATTGTGTATTTTAAATAATTTGAGAGTCGATGTTGCTCTAAAAGGGATACCTTAGGCTTGATTAAATTTGGGTACCTAGACACAACGTAGTGACATTAACTTAACCTAGATATGGCTTGAATCTATTGCTTCGTTAAGCATGGCTTAAATCCTGAACCTGACTCTATTGATGTAGTTCAAAGGCTATATATTTCAAAGAGGTTCAAAGTGGTTGAGTGCAAATTTATCAACTCGGTTTGGGATGGTTAGATGTAGTTAAGTGGTTCAACATGGTTTAATAGGTTTTGTTTTAGGATTTAAAGTGTGGTAATTGCCTATATTAGGTAACTTACACTAGAGGGAGAGGGCTTGAAAGGGGGTCGGTTTGGTTTAGATAATGATGGTTGCTCTTAGATAAGTCTATTTCATGGCTTAGTTAATGAGTAATGCTTTCATGGGTATAGTAGGATTAGGTTACTCTTTAAGGAATGACTATTCTTTACTAACCATTAACCAATATTATGACATCTATAAATGAAAGTGATGGCTAACTACTTCTGCCCTGATAAAGTGAATCAAATGCACTGCTATAATTTCCATTAGATTAACATATATTTTGACTCATTTGGTGGATTGAATCAATAATATAATATTCATATATTTTTTCTCTTTTTTCAATTTCAATTTTAAAGTTGCTTATGATTGTTTATTGCATATTAAGTCATGTATCTATCATTATGTTAAGCCAAGTGATTACTGGGCCTAAACTGATAAAGCCTAAGATTAGTGAAGAACACATACCATCATCATGTGTGGTAAGCATACAATATAATGAAATATTTGGTTTCCATTATAATATATGATAAAGAGAATAGCACAACGTGACATAGGACTTTTGTACTATTGTTTAGTGTGCTAGGTGAAACTCATTTTTTTCATTTCTTATTTTATTATTGCATGTTATGTGTTATGCACAAATACTATATTAGAATACTTGTTTTAATAGTTATACAATTCATGTTCTCTATATTTATGCTAACTACATTTTTTACTCCATCACTCTTCACTATTACTGCTATTGTCACTACCACCACTGCCCTTGGTACTGTCATTACATTATTATCACTACCATCGTAATAATGACTCCTCACCATTGGGATGACACCTTTGTGGTGATCATGGTATGCATTGGTCTAATTGTGGTAGTAATTATAATGATGACATGGCAATGATACAAAGGCGGTAAAGGCAATGATGGTTTGATGTGATGGGTGTACTAATAATGAAGTGACTTAAATGTTTGCGATAGTGATTGTAGTGGTGAAGTTGTGATGAATGTGATGGCAATGTAATGAAATGGTAGTGGTAACAACAATGGTGTATTCTAGTCTTGAGGTAGTAATTATAGTAGCGGATGTGGTATAGTGGTAGTATTGCAACATTAATGGTGACATAGTGGTAATATCATAATGATAGTGACTAGGAACTAGTTTTGTATGAATGGTGGTAGTCATGGTAGTGACAATAGATGTGGCAAGAATAGTAGTAGTGGTGATGATGGTTACGATGATGGTGATAGTAATGGTTACAGTAAGGCTAAGGTGGTGGTGATACCAACTTATTTTACAAGTTAAGCATAAAAACAATATGTTTGGCCACGTCCAAATACATGACCACCATACTTAATTATCTTTCGAGTTAAAAGATAAAACTAGAATTTATTGACGTATAAATGTGGTAGTGCAAAAACAAGTAAGGGACTATGCTCATGTTAGTGCTTAAAATTTATCATCACCATCATCATCATCATCATCGTCATCATCATCATCATCATCATTATTATATCACGTTTTAAACCTGAATTTTGGTTGATTTTTTAATTAATTACCTAAATTTTAATATTACTATTTTTTATTACTTAATTGAATATTCCAAGGTCAATGATACCATCCTATTAACTTCATGATCTACAATGTATCATAAATGATATTTTAATAAAGATATTCTACTTAAATTCATATAAATAGTGAAAATGATGTGTCATGAGACCAAGTTAATATAGATAGCAGTATGTAATTGTATATATATATTATAAGTGAAATATCTTCACTAAATAATCGTTTGGAACAAGTGACAGTCCATAATTTTTCAAAAAAGTTAATTAAATAGATAACTCAATATAAAATTGATATGTGCATTACAAACGATGTTGAAGGATGCAATTGGAAATTTCAAAAGTATAGGTGATTAAATGCATGATATCCCTATGATAAATAAAACACTTTTAAAACATGCTAATGTCAGCAACATAGGATAATAGATTACCAGGATTTGCTTAATGATGTGATACATAACTGAAAGAGAAGTACTTTCCCTATATAATGGAAGTGAGAATATTTAAGCATGCAACTACACATAATCATGATGTTGACATTCTTGATGTAAAGGATATACAAGTCCAACACAAATAAATAGAAAATTACAATGAAACATCTATCAATGTTGTATTGTTCTATTCCGCCATATGTATAAATACTGTAGTCTAAGAGACTACCATAGCTAGAAAATCTCTTTTATATCTTATTGATTCAAACTTCAAAGTGTCTAAGAGAAAATTTATTGGAATTGCTTGATATATGAATCTAAACTAAGCAACCCATTTAAACCAATAAAATGAGTGCTTAGTCAAGCAACCAAAAAAGTGAGTTGTTTAGGTATTATCATGGTTGTCAAACTCGCGAGTCTACTCGTACGTTTCTACGAGTTTACGAGTTGATGATATTTCGATTCAACTCGCATACAAAATCGTTTTTTGAGTAAGCTCGTAAGTAGAATCGTAGAATCGTGAGTAGAAACGGTAGAATCGGCGGTAGAATCGTAAGTAGAATCGTAGTAAAATCTTAAAGTTGTAATTTTACACTTTTTTTTCTATTTGAACTTTAAAAATGTAATCAATTTAATATATTTAAATTTAGGGTTTTTGGGGTTGGTTCTTGATATTTATCTTAATCTAACTTAATTTTAGTTTTTTTTAATATTTTTTTTCCTTTTATTTCATTTTTTTGTATTTTTTAGAGAGTTATTTTCTTTTAGGTTATATACTATGATATATTTTGAACATTTTGAATGAAAATTAAACTAATATATATAGTGCCATGTTTTTCCCTTTTTTAATAATTTTCTATCTATAAATATATTTGCCATAATATAATGATTTTTATGTAATGATTTTTTGTGTAAATATATAGTGAACATGAAAATATTCATTACTACACAAAACTAGCTACTCACACATGATAATTTAAATGATTTGCAATACATCTCAATAATAATAGATTATGAATCATCATTAAATAAAAATAATTATTTTAATTATAAAATTGCACTAAATATATTAATGACAGTATGTGAATTATGATTAATAAAACTTAAATTTTGGTTGTGCATAACTAATTTAATACTAAATTCTTTATTTTCATAATTTATTTAAAGTATTATTATTTTAGTAAGTACATCAATAGTTTTTGTAAATAAATTTACATTAGTTGTAGAATCTTACGATTCTACGTTTCGATTTTACGTTCCGATTCTACAGACCTTTTAGCGATTCTAGGTAGAAACTAGAGTTTGACAACTATGGGTATTATTATTATTATTATAATACTTTTGATGTTAATTGTATATAATCCATGTAATGTGGAATCCATAAAAATTTTAATAAATCATGTTAAGTAACTTCCTAAGTAACTCACTGATAAAGTAGTGAGTTCCTTAGTAAGGAGAGTTGCTTGAGATGCTGATGTGATAGATTAAGTAATTTGCTAAGTAACTTATTATTAAAAATGGTTTTAATTGAGATGTTAGATACATTCGTACTAGATGGTACCAATGCGTCATTTCTAAGAGAAAAGATGTGCTAACTATCTCTATTTAAATAGCCAGCAACAAGATGTCTTTATATTTTGATTGAATAACTTTTTATAGCAAGGCATGCTTGGTATAGGAAATATATTTGGTTTTGAGTATTTTTTTTATATAGTGTTAGATAAAATTTAATATTTCTATCTCTTAGATTTGATGGTATAAAAATATTAGAATTGAGCAAAAATAATCTCTCTTACAATAATATCAACGTAACATGACTATTGCTAACTTATTTTTACCACTCCAACTTTTGTTTTTATAGATTAATCCCTATATCGGGTCGATTTCTGGTTAGATTTTTTGTGGGTGTGATGCTCGTACTATAGTGTAGCTTGTTATTTATATTTGATTTGTTAGTTTGGTAATGATTTGGCATCTATTTCATGAGTATTTCAATCAGGTTATTTGTCCAAAACTATACAGATGAAAAATATGTATTTTTATTTATAAACAATCTATGTGAATCAAATATTGATAATATGTAGATCGGATGCAAATAAGATACAAATGAAAAACATGCCATACAAACAGAACATATATAATTATTTGTATACTTTATTGATTTATGATGAATGGCCATTTCATTGCTAAGCATGTTTTTGACGTAACATACCTGAATTTTTACAAAATGTGTTTTCACTCTTGACACTTCATAGATTGATTATTTTCTCTACACTGTTGTGGCTAACTTTATCGTGAAAAATAACAAAAAATGAATTAAAAAAGAAGAAGATAAACCATGGATAATCAGCATTAGAATTGTCAATCTTTATGCTGTTTTCAGGTTTTTCCCTCTCATAAAATTGTAGATCTTCAGAGAAAATAAGCACTTTTGGTTAATTTGAAGTTCTATTCTTGCAAAGATACTTAAGAAGAAACTGAGCTATGAAACCTAAAAAGGAACAAAATATCTTGAAATATTTTTTATATGAGAAGATCTAATTTTTCAAAGATATATACATTTTATTTTTATGGTCAAATGTGTAATGGAATTGGGAAAAACTCAGGTATACAAAATATTAAAAACCAAAATAAAAACATGTAAAGTATTAAAGTATAAAAATTTGGGCATGTAAAATGTTATAGATGAAAATACAGGATAACAACGTATCAAAATAAGAAGTTCAAATGTGTAAAAATGGAATTTATCTAAAATTTTTATAAATTCATTTTCATTTGATGGAGCATCTAACCTTTTTAAAACCTATACCCTACTTTTACCTATACTCTTACATAGATATAAGTTTTAAGATATCCTATATATGCAACTTATTAAAATTACTAAGTAACAATATTAAATATAATACACGTCATAAATTTACTAAACATATAGCTTCTACCTTATACTAAAAAGGAAAAAAAGAGCACATCTATTTATTAATCTAATTCCTATCATCTACTTTCCTACACTTATTTCTTTTAGATGCAAAAAGCCAATATCATTCTAGTTTAACGGTATTACCATCAATTTGTCAAATGGAATAGAGTGGGTTTGATTTTTTCTTCTCTATTGTAATGAAAAAGAGAAAAAAAAAATCCTACCTTTACTTCCTTTGCTACCATAGGTTGCAATATTTCCTTTAAGGTAATCTTTGTGAGCCCCTCCCTCCCATCTTCATTCTCTCTTTCACTCAAGTTGTTCATGTTATAAACAGATATGACAAACAATGATAAAAAACATAACGTAAAACACACAAGATTTATGTGGAAGCCTTTGACAAGAAAAAACCACAGGCAGAAAAGAGGAATTTACTAATGTTGAAGAAGGATTACAAAGGGTGTGTATACAAATGATCTAATTGATCTAAATTCACATAACTCTAGAAAAACAACATACAAATATATATGTATGCATAAGCCGGCATAAAGGCAGACAGTAAAAAATACCCACACATCAACTCAATGCTGGCTCAAGGCTAGTGGCTTTATGTTGAAGGCCAACGACATACAGGATATAGGTTGGTGGCTTTGGTACTAGCCTTGCCAAAACTCCGCTCTTGGAAATAATTTCCAGAATTCAAGGCTAGCCCAAGACCGACTATGTATACTTTAAAACTAGCGGCCTTGATTCAAAGCTAGCGACTTTGACTGAATTCGGGTCACTCGTCTGACAACCTCCACCTTGACATGAATTCAAGAGCAAAAATACACAAACTCAAATCTTCAACATAAATGACAAAACATTCTCCTCTCCTTCCACAAATCCCTAAAGGAGATGAATTAGCAACCAACACCAACCAAGTCCAGACAATGCTCAAACTTGGCTATAGAAAGTGTCTTAGTCATCATATCAACATGATTATCTTGACTACTGACTTTGCTCACAACAGTGATACCTAACATTAATGTGTGGTGGGTGTCGAATCCAACAAATATATATTCCTACTCTAAAAATTCATATAACTTATATATAGCAGTGAGTAGGGTCGCATCTACTGGGATTGGTAAAACTTATTTCAATTTATAGATTAGATGAAGAAAAGAAGAAGGAGGGGGGTGTTTATGAAAAAAAAAAAACTAATTGTATCTAAAGCAAGTAAACAAAATTCGAGGATTAATTCAACATCAAGGTGTTTCTAACCAAACGTGTCATTACAGTTCAGCTCTCAAAATTGATCATTGATGCAAAGATTGCTGTTCTTTATCTTAAATAAATTAGTTATGGTCATTAACAAACTCTAATAACCTATCTCTTCTTCCTTTTTTGATAATCAAAATAGGCTCTTTAATTTTTTCCCATATTGATTAAATGACCCTAAACAAGCTCTTAGGGTTTAATCTATCAATAGCATGAATAACAAAAGAGACTACCAATTCAAGTCAACAAATCATAAGATGATCTATTTAGACTAGATTATATATCTTCATAACACAAATCAATTATCTATCTATAATCAATCATGTTATTGTGTCACACATATTAGAATAATTAAACAATTACAAATTTAACATTCTAATCGACAATATATTACCTTGCTAACTGAACAAATGAGCCCTACTTTGTGTCAATCAAGCAAAATAACAATATAAAAAAAACAGAAGATATATAAATACCCAAATGCAAAGAATAGGACAAAATCAAATCGGTCACATCTCACAATTCTTAAAGAATCGAACTTGTAATGATCTTTTGGCTAGAAAATTGTTTTAGACACTCATAATCATGGACTCTTACTCTCTAGTTTTAGAAATGACAAAGTGATTCTTCTATTTCATATATGATGAATGGGAATACCTAATATGATGGATAAAGAAGACTATTATAAGAAAAATGAGGGAAAATCAAGAGACAAGTTTAGGCTGGTAGTTTCTTCCTATATGCCGTTAGCCTACCTTGCTGGCTTTAAAGTTGTAGATTAAATCAGAGATGCCAGCATTCGAGCAGCTTTGGTCTAGCTTTGATTGAAGGTTGGTGTTTACACCGGTGGCGTTGAATTAGAATTTGCTAGCGTACGTTGTTGAATTAAAGGCTAGTGATGTTGTGTTGTTATAAGCTTACAGTGTTTGGGGCGATGTTGAAAATTTCGGTTCTGTGATCAGGTAAGGCTAGCTATAAGCCAGTAGTGTTAGTTCTCCGGTTGCCGACATATGTGTTTGACAAAAATTTCCGAGAGCAAATCACCATTGGCTTTCATGTTTACACTACTAGCGTAGATGTATGCCGGTGGCAGAAATTCCCAATTTGTCGGCATTCAAGTCTATTGATGAAGGTTGTTGAATTCTATTCCAAAGGTTAGCTGCATTGTTTTGATTCTGCTGAAGGCTGTCATTAATCACATTGAAGCCTAGCGGCCTTTATTTTGTTTTGGCTGGCTTATATTGTTCCTTATCTCCAAATTTGCATAAGTCTTCTTGAATTGGTTTGTATTGTCATTATAGTTCCTTCAAGACCTAATATCAAATTAAGCACACTTAAGTACTAATTCTTTAAGATTTCTATAAAATTCATAACAATTTAATATGGTTTGTTCAATGAAAAGTGAGTATAATCTACTTTTATCAATGTGCTTTGTCCTCTTATGAAACATCTTATCCTTATTGAGGTAGATTGCACTCTAACTATCACAATAATTGACTTACCGAACTTTAAAGGAAAGGTACTACCACTTAGTTGAAAACTATAAACTTGCCAGTTTCCAAGCTAAACTCGATGCTACAGTGAGGTAGATTGCACTCTGACTATTACAATAGATGTAGAAGTCTTCAAGCCATCACTGAGTTCACTAATAATCCTTACAACTAAAAAGCTTCTTTAAAAGCTTCTATAATAGTCATATATCTAGCTTCAGTAGTGGATAGAGCAACTGTAGCTTACAAAGTGGCTTTCTAACTGATAGCACAACCACCAAGAGTAAAAATATACCCTATGAGAGATCTTCTTTTGTCCAAATCTCCAGCAAAATTAGAATCAACAAGCCCAATAATTTCATCTCTAGTTCTATCAAATTCTAGACAAATATTAGTAGTACCTCTTAATTATCTAAAAATCCATTGAACTGTTCTCTAGTGTTCCTTATCAGGATTTGCCATATATCTACTGACAACACTCACAACATATGATAAATCTGGGTCTGTACAAACCATAGCATACATAAGAGATGCTACATCACTAGAATATGGAACCTTCGACATATAGTCATGCTCATCATCTGATTGTGGAGACAAAGCAGATGAAAGTCCGGAATGAGCAATTAAAGGAGTATTGACAAGCTTAATATTTATCATATTAAACCAGCAAAAGATTTTCTCAATACACTCCTTTTGACTTAAGTATAACATACCTGCTTTTTTGTCTCTTAAAATTTCCTTCCTAAGTATCTTCTTTTTTGCTCCTAAGTCTTTCATCTCAAACTGTCTGTTTAATTGAATTTTAATCTTTCTAATCTCTTCTCTATCCTTGGCTGCTATTAACATGTCATTAACGTACAAGAGTAAATATAGAAATGACCTATTATATTTCTTGAAATATATAAAGCTATCAAAATTGCTTATTCTGAAATCATGAGAAGTCATAAATTTGTCAAACCTCTTGTACCTTTGTCTAGGAGATTGCTTCAAGCCATAAAGCAACTTCTTTAACATGCAAATATGGTCCTCCTTTCTCGAGACCACAAAACCCTTTGGCTATTGCATGTAGATATCTTCCTCATGCTTTCCATGTAGGAAAACTATATTCACATCTAATTGTTCAAGCTCAAGATCTTACATAGCTATAATACGAAGCAGTGCTCGATCGAGCTGTCTTTTACAACAGGAGGAAACACATTAGTAAAATCCATACCTGGTACCTAATGGTAGCCTTTTGCAATAAGTCTTGCTTTATATTTGGGTTCTTTAACTTCTAATGTTCCTTCTTTCTTCTTGAATACCCATTTACACTGAACACTTTTCTTCCTTTTAGGAAGCTTCACTAAATCTGATGTGCCATTCTTATGAAGGGATTCTATCCACTCCTGCATTTCAATCATCCATCTACCAGAATTATCACAATTAAAAACCTTTGAGTAAGTAGATGGCTCCATATTGTGGCTGTGGTGATGTAGAAACAGGTTGAGAAGTAGGCTTTGGTGTAGAGCTTGAATCAATCTTAAACTCCACTTGCATGCTTGATTTTTGTTGTGCTTCTCTTGTGGAGTCTTCTTCTCAATTGCAATTGATAGAGACCCTTTAATAAAAAAACATGCTATAGAAGCTGCTTCAACCCAAAATGACTTTGGTAATTAAGCATTAGAAAGCATACATCTGACTTTCTCCATATAGTTCTATTTAACCATTCCGTTACCCTGTTTTATTGAGATGTACCGGAACTGTTACATGCCTCCCAATTCCCTATGACTTGCTCAAAACATTAAAATCATTAGAATAGAACTCTAAACTATTATCAGTGCGCAACACCTTTATCTATTTTCCTATCTGTTTCTCAATCATGTCTTCCACTCGTTAAATGTAGGTAAAACATTACTCTTTTGTTTAAAAAATAATACCCAAACTCTTCTGAAGAAGTCATCAATGATATTCAGCATGTAGATATCACCTCCATGAGAAAGCACTCTAATCAACCCCCTAAAGATGAGAATGGATGTAGTCAAGTATACCCTTTGTATTATAAGTACCTGTGGTGAATTTGACTCTCTTTTGCTTCCCAAAAGCATAGTTTTCACAAAATTTTAATTTGTTGATGCCTTACCCATCAAGAAGTCCTCTTCTACTCAATTCAACCACACTAGCTTCACTCATATGCCGTAGATGCATATACCAAGTTTAGTAGTATCTTCATCTGACAAAGAAGAAGAAGTGACGGTTGCATCACCTGTAATAATAGAACCCTGCAAAACATATAAGTTAGCATTCTTTTTCTGCCCCTTTATCACCACAAGTAATCCTTTACTGATCTTCAAAACTCTCCCTTCACCAATATATTTGTACCTTTTTGTATTAAGCGTATTTAAAGAAATCAAATTTCTTTTCAAGTAAGGCACATGTCTTACATTACTAAGAGTCTTGACAACACCATCAAACACTTTAATTTTGATGGTACCAATAGTTGTAATCCTACAAGAAGCATTATTTCTTAATAAGACATACCTTTGGATACCTTTTCATAAGTTGAAAACCAATTCCGATTGGGACACCTATGAAAAGTACAATCAAAATCAAGAATCCACTCCTCACTTGTCTGAGGATCATTATTGGAACCAACAAGAAGTTCTCCACCACTGTTGTCTTCAGTTACATTAGCTTCACCTGATTTTTTTGGTTGTTTCCCCTTTTGATTTTTAGCAGCTCTCTTGTCTTGTTCTGCAATTTATAATAATCAAATTTGATGTGTTGTTCCTTCTTGCAATACTTATAGATCTTATCCCTATTTGCTAATTTTGATCTTCCTCTTGAATTTCCACTAGAATTGCGCTCTTGACTCCTACCATGAATAACGAGACCCTTTGCTTGAGTCTCTAATCTAATCACCAAATGTTTCATCTTCTCAAATGAGCCTAAAGCTTCATAAACTTCATCCATGGTAAGAGAATCACGGCTATACAAAATAGTGTCTCTAAAAGTTGATTAAGAAGGAGGTAGTGAACACAATAAAATTAAAACTAAATCCTCTTCATTATACTTAACGTCCAAAGTTTTCAAATAAGAAACAATTTCTTTAAATATGGTTAAGTGATCTTCCAGAGACCCACCTTCAGTCAAACAGTGTGAATATAGTCGCTGCTTCAAATACAATTTGCTAGTCAGACTTTTAGTCATACACAATTGCTCCAATTTCAACCATAACCTAGCAACTATCTTTTCCTTCAACATATCCTGCAATATCTGATTTAATAAATAAAGATGAATTTGAGAAAGGGCTTTTCGATCCTTACGTTGTTTTTTCTTTCGGTGACTACAACGAAGACATTTTATCAAACCCTAATAATGCATCACCTAAATCTATCTGCACGAGATCCACTCGCATCTTGATCTGCCATAGCGAAAATCTTGTGTTGTGATCCAACAATGGAATACCATATTTCAAGGTTTCCACCGTAGAGAAAACAAAACTAAACTTTTGGCTCTGATTCCGGTTTGTTATAAATAGATATGACAAACAATAGAAAATAAAAACGTAAAGTGAAACACACATAAGATTTACGTGGAAACCTTTGATGGGAAAACCACAAGCAGAGGAGAGAAATTTACTAAAGTTGAAGAAGGAGTACATATGATGTTTAAACAAATAATCTCATTGATTCGAATTCACATAACCCTAGAAAAACAGCACGCACACATATATATGAATGCGTAAACCAGCATAAAGGCTAGTAGTGTAAAAACCCATGCATCAACTCAACACTGGCTAAAGGCTAGCAGTGTATAGGATATAGGCTTGCAACTTTGGTGCTAGCCTTGCCAAAACTCTACTCCTGGAAATAATTTCTAGAATTCAAGGTCGGCCCAAGGCCGATGGCGTGCACTTCAAAGCTGGTAGCCTTGATTCAAAAATGGCGGCTTTGACTGAATTCAGATCACACATCCAATGGTTTACGCTATCAATAGCGGCTGTCTTCAACGAGTAAAATCATGCATGGAGAACAACAATCCATCAAAATACCAATGAGCAAGAGAAATCAGTAGAATAATCTCTTTTGTTGATATAGCTTGCAAAGAGTTAATTAAGATTTTATGAACTTTTCATATCAATTTTAGGCCTCTTTCTCGATCCAACTTACTTTTGCCAGCTTAACTTAAAGTTACAAGAATTGGAATTAATTTCGTGCTGCTATTCAATTTAAGCAAAAAGGATCTAAAATTTATGATGGATTATAATTTTATCACTATATCACATGATAAATTGATTATAAAATCATGATAATATCAACAAATTATTAAAAAAACATACCTAAAAAGTTTAATATTTTATTGCTTTCTATATGGTACTCTGTCTATGGTACAAATTTCATAATAGTTCATGATGTTATAAATAAATTTCAGTTTAAAATTTCAAAAATAGTATCTGTATAACATGATACAGACAAGACTTAGATTTTGTCTGGCAATGGTGGAAACCTAGGAAGACAGTGGAAGATAATGGAAAATTTATGTTTGGGTATTTAAGTGAGAGTGAAAAGTAGCAAAAAATGGTGGAAATAGAAACAAACATTTTCGCTCTTGCCTCACTTTATTTTCTGCCTAAAATTGGAGAGAATGTAGAGAAAACATTGCATATGGTTGAAATTACTAAATTGCCCCTTTCTTATTATTTCATAAACACAACATAAGAATAATTTTGTTAATTTCTAACTCTATTTATCTTCTTTTCTTTCCATTTCCTTAATAAGTTAGCAAACACAAAATAAAGTTCTTACACATTTTCATTTTTACTTATTTATAGTTCCATTTTTTTTTTCCTGGCTAATTTCCATAGATTTTTGCTCTTCCTAAGGTTGCCAAACATAGCGTTAATATCTTACCCACTTGTATGTACTCCTTATCCACCCTATAAGGACTAAAAGATAAGCACACATTTATTTTATATTTTTTCTCTACCATTTGATTCTCGCTGTTTAAACTTGCAAATTTTATATGACATCCATAAATTTGTACATTCCATTTAAAAATTAAACTTAAGGTACACCCTCGAAAAATCAATAAGATACATCATCATCAATCTCAAAAATATCATAAGAAGTAATTTGAATTGCATTTTATATCATCTAGCATATTCAAACATTATTTACTATGTTGGTACTTAATAAGAAGAATTTATAATCTTTATGCAATTGATTGGAATTTTTTTCTTTTCTTATAAAATCTCAAAATAATGTTAGACCAATCATCATTACTCAAATTGTGATCGTCGTTCTTATATCCAGGTTGATCCAATCATTTTTTTTTTTTACCGCAATCCACTCATATTATCTTACCCATATTCATCTAAGTGAACCTGACAATTCCTTCAAAATGGGTCGGTTTAATTGCAATTTAACCTAATTTTATCCATTGATCTTCTATCATGTCCTGGTTAAGCTCTTAGGATGACTCTAACAACATTAATCATTTTATGTAGCTACATGTATAAATACATATATATTTTCTTGTAATAAGTTTCCTCCAAATTATGAACACCACATATTTCAATATTGCTCCAAGATGGATCTTCCAAATCCTATGTTTTCAATCTCCCTAAAATGCAAAAGTTATTTGTTCTCGTATTATGATTGTACAAAGAATAAAACAAAATGCTTGACTAAGTATCATAAGGGACATAGTTATTATAAGAGAAGAGACAAAGTCCACTCTTTTTGTCTTACTACCTCCAACGTCACTCTTAGGATTCTTGTCTCCTATATAAGGAATCTAATTCAACAATATCATCTTCAATATTCTTCATCGTTTATCGCCACAACCATCTTCTTCATCCGCTTTCAGTAACCATTTATCCATAAAGTCGACCTTCACTTGTAGTGCTGATGATCTAGCGACAATTAACATAACTATAAACAACCCAACAATCGCTAGTCTCCTATGCAACGATTCCAATACCATTTTCGACAAGTTTGTCATCACAAGCTATGCTATTGACAACACTTACCTCCTTTTCTTAGCCTACCTTGTGTTTGTAATGCAGCTTGGCTTTGCCATGTTATGTACTGGATCAGTCCATGCCAAGAGCACCATGAACATTATGCTTAGTAATGTTTTGGATGTTGCAGCTTGGAGTTTGTCTAACGCAGTAGAAGAAAAGAGAGATAAACATCATGATCTGTTGATTCTGCGAATACCCAGATAATGACAAGTGATAAAATCGAAACTCGTTGAATCACGCACAATTACCAGAAGATGATCTTCTATATGTTTGTTGATTTTGAGAATACCTAGACGACTAGACATCAAAATTAGAAAACTCAATAAGAGTATGAATTTTGGGAAAGAGATAAACATTAAAATGTGTTGATTCATGCACAAAAACCAGAAAGCAATCCTCTATCAACCTATTGATTCCATAGAATACCATAAGAGATAGAAGAGACAAAATAATATTCTATTCCATAACAAATCTTTGTCTTCACATTTACAAATAGGATTGAAATGAAATCTAAATGACTTGATGTAAATAGAATAACATTAATCTTATTAAAAAAGATATGCTGCTATTAAAATAATATTAATTCTATTATATGTAAAAAAAAAAAAAAAAGAATTGCAATCTTCTTAAAATAATGATATTTTCTTCTTGTGCTTGCACTCCATTATGCTCCCTGCATCATTCTTTTCATGTTGGAAGAAATTTGCCCTCGAATTTTCATCATCGGCTTTCCTTCATGGTGTGATATTATCCTAAGACAAACATGGGCTCTGATACCATCTGACATCGCGAAGCAAAAGGAAAATTACCACAATCCGTTGATTTGTGCAGGAATGTTAGATTGTGATTTTCTAATTCTTATTGATTCTAAGAATACGCAAGTCGATGTCATCAAAAATCGAAATTTCTATATAAGAATTCGAAATTTGGAATAAAGAGCAAAAACGACTCAAATTTTTGTGAATTTCTAAATAATCGATTAACTTAATTAGTAGTAGGGCGTACAATATATAGTAAAAATCTAAAATTTTCCAAAAATGAAACTTCCTAAAAAGGTCTACTGACATAAAATATATTTGAATGATGAAATAAATGTCATAGATGACAAATAAAGGAAACTTCCTAAAAGTCTATGAACATCAAAATAATTAAAAGGACAGATAAATTCCGATTTATTTCTTTCTCAATTAAACAAAAAATGGCCATCTCTTCTTCCACTGCATCATTCTCCTTCGGTTGGACAAAATTGCCTTCATGGTGTGATGATATCCCAGGATGAATGTCGGCTGTGATACCATCTAATGTAGTGAAGCAAAAGGAAAATTACCACGCTTCATTGACTCGTGCATGAACGCCAAATTGTGATCTTTAAATACCCATTGATTCTAAGAATACCCAAGTAGATGGTATCAAAAATTGAAATTTCTATACAAGAATTCAAAATTTGGAATAAAGAGCAAAGATAACTGAAATTTTTATGAATTTCTAAATAACTAGTTAACTTAATTTGCCATAAGGCTTACAATATATAGCAAAAATATAAAATTTTCCAAAAAGGTAACTTCCTAAAAAGGTCTATAGACCTAAAAGATATTTGAATGAAGAAATAAATGTCATAGACAACAAATAAAGGAAACTTCCCAAAAGTCTACAAACATCAAAATAATTAAAAAGATGAATAAATTCCCAATTTTCTCTTTCCGAATTAAAAAAATGCCATCTCTTCTTCCACTGCATCATTATCCTATTACCTTTTTTATTTTGCCTTTGCTTTTGGTTTAACCTCCAATGGCTTCATAGGTCGATGCTTTTTTTTCCCTACATGAGTACCCTAAGGGAGCTCTTGGTCTTGGTCACTATAGCTATGTCCTTCTTCAATGGGCATTTTCTATAGCTGCAGGGATAACCAATAGTTGAATAGCTGATCGAACCCAATTTGTGGCTTATTTGATATATTCCTCTTTCTTGACCAGGTTCATTAATTTAACCAATTGGTTCCCACAGGTTCTGGTCTATAGATAGGTGGGCTAATCTATTAAGAACCAATGGGGATTACTTGTTTGGCTCAGGTGCTATAGACTTTGCAGGTTCAAGTGTGGTTCATATGATAGGTGCCATAGGAAGCTTTTGGGGTGCATATATTGAAGGCCCACATATTGGCCAATTTGATCACAAAGGCCAATCTGTGGCTTTACGAGGCCATAATGCATCTCTAGTAGTTCTTGGAACATTTTTACTTTGGTATGGCTAGTATGAGTTTAACTCAGGTTCTTTTATCTTTATATTAAGGAATTGTGGGACAAGTGGGAGCTTTTATGGTCAATGGAGTGTGGTTGGTAGGACAGTAATCACCACCACATTGGTTGGTTCCATTGCTATAGTTACCATTTAGTAGGCCATTAGAATGTGATTGGTGTATGTAATGGGCTATTGTGTGGTTTTGCTACTATCACTTCGGGCTATTCAGTAGTTGACCCTTGGGTTGCTATTATATGTGTGTGTGTGTAGCCACATGAGTCTTAATTAGGTACAACAAGCTTGTCGAAAAGTGTAAATATGATAATCTTCTTGAAGCAGGACAACTCCATGCTGGCTATGGTACATGAGATTTGCTGCTTACTAGGTTGTTTGCATGTGGGAAATATGTGGATCAAGTGTATGATGGAAAGGGAAGGGCCCATGGGCATTTTATGAGTGGTGGTGGGAAGCTCTTTCCACCTCAAATAGTCCAAATTTTGGTCTTAATAGGTTGAGTCGCAGCAACTATGGGCCCACTCTTTTTAAGGCTTCATAAGCTAAGTTATTGAGGGTAAGTAGTGAAAAAGAGATGAAAGGTATTGATAATGATATTACACATATGAAGATGAGAATCATCACCACCACTCAAGACAACATCAAGTTGCACTGACAAAGGGTAGAGCCAAATAACAATGCTCCTACGCATGAGCTCTCACCCTCCAACATTTGATGTTCTTGTAATCATGTTGTGTCCAACTTGTAGTTAAACAAGTCATTTTAGTGGATTATCCTTTACTTTAGGGTTAATGTAAAATATGGTATATGAAATTTTACAAAAGGCTCAATCAGATACCTAAAGTTTGATTTTAGAAATTCCGCATATCACCTTGCATCCTTTTTTTTTTTTTTTTCCCCTTTTATCTATTCTTTCCTTTGTTGGTTTGTTTGCATTTTAGTTATATATCTCTCTAGAGACTCCAAATCGACATGCAGCACCAACCAATACATTGCCAAAAATTGTCGAGAAATATTGCTCCGGAAAATTAAATATGTGTGTTCCCAAATCATTCGGCTAATCAAACATAATAGAATTGAATATTGTACGTGGAACAATTTTAGAATATTGTCATTTCAACTCCTGTCCTTGGGCTTTTTCCTTTTCCACCCATATTGAGATAATACAAGACATGACAACAAAATTCCAAATCCAACATGAAACAAGAGTTGAAACAACAACATAATTCGTTAATTACACAATCAAAGAATTAATTAGACAACAAGGATTTCAACTTGCCCTAACTACTCCTTAAATTCTACACATCATCAGAAACATCATGGGGACAAGTTTTTCTTTATCTCCATTTAGTATTTCCATGCGAGATAAAAGAAAACTTTATCCCAACATTGTGATTTCTTTAATATCATCATGGACACCGCGGGTTCCTGCCCGGCCCACCATAATAAAAATAGGTACCCCAAGCATTGTTATAGTCACTTTTGATGTTGTAGCAATTGGTATTTTCAGCCAAAATTTGGATATTTTGGACTGAGCTTAGGCTGTTGTCCGAGTCCACAAGCTCTAGGTTCCTGAAATAGCTAGCCTTACCAAACCCTTCTTCAGCAAATTGGCCTGAGCCCATTTGGGTTGAGGTGTGTTCACCATTAGCCCTTGAGTTCACAACTTCACCACCCCACTCCACCATGGTTGCATGATCTGCTAAGTGTGTGAATAGCTCTGCTGGCCAATATCCAACCAAAGTGTTGTCACCAAATCCCATCCACCAGTTCCCTAGTTTTGGGTCCTGAACATGGCATTTCTCCAATTAGGTCGTGTTTTTTGAGGTCAATAACATTGGAAAAATTATTAAAGTCAATATAAATTGTATACATTCCCCCTCTTCCTAGTTAGAACCTTTTATTATTTTTATCAATAGTAAAATTGTCATATATAGATCCGAAAGCTCATTTTATTTTATCAAAAGTAAAATAATTAAATAGATATATGAAACTTAATGTCTGACAACATAATTTTAAATATAAGGAACTAAGCATATATTGAGTAAATATAGGAGGACATATTTGCAATTCATTCAGAAATTTACTATAGCATAAAATTTTTCCAAACAATTTTGGGCAATATAACAACAGAAATTTATCTTCTAGGAGTATATAACAACCTAAATGAGCTTGGTAAATATATGAAGATAGTTATTACATTCTAAGGGGAAAAGGGAATAAATTAAAATAAGACATGCATTATATTTTCATAAATTCAACTTATCTGGAAATATCAAGATCGTGTAGTTTTGTAAAAACTTTTATATTAGAACTAGTTTGATTGGAGATTCTCTTTTCGAGGAGGAGATTAGCTCATTTAACAAAATTACTGGGAAAATTTATAGACTCAAAATTAGCAATATTATAGTAATTTGAGGTTATATATACACCAATTAATAAGATGAGAACTAAAACATTAAAATGATCAATTTAAAAATATAGAATAAATTGTGCAGGAATCTCTCTGAAATCTTTTAAAATTATATGGATCTTTAGTTTTTTAAAAAATCACACTCAGATCCCTGAAACCTACTGTCCATGGAGGTTAAGTTGCTAACTTTTTAAAAAATAGGGTATTCATGTGATTTATCTTAAATAATAAATTTAGGTTTCAGGTTCAAGAGCTGACGTTTTAAAAAACTAGAGTTCTTTCGATTTTAAAAGATTTCAGGGGCTATTTGCATAATTTACTCAGAAATATATAAATTTATATATTGAAGCTTCGAAAAAAAAGTGTGCTAGATACCTTCCAAATGAGTACAGTAATGTCATATTGGTTTCCTGTAAAAGAAGATACTGGAGAAATGGCAGCTCCAATAGCTATTCTACTATTGGTTTGAACAAATCCTGAACACAGAAGATTGTAGCATCCCGTGGCTTGATATGAATCACTCTGCAACCCAAAAAAAATGAAAAACAAACACAAACTTAACAGCATACAAAATTACTTTATAATGATAGTGCTACCATGTTTCAAATTCGTACATCGTATTATTCTTATTTTTTAAAACCATAATAGGGTTTATGTTAAATGATCTACGAAAGATTACAAAAAAAAAAATCTGTATTTTCGCACTTCTAAAAAAATGAAATGGATTTTATTTTTAACAAATACATGAGTTATTTTTTATGCTTTTACATTAAAAAAAACCCCGATGTCATTTTGATAAAGACATTACCAATGTTTTTTCACTTTGTGTTAACGAGTGTTTACAATGAATCTTTCTTCTCACGCAGTGCAGTGAAAAAGATTTGTCATTATTATTTGGCAAATATTGGGAATTGAAACACTACCTAAACATAAAGATCATGATTATGAATGACCGAGACGTCAAGCAATAAAAAACAAATGTAAAGATCAAGTTGCTGCTCAATTGGGTATGCTGTGACGAATACATGAAGTATTTCTCACGCATAGATATATTTCTATGAAAGGTAGTAAATCCAATTTAGGGAAAAAAAAAGGAAATAAAAAATCTCACTGAATTTGATTTTTTACATACTTGAAACTAGTTTTAGACAATGCCATGTGAATGTGTCACTTTCATATAGTTTACGTCTAATATTAAACCATACCCATCTCGAATAGGAACAATTTTGATAATCTATTCATGCACCAAAGTCTGTTTTATGGCTATTTATGATATGAAATTAAGACTTGCGAAGTGGGGAAATGGATATGGTTTTTGGATTATTCCAAATATTAAGGTTGTTTCGTTTGTTTCACGGGCAAATATAGTGTTTTTTAAAAGGTTATTGTATTATAAATGGTTTGACTAGAAGTGTGTTTTTCCACGATTTCGGTTCATATTTGGTCTGTGAAGATTCAACTGATTGAAGAAATCTATCAGACCACTAGTTAAGTTTGATTGTGGAAATTAAACGTAGACAAATTGTAACATACTCTATCCATCAATTGCCAATATAAGCATATGTTTCGGCATAAATTTAGCTAGACTCATGAATTGTCTAATAAGTTTGTTGGTTCCTATAGTATACTCAATGCAATAATGCACATAAAATTCAAACAAATCGTGAAGCGAACAAGAATTTGGTCATATTATTGCATCCGGTCCCATTCATGGCTCTGTTCATGGATAAGCTCACGGTTTGCATTATTTGGTTTGCTTTTGACAATGAATTAAATAAAACAAAAGAATGAGTTACTAAAGTGGGCAAAAATAAAAAATAAAAAATTACATTTGGTCAATAGGAATTGAATTCAGTATTATTCTGATTTTGTTACCGTGAAATAGCTACTTCATTATTTGGTTTGTAGAAATTTCTACATAAGGAATGTCTTTATATAACTTAGAATAGATAATGAATCTTTATTCCTCCTCTTCACCATAAATTACTATTCATTTTCAGTCTTGTTCCATTCTAATAAATCAAAATCAATGTGTAATTTAAATTAATGATAGGTTTAGGGTTTCATTCGCGTAATTTAAATCAATGATAGGTTAGGGTTTCATTCGAATGATCGAATTGAGTCATAACATGCTTCACTAATTTAGCTCAGTCATCAGCGAAATCTAACATAACCAAACTATGTCCATCTCTTCTAGACTGTGGCCTTTTGTAAATTATGGAATCTCAAAAGGATAGAATATGAGTTAGGTGATGGTGTTAATGGTGGATGCTAAATATTAATTGAGGTCTTTTTGAATGATTTTATCACAAACTCTAGAACTTTTGATAGTTATACATACATCATCCACACTTAAAAATAACATGGAAATTTTGGGAAGCAAAAGTATAATTTTAAAGTTTTTTAGTGTGTTCAAATATATTAACAATTTTGGGCCTTAAATTACAATGTAACCTTTCTTTAACAAGTAGAAAAATTATCTTTTACCGACTATGCTCCATATTAGTAACCAAGTTTAAGGTATATAATACTAACAAAAGTTGCAACGCTAACAAAACCATGTAATACGGTTCCGACAAAACCTAACCAGTTTAACATTTTATGTAAGTTAGTTTTAATTTTGTACAATTTCATTAAATGCATGTCATGCAAGATTTAATATATAAAGGAATCTTTTCTCCAGAACTAGGCATATTATTATTATTATTAATTGTTGTTGTTGTTGCTGTAAAACAAAACCAAGGATTTGAAACCTTAGACGAGGTTGACTTTTTGACTTTAAACAATTAATCAATAGCGCAAGCATTGGCAGGTCTAACGGAATTTATAATGGTCTAAGCACAGTAACCTTTCTAGAGTTTAGAAAACCATTACATCTTATTATAATTAATAATAAATAAATATTCTCCAGAGAATTAAAATAAAATTATTGAAGTACGAAGAAGAGAGAAGAGAGAGCTGACCGTCCAATAAGTGAATAATCTGGGCCTGCTGTCACCGTAGAGCTCCGGACTGACCTGACTAGTAGAATATTCCAAGCTTTAGAAGATAACACCATATAATTGAAAAATACATTATTCGACATCATTAATCATAAAAAACATTTTATAAATCGCCCCAAAAGTTTAACTTCCATATTGAAACCAAGGGAGCAGGGCAGATGCTGTCTCATTTCTATTCTTACAAATAAGCACTTATAAGTCTCATTAAAATGATTATTATTATTTATTTTTTTTAATTTTTTAAAATTTATTTAACACCTAACAAATCTTTAATCCTAGAAATATGAATTAGAAAGTATTAGGCTAGATCTAACAGTTGTCTTTACCCAAACTTCAAACTTTTCTAAAATTTTCTAAATGAAATCCTGAATCCACCACTAAACTAAATTATATATATATATATGATTTTTACAATTAAGAATGAAAATGGGATGTGGTGCGGTGGAGAGCAGGAAATGGAAGGAGTACCTGCCATCCAGCTTCGATGCTGTTGAGATCAGTGCCGTCGAATGAACCGGAAAGAACCCAAATCTGAGAAAGACTAAACTCGTTGACTTCCTCGATGTCTGGGTCCCACACGTTTATTGTTGCTTTGGCTCCATACAATTCTGCTGATGATCCAGTATAGGCGATTGCATGCTGTTTTCGTAGGAAACATATGCACGATTATATAAATAAACAATTAAAATTTATTTAAAGAATATTTTAGGGAAAAAAAAAAAGAAAGGCTGGGTGGTCAAGTAATACAGAAACCCGAAACAATCCTCAATTTGGTTATTTAGTCTTTTCTGATTGTTTTCTTTAGCCTTCAAATTATTTTTTTCCCTAAAAAAATAATTTCCCATAAAAATCAGTAATTATTAGGTAATTTGTAATTTTTTCAACAGTTTTTTGATGGAAGCAGTTGGACTAATTCTTCGGTTTTCGAACTTCTGTTATACTTATCAAATATAAATAACTTCTTTTTCTCTTTTTTAGTGATCCAAAATGATTATTAGCCACTATAAATAATATTTCATGCTTACACTAAAATAGGGAAAAAAAATCAAAAGTCACGTTGAATTATTTTAAATAAATAAGTAAATATATTAACAAAATAAATGAAGGGGAGTGAAAAAAAAAAAAGGAAAAAGCACTCTGTTTTACACATGACTATTTTGAAAATTTAGTAAAACATCATTTTATTACTCCTAATAAAATATATCTTGCATATATAAGTATGGTATACCTTTTGTCGTTCCCTTATCATTTACATATATTATATTGGACTATATATACATGAATAATTAAAAATACAAGAAAAATATACAAAATATAGAAAATGAGAAAATATAGCGTACCTCGTGTCCATTTCCGCTGACTACATCCGGTGCATCAGCTCGTCCAGCAAGAGGCGACCTACGCTGCTTCTTCTTCCCGAAGTCATAAAAAGACTTGGCTCTCAAGACATCATCCACTGTACTGCGTCGTATTGGAACGGTACCACGAGGGCATTTAGTCCCATTACGGTGCCACATTTGCCATGCAACCTCACCTATTTTCTCATCATCATTCCCAATTGAATCATCCCTTGTTTCTGCCGCCTTCATCCTTTTAGGAATTTCCGGTGGCACTTTCTGTTAACAAACAATAATGGATAATCATTCTTTCATAATCATAGACATATTCTCATCATATAACAACTAATAATACCAAAAATGTCATCGGGTTATTAAAACTTTTACCGCCCATTCAATTTGCTGAATGAATAAGGTTATAATTGACTTTACTATTACTAAAAAATATAATAAAGTTGTAATAAGATATGAAGATATGAGAAATGGAAAGTGAATTTTTTTTAAAGGTTTTGTACCTGGATCTTGTGATTCTTTAGAAGGGGATGATCTAGAGCTGGCTGTCTTCTTTTACGAATACAGTCTATGATATCTCCATCTGGGCTCTAATAAATTACAAACAAAAATCAAATCGTAAATACAATGTGAATAAAATGTACCAAAAAGAGTGTCATGTTCCAAAAATAAAATGTACCTCAATGGCCAAGATAGAAGGCTTATTGATCTTGTCCAAGTGCTTTTGTATCCTCCTCAATCTTAAGCTACTAACTTGTCTAGAGTTAGCAATATCTAGACTAGAAATAGCCTCACTTTGTCCAAGGAACAATAAAAAATAGAACCCAACAAGAACAAGAACAAGAGGAATAGACATATGACTAAGATTCCATATGGTACTGAAGAATGATGAAAATAGGCGACATTTTTTTCTACTAATAATACTGCTACTTGTAGCATTATTATGATTACAATTTTTAGAGATCCAAGTTTTACTAAAATCACCCATCATTCAGTGCCAAGAAAAGGAGCTGATGAAGAGAAACTCTCACACTATCCCAACCACAACACCATTACTAGCAAATCCAAAAATAATGGAGCGTCGACATACAAATCACAAACTACAAAACTCCCCAAACACCAATACAATCTGTAAAAAACAATGAGACTTCCGAAAATGACACGAGACGGGCTGTAAATGAAAACCGATATATTTTGATATCGGGAATGAGTGAACTGTCAAAACAGCCAAACACGGGTTGTAGAATAGAACAAGGTGGAATGAATAGAAAGGTTATTTAATGAGGGAGAAAAATGTAATATACTTTGGTATATTTATTATCTAACCCCTTTATATAAGACATACATATACATGACATGCTAGTTAATACACGCTTTTCCTTTTCTTTTCTCTCTTCTTTTTTTTTTTTTTTTTTTCCTTTCTTTGAATGTGATTTAATGGTGAGAATGAAAGGTGTGGGGGCTAAGGTGGTTAATGAAGGATAAGGAGAAAAGAGAGGGAGAGTGGTGCACCATGACCAAAGCAGATGCAGAGGTAATTAAGGATAAATCATCATTGGACTGAGGCTGGAAGATTTTATGTGTTGTTCTATCACTGTTTTTTGTTTGAATTTTTCATTGGAATGCATTCATGCATTGAAATCCAGATGAAAGAAAGAGAGAGAGAAAGAGAGAAAGGGATAATAAAGCAGAAAATAAACACACAAACCTACCCAACTCACCTACTGTTGATCCCTCCTTTTATTACACTCCTTCAATGTGCATCTGCCCACCCATATCACTTTGCCATAAATATTTCCCCTCCTCTTCACATCTCTCTCTCTTTGGCTTTTTCTTTTTCTTTGCTTCACAGCTTTGTTTTCTTTTATTTGTATTTTTATTTCAATTTTTTTAAATTTCCATAATAGGTATCTCAAAAAATTTTTTTTTATGTGAATCAATTAGTGATATATAGATATAATAAACTTTTAATATGTAAATACTTTTTTTTTTAAACTATCCATTATTTCAATTAATCTTAGAGTTTAATGACATTATTATTTGTCTCTCAAGTGAGAAGTATTAAGTTTAAATATTTCATTCCCTTTGTATTGGCAAAAAACTAATATAATATTAGTGTTTATTTGAGCAAATGATGTGTTACTACCAATATATATGTGTTTATGTGTGTGTATATTTTTTTCCTCTTTGGATACTTATCAAGTACCTGAAAAAATTGACATGTTTGAATGATGTTTATACATTTATGAAAGACAAGTATAAAATTAAAATTCACTTTACTTTAGATTCTGTAATAATAATTTACATTTTCCTTTTCTTCTATAAAATAAAAAGAAAATAAAAAATTATTGTATATGACTCAAAGTTTGTGCCATCCTATATTGAGTTAATGTCATGTGGCACTTTTTCATCACTAAAATGTTGGCAAGTTGGGAGTATTATTTGTGTATATGTTTGATTATTTCCATATGTGAATAATGAATAAGATATGTTACCATTCGTCAACATTACGTACATTTCATTTTACTAAACATAAATTTACGTACGTGCAGTAAATGCAAAATGAAAAAGAGAGCCTTATGTAATTCACCAATAACGTCTCTTGGGACCCATCATATTTAATTGATTTGCATTAGATTCAATGTCATTCAAAACGACATATATATATTATATATATATATATAAAAATAATTAGGGCTGTACTCCAAAGGATTCAGTTCCAAGATATTGAGATTAATCTTTAACAAAACATAAAATGTATCGAGATTATGCTTTTTTATGCATACTTAATAACATACATTACATTTAAATATATACAACATACACTGTCTTAGTAAAAAAAATTTAAAAATTATACTTTGACGTTTGAGTAGATAATATTAAAAACAATAATCTATTAGATGAAAATAGACGCTCTCATTACTACTTTTTTTTGTGATGCTTTATCTTTGCATTAAGGCATCCCATATAAATATGCTACTGAAATGTGTAAAGTTATATATTTTGGTTGGAATATGAAGAAACATAATATATGCAATAAGAATATAAGAAGAAAATTTAGTTTCAATTAAATAATACAATAATCAGAATGCGTCTTGAATTTTTTTAAATTTGGATTTATTGCATATTGGTAGGAATATGATAATCGACAATATATATATATATGTGTGTGTAATCTTATACAAACCCAAGACAATCGATTCAACTAGCCAGATATTTGACCAAAGCGATCAATCTACCCTATTAGCATCTAGTCATTTCCGCTTTCTCTTTTGTAATTTTTTGTATCTAAATTAATTACTTTTTTATACTGAGTTTGGGTTAGGAACTTTGAAACCATATATGTGCGCGCGCATGCCCAACCGAGCGTCAAAGCTACAAACGATATTACATATTATACCGTGGTTAAAAATTAACTAAATGGATTAATAAACTATTCGAATTCAGCTTAATGTTTACTAATATTTGATTCAAAAATAGTCAAGTCGAGTTAGAATTCAAGCTATTCAAGCAATTTATTGAGTAAGCCTAAACTTCATATGTTTAACTCGATTAACTCATGAACTAAATTGAGCTTTATCAACCTTGAGTTAAATATAAATATTAATCAAATTCGAATAAAATGTAGGTATTAATTTTATTTAAATTAGAATTAAAATATATTTATTAATAAATTGGCCTAAATAATTTAATTGAACCAAGTTTGAGCTTATTTAGCATTGCATTGAGCCATATTTTAACTTAATCGAGCTTAACTTAAACTTAATACTATACTGTTAATATTCGACTTATTTACAACCTAATCAAATCACTTGTTTGTGGTTTTCAGCCTGTCTTTGGGATTTCCCAATAAAGAAGACAAGCTGCTTTTCTGTCCATTTTGTCTTTTGTTATCATATGTCTTAATCTATAACTAAAACCCAAATACAATTATTAACTAAAACTCCGTATTATCACCGAACAGCACCTCTAAGGTAATAGCATATAGGGAATCTTCCAAGCTATTGAACATACATGTTATTTAGTAATGTTAGTTTCTGAAACAATAAAATAATAATAATAATTATTATTATTATATGATAGGTGAGTAAAATTTGGGGTTTGGACTTTGAGGTGATGAAACCCAAGAAAAATAGCTGTGTGATTGTTGAAATTTCAACGTATTGGGGAGGCTTCTATGCTGGTCGTTTTCAATAGAGTATGGATGAAAAACCTTGATATCTGCTATGAAGCACTCATCTCCATGTGGTATAGACAATAGACTTTATAAATCTGAAAATCATTAATGCCTTCCACTAACATATAGTTATAAAATTAATACGTTGATAAATAGTATATGGTTTTAAAATATTATTATATGTAAATTAAATGAACAGGGAGCTTCTATTCTCGAATCTCGAATGCTTCTTATTTTTTGTTTTGCTCATTGAAGAGAGAGATTTGGTCGTCAGTCTCTTAATTTCTTCATCCCCACATCTGGAACTCAGGAATTGACCAAAACCTATCTTTGAATTGACTTTTCTGTCCTTGGCATAGTTAAATACACTATAAATTTGTTTTTACTCGTCTCAACTTTGATTGAGGTAGCTTCGGATCTGTTTGTACAGATATTTTTTTTAAATTTTTATTAAAAAATTATTTATGAAGAATTAGATATAAATAAAAAAAAAAATCACAATTCTAATTAAAATATCACATATAGATAAAATATAAATATAAATCGGACATATTTATATATATCATTTTGAAAAAGATATAGATACAGATGAAAAACAAACTATTCAAATAATTCTATTGCATAATACTCCAACTCGACTCATTTTAATATATCATTGAATTGATTGACCTTTTAATTTTTTTTAATACTTACTGTCACATTTTTCACAAGTTTAATTGGACTTGATTTCAATTATAAGTCTTAGTTTTGCTATATTTTTTAATTAAATTCGAGCCCTAACAATAAAGGAAAATTCTATCGTCCTGATTATTAATTAATGGTTTAGAGTCATTGTATTGAAATATTTAATATATCAATGATTATATTTATTTTAATGGTTAAAAGGTTGATTGAATAGTCTCATCCATGGGACCATAAAAGTTTCCTAAATTTCAGGTATATTATTCTACTTATTTTCTTCTCTTTTTCTTTTTTCAAAGGAATTTGTGCATAAATAATTTGATTTTAAGTTTCAACTTTAGTTTATTACATGCTGGAGTTTTTCTTTTCTTTTTTATTTTTTAACTAGAGTCAATATCACAACCTAATCACAAATATTGTCACTGTGGTCCATGGAAGATAATAAATTGTCCATCTGATTGTTTACCATCAATATATATGCTAACTAAGAAGTACATACTAGAAATTCATTAGTTGCATGCTGAGATAATGGCATATAGTTTGCTCATCATTTGAACCAATTATGTCCAAAGTCAACTTTTGACCTAAGCTGTTCACACTAAAAATTCCTGATTTCACGAAGGTATGTTCTGTAATCCAGCTTCATCTTCGTTGGTTCACTCCCAATAGGAACTTAATTTCAATATCTTTGAATTAATATGGTTTTTCAAATATTAGGTTTTATTTTGAATTATTGGGGTAAGAAAACAAATGGGATATCCTTGTATTTCAACGGAAAGGATGTAAAGATCGGAGTCCAGACAAAAATCGGAACACATTGAAAAATATTCCATACAATTTTTTTTTTCAATTTTGATTCGATATCTTGATTAATTTGAATAGAAAAGTTAATGATCAAACTCAGCTTTTTAACATGTTCTCATTTTAAGGATCAATGTCAATTTATTGCAGTGGTCATTTTGAAATATTATAATAATAAATTTTTTTTATACGTGGATAATGGTTGGATATGATGATTACCAAAGTAGAGGTTGAAAAAAAAAAGTGCTTTTTTTTTTTTTTTTTTCTAATTACAATGGAAGAGGGGATTCGAACCTAGGTCTTCTTACATGAAATAGTAGAGAATATGTCATTAGGCTATAAAGTTATTAGCGAAAAAAAAAATTAAAAATTGGAAATTTTATTACATTTTTTTTAATTTTCCATTAATATGTTCCATTTTAATTTATTGAAATTACCGGCCACGGGTTGCAACCTTCATCTCCCATTAATGACCAACAATAAATTTCCACTAAGTGCTGAGTTACCACAATAAGATTTAAATATTATACGTGTTATTTTATAACAAACACTAAAAGAAATTAAGAAAAATGGATTTCGTGCAAACAAACACATCGTATTACTAGGTTTTCCCTCACATTCTCCGGAAGATAATATGGTTTTTTCTTAAATTTAAGGAAGATCTGTGTTTTTCACTTCGCGTAACGCGAGCCTCCTTCATTTGTTTTGTGGAATGCAATATAGCCTCGTAAAAGGTCACTTATCAACACATATCTAGTTGCTATTAATTATCAAACGATGTCCATTCCATACTTATCCCATCCCTATTAATCGTGACGTTTGTTTTTGCTCTTAGATGGCCTGCAGTTTGTGCTGATGATAAAAGTAAAAGCAATTTCCTACCAACCAAACAAGTTGTGTCGAAGCTTATCAGCATTTGCCATGCTTATCTGAAACAGGTTTTAATGGATATTACGTGTCTCGTATAATATATATATGATGAATAAGTATTAATTATTTTTTAACACATAGTGATATGATGATAATTATTTTAAAATTTACTATTATCTAAAATATAATTAGTAATAATCCACCACGTGTATCCATCCTATGACTGTTCAATGTTCTTCTTACTTATGCACCACGTACTTGATATTACTTGTCATCTTAGTTTGCTTTATGGAACCCTCTAATGAATACTAAATTCCACTGACTATATATATAAAAGCTCATAAAATTACACAATTGATACCTAATGTTGAAGTATGCATTATATCCCTCTTTAATGAGCCAGTTTTATAATTTTTACATTTTAGATATATAATATTTCACATACCGATTTCATAACTATTTGTAACGTTGTTTAGTCTTACACATTAACTCCATAAGTTTCTCCATAATAATTAATATCATAAAAGTATTATCAAATATATTAATTAAGTAATATATTTAGAATAAATTTAAACAGCAAAATGAAGTAAAATGGGGCAAAAACTATAAAGTGGCTTACGATTATAACTTATAAGGTTGGAGTTGAAAACCCAATGAGTTTTCATGCTTGAAACATAAGTGGCAATTGTTTTAAAAATTACCCACTTTTTATACTATGTGTTAGAATATAATTAATAACTATCTACTACATATATAGATATACTTGTGACCTGTATAATCTATTAAATCTTTTTTCTTTTCAAGTGTTCTTTTTTTCCTCCCTTATTTTTTAATTTGTATAGTAGCCTAAGTAGTCTCTATAAGAGTTATTGTGCATATTATTCGATTGGTCAAGTTAAAAGGGGGTTTCCCTAGCCAGCCAACTAATGGCTGAGGGGCAGGGGGTATTATGAGATCACCCCACCTCCGACAGGTTCGGGCAGCTACCATTTGACCTTGGGATATATCTAATTTAATATGTGGGATACATCAATTCAAGATCCCATAATTCATTTCACTTGATGCATGATATCCAAAGAAATTGTTAATATCTTTTAACTTTCAAAACATCTCAGAGAGAAACCAATTGAGTTCGTTTATTAGCTGTGTTTAAAATTGAATTTAGATTTCTATGCACATCACAACCTCTCAACCTTGAGCACCCATATGTTATGTAGTAGATTGAGGTGGCCATTGTGAGTTGATCAAATCGAGTCATGGGTTGTTAGGGTTTTTATTTTTCCTGACAAATTTCACTGAGGGTTTTTAAAAAAAGGACACATGACTGTTTCATAAGCCATTCCTGCAGATCTTGAATTCGCCACTTTCAGTACTCATAATTTGCCGGTGAGTCATTCATTGATGTGTCATGTATAGAATAGCCTTTTTATTTATTTATTTATTATGATGCTCGACTTGGTTGAAATATCTGGATTTATGCTAGCCTACATGAAAACTTCGAATTTGATATAAAATTTGTTAGGTTTGGAGTACGGTGATTAACGCGGAACAAGAAAACTGGGTTTTAAGTCTCTAAAAGTAAATTTTTATCGTAAAAATTATCGTTGCTAATTTTATTTATAGAGATAGAAATTCTCTTATTAATTTTCCATCATAAAATTTATATCTCTAAAAAGCAATTTTCTTATAGTGAGAATCATCCAAAAATTGACATATATATTAGAAGTAACACTATCTCTAATGTCGTATTTGGTATATATGCTTCGAACAGAATAGAATAAATTGGAATAAAGGAATGGAATAAAATGAGTGGCAATACTATAAATTCATTCATTTATTTGAATAAATTTATGAGATATTTGTAAAAAATGTTCTCATAATAAATGCGAATAATGATTGTGTAAGAAGATAAAAATATGATTATAATAATGATCATTAATAAAGAAGGAATCGAATTGTGATTTCGCCTTCTCAAGTGTAGAATCGAATTCCCCTCGAAGCTGAAATCGCGATTCAAACTTTTAAAAATGCATCCAAACATAGGATTGAAAATAGAATTTAGATTAGATTCCATTCTGGGTTCATTCTTATATGCCAACGTAACATAAAAGCAAGATTAATTACTAGATTACATATATACTTATATACATTCAAAGGCACTAGCGATGCCCAAAAAAAAAAAAGCACGAGTGAAAGTGCTGGTTAATTTAAAAAATAATAATTACCATAATAAGAATTGAAGCAAAAAATTACTAAAATATGCTCTTAAAATCACGTATGAAAAATAGGATATATATTGTGCAAACAACTTGTACAAAAAAATAGGAGCTACAAATTTTTCCCCCAGCATTAACCCATTTGCTACATGCAAAAAAAAAAAAAAAAGCATGATGATGACAAAATTCTTTGTCACTTGTCTTGGGGGTGGATAACATATCTACTACAAATAAAAAGAAAAATTATCAAAATATATGTAAAAGCACAATAATTATCAAAATCCTATTGTAAAATTAAGTTTATAACAGGTTGTATAGTTTTACATGTGATATTACATGTCATACATGCGATATGATGTTTGGCTACTGTTGCTAAATCATGTATTCCAATGACAATGTATTCTCTGATCAATATTATGTTAAAAAATCGCAAAACACATGAATCTAATTTGTACGTAACATGATATTGACAAATCTCGTTTTTTGATAGTTTCTTTTAATTCAACTTTATCTAACCAATTATTTTCAATAAGTGTCACAAATAAAAAAATAATTTTCCCATTTTGGTGTCCTCCCCAAGTATCTCACATATGTGAAATGAGAGTCTAGTCTTATTACTAAAGGATATTTTATATGGAACATGCAAGTTATTGTTGACTTAAAACGTATGTCAAACATATGATTTTAATCAATTATTTTTGTAATTAATTTCTATTATAACCTATTTTAGTAAATAATTAAAAATATATATATATCTAAACTGAAAAAAAAATTCTCAAAGACACATAAAACCATTAAATAGACCCTTTTAGTAAGGATTAAAGTAATATCTATGAATAATATATAAGTACAAATAGTATCAATAATAATAATGACTAGTCAAAAAAAAAAAAAAGTAAACATTGATAAAATTTTATTAATGCTTGGCACTCATACATAAGTGGATTATATATCTAATGAATTTTCTTTCCCTAAATATACCTAACTAAAAAGTAATAAAAATGTGCATGTTTTAAAAAGAAGCTAGGGAGACAAGTAAAGTTGTAGAGATGGTAAAAATGGCTTCTAGGCCACTCATTAATTAACCTTTCATGATGAACCTCGTTACTTTAATTTATTACTATATATAAGGAATATCTGTTTTCAATGAACGATTAATTTACAGTATCTTGTTCGTCCAGTCCAATCAAAGCAAAAGTAATAAATTGAAGGTGTCGCCAAATTAAATGAACATTATTTAAAGACATTAATAATCGATCTGAATCGACTCATTTTCTAACGGAGAAAATTAAAAAAAAAATAAAAAACCTCTATTTCTAGATAGAGAGAGGGAAAGGACAGTGAAGTCACTTTAATATTTGAGACAGATCTCGCTTTTAAGGCAAGACAAGAAGTTAAAAAGAGTATATACAATACCCTCTATTCTTTGACGGCTAAGGTAAGATACATATAACCTTGGATCTCATAGCTTGGTACCAACCAGGAATCATTAGGAAGCAAATTCTATAAAACGTTAGCAGTTCCTAAGACGGCATACTAATGTGGATAGGAATAGGGCATAACTAGAAATACGATTAAAGAGAGAAAAAAATTAATATATAATTCAGAACACATTATTTTTAGGGTTAATATCATAATCTATGCATCAACTTTATACCTTTTTATAATTACATACCTAAAGTTTTAGATTATTAATACGTATATCTAATTAGATGTTTAGTTACTTTTGTTTATATAGCATCTCATTCTGTTAGCTATTATTATTTCTATCATCACAGTTAGTCAATCATAATGTGATGCTTGTAATATTTTATTTTGTATTATATATTGATATCAAGTCATATTGTTATATAATAAAAAAAGATTCACATCATCAATACAAAGAAAAAAAGATAGAGTATAGATAGTAGTAACTAAATATCTAATCAAATATATAAACTGATAATTTAAAACTTCAAGTATATAATTATAAAAAAAAATATAAAATTGATGCGTAAATCACAATATTGTCCTTGGTTTTTATAACAATAAATATGTTTGTTTTGTAAACTAATCATTTATGCTATCAGTTGTATATATTTTGACATAGGTACAAATTTAATAATAAATATAGAATCAATAACCTTTAACCTAATAACATCTTACCTGATTTTTAAAATAGGAAGTATCAAGTTGAAATCACCCTACCCCATAATAAAAAAGAAAACAAAAAAGAGACAGAATTTCCATCTGTCTACAAAGAATTGCTTTTGGAAGTACAAAGACAGTTCAGCTACTTAGGAGTTCCACGTCCAACTCGACGACCAAATTAAATAGGTGTAATGATTTGGACGAAAAAGGGAAATAAAGCCAGAAGATTTTGCTATCAGAGCCTCTGGGCATTTAATAAGTATTCTGATGACGAAGTTTAAGTTTTTTAATGCAATCATCATATACTTTCGGAGATAAATAAATCCAGTAGGGAATGTGGATTGTTTTATATCATCTATAGGGAGCATAACAGAGCGTTAACAATAACCCTTTTTTTCGTTCCTATTATATTATTTTTTCCGTAAATCATAAGGCTTGAGAACCTAGATTAAATGTCACTAGATTACAAAATCTTGACTATTATTATTATTATTATCAGAAAAGGTGGAATCAGATCTGGTCTATTCCATGTCAATATTATTAAGTTATAATAATTTTGATTTTTTTTATTACTTTAGCTTTTTTTTTACAATTTTCTGTTGTCTTGGTAACTAACGGATTTTTTTTTAATTTACTACTAAGCTATTCCATTTAATTGCGGAGGAAAATAAATGAAAAAAAATCCGTAAAAACTCAATGTTGTTAATCAAATATCTCAAAACCATTCAAACTCATGGTATATCAATTGTTTTATCTCTTAGGATTTCAACAAAGAGCTCACTTTCCTTTCTCTCTCCCCGCCCACTACTTTGCTCTCTCTATTATTCTTAAGTTGGTATAGTAAATGGGTCGTGCTATGCTATTCGCGTGCCAAATTTTGCATGTCTGACCCTTTATGCTCGCGTGCCATGCTTCGTGTGGTTTTTTTTTTTTCCGTGTGTCATACAATGCCAGGACATTTATTCGCGTGCTATGTTGTGCCTCCATGTCATGGTTTGCGTGCTTTCAATCAGTCCATTTTCACACAGTTTATTCTATTTTTTTTTTTTACTTATGGGTTTTTTTTCTAATGGTTTTCGGAATTTTAATTAAACTAATTATTCAAATTAGTTACAAATAAATTTTTGATTTTAACAACTAATATAAATAAAATTTAAACAATTGCTAAAGCAATATTTTAAACTCTATTAATAATAACATACATTACATTGTTATTTACATTTATAGTAAAAAAAAGTAATTAATTTAATTTAAAAAAATAATGTGAATGCGATGATTGTTCACCTTGTTGTTCGTTTTGATCATTTGCATCGCTCAGGGGCTGATAGTGATATAATGGTTATGGCCATTGTGGGGATGGGGGTAGAGGATGCACCGGTCGATAACTTGCCCACTAGGAGAAATTATGCATGTGAGTACTCATAGAGTTGAGCAAGTTCCCATATTCTTTTGGACCTTGGCTATCTATATTAGAGTGTTCATTATTTCCTCGATATTATATGGACCGGATTCGGATTGTTGCTGTGTTTGAGCTTGACCTTGCCACTATCCGTGTCCATGCCCGTCTCCCATTCCTTCATCGTGCCATGAGAAGGGATGGGACAGATCATCCAAGTTGAGATCAAAGCTTTATTCATTTGATTCATTTTCATCTTTCGATTGTGATGCACCACCATGATCTCTTATATATTGGTTGACTTCAAGATCACACTTGAAACCCAACCTTCTTGCTATGTCACTCTTTGTGAATTTTGATCTTGATTCTGATTTCCTGTAACTTGAAAGGTTAAATCCCAATGATTTCAGAATGACTATGACAAGGCTGCCATATGCAAGATGAGTGTCTTTTCTTTCAAGCAATCGACGCATGCATTGTATCACCAAATAGCCAACATCTAATGCTCAAGGATCCATCATTGCATTCATGAGGAAGACATCTTCAACAGAGATGTTATTTAAATTCGTCTTGGATATATATCAAAACCAATCATATAATGGATTAATCTACAAATTGGTAAGAGATCTTTTTACTTAAGGTGCTTCACGTGGTCAGATTGAAACTTACCAGTACATATCGAGGCGCTAGCTCAATCAAATACCAAATGGAATGCAATGTTCATATCCCAATTTTTTCGCAACCTATCACCCTCGTTGGTTTGATGGAATAGACTATCGGCTAAATAAAAAAGTAGTGATGGAGGCCCGACTTTGATGTCTACTATCTACCCAAAGAATCATATTGTCATCTTCTATGACATTATTTATAGTGGCATTTGAATAAAATATACGAATGAGATCGACATATGTCTCGTTCGAAAGGTCTATAAGTGCAGCCAAACTAGTGTGAGATAAGGCGTTAATAAAGTTGTACCACTGATTTAACTCATCCATGTCGTAATTTTTGCCTAGAAGCACAGGCCGAGAGTAGAACTCAGTTTCGTATAGTACTCTCATAGCCGGAAGTAGGCAAATGGATATTATCATGATCATCATGTGGGTGGTTAAGTGAAAAAGGTGAGGATGGTGATGGTGAAGGGAATGAGGATAGGGTAGGTATTCTTTCCCGGTAGCGGTGTCATGCAATTACTTTAGTATGACGTTGTGTACTTTGTGAACACTCCATTTTTTTTTTTTTTTTTATAGTAGAAGGAACTTTTAAAACAATTGGCAAATGGCAAATAACAAGAGCGTGCAAGTAGCAAGTGTTATGGTGTGAAAACGATAGGGGTTGGGAATCAACATAGCCACGTCGATTGAAGGTGTATATATATATAGAGCTAACGTGGGCATGTTTTTGAAAAAAAAAATTGTGGCCCACGTTGTCCCTTTTTTTATGGGACGGCGTAGGCACGCCGCCAGCCAACATGCCTATGTACACTACCAGTATGGGCACGTACACCACTGTGTGTGCCTACGTTAGCCATAATAATAAAAAAAAAGTTTTGGCCGGGAATATAATATATTGAGTGTCAGCTAGGTTTTGGATTGCTACTCTATCAATTTTGCAACAAATTCAGCCGTTATCACTTCCTATCCGTTTGCAAATTGTAATTCAAACATCGTTAAAACTTTCTAACTGTTCGTTTAGATATCAATATGGCAGGAAACAACAACAATCAGAACACTTTTCCCAACTTCAATGAGTTTGATGATTCATGGAATTTAGAAATACTATAGAGGGTTTTAACACCTTCATGAATCAGATAGGAAACCATGAATATACGATACCTACGACCATACCACCGATGCCAGTATATTTTCCCAGACAAGAAGCAGTTAGAGCAGGGTATTTACAAGCTCCACCAACAATTACACACCTACCTTCCATAGCTAGTGGGAGCACTTTTTCGATGTGTTTAATTTTTTTTTAATCATTACTACACAATTATCTATAATATTTTCTGTTTGTAGACAACAACTTTCTTCCTAACCAGACAATCAAACCCAATGCAGAGTAATAACGACTCTACTATGACCAGCGGTGCTTCTAGACGTTCTAGGAAGAAGACAACAACCGTATGGAAATATTTTACAGAAACTGAAGAATCCACATCAAGTGGTGAACCTATTAAATATGCCGTTTATCAAACTTGCGGCAATAAGTTGTCATCTAGGTCCCACAATGGTACGAGACACTTAAAATGATACGTAAAAACACACATATCGAAAGGGCATGTTGTGGTAAATGACCCCACTAATGACAATAGCTCCCATACTGAGTGTGTCAATCCAGTAACGTGGCAATTCAATCAGCAAGATGTGCCAGACCAGCTAGTGGAACGGATGACAGTTACAAATATATCATTCCATGCAATTTGTCACGAAAAAGTTGACAGCTGGAGTACGAGAGCCATGCAACCCCTATTCTAACATGTGCGTATACAAATGTTAAAAAATGATATGATGAGCTTTTTGAGAGAAGTCGTGAAGCTCTAAAGGTGCTTTTATTAAACCTCCCCTCTATGTATAATCCTAAATAATAATTTGTTGTTCACGTAATTTTTTAGATCATACATTGATTTACGATATTTACTTTTGGTTTAAGTAATGTACTAGATTTTTCTTGTGTAGTGTCTCCCTCACCTCAGATGTGTGGAAATCTCTCATCAACGATGTACAAGCTAGCTATGTATGAGTAACCGCTCACTAGATAGATGAACAATGGTTAATCCAGAAACGGATTATTGCTTTCAAGCCATTCTGGGAGAGACACACCAGCCAAATAATAGCAGATAACATATTGGAAGTCATTTCTAATCGGGCGGTATAAATACTACATTTAGTATATTGTTCGACAATGCATCAAATAACACTACTGCCATTCGTAATCTGAAGTAGTCGTTGAAGCCTATGTGTGATGGAAAGTTCTTTCACGTCCGATGTTTCTGCCATATTTTTAATTTGGTACAAGATGTTTTGGCTTCTCCAGTTTCAACAGTTTCATCAGAGTCAGCTTTCAATTTGGGTAGACGAGTCCTCGAACTGCATTGCCATAGGCTAAAAGCTGCCATTGTTAAAGCATGTGTGTGCTTAAAAGATTGGTCTAATGTTATAAGTAGAAAACAGACAGACCCACACTTTTAGTGGCCCGAGGACATCAACTCGAGATCGAGGGAGTCATTGTCACCGCTGTATTTGCAGCAACAGACACAAACAAACAGTAGGATGGGATTACAGAAGGTTCCTAGGAGGGAGGGTATATAGTTGATAACCTTTTTTCTTTCCCAATATTCTTGTATTTTTTTGTAGTTAAAAAAATGTTACTAATAAAATTTACTTTTCTATCGATCTCAATGCATTTATTAATTTCCTTTATTTAACAAATCACAATTATTATAAATTAATTAATTAAGGAATTTTAGCATTTAATATAAATTAATTATTATTACAAAATTATTTGATAATTTTATTTTTTATTTCCTATAAAAATTTAAAGTTAATATTTAATATGTTGATAGTAATACAATTGAAATAATTGTACATGAATGAAATATACTAAATATATTATATTTTTAGGAAGACAAAATATATTTAAATAATAAAATAAAAATTATTTATTTAAATACAATTTAAAGTAAATTAAAAAAATAAATCACTTTTTTATATTAGTATTTAAAAAAGGCATATAAATCAATTACTATTATATATTATTTTAATATGTTATAGTATTACAATTGAAATTATTTTAAACAAATAAAATATATTAAATATATTATTTTTTTAAGAAGATAAATATGTTTAAATAAAATAATAATAATAATTTATTTAACAACAATTTAAAGTAAATAAAAAAATAAGTCACTAATTTTTATTATTATTTAAAAAAGGCATATAAATCAATTATTATTATAATATTATTTTATAATTTCATTTTTTATTTCCTAAACAATATAGAAGTTAATATGTTAATAGTAATACTATTGAAATTATTTAAAAAAATAAAATATACCAAATATATTATATTTTTTAAGAAGGAAAATATGTTTAAATAAAATAATGAAAATAATTTATTTAACTACAATTTAGATTAAATTAAAAAAATAAGTCGCTAATTTTATATTATTATTTAAAAAAGGTATAAAAATCAATTACTATTGCAATATTATTTTATAATTTCATTTTCATTTATTTCTTAAACAATATTAAATTTAATATGTTAATAGTAATAAAATTTAATTTTTTTTAAACGAGTAAAATATACTAAATATATTATTTTTTTAAGAAGACCAATGTGTTTAAATAAAATAATAAAAACAATTTATTTAACAAAAATTTAAAGTATATAAAAAAATAATTCACTAACTTTATATTATTTTTTTAAAAAAAAGGCATATAAAACAATTACTATTACAATATTATTTCATAATTTCATTTTCTTTTATTTCCTAAACAATATTGAAGTTAATATGTTAATAGTAATACAATTGAAATTATTTTAAACAAATAAGATATACTACATATATTATATTTTCTAAGAAGACAAATATATTTAATTAAAATAATAATTTATTTAAATACAATTTCAAGTAAATTAAAAAAAAATAAATCACTATTTTTATATTATTATTTTAAAAAAAGCCCGCGTGCTACGTGCCAACCCGCGCATACTCATGTTTTTGTAACTCCATAAGAAGATATCATATGTAACAGTAAAAAGGCCTTTGAATTATGTACATATTATTGTTTTTATTTAGACTTGAGTCATGGCAACATGACATAATCCAATGAGTCAAGTTCATTTATTAGGATGACTTAGGAAGATTACCTTGATAGACTCTAAACAAGGATCCTTGACTTAGTCTACCATAACCAACCTCTTATAGATACGCTCATACACATAGGATAATAACTATTGGCTTTTGTTCATAGTATGTTTATTTGTGATAAGCATGGAATTAATCTTACTTTATCTCATACGTTAATAATTAAGATGATTTAACAGTTGTTATTCATGCTAAGTACTTGTAGATATTTAGTCACCACTCCTCATTTCCAACTTTTGGAGAGAGAAGATGAATTATATTTTATAAAAGAAGATCTACCCATAAAGATCAAATAGGTAGCTCAATTGATTACCACTTCAATTATTTAGGAATGACAAAGGTCTACTCAAGCTCTCTTACCTATTGTAGACGACTAAATTTGATTTAAAGGGTTTTAAGCCTAATTTTGATTTGGATTTAACTCTCTAAGCTAAGGTGACAAGATTTCGAGAGTTAAACCCATTTACATATTGGAATAATTAAGGGATAATTAGCACGGTATGCTTAAAGTAAAGCCCGTTGGAATTAGGTTGCCTAATTTCAATCTTTCTCAACAAGTTTCTTACACCACAAATAAAGTCCTTAATAGACCTAGGTTTATTAGAAAGCCCACTTTGATATCTAATATGAGAAAGATTCATCATAACCATTGATCATTCGTTCAATTTGACGAATAACATCGGCTTCTAGATTATTTATAAATACCACTAATCCCATTTCATTTGGATAATAAAAACTTTTTTATACGAATGTTGTTGTGCTATTAGATTTCTGTCACAAAGAATCAATCACTTGTTCTATTTAAGAACACATCATGTTTTATTGCAATCAATGAGGTTTGATGCTCTCTCACTTCCTCACCCATCACATGTGCGTTTTAGCCTACTGAAATCACCTACTTCTCCTCTTTACACATTTTTCTCCTTATCCTCCTTGTATGTGTCATTTTCTTAAGTTACATGCAGTGCAATAGTCATATGGCATATACGTGATGTGGTGATCAAATCCTAACGCTTATACCCATGACTTGTACATTCGACATACTCAGACTATTTATTTCCCCTTCCTGTCATTCTCTCCAAGTCTTCTTATCAAGTGTCATCTCATCATCAACATTCTGAAGCCATGTGTGAGAAGAGAGATGGGTATAATACGTGCATGAACATTTAAAGTAGAATCCTACAACCATATCCATAAGTCATGCCCAAATATATATATATATATATATATATAAAATTCAAAGCCCCTTTATAGTTACAATAATCCATTTGTTGTAGCGGGATCTTTCAAGATTCCTTACTAAAGACTATAGATGTAGGGTTCCTACTAATAGTGGTAACACACGCATCACATGGATCTCATACCTAGCACGTGATTTCAGAGTGCTGTTGAGGAAATGACCCTTGATAATGGGATGACTTGGAGAGGAGAACAAGGGAGGATGAACTAACAGTCTCAGTGTCTCAAATGCACAAATGACAAGTAAGAGAGCTTGAGTAGATCTCCCACATCAACCTTACAGTTCTTCAGCAGTTGGAGTAGAAATCACTTGAATCGCCTTATTTGATCTTTCTGAATAGAACCTCCTTTACTGATTGTTGTTTATCTTTTCTCTCTAAAAGTTGGAAATGAGGAGAAGTGACTGAGTATTTACAGACACTTGGTATGGATGACAACGATCATATCACCTTTGTGATTAACAGATGAGATGGAATAAGCTCAATTCATGGTTATCCTGAATGAGTTCCTCATGGGCCAAGGCCAATAGCCATCTCTTCTATGCATGAGTCTGCCTAAGAAAGGTTGGATACGGCGGACGGTCCAACGATCCCTGTTCTAAGCCCATCAAGCCAAATCTCCTTAAGTTGTCCCAATAGTTGAACCAAAATTGCTGGGCCATATCACCACGACTCACGAGTCAAGCCCAAATAAATAATGATATTTTAAACCCTATTACATTTTGCTCTCTAACTAAAATCCTTAGACAATGTTCAAGTATTCAGGGCATTGCCTGCATTTGCGCATAGCTTGATCAATACTCGATGTATAATGTTGCCAAGTGCTTTTGTAGAATTAAAGACTTCATCTGTTGTTGATGAATCATTAAGTAAAAATTCAAGCGCCAGTACTACAAATAACTTCATTTTTCATATAATTATACCATAGTGTGTAAACTCACAGCACTAGTCCAGTTGTGCACATCGCCTTCTATTTATCTGAATGATCTTGTCTCCATGAAATCATTCGGTATCTATATCATGCCATGAAACCACTTGCTAACCAATATATGACTCTTCACATGCTCATCGAATCCAATTATGATAGCAGGATAGCCAATAGTAGGCAAAGAAATTGTAAATGATTTTTTCTTTCTTTTTTTATAATGTTAAATAATTAAATGAAAACATTAAATTAAGCTTAAAAGTATAGCGGTAAATGGCGTAAATATTGTCACGTAAGTGATGTGAAGCTCTGGAATGTAGCCCCTGTGGTATGGACTAGGTGTAATTTAAATTTTTTCTTTCAACATATTGTCCATCGACTAATAGGTTTTATATATTTAGTTTGGTACGCAGGCGGAAGTCGAGCTCAGCTCGTTTTGTAAGATGCGCTGATAGTATGAGCGTATGACAATGGTCCAAGTTCGAATCCTCGTACGTGCGAGTTGCAACAAGAATAATTTTTTCAATTGAATGAGGCACATGTAGCCACAGGCCAGCAAATACATGCCTGTGGGCCCATGCACGTGAGTTTCACATGCCTCTTCTTCCCAAAAATGCCTGTTCCACCATTTTCGTCCTCGGCAAAGAATTTCAAACTTCTGATTGACAAAAAATCAATTGCGACTAATGTAGATGGAGGGTTATCCTTGCAAATTTATCTTCTTCGTCTCATAAAATTTATATAGACTGAATGTTTATCGCGAATCTTTGAACTTCGATCTTTCTCCTCTAAATATTATCGTATCTTGTAACCAAGCTACATCCGCACAAATTTTCTACAAATTCATCAAGATCCAAAAAAAAAAATAATAATAAATAAACTAAATTTCAGATTAAAATATTCACTTATCCAATTTCTTGATCGTATTTATATATGTATAGTCTTCTCTTGTCAAGCGTCTAAATATCCTTTTCCAGCCTAAGCTTTTTCCTTAAAATTTTTCATAAGAATAGATGAGAACTCATCTTCTTCAGGGGACCCAATCTTCTTCCTGAAAAAAAAAAAAAAATTAATAATAATAATAATAATAATTCTTTCTCTAGGTTCCATTCTCCCTCTAACTCTGTGCCTCTCTCTACAAACTTAACAACCATTAACACCGCAACAGCCATCATCACTGGCAACCATAACAGTGACAAAACGGACCATCAGTGTTCTTGAATGGCACTGCGTTGGAACCACTAGAATGCCGCCGTGCCAGACCGACTCCAAGTTCTGTCATGCCATTGCTCTATTCGTCTCCAAATATGAAGCAGCAACGGAACTTACCATCAACACTCTTGAGTTTCTAAACGAGTAGTCGTCGACCCAATATCGAGCTAACTTGGTAATCCACACCCATCAATACAAGTCGATCAATTCTCACATATCAATTCCAAATATTATGAATATTAATAGTCATCTTTAAAAAAAATTTCAAACTCGGATATTTGATCTTATTTTCTTTCATTATCTTGGAACAGGAATTCATCAATACAAATTGCCATTAACAAGTTAAAAATACTTCCGTAACCACACCATTATGTGCCAGTGAATAACACAAATTTAGCTCAATATCCTCTCGCCATAGATCAGCATCCTTCCTTCCCATCTGTTGTGCCAGTATCTTTATTTGTTTATTTTATTTATTTTTTTAAATAAAGATTTTCGTCGCTTGTATGTATCGCCCTGTATTTATTCCTTCGGCTCCTTCTAATTTATTTATTTCTTAATAGTCATACATTGTCGACAATCCAAGCCGTGACGAGCAATTACAAGACTGGCGAAAAAGATTGCACCTTTTTTTGGGGTCTACTTCGGTTAACTTTGGAACGATACTTGTAAAGTGTTATATGCGACCAGCCGACCAGCAACACGAATCCATATCCTAACTGCAACATGAAACTAAGTTCGATTCTTACATGAGACCAGCAAGATTCTGTGCACCTGGGCACAATGATTTTCTTCAACACAGGTGTTCGTTTTTTTTTTTTTTTTCTAAGTGAACACCTGTTCGAGCTTTTATAATTCCTGATTAAGCATCATTAAAAAAATAAAAATAAAAACCCCGTAGATCTTTGGTCGGATACATCAATATCCATCCTTAGCACTCTCTCATACCAACTATACATAGATATATGGTTGTCACCCTTTTATTCCTCACTTTTTTTTTTTCAAACATTATATCCCTTTTGTATTTGTATTTCAGGGACAATAAATCCAACGCCAGTGTCAAGGAGTAAAAGAAAATTGACTGATCAAGTTAATAAAACCGCTTGACGATGAACCAAAGGGCGGATATTCCCTGAAGCTTTTGTTTGCTATACTTTACCTCATATCTCAGTGAACTTCAAAAAGTAAATCCAACACACCAACCAAGCTAAAGTGATATATTAATCTCGTATCCTAAGTTAAGATCTTTAACCACATGCTTTATCCCGAGTATCGACTATTTATATACATATATATATTCACCTTCTTCATGTCAATAATTTTTTTTTTTCAGACATTGTCTCACCAAAGTCCACTGGAGATTGATGGCAAAAGAAGAGAAGAATAGTCAAATTTAACATACTGCAATTGTCAAATCAATGGAAATGAGAAGTATCCAAAGCTTTGGTATCGAAATGGCCAGACAAAAGGAGATCAAAGCTAGCAAACACCAACTGCTAAAGTTATCAAACAAAGAGACTTGCTGGTGTATGAAGATGGTAACCCACCACAAATCAGCTTCTATGACACAAGTAGACATATTGCACTATTTCTGAAGTTATGTTTTGAGACAAAACTTCTCGCCCAAGTTGTGTGCAACTTCCCCTATTGATGGTGACTTCGATTAATCGAGTCCGAGCCGCGCACCGATTCTACAAGCACCATTAAGGGGACTCAGTGTTATGTTTCAGGAACGGTGGAAGGAGCTACAACTTTCCAATACACACTTCGCATTTCTCAAGGAGCTGCCACTGATGGAGCGACTAGGTAGAATACATTACTGACCAGCCGGAATACGTGAAGCTTTTCAAACAAGCCAAAGTCTATAGCACCATCATCACCTTTGCTCGCTTATGGCTCGTCAGCATAAACAAGAGAGAAGTATGGCATGCCATCATCTCTCGTTGGAGTACCCAGACTCATACATTTATCACTATATGGGGGGAGATATCACCAACTCTTGAAGACGTGGTCATGCTTTTGAACTTGTACTGTTCCAAGCTAACTAATATTGTTACAGCTGTGACTTCACACAAAGAATGTGTTCTCGAAGCCTCCTTATTAGCTGCCCTAAAGGTTGCTCATGACGATAAGAAGAAGTCATATTTCTCTACCTAGGTGACACAATTCTTTGAAGAGCGAAGAAAGAACATGTCTCAAGTAGTGGGACTAGCTCATGGAAAAGAGTAAATTGCTTTCATGTATGTTCATGCTGTTACCTTGTATTTGACTTTTCTTCTCATGCCTTGGCTTGTGGCTCTACTTCCTCTTCAGTCCTCAAATCATGGTTAACAACACTTGCCACACCTCATTGAGCATTATGTGCGGGAGTGGGTTGTTGTTGCGTACATCATTACCTTCAATAACGAGTTCTCCATTGTTAACTCATTCGTTGAATATCTTCTTGAGTGTCCAACATTCCTTAGTGGGATGACCTACGGTCCTATGAAATCTATAGAACTTAGGATCACTCTTTCCGATTGCATTGGGAAGGTACCCAACCCTTGGGCACTTGATGTTTCCATCTCTCAACCATTAGTCAGGTACAACATGGACCTCCCCATGGAACAAGGAACAAGAGCGCTAGTGGTGCACTCTTTGACTTATCGTTCTTTCATGGCTTCTTGGTATCCCTAGAACCCTCTCCCTAGACTGAGCTAACATTTGTAGCTTTCTTTCGAAATCTTCTACCTTCTACGCGTTGTTTGGATATAGAGTTGTTGATCCTTTGCACATTCTAAACGAGAGTAGCAAAGGAGCATAGATTGAGATTCTCGAGGTGGACGGCTTATTTAGTGAACCTCCCTTAAATGTAGATCTTCACTAGTTCTTTCTCATCACAAGCGCTTTGAATATCTAAAGAGCATTCTCTGAAACGCTCAATGTAGTCCATAAGGTCTCCCTTTAGCTTTTGCCTTGTTCTTCTCATATCAATGATGGTAACCCATTCTTCAGTAGAGAACAACTTCTCTAGGAACAACTTACAGATTGTTCCCCATGAGTCAATGGACGTTGGGGAGGATTGACATACTAGGTGTATGCCTTCTCGGTTAGAGACTTAGAAAACTCTTTCAACTTTAACTCATCATCAAACCCATAGACTTCCAATGTATCAATGAATTTTAGCAGGTGTTTTTTAGCACTACCTTTCTTGTTGTCAAACAACATGAATTTAGGACTAACATAGTCCTTTGGGTAAGGCTTTGCAACAATTCTGTGGTTGTATGGAAGCTTCAAGTCCAATACTCTTATAGAAGACTTTAGCTTGAATCTCTTTTAAATAAATGTCCAGGTCTTCTTTTATTATAGAGGATTCCCTTAGCATAAACATTGATGGTACAGTTAGTATAGCTAGGGCAATAGATAGAGATAATTCAGTCGTTACAACTGATCCTACCAGTGCAATTGGAGTAGTCGGTACTTGAGGAAGATTAGAATTAAGCGAAGGAGTGGTCTCACTCAGGCTAGCGCGAGAGTGCACATGTAAAGATGATGACTCGCCAAGTTTAGATCTTGTATTATCTGCTTCAGAGGCTGGTTGCTACTCAACTACAACCAATGGTGATAAGGTTTGTACATTCACCCCTTGATGTGTATTCACTTGGATGGTTGGAGCAGTGGTTGGCTGGGAGAAAGAGGGCGCTTTGTTGCGCAACTGGGGAGGGACCCAACAAGGCTACAACTTGGAGTGCATCAGCATTAGCAGCTATCCCTAGTATGAAACGGGTGAGTGCAGCCAAGAACTGGTTCAGGGCCTAAGTGTTCTCTTGTATGGTTTGTGTCATCTCAATGTTGCTTTCTTGTATATCACATATGACTTGTGCATTGCCAACAATGATGCCTTGCATGGCAGTAGTAGGATTAGCGTTGACATTAGGGTTGACATCTTCCAATGCTGGCATGTTTGGATCAATCGTGTTGGGGATAGGGTTACCAACGTCTTGATTCATGTTATTGTCGGTATTACTTGGCTTTCTTCTTAGAGGTGCTATCATGATTGGTGTCAAAATCCTTAGTTCCCAGTGAGTCACGCTGATAGTGGTCACGCACGAGTCGCGTAGATCTCGCTCTTGGCACATGACTTTGGAATGCTACTAAGGAAATGATATTTGATGATGAGATGGCTTGGAGAGGATGACAAAAGAAGAGGAACATGCAGTCTTAGTATCTCAAATGCACAACTAACAGGTAAAAGAGCTTGAATAGACCTTGCGCGTAACTCTTACAATTCTTGAGCAGTTAGAGTATAAATCACTTGAGTTGCTTATTTGATCTTCCTGAATAAAGCCTCCTTTACTGATTGTTGTTTCTCTTTTCTCTCCAAAAGTTGGAAATAAGAATGAGTGACTAAGTATTTATAGGCACTTGGCATGGATGACGACCGTCAGATGACCTTTGTGATTGATGGATAAGATAGAGTAAGCTCAATTCATATTTATTCTAAATGAGCTCCTCATAGGCCAAGGCTAATAGCCATCTCCTCTGTGCAAAAGTCTGCCTGAGAAAGGTTGAATGCGGCGGACCGATCCAAAGATCCCTGTTTCAAGCTCATCAAGCCAAATCTCCCCAAGCCATCTGAATAGTTAAACTGAACTCGCTGAGCCCTGTTACCATGAACCGCGAGTCAATCTTAAATAAATAATAATATTTTAAAACCCTATTACAAAGAATATTAAAAAAATTAGTAATTAAGAATAAGTAAGTAAATTAACGTATTTACATTTCTTATGTCATATGTAATGGAAATCCTAGGGAAGTGCATTTTATCAAAGAAACTACTTTGAATCGCAGTGATTAAACTTGTATGTTTGATCTTGTTCTATGAATCTCCTCGTTAAGGTTAGTAGAATCATCCTTTTGTCTTCATTAGAAACCCTCAGGTTTGTGCTTATATTGTGTTATAAACAAAAGCTTAGTCTTTTTTTCTTTTTCGATTTTGTGACTTAAGACCTAAAAGAAGTAATTAATATCATGGCTAAGATTGTTAGAATCACTCCTTCCATTCAATACATTTTTAGTACTAAAAACACTAATACTTTTAGAGATCAATATCTCGTCACTCAATTAGAATATAAGAATGTTTCAAAAGAGACAAATTATGAAACAAGAAAAAAAAGGAAAGAATTTAACAAAATGAAGAAAATAAACACCTTTTAGACTTAAAAGGTGTGATGGGAAAAGGCAAAGCCAACAAAACCTTAAGTCAACAACCCTTAGAACTTAAGAAGGTCATAACCTTAAGATTTATCTTTTCTAGTGCTTATATAATTATTAATCAATTAATGTTTAAATGTGAACGCTATAAATTAAATAATTGCTTAAACATAGAGTCGATGCTAGTATATGTATGGTTGTTGAGAGAGAATTAATAACTTACCAATCTAACAAATGCATGTAATTGCTTATCATGGCCTTGGTTGAATCTATAGACTAGGAATCATGGATATGGACATAGTGGTTAAAAGGCTTAAAGGGTAGTTTCTAGGCTGATGTGATTATTTAGTGCTTAGATTATATTGGATAAGATCCAATAGGTCATAAACATGAGGAAACTATGATTGACATGGATCAATTATATAAGAATGAAGTTGCAATAGGGTAAATTGGTAAAATGAGATATTGCTTTAGACTTTGTGGATGGATTAAGATATTAGTGGCATGATATGGGTGGTAAATCAACATCAGATATTGAGATGATTTTCTTTCGATGTAAATGGCATAGACTCAAATTGTTATCTGCATTTTAGTAGTGAAGGTAATGTGATGTAGATGATATGACCCTTTGCAAAGTTGAGACATTTTAAGATTTAGCCAATGTGTTGACTAGAGTTTGAGTTACTCCAAAATTTAAGATAGTAAAAATGTATTTTTTGTTATTTTCCATTACATAACTTATTGAACCTGTTTGCTACATTTAGTAATTAGACATGTGTATACATTAACATATATTTTTGTGTGATCCAATGGAGAGTTTCATGACTCACCTTTTGGACGCTTATACACTAGGAAGATGGGACATGTACTAGTTGGTTTGATCAAGAGGATAAGTACCGATCTTTAGAAAAATAAATGGTTTCACTTGAGATAACCATTAGTAGTTTGACTCTTTTAGCAAAATGATTTACACAAATATTGATTTTCATTTATTTATTTGATGATAGGCTTTGAGAAACATTGAAGATTTTATTTAATTGTTTATTTGAGAGATATTAACGGTTTTCAAGTCTTAACATATTTCAACTATTAGTAAAAATATGCAGTTGAGTAGTCTTAATCTTCCATTGTGTTTGACAATATTAAAGAAAGCGGAAATTGATGGAAATGAATATAAATGCAAAAGAGTGGAAATGACATGAAAAGAAATATTGCATTTATTTCTTATTTAGATTTATAAGATTGAAATAGAGGCAAATGACATGAACTTTTGGTTTTGATGTTGTTTGGTTGGGATGATAAAGGAAATGAAAAGAAATAAAATATTTAATCGACTAAAATGCCATTTACTTTACTCTTTTATTACTTTACTTTAAGGTGTGTATGGTCATTCCATTTAGTTTCTCTCTTTTCCTCTAATTTAATCACAAAATTGGGAGAAAGAAAATGACTTCAAATCTCCTTCCGCTTCATCCCATTTCAACTATAACAAAATTAACCAAACACTCAATATCCATTTCGTTTCTCTTATCTTCTTCTAGTTTTAGTTGATCTTTAATGATCCAAACACAGTGTTGATCTCTAGGCATGACTATAAATTTAAAATATTGTGTATCTTAATGATTTAAAGAATATATACATATACATAACATTATACAAGAAGATATCATTTGTGACGAGGTTCCATTATAAAATTTCAATTTAGCATTTGAACCCTCATATAATGCAATATAAAAATAAATAAATAAATCCATGCAAAAACATTGAAGTAAACACTTACTGCCTTAAGCATATATGGCACTATTATGCATGAGCATGCCAATGATAATACACAGTCATATGAACATTAAGTCCAATACCAAGCACACACCACTAACCCGCTCAGCGTAGAAGTCTTGAGCTCACATGTGATGCCCATTGCTGTAACCTAATATCAAAACTATAAGGATCCGAGCAAATTGTCACACTTACTAAGTATGTGTATCACTTAGTATTCACAAAAGCCTCATAGTCTTCACAAATCCTACCGCTTATGATATTACTTGGAGCTTGCTTCCAACCTTATTACGAATCCACTTGGTTAGAACCAAGGTCAAGGAAAGAATTTGGTCTTCCTCTCTAACGAATAAAATTACACAATATGATAGTTCAATCTAAGTGATCAACAATGGACATATTCATGACATTTACCTAAGCAAGGCATAATAAGTATCTAAACGTAGTCACGTAATATTTAACTATATTCCAACCAATGCCTCAACATAATAAGAAGTTGGTTTTAAGTGTCAAAACTATGCTTCTTCTGATAGAAAGCATTAAACATTTTAATTTTCCATCTTTAAGGATTAGGATGATGATTTGACTGTTAGTAATCTATCATTTGGATAGGTATTTACTGTATTGCTATTGAGTGTGATCGCTATAGAGGATCAAATATAAATTTCGGGTCTTAACCCTAGTACTAACTTAGACCTGACTTTTTTTGGGCTGGATGAGAGGGTCTAGGGAGTTAAGTTTATGAATTTGGGATGATAAAGGTAGATTTGATGTGGTAGATTTAGAGTGGCAATCATTAAACCGAAATGACCCACATGCTATCAACCTTGAAGGAAACTCGTATACTTAAAAAAGACTTTGCATGAGTTAAAAAGCTTATAGAAAGATTTATCAGTAGAATGACTCATCTCAGTTATTAATTATCGATGCGACCCGATAGATGTCTTCAAGATTCAAGCTCTATAAATACTTAGAATTTCTCCTCATTTAAGAGATTGAAAAATTGAGAATGATGTCATGGAGTGGAATACTATTAGAAAAGATCAAATAGACCTTAAAATGAAGAACACTTTGCTCTTTTCAAGAACTGTAGATTGATACTATATAATTCCTTCACCTATTACTATTGCATCTAAACTTTTTAAGATTGTTTGCTCCTCTTTCTTACCTTTTCAATTTATGTTATCCTTATGTGTGCTTTCATGTTATTCTTCTAGAGCCAAGTGGCATGCGAGCCACACATGGTACGAGACATATGCTGCACATGCGAGACCATTGCAATCAAATCCTCCCCTATAATTACCTAATAGAATACCTAGATTAAATATTTTTTATGCTATTAAGATATAATAAAATATGATAATACTTCTATTGGGCTTGTATTGTTATGCTGGGGCAATATTTATGTATAACGTATTTTTTTAGTGAATATAAATAATATTATTGATAAAGTTGCATTATGTTGCACAGATTTGGAGCACAACACAGTTCATGGTGCTACTATGACATTACATCAAAACTAGACAGCTCCAGTCGGCAGTCCATTAACAACAAAAGGTGAAAAACAAAAAATATAGCATGTCCCGTGCACAAGTTCTAGCAAACTAGGATGCATAAAAGAAGATAACATAGGACTAGGGAAACCCTAGATGGTTGAAGCTAAAAGATGAGTCACACTAGTCATCTTCGTGCTCATGCATTTCAATTCCACTCCCCTGCATTTCACAAGATTTTTGTTAGCTTTGAATTCCCCAACACAATAAATTGCAATGCCATTCAACTCAGAAAAATTCATAAAAAGAGGAACTAGAGTCGAGACATGTTTCTTTGTTGCTCTCGCTGAAACCCAAAATTCAAATGCACAAGACTGGCACCATGGATATCGCACTGTATGACGCTATGATTTTGGGAGTATGGCATTTACTTTCAGCCATTTTGCCAGGATCATTCGAAAGGAAGAATGGAAAATGAAACCCGGTCGAATCTGTTGCCGAATAGCTTTAACGCTAGGATAATCCATGGCTAATCCAGAGTATGTTCATGATTAGATTCATTGGAATCCATTGTTCTTTAGTAAAAGTATCCATTCGCCATTTAAGCAAAAAAATCCCCACTAACAATAGGCTTCCATACCAATGAATGCTCCTCTGGTGATGATGGATCAAGGAATATTGAACCCAATAAAGTCCTCTCTTTATACATCAATATGCATCCACACATCTGCTAGAGATAAATTATGTGCTTGTTTTCCCTATGGAGCATACAACCATGATTGGACAATACCTTGTGCTGCCCATATAGAACACCAGAACAAAGTAGATTTGTCATTCATCGGCCTTATTGCACAGTGTCGTTGAATCCATTCCTCTAACTAAAAAGCATTCCGCATTATTGAAGTATGGTTACTAGGTACTAGTTTTCAAATTCAATGTCTAAATTTCTCAACTTTAATCAATATTACTCTTTCTAGTTTTCAGTTTCCACATCAACCCAACAAGACAAGCCTTATTCCTATGCTTTAAATTCCAAAAAACCTGACCCTTCCGTTTGTTTTTGTCGTGTTACTTTGTTCCACTTGCTTGGTAAGATTGAGAGTCTTATGCGTGACTTCTTTCGAGGGTTCTGAAATGATAAAAATATGTTTCGTGGTATCAAGCGGAGCAAAGTAACACGACCAAAACAACTTAGAGTAATGACATACTCAATAAGGACATGATGCATTGCCGGACCTACAGATTTTGCCCTCCAGCTTGTTAATTATCCTCTAATGTTTTCCAACACGGAGCCCAATTCAGATTTATAGAAGGAATATTACTATTTATGGGAAGTTAGTATATTTACTATGATGCAGACTTTCTCGAAATCCAACATGTAGAAGGTCATTTCGGTAATTGGGTTTTTGGCCCAATCTAATGCCACGGGCTGATCTTTTGAGCTAGTGATAGGGCTCGGGAAGACCGAGCCCAATAAAGGATGTTGTAGAGAGATTTAGCTTAGTAGGTTCGGAACAAAGATCGTCGGAACTGTTTATTTTGCTCTCGGCCTTATTCGGATTTCCCGTGCACGAAAAGTAGACTCCAAAAATACCTTCATAAGTTAGTTTGGAATATTACTATTTATTCCAACAGTGCCCAATTCAAATTTATAGAAGGAATGTTACTATTTATGGGAAGTTAATATATTTACTATGATGCAAACTTTCTCGAAATCCAATGTGTAGAAGGTCATTTCGGTAATTAGGTTTTTGGCCCAATCTAATGCCATGGGCCGATCTTTTGAGCTAGTGACAGGGCTTGGGAAGACCGAGTCCAATAAGAGATGTTGTATGGGAGGTTTGGCTTAGTAAGCTTGGAACAAGGATCATCAGAACTGTTTATTTTGCTCTCAGCCTTATTTGGATCTCTCGTACACAAAAAAGTAGACTCCAAAAATATCTTCATAAGGTAGTTTGGGCTTTATTTGGTTAAAATAGGGCTTATTAGAATAAAATGAGCCTATTTCTATTTTATATTAAAGATGGACTACTTTAATAAGAAAATGGACTCTATTTTTATTATAAAAGCCCTCATTCTATTCCAGGTCCATATCCAAAGCTCATGCCCATATATATAAAAGAAGGGATGGATTTGGCCGTCAGATTCATAAAAAAGATCCAATAGTTGTAAGCAATGTTTCATCTCAACCATCCATCCGAATTCATCCAATGGCTACTGCTAGCCTCCAACATTTATAAATAAGATGTTTCTCCTCTCATTTGAGAGCATTCTGCGCAATGCTAAGATCAAGAGCAACGTAAAAATTTTACTAAAATAACTCTATAAAGATCAAAACACCTATTCTACAAAGAACAAGTCAAGAACGATCGAATCTATCTGATTTCTGTCACACTCACACGCTCGAGAAACCGGGTTTCTCTATTCCTCCTTCCACTCCTCTCTCTATGACATCCTATACATGTCATCAATTCAGGACTTATATTAAGTTGACCACCACGCCTATCGCATGTGATCGACCAGCTATAATAACCCCACCATACATTATTTCGCGACTCCACTGGGGACGAGAGTAAGTTCTTGACAAGAATGACACCTCCACGCAAGAGAACTGGACATGAAGCAAACCCTCAAGATCAGGAGAATCATCTTGATGTAGTTGAGGAGACTCACGTTGTAGATGAAAATGCCACTACTATGGCTGTACAAGCTCCTGCAGTTGATAGTGCGCTCAAGATACGCACCATGCAGGAAAATACTGAAGCTAACAATCAATTTTTGAATGCCGTTAAGCAATTTCTACCTGGTATGTTAGAAGCTTTCACTGCATCGAGAAGTTCACTTCCTAAAATAACTTTCCCTGCACCAGACATGTAAGTTGCTGGTACTACGCAAGCTACTACTGTCCCAGAGGGTGCTCGCCATGAGACGTTACATGATGCTCAACCCGAGCAAACTACTATTCCCACTGCTGAAAATGAATGAGGACATTGGCAAGAGCCACTACAGCCATTGCAGCCTTTACTGCCTCCAACTCCGAGAGATCCCACACGTGCTATCGGAGAAGGGGTAAGGGTCCATCTCGGAGGTTCCTCTTCCTTTGGATGCAATGTCCAACCACTTACTAATGGCATAGCTGTGCCTTGTAGCATTACTTTAACTCCTCAAGTGGGAGTTACTACATCATCTGCTTTCGCTTCATATGTGATAAAGGAAGACCTTAAAAAGTACCTAAGACAAGTACGAGCTACATCTACTACTAGTGTCATCAATCTGACACTTTTATACCCGCAAAGGATTGCGGAAAAATCCTATCCCAAGGACTACACTAGTCCAAAGTTTTTCAAATTCAATGGGAAATAGGGTAGTGCTAAGAGGCACCTCCTCAAGTTCATTGAGACTGTTGAAGTGTATGGACTTGATGATGACCTAAAGCTCAAGGAATTTTCTAAGTCCTTGATAGAAAAAGCAGATACCCGGTATGTCAATCTTACCTCTAGCTCAGTTGAGTCATGGGGGACTATATATAGGATGTTTCTTGAGAAATTTTTTGAAACTCAAAACGAGTGATATTGACCGACATGGGGAGTATCAGACATCGCCCAAAGGAAGATAAAATCATCGGCTCTCCCTTGATCGGCATTGTCATTGTATGTAGGGAGGCTAGTACTCCCTTAATTTTCTAAAATGCCTCTTCTTGTGTCGAACTCCATTCAAATTTCACTCCTTTCTTCATCATCTAATGCAATGGAAAGGAGATTTCGGCAAACGCTGAGAAAAATCATCTAACATATGGTACCTTCCTCATAAAATCCTTTAACTCTCATTGATTCTTTTGTGATGGCATAGACTGAATGGCTTCTACTTTGGATGGATCTACATCTATCCCTTTTCGATGCACAATGAATCCAAGGAACTTTCCTGATGCTACCCCAAAGGCACACTTCAAGGGGTTCAATCTTAATTTATATGTTCGACACCTTTCAAACACCTTCCTCAAATGGTGAAGATGATCAAGTGCTCGCTTTGATTTGATGAAAATATTTTCCACATAATCTTCAATATGATCATGCATCATGTCGTGGAAGTTTGCGGTCATTGCCCTTTGGTAAGTAGCTCCTGCATTTTTCAAGCCAAATGGCATTACAATATAATAGAAGTTCTCGAAAGGCATTCGAAATGTTATGCACTGGGCATCACCTGGCGTCATCTTGATCAATTGTATCCATTGAATCCATCCATGGAGAAAAGTTCATGTCCAGTTGTCGCATTAATTAACATATCAATGTTAGGGAGTAGAAACTCATCTTTGGGGCATGCTTTATTCAAGTCACAAAAATCCACACAAATGCGTATTTGGCCATTCTTTTTTTTTTTTTTTTTACAAGTACCATGCTAGCCAAGCAAGTCGGTGTGCTATGGGCTTGATAAAGCTAACTTATAAAAGCTTCTCTATCTCAACCTTGATTTGTACCTCAAATTCTGGGCGAAATACACCCTGGTGTTGTTTCACTGGCTTAGCTCCTGACGATATATTCAAACGATGCATTACCAGGCTAGGATCAAGGCCTGGCATCTCTTCATAAGTCCACACAAAGATATCCTTAAATTCCTTAATCAAATCCACTAAGGGATCTTTGATTTTGTTAATCCAACCTTTACTAATAAAGATGGGTCTAGGCGTTTCTCCGGAGTTGCCAAGTTCAACTCCTTGATTTCCTCAGCTTCTGGCTTAAGCTGGTCTTGTAATTGTGGGGGAGCAAATTGGGCTTCTTGTAAGTATGAGGGGTTAGGAGAGGATGTAAATGCCTCCTCGGACCCTACAAACCATCATAAGCGGTATACGATATGCCCATATGCTCTTGTGTAACTCTCAATCTTCACATATTTGTTACCTCCTCTCCTTGTCCTCCGACTCCTTGATGCGGAAGTCGCTTTTCGCTTTCTAGCATCCTGCTCCTGCACTTCATCCCCTTGTGGTAGTGGTATGCTAGTATGTCTACCAATGATTGTTTCTCGTTCTCCAACGTATTCGTCATAGAACTCAACTTCTATGAAGAAGGATTCTCCATGTTCAAAGTGGTTTCTTGTTACAGGAATGGAAACATCTTTCCCTTTCTAATGTCCCTTCATACACTGATGCAATGTTGAGGGGATAAGATTGTGATAATGTATCCATTTTTGCCCTACTAACAAGTGGTAGGAGACAGAGGAATCTATCACATGAAATTTTGTTGACTCATGGATAGAGCCAATCAACATTAATGAATCCTATTGTCTTAGTAGGGACATCATTGAAGCCAGTATGTCAATCGACTTCCTCATATCAAGTCTTGGTGCCCTAAAGGTTGACATAGGCATAACGTTAAGTGAAGAGCCATTGTCAATGAAGGTTCTCCTGATGGAATAACCATTAAGTTTACTCTCCACAAACAATGGATGATTATGGTTTGGATTGCTAGTACACATATCATATTCTGTGAAGATTATTGCCTTCTCATGTGCCTTTGCCATCTTATGTATTGGTTGTACCGCATTGCATTGCTTATATTGGTGTTCCAAAATTTGCACTAGAGTGTTTGCAGCTGCGATCTAGGCTTCCTCGTTAAATCTGAGGAGATAAAAGAAATTCCTTACATTAGAGGTTTTAAGTAGAGCCATAGCAACATGGTTGCTTGAGCCTCCATCAACTTCCTTTCCTTTATTAGTGGGTGTTTCTTCCCGTAGTGTGCCTATTGGCTGATGAGCCTGTAGTTGATCAACTTCTTGGGGAGTTCTAAGATCATGAGAGATTGCATTAATAGCTCCTTAATTATTATTATTATGTGCGGGAAAGGGATTTAGACACACGTCATTGTTATCAAGTTCAGTTCACCATTGCAAACCTTCTCATTAAAGATCCTCCTTAATGTCCAATAATCTTTTGTCGGATGTTCCACCATCTACGGAACCTACAAAACTTTGCATCTCCTTTTTCTTGTGCTATGAGTTCTCCCTCAACCCTTGGCAATCTAATTATGCCGTCTTTTAGCATCGATCAAGGACAACATGAACCTTTCACATAGTGCACAGAAAAGGCGGGACTTCTGGATTACCATCTATTTTGGGTTTCTTACCATCATTGAAGTTTCCACCTTGAGCAGTGCTCACCGATGGTTGCCGCCTCTTATTTGGACCCCTTTGTTTGATAACCGAATTGTTTATCCTTCGTACATTCTCCACCAACATCGAGAATGACTTAAGTGACAAATTCTCCATGTACACAACATACTCTATGAACATACCCTAGATGCAAATTTTGACAAGTTCACTTTCATCACACATATCTTGGATATCCAAGGATCGTTCCTTGAAATGCTCAATGTACTCCGTAAGATCTTCATTTGGGCACTGCCTGATACGCCCCATGTCGATCAACGTCACTCATTCTTGAGTTTCGAAAAATTTCTCAAGAAACATCCTGCACATAATCCCCCATGAATCAACTAAGCCAAGGGTAAGATTGACATACCAGGTGTATGCCTTTTCCGTCAAGAACTTAGAAAATTCCTTGAGCTTTAGGTCATCATCAAGTCCATAGACTTCAAGAGTCTCAATGAACTTGAGGAGGTGCTCCTTGGTACTACCCTGTTTCCCATTGAATTTGATAAACTTTAGACTAGTGTAGTCTTGGGATAGGATTTTTCCACAATCCTTTACGGTTATGGAAGTGTCGGATTGATGACATTAGTAGTAGATGTAGCTCGTACTTGTCTTAAGTACTTTTTAAGGTCTTCCCTTATCACATATGAAGCGAAAGTAGATGATGTATTAACTCCCACTTGAGGAGTTAGAGTAATGCTACAAGGCACAGCTATGCCAGTAATAGGTAGTTGGACATTGCATCTAGAGGAAGGGAACCTCCGAGATGGACCTTTGCGCCTTCTCCGACAGCAGGTGTGGGATCTCTCGGAGTTGGAGGCAGTAAAGGCTGCAATAGCTGTGGTGGTTCTTGTTGATGTCCTCCCTCATTTTCAGCAGCAAGAATAGTAGTTTGCTCTGGTTGAGCATCATGTAAGGTCTCATGGCGAGTATGCTCTAGGACTGTAGTAGCTGGCACAACTAGCCACTTGCACGCCTGGTGCAGGGAAAGTTATCCTAGGAAGTGAACTTTCTCGGTGCAATGTCATGTCCTATCATACCAAGCAGGAATCACTTAAAAGCATTCAAAAATTGATTAATAGTTTCAAGATTTCTGCATGGTACGTATCACGAGTGCACTATCAACTATAGGAGCTTGTATAGCCACAGTAGTAGCATTTTCATCTACAGCGTGAGTCTCCTCAACTACATCAAGATAATTCTCCTGATGTTGGGGATTTTCTTCCTGTCCAGTTCTCTTGCGGGTGGGGTGGTGTCATTCTTGTTAAGAGCTTACTTTCGTCCCAGTGGAGTTGCCAAATAATGTATGGTGGGGTTACTACAGTTGATTGATCACGTGCGATAGACGTGGTGGTCAACTTAAGAGAAGTACTAAATTGATTACGCATATAGGATATCGCAGAGAGAAGCATGGGAGGAGGAACAAGCAAATCCGATTTCTTGAGTGTGCGAGTGTGATAGAAATCAAATAGATTCGATCGTTCTTGAATTATTCTTCGTAGAGTAGGTGTTTTGATCTTTCTAAAGTTATTTCGGCATAATTTCTACGTTGCTCTTGATCTTAGCAATGTGTAGAATGCTCTCAAATGAGAGAAGAAGCATCTTTTTTATAGATGTTGGAGGCTAGCAGTGGCTATAAGATGAATCCGGATGGATGGTTGAGATGAAGCATTGCTTGCAACCATTGGATCTCTTTCATAAATCTGATAGCCAGAATCCATTCCTTCTATTTTATATATGCGGGTATGGGCTTTGAATATGGGTCTAGAATAGAATGAGGGATTTTATAATAAAAATAGAGCCCATTTTCTTACTAAAGTAACCCATCTTTAATATAAAATAGAAATAGGTTCATTTTATTCCAATAAGCCCTATTTTGGCCAAATAAATCCCAAATTAACCCATGAAGATATTTTTGGAGTCTATTTTTCACGCATGAGAAATCCGAATAAGACTGAGAGCAGAATAAATCGGTCAGACAATCCTTATTTTGAGTCTATAAAGCTAAATCTCCCTATGACATCCCTTATTAGACTTGGTTTTAAGCCCTATCACTAGCCCAAAATATCGGCCTATGGTATTAAACTGGCCTAAAAGCCTAATTACCGAAATAACCATCTACACAATGTGAGTATGGATCACTTCACGTGAATTTTGGTAAAACATTTGGCAAAAAAAAAATAATTGTGTATTTCTCCACATTGATCTTTTGCCCTGATAATTGTTAAAACTACTTGCATAATCATTGTATTTTCCATCAAGGCTTCTCTAAATAAGTGAATATCATCTGCAAAATACAATAGGGATGTTCTCACCTCATAACCACGTTGTAATATCTCCCATAAAAAAATGGGGTTGAGTACTCATTCAGAAGGGTTTTGCATTGTGTAGAAGATAAGCATGATTTGACCAGCTCAAGCCACCATCTTGGAAATTGGAAAATATATAAATTCTTAATAATAAAATCCCACTCAATTCTATCATAGGTTTTTTCCTTTTTCTCTTTTTTTTTTTTTTTTTAAATCTAGCTTCCATATTATCCAACCTAATTCCTCTTTATTGAAATTAAAAGATTTTCGTGATTTCTTGCATCACTCACACATCGCTTTAGAATGAAACTAGCTTGGGCTGAATGAATCATTCCAAAAATCTTAAACCTATAGGCAATAAATTTCTTAGCCGATAAGTTACAATCAAGATTATGATTTATTAAGCTCGAGCAATTTCACAATAACGATTACCCCTTGAAAATTAAAACTCAACATTAAAGATTTAAAATTTTGTAATAGTGAAGTTGTATGTGTATATATTTGGATAAATTATACTAAAATGTATCATTGTCTTGAATTAAATTCATTTAATTTTTCAATGTTTTGAGTTGTTCAAAAAAGGAATCAACATTTCAATAAATCCAAGTATCAACATTTCATGAAGCTCATTAAATTATCAACATTAGAATTAGTTTTCAATTAAATTTCCTAAATTCTTTTAAATGATTTATTATTGATACCTTCTTTGAGTTACTTTGCAAAGCGCTAATTTAAAATGAAAGTAGATCTAAAAATGGATTTATCTTATTAACACTTGAACATTGATATATTGAATGAATTTACATCAATTATTGATACCTTTTAGTATAATTTACCTATATATATTCCATGGTACTTGCTAAAAGGTAAAAATACCCCAAGCATTTTATGAAAGTGTCTAAAAATTACAAATTCAATATCGTTTTATTCATAATTAGGTCCTCTTCTCAAAATATTTGTGAAATTTCGAATTACATGCAAAAAGTATCACTTATGTAAATTATGCCCTAATTATAATGATTAGTTATAAGTAAAATATAATACTTTTGACTTGCTATATGTTCCAGTCTTCTCATTATATTATTTTCTCTTGCAGTTTAAATTATTGATAATTTTTAAGGCTCATAGCATGTTTAGTTTTTAATTAGATTTATGTTCACTAAGACTACTTATCTTTAAAATTATTCACTTAAGTGTTTAAATGCCTATAAAAGGTATTTTTAGACCTCTTTTTTCTATTAACATAGGGGGAAGAAATACGTCCTTCAAAAAAGTGCATTGTTTCAAAAATAAGAAGATTCATAGAGTAAATATGAGGTGGGTTTATGATTTACGAAAGATCAGTTTGAATTGTTTGATTTTCATCTATATCCATCTATATTTGATCTGTATATGTATCCTATCTATACCTTATAATATCTTATTTGTAGTTGATCAGTTTGATCTATTTATAAATAAAAATGTCTATCTTTTTATCTATATTTGTTTCTTAATAAACATTTATTTAAAAATGACAAAAATAAGATGTCAAAATGATTAGAATAATTTGAAACAAATTGACCCAGCTTTTTTTTTTTTTTTTTTTTTTTGCCAGAGAAAAAGGAATTCATTACAAGAAACAAGAGTTTGATACACCAGACATTCTAACAGCAGCAGAAGTTAATAGGCTATCTAAAGAGTCCTTTCTTAAAATAGAGAGCAAAGAAGATGGGGATATTTGAACCCAATTCCAAGGACACATCTTCCTTCTACTATGAATAGCTATCCAATTAGCAGCTGAGTTAGCTTCTCTAGGAATTAAATTAAACTCCACTTTATCAAAGAAAGGTAGGAGAGAGTGCACATCTGATAATATAGGTCGCAAACACCATGGAGGTTCGATATCCTGCCTTAAAGCACGATACACTATTGCTGAATCTGTTTCAACTATTATCCTTTGCCAACCCCTATTCTTTGCATAAGTGAGTGACTCTCTCACTGCATAGGCCTCACCTTCCAAAATAGAATTAACCATCACCGATTTGCCACTACCTTCGAAAACCACACCCCTAAAGTCTCTTGCAATTAGTCCTACTGCCGCTTCACCTTTGAGAGGATCAACAGAAGCATCACAATTGATTTTGATGTCGTTTTGAGCAGGGGAGCGCCACCTATTTCCTTCGGATTGTTGGCCTTGAGAAGGAGTGTTCGAGTAAAGGAGAGCTGGTGCTAATATTTACTATAACTATTTAGAGGTGGTGTTGTGGATCACCACACTACGATTCAAACAAGAAAAGCTGCCAAAAGTTGCCATTTGATAATATTGAAATGAAAATGCATGTAACATGCAATTAGGAAAGGAAAAAAAAAATAAAAAGAATGACATAACGTTGAATGTGGTTAAATTTGAGTATCATCAACATGTTTAATATATCAACTTATCATTGAATTCCTAAAATCAGATACATTATCGACATATTTTGAATTGCATATTCAAATGAATGAGTGCAAGTGATGAGCCGTGAATGCGTCCACCTTTCATTTTACATGAGTTGTACGCACCAGGAAAAAAAAAAGAAGTTAGCATCTCAAACAGTATTTCAATTTTAACAAAATATACAATAGATATCTGAGCTTTAAAATTGATTAATTTGATATCAGAATTTTGAGATTGATTAATTTAATACTAAAAAACTCTATCAAGTTCTTTTAGGTACTAAATTGATTAATTTCAAATTTCAAGTTTTTCGAGTGCTAAATTGATCAATTTTAATATTTAGGTACTAAATTGATCGAAGTCAAAGTTTAGGTGCCTAATTTATTATTTTTACTAAATTTTACATACTATTCGTGATATTACTTCAATAAAGTAAAATAAAATAAAATAAATTTAATTTAATTAAACAGTATGTATATACATATTTGTGGAGGCTGTGCGCTTTTACTGTAAGTTTAATGATAAAAGTTTTCTTGTTTTTTCAATTGACTAATCAATCTTAAATGACAAGTTTTTTGCATATGGTTACTTTACTATATTGGTACATTTTCTAGCAGTTTACATAAATTAATTTTCATCCTTTTTCGTATTTTCTTTTGGATCTTCTATTTTAATAGTATGGCAAAGAATTCAGGGAAAAGGAAAAAAATATTATTAAAATTAAAAAAAATTACGAAAATGCCACTGGGACGAATTTAATCCCAGAAATAGGCAACACGGCCTCGTCTCTTCAAGAGACGAGGTCGTTAGTGCCTGACCTCGTCTCTTCAAGAGACGAGGCCAATGAAAGAGGCGGCCTCGTCTCTTGAAGAGACGAGGCTGCTCCGTGTGTGACCTCGTCTCTGGAAGAGACGAGGTCATTAGTTAGTGACCTCGTCTCTTCAAGAGACGAGGTCTGCGCGCATAAACTGCGGCCGCGCGCCTCTTTCCCCATTTCCCCCAAATTCGAAAAAAGAAGAACCCTAAATCGCAATTCTCTCGATCGGCATTGGTAGATTCTCCACGGCTTCTTAGGTTTTTTTTTGTGATTGGGCAATCTCAGAGCCCCCAGACGGTGTCTACATTGCAATTTGTGGGTTGGAGGAGCGATACGCGCGATAAATCACCGAAATCCGCCGGCGAAATTTGAGGTATGATTTTCGTGATTTTTGATTTTTTTTGTTAATGAATGTTGCTACATTGTTCAATGGTGATAGTATGTGCTGTTAGAATCATTTAATTGTGCAATTAGTAAGTGAAAGGATTTAATCCGGTTGTTGTATGGTATATAGATAGATACATACGTATACATATATGAAATTATTGGGAAAAAAAAATAATATTGTGATTAGTTGTTGGATAATTTTTTTAGGAAGTGCAGTTGGGAAAATAATTTAAAATAACTTGTAATGTCGGCAACGGGTGTTGTTGAGCGATTCCAATACGGTAGAAAATTTTCTAATTATATGGATACATATATATATATATATATTTGTACATTGGGGGGAAAAAAATTAATGTAGTTATTGGTTGTTGGAAAATTATTTTAGGAAATGTAGTTGGGAAAGAAATAAAAAAATAACTTGTAATGTCGTGAAGGGGGTGTATTCGGTACTGTAGTGTTGGTTTATCATGGAAATGTGCGGTGAAAAAAGATAATGTTTGTAGGAAATCAGAGTGTCTTAGGAAAAAAAAATAGAACTTTGGAAATGTTGCATTTGGAATTTGATTGAATATTATGAGGAATGAAACTCATAAGTGTGATTTTGCGAATTTGATGCATTGAAGCTAATTTTGATGAGATGGCAGGATTGTTGAGGAAATGGATAAGGCAAAGTTCATACTGTATGCTCATGGTAATATTGTACAAGAGGATGATGGTTTTTGTTATGATAAGCGGCCGGTTGCTATGGTCAGTATCAGTAGGAATTCAACATATGAGCAGATAGTGGAGATTATTTGCAATAGATTAAAGGTAAATAGGTGTACACATCGGGTGGAGCTATATCATAGGGTAGCTATTGGAGATAGGACGCTACGTTATGATATAATTCCAGTGACCGATGATGATGCGGCGCATGAGATGTTGGTGTACACAGAGGGATCAGTGGCTGTTTATGTGCAGATATTTGAAAATGAATTGTCACAGGTACCCGCAGGGGATAGGGGCATTGATAGAAATATTGGAAGCCAGGGGCTGGTAGACTCAAACTCAACCCCAGCTCAGACAACCGCAGGGGATAGGGGCATTGATAGCACGCATGGGGAGCTGCCTGTTTGGCTTGGCTGTACAGGCAGCTATGCCTGGCGTCCGACGTGGACACGGGGGACATAGCAGGACCACTAGTTGTCCTGCAGATATGGGCATGGGAGCACTTCCCCCACATTGCCCCGGTACGGCGACTGCTCACCTCTGTTACCGCAGGCCGCCCACTCATCAGTCATTGGGGTGCGACTTTCGACGTCACCCGTGTGTCCACCCACCTATTGATTGAGTACCGCGCCTCCTTTGATCAACAGATGCCACATCAGGTATGCGATAGATCAATTTTGATTTTCATTGCCTTCTACTCTTAAATTGCTATTGTACGGTCATTTTCTTATGCAATACATCACTTTTGCTACTTCATCAGGTGGTGTGGGACCCATACAGCTCCATCCTGCCCGCCCTGCCACCGTACTGCCTGGTAGGCAATGACGTATGGCGTGCCGGGTGCCATTGGTATGCTTCTACCTTGTCGAGCACTACTATCCGGACAGAGTGCTCAGACAGTTTGGTGGTTCCCAGGAGATACCAGCCCCCCTGCTGATATGAGACTCCCTCATGAGATTGACATGAGGGGACGTTCCGAGTGGAACTGGCAATCCGAGCACGCTAGATGGATTGCTGAGTGGGATGCTCGGCGTGATTGCATTGTACAGATGCCAGATTTGCCGGCTGGGACATCTGACGATTACTTCCAGTGGTATTATGCCATCACCCGACGCTGGATCGGTCGCACGGGAGCTATCATGCGATACATGGTACGGTCGCTGTCTCTGTAAGCTTTATATATACTTGTACTGACTTATAAGCTATTCACTGATATAAATATTTGCTATTACTCGCAGGTGATTTCATTTCTAGCGTCCCTGACATGCCCCCAGAGCTCACTGCATCCACTGCACGAGATGTCTGTCGTGTGGTGGATGAGTTTATGGGGCTGAACTTCAATGATCCAGTGCCACCAGCTCCACCAGCAGCAGCAGGACAGGGTGACCCACAGCCTCATACCTTACAGAGACGACATCCATCTAGAGAGAGGTGTGGGCGGGGACGGGGACGGGGTCGGGGCCGAGCTCGGGCTCCAGGTATACAGATCAGAGATGAGCCTGAGCCGTCCGACCTACCTCCATTCGATGACTCTGGTCCTTCCCAGGTCATTCATGACGGGGCTGGCCCATCTTCCACTTCTTACGATATGGGGGACACCCCTATGCCAGACCCGTCATCCAGTGACTTCCACACTCCCCTGGCTCCACAGAAGAGGCGACCATCGCCATCTCATGATATGGGGGAGGGCCTTACACAGGTCGAGCCAGACCCTGTCCCATTCCACCAGTACAGTGCTGCTACGGGAGAGGAGCCCGCTCCAGTTACAGAGACTCGCCCATATTCCCGCATCCTCATCATCAGCGTACCCCATTCCCGAGGACATACGTGAGGCGGGGTAGAGGCCGAGGAAGAGGGAGCAGGGCCACACATCAGCAGGAGGAGTAGTGGACGACAGATAGATTTTTCTTTTTATTTTCATTTTGTATGTAGCTTTTTCTTATTTCATTGTATTATTCTTGTATGTATAGATCGTACTCATTTTCTCCTATTCATTCTATTAGAACAATCACTGTACATTTCATTCTATTTCATTTCCTACTATGTATTATGACTCCACGAATACTCATATTTTCATCGCACTGTCTATGATTGGGATTGGGAATGTGAGTTTCGATTGGGCTTCGAAACACTGTAGTTTGTTAGTTTTTTTGGCCATGTTGGAGGACGGTGTTAATGGCTTTTATCGCTGTTTATATTTGTATTTGACAGGTTTTTACAGGTTTTTTATGTAAATTTTTTCTTTTTCATGAAAGAAAATAGGATGGTGGGGATTTTGGCCTGGCCTCGTCTCTTGAAGAGACGGGGTCTCTCCTTGGCCTAACCTCGTCTCTTCAAGAGACGAGGTCACACACGGAGCAGCCTCGTCTCTTCAAGAGACGAGGCCGCCTCTTTCATTGGCCTCGTCTCTTGAAGAGACGAGGTCAGGCACTAACGACCTCGTCTCTTGAAGAGACGAGGCCGTGTTGCCTATTTCTGGGATTAAATTCGTCCCAGTGGCATTTTCGTAATTTTTTTTAATTTTAATAATATTTTTTTCCTTTTCCCAAGAATTCATGCGATTATGGGTTTTGTACAAATCTACTATCATTTTTGAAATTTAATCTGAAAATACACTATTTTTGAACAAATTCCTCATATAATTTGCAAAAAAAATGCATTTAGTGAGTGCACTCGAAAATTTATACTAGTAGTGCATTCACTAAATGTGCATGAGGCAATAGTAATTTTCTTTAAAATGTGATCGAACCCATTCGGTGAATATATCCATAGAGTTTATATATATATATATATATATATATTTCTTTTAATGCATTTAGTGAATGCGTCCGACTTTTTTTTTTATTTTTCGAGCATTCACTGAATGCGTCCAAAAGCAGTACTATTTTTTTTAAGAACAACCTACATAAATCGCTTGTATATAAACATGCATACTTTAAAACTAACATACACTGTAAAACTATGAATATCACGTCCACCAAAACAATAATCACAACAAGCACAATAAAAGCAACACTTCCAACACTAACATCAGCAATCCAACATCAGTCCAACCTGCATATAACTACATGGTACATATCAAACTTCAACTTTAATCAACACTTCCCATCCAATACACAATAACTCTAGTGAATCCATGACTAAATTTATTATAGCAATATAAGCATATCGAATTAGAATGGTAGTAACCATGTAAATACATTTTAATAAATAAGTGTTTAAATACAAATTACAAAAATCAGAAGCAGTCTCAGATACAGTAATCAATAAATAAAAAATGAGAAGTGTAATTGTTCTATTTTTTCTTTAAATGCCTGGTAAAGGTCTTTCTAAATCTCCTAAACATCGACTTCTTCTCCTTGCCTTTATCCTGATGATCACCCATTTGCTCACTCACTTCACCAAAAGCTTCTTCAAAATCCTTGGAGACCACTAGATTATAACGTGATGGAGGTAATTGTTGGGTTAACTGTGTTATCCCTTCTCTCATATCAGTCTCATTTGTAATATGGAGTGGCCACTCCCTATAGGGTACTAGAGGAGTAGCAGTTGACTCATATAGATCATAGTTATACGAAGGATTCATAAATGCAGTAGGATCATACATTGAACAACCTATAAAATCACTCGGGTATGTGCTATCTGAAGACATATCGTGGAATGATGGATGCATGGGGTATTGTTGTTGGATGGGTATAGAGGAAGTACTTCGACGGCTTCTACAAGGCCTATCTGACCTTCAGTGCTGTGGATGTTGTGGTTCAATATTTACTTTAGTTCCTTCCTCTGCGTAGGGTGTCTGAGCTTTCTCTCCCTGTTGTCCACCCATAAGTGGGTACATCTAACTCTCATTCTCCTCCTTTGCAATTGCCATTGACTCATTTGCAAGCGCATGTGCACGATCCAAACAATTTGATTGACTAATCTCTCCCATTGTGCCAATCTGCAAAATTGAATAAAATAACCACTTTAAGAGAATGTGCTATAAAATCATATTGAAATTAATTTGAATGTTCAGGATCTCACCATGTGTCTAATCAATGCTCCTATATGAGAGATGTGTCTACGCGTGATGCACTAATAGCAATTCAAGTATTATGCATCCACGTCGAGTTCCTCCTCAATTGCAACAAGGTAATATATGTAGTGTAAAGCTATTGCCAATTTGAGTTTGACCTATCCCGTAGGTCAATGTCATGGAGAGCTCTATCAGTGTTAACATTTTATGGTATGAGCTAAAGACCTCCAAACTATCGTGCTACTCTTTTTAGGAAGTGTCATTCTATGATGGTAAAGCAAATAAGTGAAATACGAGCTATCCATATATGTCACCCTACAGTACAAAATGGAGAAAGTGTCTCCAACATGGTTGTCAAACTCGTGATTCTATGTAGAATCATCAGGAGGTCGGTAAAATCGTAACGTAAAATCAAAACGTAGAAACGTAAATTTTTACAATATTTGCAAAATAGCTTTAAAAAATTATAGAAATACTTATAGAAGATGTATAAAATGTAAAACACATAATGGATGTAAAAAAAAATTAAGTTTTTTTTTTCATAATAACCATGATCTATGATACAATATATATATATATAAAGAGCAAACAGAATCAAAGTTAATTTATTTTCTTCTATGTTTTGTTTGAAATAAGTGGTAAATTAAAGGAAAATCAAAAATTTCAATTTATTAAATCCTTGATTATATAAATAAAATAAATAAGTTTTCTTGTAAATTCTACAATTATAACTTAACTTGAGTGAATTCTATAAATATAGAATAGGAGTTTTCAATGGAAGGAGAGAAAAAGTTAAAAAGAGTGTATGAAAACCAAATAGAAACGACTACAAGAAAGATACAACATTTTAATTCCTAATAGTTTATGATCTTATAAACATACGTTTTTATTTTTTATATTTTAGCTCATTTGACTCAAATAAGTAGAATCGGTAAATTCGGTTAAAATCGTAAGATTCTATCAAGTTTACATATAGAATCGTTTAAAATCGTAAGATTCTACAAAAAAATATTCTACCCACAAGTCAACTCGGAAGAGCCTCCTAAAATCGTAAACTCATAGAATCGTATAGATAAAATAGCAATTTTGACAACTATGGTCTCCAACAAGTTCTCGGGGTATGACTCCTAATCCACCTACATGCAACAAAAGTGTTAGCACTAAGTAAAGAAGGGTTTAGCGACAAATCCAAAAAGTCTTTAATTAAATGTTACATGTGTTTTACATACCTGGCGAGGTAACAGTCGATCCAAAGCTAGTCGATATGCAGTGACCACATATGTAGGATGATGTGTGGTATCCCCATACATTCGCCATCTAGAAGCTAGTGGCTCACCAACAAGTATCATCATACCATGCCTACTACGAGGAGCATACTGGGGGGAATCTAACCCCAACCCCACACTTGCAGTAATATGGCCACTCTTGCTATCTCTTGGGTGCATGATAAAGATGCACGGCATAGTTTCCTATACATAATGAGCAAACACAATGAACCAAACAAAATCCCTCATATTTAATTTTATATAGACATTTAATCAAACACTTATCAAGCATATGTGGGAATCAACACATCAACACATATAAGCTTACAAAATCATTACAACGCAGTTTAACAAACTCAAATCAACATCAAAAACCATGCATTATCAGCTAAATATCTCAATCCACTCTATTTTCAATTTTAGGGTTTCATATTGAAATATTTGAAAAACTGACGAAATTAACTGACAACCATGGGAAATTGACTTTGATTTTACCTAAAGATGACCTTGGGGATGTCTTCAACAAATTTGTGTGAGTGATTTCACCAAAAACGAGCTGTACAATTTCCTTCCAATAAGAGCGTTTTTCGATGCATCTTAGGAGCTTGCATGCGCAAATGGCATGTCTGAAACGCAAAGCAAATGTATACTAGTTTCGAATACATTTAATGAATGTGTCTGACGAATTTAAAAAAAAAAAAAAAAGAAAGACCAAACAGCGATAGCGTTTTAGGATGTGTCGTAGGGGAGCTCGCATGCGCAAATGGCATGTCTGGAAGGTGAGGTATGCTTTCGGACTCATATGGTGAATGCGTCTAAAAAATTATAAAAAAAAAAAGGTCGGATCCATTGACCGAAAGCATTCGAGTAAATATATATATATATATATATATATTATATAAAACTCTATGGATGTATTCAATGAATGTGTGTGATCATATTTAAAAAAAAAAAAAAAAAAATTACGATCTCCTCAGACGCATTCTATGAATACGCTACTAGTATAAATTTTTTAGCACAATCACGGAATGCATTTTTTGCAAATTATATGAGAATTTTGTTTTAAAAGTAGCATATTTTCAGATTAAATTTCAAAAAACGGCGATACATCTGTACAAAACCCTTAAGAATATAAATGGGGGGGAAAAACGATACGCACAAAAAACAAATTGGCCAAAATACTCAAATCATATAATAGAAAAATAAAAATAACACAAGTTAACAAACGCTAATAAATATATAAATGAAGAATGATAAGAAAGAAAAAGAAGTGTAGATATATAAGACGCATCTATAAACCCTACAAATTAAGAATACCTAAATAATTTTAATTACCTAAATACTAACAAATTTTTATAAAGAAATTGCATATCATATATGAAATTTATAAACTACGTGTCATTACATAACCACATGTAGTACAAGCAATATTCATAGAAAATAAGTATCACATGTTTAACATGCAATAATCATAGAGAGAGAGAGAATCATATGCACGACATTCGATTTTACAACAATATTTATATAATTATTTTTATACAATTAATATTTCCATAAATAAATCTATAACAAATTGATAAACAAATAAATATCTCAAATGGGTCGGTGGTTTCTATAACACCCGATACATCTCTAATTCCATCCAGAGAAAAATCATACCAAATGATCGACATTTTTAATAACTGGAAAAATGGAAACTACTAACCACTTTGTCATGACACCATTAACAACATGCAAGCATGACATGTTACTTTACAGGCCGCTGATGTGCACTTTTTTTTATTTTTTCTAACAATATACGTTAAGGGTCCAGTTTCATTTCCTTACTATTACATTATTTTCTTAGAATTAAATGTATCCTTTACAACAGGCTGTTGTAAAAGATCTTGTATCCACTCAAATCATTCAAGTTCAATTTTCTTGCCTGTGAGGCTGTGACCATTGTTATGGATCCATCATTATTACATCACACCTGCAAATCCTGACCTACTAAACGATAAAGCAATGCTAGTGAAGGGGGCTTGTGATGCTTAATTATCACTTTCACTTGAAAGTAGAGGAAAGGGAACAGTATCTCCATAAAAAGGATCATATAGTGGAAGTAATATATGCCCAGAAAGCACAATAGTAAAGCATATATACATTTCCATATTTTTTTCCAAAAAAAAAAACACATGCAATATAAATGCAGATACAAGGATCTACAACAAGAAGCTAGGCGTTTCAGCCTGACAGCCTTCCTGAAAAAAGAAAAACAAACCAACCCTTTTGAGTCTTTTTCCTTAAGTAATAGTAATTTAATAATTAAAATTACATGGTTATTTGATTTTGATGTAAAAGACACGTATCCCAACTACTGGTTTCCAGGCTAGAAGAGTGATATAACAAAAAGTGAGCTCCATTTTGCAGATCTTATATTTGGTGGCATATGCAGCCGGCCATTGGGGAAAGGGGAAAAAATTGGGTGAGAAACTAGCCTTGCTGGATTTCCCCAGTTTCTATAATTCATTTATGTTTTTAGATTACTCCAGCTGCGGGCTTCTGGTTGCAAGTTTGTCCTAGCCTCTCTCTCAACAAGTGTCAAAAATGAATAAGCCACAAGTGCACTCTAGCCACTAGTGACATCATCTTCAGTGTCTTCACTATCATCACTGCAAGTTGCAACATGTAGTTAAAGCACACCTTAAACGATCGAGTTTATGCATGTTATGACATGTGCAAAAATTCCAAAACATACCTGTACTCTAGAAACTTTGAGATCCGTCGAGCATCCAAGCCTGTGATATATTTTTGTGCAGACTGGATATATTCATTACCTGAAGAATGGAATTTTAGCATCAATTCAGAAACGGACTTCTATATTTCAAATGAATATACGTGGAAATACTAAAAGCTTGATTCAAGATGGTAGGATCGAACCAGAAGAAAGGAGGGAAATAGTCACCTTTTGTTAATTGGAATGTATGGAGAGCACATCTTTCAGCAGCAAGTCTCACAGGAGAACTGCTATCCTTCAAGCATTCAGTAAGTGGTGGACCAACAATTGAAAGATTAGCCGATAAAACAGATGGGTTGGCCTGTCATGAAATTGTCAACTATTAGCTCATGAAATGAATCTCAAAGAAGGAGAGAGATGCGCATTCATCATTCTTTGAGATTACATACTTTAGCAACAGATTTTAAAGCAGATAATCCCCGCCTTCGAACTTCACTTGAGTCATCACGCAAAGCAAGTACTATGGCCTGAAGAGTATCATGATGTGCAACAGTACCACCAGGGTCACTTCGGCTTTGATAGAGGAGAAGCCTTCCTAAGGCTTTGGTGGAGGTTTCACGAAGGGGAAACTGCCAGAAGAAAAGAGATGAGACTGACTGACAATCATAAAAACAGCCCAAGGTTATTACAAAGTTTTGACAGAAAGCACCACCTTTTCATCTTTCATACTGTCCTTCAGGAAAACAGCAATTTCAGGGAATAATGGTGACAAGCAGACTGCAGAAGGATTATGCCTAAACATGGATGACATTGTGAGAGCTGATCCATGCCTCGCTGTCCAGCCTGAAGAGGAGGCTGAGCTCCGGAGCTCCTCAAGCAGATCCTTTAGTTGAGCTTCATCCATATACTGCAGTTATATTGGCAAAAATCAATAGATTTCAACGGAGACGTTTAGATGCATTGCTCTCTGAAGGCGTATATGTACGGCAGAAAACATTGTAAAATGCGGCTATAATAAGCTCCACAATGGTTCTTTCTAGCTAACCTCAGACATGATGCCCAATATACTTGCAGAGGATACACGAATTTGGTCATCCTCTTGGTAAATTAAATCCTTTAAAAGATCGAAGACCCGGGATTTAACAGCAGTGCCCACACTTCTCCCAGCATGCTTTATGACACCTTTCAAGGCAGACAAAATGGCCTCCCGTACGCCAATTTCAGATGCCTGATAAGAGTTTATGTTCAAAGTTGGTAAGGATTCAATACCAAATTGAGATGAAAGTTTATCTCTCAAAAGAACCATTCAAGATAATTAAGAGCTGACAGAAGTCACCTGCAAACTTGAGAGCAAGTCACCAACAAGGGGGTCAATCCTGGTACTAAGAGCACTGAGCTTTCCAAGGGCAAGCGCTGCACTGGATCGAACAGTCCTGCAAGAATATGTATGTTTTTATTAGCTGTGCTAGAATTGTAAAGAAAAAATTTAAGAAGCAAACAAGGACAAAATCAATAAAGAAAGAAAAAGTGAGGAAAGCATTCTACATCAAATTAATCTTTAGGTTTAAATCTGTTCCACCCATTATGTGAGAGAATCCAAAGCATTAAGAGAAAGCTGAATGTTCAGACAAACCTTGTATTATCTTGAAGACACTTGACAAAAGTAGTTTGAAGCTGAGGCAGGAATGGCTTCAGCGCCAGACCACCCTTCCTTATCATAATAGTCAAAGTTGTTAATATGGCGCTCTTCACCTGCCAAGGAAACCGATCTCCAATGATACGAATAAGTGGTCTGCATTGACAACAACATTCAAATTAATGAATTATTCAAGAAAAACTTGTCAAATAAATTATGAGAGCAATATATTCAATAAGTAAAATGTATACTGAAACCAAGATTTATCAAATTCATATTCAAAAATGCACACAACTTTAGTAGTGTTGTTGTAAAAGTTTGAATCCTACATACCCTGTGATTGGAATTACAAACTCCCTTAGTGACTGTTCGCTTGTCACTTCAATGAGCTCTCCAAGACCTAATGCTGCTTGCTCCCTTAGTTCCGCAGATCCACTCATTAAACCCTACCACCCAAAAATAATAATTATAGGATGATGATGACAATAACTTTTATTGTTAAGAAGACAACACATGATTACTTAAATCCAGAGAAAATTCAACAAGTCCTTTTTTCTACATTTTGCTTCCACACAAAGGTTCTTATCATTTCTTTCACTTTATTAATATAATACGTAAACCACCAAATGATGAAGCAATTCAAGTTAGAGTTTCATATAAAAACTCCTAAGCAATGATGCCAAACTGCAAGAAATTTAGGCATATATTTTTGCACTAATCAAATCAGATGCTACTAGTTCCCTCTCATTTCCCTAAAGTTCTCATCCAGGGAGCTTCAGTTCACATATAGCAAAGCACACAAATGGGAATAGAAAAGGTCGTGGATGCCATAATAAAGATGATGATGACGATGATGACGATGATGATGATGATAATTAAAGAAGAAGAAGTAGAAGACAACGTGGCAATACCTGTTGAAATATTGGAAGCAATGGTTGCAGAGCTTTTGGAAGACAAAAACCAGGAACAAGAACTGGTCCTCCCTAAAGGTGAAATGGCAATGTTCAGAAGAATAAAACAGGTGAAAGCCATAATCTCAGTTCTAATAAAGTCTAATTGGTCAGTATCTAAGTGTGATCATACAAACTAGAAAACTGCTTTTAGGGAACAAACTTCTAAGTCACATACCTTCTTCTTTCTACGCACTTTATCTCTTGATGTAGATACAGCATCACGTACGAGTTTCACATATGAAGGAAGCACCTCCTTGGGAACTGAACCAACCACCCTAGACAGAGCTTCCCAAGAGGTCTGGTGAAAAAACATAGGAAAAAGCAAGGATTAAAATTTTGATGATCCAAGGAGATAATGCAGAATTGAGGAAAGCATACAGCAACAGTGGCCGAATCTGAGTCACTCAGCAGAACGATCAAGGTAGATATCATGTTTGGAGCTTCATCAACCAAGTATAGCTTGCTGTTCTTGAATAAATATCCAATAAGGTAAGCAGAACTTCTCCTAATCGATGCCTGAAAGCACAGATACGAGTTCAATAAAGGACAGTCCATTACCCATGACACTTATAATAATGGAAAGTACGTCACTATTTTAATTCATGAGCGATGGGGGGTGAGAATGTAACTATGAGTTGAGATAAAAGGCATGCGAGATTGGCATATAATTTACCTGAGTATCAGCAACACCTTTGAGCAATTCTGCAACAAAAACTCAATACCCTCCTCATCAATGACCAGAACAACAGTTTCAGCAGCCTCCTTTGCCAAAGATTGGACCTCCTAACAGTTTGACCACAGAAAGATCACCAACACTAAGAAAAATTAAATATGGGGGGGGAAGATCCCCTACAAAGATGCAACTTCAATATGAAAGAAAAGGGGGGAGAGAGAGAGAGGAGGGACAGGTGAGTTTCAAAGGAAAAAAAAAAAAAAAAAAAAATCAGTTACTACCACAAGACATTTTTACTTCCACAGAAAGTTCAAGCACATACCGCATCCTCTCCTCCCATAGCAGAGAGTAAAGCAGGAAGAACAGTGCCAAGATGAACATTCAGACCAGGTCCTGCAACCTCTGCTAGTGCCCCCAAAGCATGTGCATTGAAGGCACTGGACAAATAAAATTTAAGATGGATGAGTATGCAGTGAAAATGGATCGGATATGGAAGATGAATTCATGACTGGACAACAGAGGAGACATACGAGAGTGGGAGATTAACCAGCTTGGGCAATATATGAGGCAAGACAGCAGCTGTCCTTACACTGTGGTAACATGTACATCTCGTCACATGCAAAAAAATTGAGTAGTGAAAAAGGTAAAAAGAACAAGTAAATTTCCACATGAAAAACTGCATGGTACCTTAAGATTTGTTTGAGACCATCTAGAGCAGTATCAGAGATCTCATCATCCTCTAAGGCATGCAAAAGTGTTGGGACAATCTCATCAATTGCTTGCATCCCCGCACTCTGCAAAAGACATTTTCAGAGTACTGTCAGGGGATTCCTTCGTCAAAATTGCATACAGCAAAATTAAAACAAAGAAACAAGATTGCTCACCTTGTATAGAGTGCTAAATGCCAACCCAGCTGCCTCACGAACCTCAGGCATACTGTCGACAAAATATCAGTTTCAAATATAAATGTGTAAGTAATCATGTACTAAGACATGTCCACAACCAACCCAAAAGCTTAAACATCTTGAATGGATTTTCATTCATAAATAGAAGAGTCAATTGACAACTGAAGACATGTATATTGACCCTAAATTTCATATGGCTATCCGAAGAAGATGGGGACAAAGCAGGTGCACACCTGTCGCAAAGTGCAGTCCGGATGGTCGGGATGAGCTCATCCATGAAACTCAGTAGCTGAGACTTACCAGCACTTGCCATCACCTCACTCAGCCCAATGCACACACCCTAGATGATTAGGAAGTTAGCAAACTAGAAGCAAACATGATTTAAATTAAAATGCAAAGAAAATATGATGGTTGTTCCAAATTACAACAAAAAGCACAAGATTGATTTAGATGCTTTTATAACAGCAAAAGATAAAGTATAAAAGTAGAACAATGCTCAAGATTTTTTAGTAAAGATTGGCATACATGGGAACAAACATTTTCACCAAATTCTTATACTATAATTAATTTCACCCAAGTTATCAGATTGAAAGTTTCAGTCCTCCAAACAAATGAAAACAACAATACTCCACAGTTCCCATGGAATTGCAAAAGATGTTGCAAAGACATTATTCATCTGTTACTACCACATTATCTTTTTTGTAAATGATTTAAATCATCTCATCATTGCTTCTCTTGTTAAAATCATCTTAGTGGAGAGGAGGGAGGAGAAATCTTACTTGTCTTCTGCTAGTACTATGATCTTTAAGCCCTTGAGATAGAATTGGTATAATCAATGGGAGTACTCTTTCACCCAGTTTTTTAACAAGCTCGCCCAATGATCTCCCAGCAACCTTACAAGTTGCAATTGCGTTTAGAAACTTTGAACATGAGAACTCCGAATGTAACCCAAGCATAGATTGTAAGCACCAACCTGCCGCCTCTCTGAAGATGTAGAGGCAAGTGATGTTATGAGAGTATTCATCAAAACAGGCATAATTTCCTTCAGTGTCTTTGGTGTGTTTGCAACTATAGTCTTCCATACATGTAAAGCAGCCTAATTGAAAAAGAAGAGCAGTTCATTTTTAGAACATGATGAGCTAGTAAATATGTAAACAACAATGAATTTAAGTACTATTCTTACCTGACGAACAGATAAAGTTATATCAGTGCGAACCATATATAGGGCTGCAAGAACTTCATCACGCTTGTCCTTACCAAGAACCTCAATTATTGCACGTCCATGTGCTTCAGTGCTGGCACCTTCATCATCACTCCCACCCTCAAGCAATGCTTTCCCAGAGGTTCCAGCAACCTACAGCAGAAGAGGGTTAGTCAAGGAACACAAGCAATTTTTCCAGAATAGTTCCGTAATGTTTACCTTGAACAAGAGATCACCAAGCAATTCAACAGAACTTTGGCGGATACGCCAATTATCATGAAAAATACCATCCTCCACAGTTGGAAGGAGCAGCGGTAAGGACCTGCAGGACGTAGCAATTACAGGATGATGAATAATGAACCTTAAAATAATATACTAATAGCATGAAAAACCAACTATGAAAACCCAGAGCCAGAATGCAAAGCAACTGCATAAATAAACTAAAGCAACTTCATCATTTACTATAGCAATTCACACTCAACAATCAAACATAACCAAGCATACATATATAATCATGCTAAATAAAGATCTCAATCCTCAATCCTCACAAATACAACATTTTCACACCCATTTTAGAAATCTATGCAAAAATTTGAAAATTATCAGGAGACGAGACTTTACGTTGTTGCATAGTGTTCTACTAATACATGCCCCGCACCCAGTGCCGCCTCACGTACAGACTCATTCTCATCTGCAAGACCTGAAAGGGGGAAAAGAAGTATGGCATTAACCCCTACTATTACCAATAAGACGACTCTACCCATGAATTACCAGAAAAATGTTACAATAGAGAACTGTTGAAGCAGGAAATGAGATAAAGAAAGCCGGAGTTGTTATATTGTTCACAAACTATCACCTCTCTTGTATAGAAAGCACAATATATTCATTCGGATAGTAAACAAAGATATATCAGATATCAACTTATCATGTTATCAAGATCATAAATATATTCTAATTATAAATTAAAAATCATTCTAAGAATATATCAAAATTTAAATTATAACAAGAACATAAAATCACACAGGACAGAATAGATACCATCTAAATAGCAGGCAGAACTTGTGGTAGATAGTTCTGAAACTGCACACCCAGTGACCTTGGGAAATACTGCAAAATTAAGTGAAAAGAATCAGAACTAACAATATTGATTCAGACCCCAAAGAGCAAAGTTGCATTGACCAGATTTTCCACATCTTACAAGTGCACATTATTCTATAGCAGGGAAAAGCCCTAAATATGTGCATATATAAGAAAATATGTGCACTCCAATCTTTCATGAATAGCACCAGATCAAGCTACCTGCCAAATGTTATATAAAGAGCAGAAAAGGACATATTCATTTATGAAAGGAATCACCTTGAATAAGGTTAAATATCCATCACGAACTGATGCTTTCTGGTGAGAACAGTTCCGAATTATGTCAGGAAGCAAACTCTCAAAGTACCCTGTGCCAAGGGCAGCTAAAACCTGGACATCATAGAGATGCGATATATAACTACCCAGCATTGATACCATGGTATAGAAATTTTCGATTATGGCCAACAGGAATAGAGAACAATAATCCATGGTGCTGACTAGGCCAAACACGACAAGTCAGTCCCCTGACGCATCTTGGCTCCATCCCTTCACTCTCCTCCCTCCTATCACTTTCTTCCCGCATACATTTCTCAAGATTCTATATTTTATAAAAGTGGCATCATTCTTAATAAAACATATGGTCATATTTTAAAGAATAGTAGAATTCCTAACAACTGGATAATATCTCCTCCTAGCAAAGAATTCGTTCACTTTAGACAAATATATGTCAAAACGAAAGCAGATGTCCAAAGGAAATAAAATCAGTAATTAAGCACCTCCGTCAACCCTTGGGCAGCTCCTGAACGTTCCACATTGCTACCATCAGATTTAAGAGTATCTAAAAGCCATGGAACAAGATCTGGGAAGTTTTCCTCTCCCATTCCTCGAATAAGGGATCCTAAAGCCCTTGCCGCAACAGAACGCACTTCAGGAATTGGATCCACAAGTACCTGGATTGTTTGCGGATTTGATTACTGATGACAGAAATCAACAGAAAAATCTCAAAATATAAAAATAAAAAATAAAAAAGCTTTTTTGAGTCAACACAAGCATACCTTCTTCACTTCTGGCAGAAGTAATCCTATATAAGGGATCATATCTTTTGATTCGGTTACCAAGGAACACATATTACCCACTATTTGAGCAGCTTTCTTTTTAGTGTCAGCACTCCTCTCCCTCAATCCACGATGAACAATAGGTACCAGCAATGCAAGAGAAGGAGCATCAATTGAATTCACAAAAGTTGTCTGCAGCATATCAGTAGCAGATTAAACCACCAAAAAAAATGTAGGAGATATGGTGTAAAAATAATGCGCTTCCACTTGCAGAAAGCCAATCTTACTTGGAGAAGTATCTCAAGGGAGTATTTTGTATGGTTATTTGGATCTGTAAGACCCATCAGGAGAGTGGGAACTAGAGAAGATATCTCTGGATTCTTGATAACACTTCCAACCTGAAAGTGCACAAGGTTATACAACATAAATGCACAAAGCAAGATCCAATAGACATATCACCATTAGATATAACCTGCTGAAGGGCTGTTTGCCCTGCTGACTGGACTTTTGGATGGGTATCTGTTAAGACCTGCATGAGAAGTTTCAAATGCAAACATGACTCTTGAATTTGAAGGGGCAGAAGAGTATATATCATATACACAAGTTCAGTCTTTACTTCAGTCAGTTTAGGAACAATTTTGGGTAGGCATTGAGAAAGCTGTTGGGGAGCACAGTAAGCCATAGCACCAAGAAGTTGAACACTGCTTTGCTTTGTACGCCAAGCCTTATCTTCAAGTCCCTGTGAAATAACAGCTATCGTACTTAGATAATTATTTACATACTGTATATTAAATTAAATATTCTACAACAAACCTTTAGAAGAGATGGAAGGACAAGCTTCACTCCCTGAGCAGTGAGCTGAGACATCATTGCTCGGGCAGCGCATTCAGCAGCCTCTCGTACTGCAATAACTTGATCAGAGAAAGACACCAACAAAAGGGGTAGCATTTGAATTACATACCTGTACCAAGAGAAGAAGAATGTCTTTCTTTGAAGAGAATCGTAAAATAATAAAAATAAAAATAAATAAAAAAAACCATCAGACACATTCATAATGAACTAAAGCATCTCACGTACGGTTCAAATAGTTTCCCAAGTTTCTCACAGAGGCACTCGAATGCCATTAATCCTCCTTCACGAGATTTTGCAGAATTCCTGCCAAAAACAAAAATAAATACAGGGAGGTAAGTTCAACAAGTACTAATCTTGTAAAACATATATTTACATCACGTAAGGTAGTCAAAGCTAATAAGAAATAGGCTTAGACCAATTAAGAGGATGTTTTCATAAGAAAATGCAACTAATTTAGAGCAATAATTATGGATGAAAAAGCTAAAAAATAGGCCAAACGAGTTGAGATATTTTAGTTATTTCCACACCTTGACATCAATTTCTTATTATTAAATAATAAATATAATAGCTCACACCATATCTACAATTTTAAGCTTTTATATTAGATGGTTATGATGCTAATCTTAACATAATATGAGAGATGAGGTCAAGAATTCGAATCTCTGCACATTCATTATAACCCCTTCTAAAAAAAATTAAGTTGTCCACTTGATAGGTTTCAATCAAAATCAAGTCTAGCCCACAAGTGAGGGGAAGTGTTAAATAATAAAAATAATAGTTAACATCATATCTACAAGCTTAAACTTTTAGATTAGATGGTTGTAATGCTAACCTTAACACTTATCCTAGAATTTACTTTAATATAAGCAATTTAAATGCTACATATAACATCTGTCGTAAAAAAAAAACTCAAGGCCTCCAAAGCAAGCTATTGAGAGAGAGAGAGAGAGACCAAACTATTGTTGAGATAAGGACTAATCCTGTTCACAGATTTCTCTTATGTTAAATTTAGAGGATTGTAATTTAACTAGACTAAAAGGTTATTGACTAAATATCCAGTATATGAAAATGAACATCTCACTTTAAACTCTACTATAGCATTCATAATACAGAAACACGTTCTTTTTTGTTTCCACATTTATAAGAGAAGCATTCTGCATTAATATAAAACTCCCAAAAGCTCAATGGGTTTATTAATATTTTTCACTAATAGATGAGAGATGTTTTGTCTTTATTCAGAGGAATAGCTTCCATCCAGAAATTTTCATCCAACTTTCTAAATTATTATTATTCTAGAATTGTTAGTATCTTGCTGCTTTACCATTCCAGATTTATCAGTACGTTTCAGAGATATGATTAGATGATTCTTAATTTAATTTTTAGCAAATCAGGCCCCAGGACTTGTACATGTATGCTATTCCTTTGAAAACAATAACCCAAAATTTTACTGTCTTTTTGTTTAATAGTTCATAAAACTAGAGGACTCTCTTTCTAAGTGTTCTAACCCTAGCCACTATTAGTTCTGCGAAGAAAGGTTGGAATCTAAACTAAGCTAAACTCATTGTTACCACTGATTCTCCATTTTCTTTCTTTCTTCTTCTTCTTCTTCTTTTTTTTTTTTTCCTTTTTTTTTTTCTTTTTTTTTTGTGGTGGTGGGTGGTGGTGGTGGTTTTGTTTTGGGGGGGGGGGGGGGGGGGGGGGGGTGGTGTGGTGGGTGTGTGTGTGGATGGGTTTGGTGGTCGTTCAATCAAACAAACAATTCATTAATAACCAAAGAGGAAAATACAACTGCATAAAGCGGGATCCGGGCCGCACCACTAATATACAAACAAAACTACAGATAACCACTCAAAAACGAACACACTATACCACCCGATTACAAAGGATTACCACTGATTTTGTCATTAATGGCCCCTTGACTAGATCTTAAACCCATACCTACACCAAAATCCTACACATGAAGTTATAGAATATATAGCAGGTAAACTCTTCATGATATAAACAGCTCTAAAGCCATAGATACAGAAAACTACACTGACAGAAGGAAGACACCAGATGATGGAAGCCAAAAAATTTTATTTTGGATTATCATTTCTTCCAAAGGGAGGCAAAAATGAATGAAATTCAAGATAAAAGCAGTAGCCCTATAGATGCTAAATTAGCCAAGGAAATTACCTATCCATAAGAGCTTCACGTAATGCAGCTGCAATTCCATACTTCTTCAAGCAAGATATTCCAAAACCCTTAACAACTCCAGCAAGTCCAAAAGCTGCTCCACGACGTTCACCATATCGATCACTCCTCAGAAGTTGATCCAAAAGCCTAGAGACCATAGCTGGTGCATCATCCTAAATTTAAGACAAAGTTTCAGATATATTAGTTCAATGTCTAGAAAAGATATGCAGTTCTGCACCATTTCAATTCAAAGAGAAAGACAATAGATTGGTTGTAAACACATATTTCATAAAGCATAAGAAAAGTAAGAAAAATAAGAGAGTCAAGGCAATCTTCACCTAAAAAACATGATAAAATATAAAAAGACATTGATTTAATTGGACATCAACAAAACTTATGAATCTAAATGATTTAAGTGAGTGAAGCTTGCAATAAATAGAAGTAATAATAGAAGATTATGATTCAACCATGCACAGGGGATACTGAACATTTGCAGACAGTATTCTTCAACCAGGAACTCTAGTTCCCACCGCATGTTTCAAAAGGGGGTAGTCTTTGTCCGTAACAGCACCAAACCCCACCCCACCCCCAAAAAGGGAAAGAAAAAAAGGAAAAAGAGGAAAAACCCTTAGTTGCCAGTAGAAAGAAAGAAGGAATTCACCATCCATCTCAAGTGTCAACTAATCATCATTAGGATTGACCTTGTACTTCACAAGCTCCTCCAATGAAAGGATTCATGTAGACAGAAAAGGGCCCTTACACTCCACTATCATGAATAGAATTACAAAACCAGAAGGATTTACTGCAGTTCATCTTTATGCATCAGCAATTACCATTCTCATGAGCTCCCACATTATTTAATGTCAAAATTTCCAACCAGTGAGATTTCTTCAAGTTTATCTTTTGATTGATAACATTTGCAAATAGATGTTATAGACAACAGGCAGTTGTGAACAGTTTGTTAGCCCTTCACTTTTTATAAAGGGTATGTTTCCTATTTCCGAGTTTGGTACCCCTTGGTACCTTTGGCAGTGAATTTTCAGATTTCTATAAAAAATAAAGCTTCCATTTAGTTAATTTCCACTCAGATCCAGACCAGAAGAAATTCCTAGCAACCAAACATATATTCCCAAATAGCCAACACATATACTTGTTCTCATGACAATTATGATCCTGCCAATGAATTACCATCCACTGAGTGATTAATCCAAAAATTCCAGGCTGGTGCAACTCCAAACCAAGGCATGTTATATGCATATATATAATCCATTTCCTAGCTCTAAACATATCCTTCACATTCCAATAGAATGAATGGATAAAAGGATCACTCAGCTTTGAAACACAAAATGAACTACCTAAGAGCACTAAATGTCTCCGAGGGCAGGACTTGAAAACTTGCTCCATCTATCGAAAAAATGATCCACCAAATGTATATCTACGAGATGTGTCATTGTTGGCCTTTTCCATGTTTAGGTACAGTTAATCAAGTTAGAAGGATGTGAATCCTCCCCTTGGAAGTAAGAACTGTATATTCCTATTCCCACTAAAGCACTCATAGGAGCCAATAATCTACCATCAGTCACTCACTTCCCGCAGAAAGCCAAAATTTTTTGGTATCCATGCATAAAGGAATGCCACCTACTACAGTTTGCAGTTATAACATCCGAAACCTCAACCTTACTTTAATATAAATACATGATATTTTTTAATTTTCTAGAAGTAACATTCTCTGCTGAGCCTTTAAACATCATTAATGCCCCTAAAATCAGACATGACAATCTACTAAAAATGGCCAGTACAGATTATGTTCAGCTTCAACAAAGGCACTAGATGAATATGAAATCTGTCATAGTTCACAAATATTAATGCCTGAGCTGCCTCCTTAACCCACAATTTAACATCTTAAATGAAGATAGTCTGACATCTTATCTCATCATCTTGATACCGATAAAATATATTTTAATGATATCCTAATAGCCATTAAATACTTTAAGAATTATCTTACAAACCCCACAAACACAGAATACGTATCATCAAATAATAATTTAATGAGACAAGTTCGGACTTGCAGCTAGGTGTGAGATCCAACTGCACATACTTGTTTTGATTGCATCAATGGAGACAGGCAACTCGAGACGGCACGCTGAACAGCTTCTGATGGTGTATTTAACACATCCAACAACTTGTCAACAACTGTATGAACTTTAGGATCATCCTGCTTGAGGAAAAAGAAATTAGATACTAAAACTGCCCACATAATCATGCTCTTATCATAAGAAATGTACCATTCGAAAAATCAAACCTTTCCCAAGTGCTTGGCCAACGCCCCAGTAAAAATAACAACACCCTCTCGAACTAAATCGTATTTCTCCTCATCTGATGCCTGAAGAGAAATAACAATACATTGACACGACAGAGAAAACCAACAACTTGATGGCAGGAAAAACTAATGGAGTAACTGTTGTTGTGAAATGCAGTAGCTCAACGCAAAGCAAACCTTTTTGTTTAAGTAGTTGTCAAAGATCGGAAATAACAATGGCACATTATCCCGCCCATGCTTATCTATCACCATGATACCAGCATCGATCATCCTTCCGCGAACATCAGCATTTGGATCGGCCTGAAGCACGAAAAATAATTTTGACATAGTCCTTTTGCTGGACAACTTATAGTAACATTTAAAGCAAGGTAGTAAAGAATTTTTAATTGAAACAGATTAACCATGGCTAAAAATGGCTGCACACTAACAAATAAAGTACATGGGTTGCCTATTTCAGTCATGGCAACTGTTACTTAGCATCGAATCCCCTATAGCAAACGATCTTCATGCAGTACTATAAAGAGAGATCTGTCAACCAAGAAATTGCAAGGACACATGAATTCACAATCTCGTACAATACAGAGAATAGAAGTAGCACATGCTTATAAACGAATAGATTTGGTCTTACACACTACAAAGGAAATCATATTTATCTATTTTGTGCCACATGGAAACACTACTGGACTTATTTAATACTAGTGTTGACTATAATAATACCACTAATAAATGTATCTAATACTTAACAATAACCTTATGCTTGTCTTTTCCCAACTTAGGGAGGCAGTTCATTTGGCAGCAAATTATGCAGTTTTTTCATTGGGAAGCAGCCAACTGTGATACAGAGCCTCCTGTGTGTATGTATCAAATCTTATATTTAGTATAATGAATATTTTGGTTCCTGGGTTCATATCAACTCGTTTGATATGCTAGACCTGAGACGGGAGGGGAAAAAATGGAGGAGAAGATAAATAGCTAGGCAATTAAAAAACTAAGAAGAAGAAGAAACTATTGAATTCCATAACAGACAAGGTAAAACAAAGTTTTTCTTTAGATATGTTCAGAATTTCATTAATATGTGATAAAATACAATGTACAAGCTGAATAAAGAACGATAGGACTCACAAGAGACCTAAAATCACAAGCAGCACACCATACAAAACAAAAGGGTGCTAAGATTTAGATCTTGGCAATTACAAATTAACAGTTGTCCAAAATAGAAATAATGGAGAATGATGCGCAACACTTCTGGTGGAGTCCAAGAACTAAATCCAAGCCTTTTCTCATTTCTTTTTCTCCAGGTGTAATAGACAACCAAACTAACCAAAATCTTCCACGCCGTCCCTACCCTTGATCCATACAAAAGAATCAAATCTCGGATACTGCAGGCATTGAAGCGCCTCTCTTAAAAATTTCACAATTTCAACAACAGAGGAGCATTTTAAGAACAAGTAGTCATGTGACTCCCCTTCCAAATTGCATAGATAACAATAGTTTTGCGATGTGTCTCCCCACGACACTAACTTGTCAAAGGAAATGAATCTTTGGTGAGCAAGTAGCCAAAAGAAAAAGGAGTGTCTTGGTGCTACTCTTTTACACCACACAATTTGAACCAAGGGACCTTTCCATTGCATCCACGAATGAGATTATAAGCTATTTTGATTGAGAGTTTTTTTGAGAGTTCATTCTTCCATACAAGCTTATCTTCATTATTTGCATTAGTGGAGAATGTATGCACCAAATTCAATCTTATGTACATCCCCTAATGGCCAATCCCATCCCTTATTGTTGATCATGCAGCAAACGTCTTTTGGTAAGCCCAAGGAGTAAATAGCTCTTTCACCTAGCCAATCCGCCAAAGGACTCTAGGATGCCAGTCATCATTCCATAAGGAAATGTGGTTGTCGTTTCCCACTTCCCATTTGAGAAGACTACGAGCAAGTGGTCTATACTGAAGGATTTTCCTCCATAACCAAGAAGCCATTGCTGGTGATTTCATAGACCAAAAATTTCTACCTTTAATAAGCTCAGATCAAACCCAAGATGGCCAAAGAGAATCATTTTTGTCCGAGCATAGGATCCAAATGTGCTTGAGTTGGGCAGCACTATTGCAAGTCACCAAATCAATAATACCAAGCCCTCCTTCATTTTTGGGTCTACAAACAACATTCCACTCAATCTTAGGTTTAGCTCTACTCTCATCATTACCATTCCACAAAAAACGATTCATCTTCTTTGTTAGCTCCTTTAAGATGCTTTTGGGAAGGATGAAAATGGATGACCAATACACTTGGATGGAGAAAAGTACACTCTTCAACAGTTCGACACGTCCCACATACAACAAAAATTTGGATGTCCAATGGCCGATCTGTTTCCCAAACCTTTCAATTAAGAAATGGCATGTAGATTTATTTGGTTTTGAAGAAGATAAGGCCACCCCCAAGTATTTCACTAAAAGTTCACAAGGTTGAAAACCTAATTTTCGAATGATTTCTTCCTTAACGCCTTGAGTGACACCACTCATAAAAATGTGATTTTTGGAAAGGCTGGCTTGTAATCCTAATAGTCCATAAAATTTCTCAAGAGCTATTTTAATGAGATGTATAGATTTCACATCTCCTTTGGAAAAAATCATCACATCGTCTACAAAGCAAAGGTAGTTGAGTTTTTCTTTGCGACATCTCCTAGGAAAAGAATCCTTGCTACTGACTTCTATCATGATGCTGGAAAATACTTCCATGACTAACACAAAGAGATATGGAGAGAGAGGATCCTCTTGACGTAGGCCATGAGAGCTAGGAAAGAAACCAACGAGCTCTCCATTTAAGTTTATTGAGAATTTGGCAATAGACACACATTGCCTTACCCACTCTATGAACGCCGGCTTACCTTGTCATTGGCTCAACTTTGATGCTACATCTAGCTCCGAGGCTATTTCTATGATAACAAAACAACAACTCTTGTGCAACAAAAATGTTGCCAACGATCCTACGGCCTTTAATGAAAGCCGTTTGTTCTTTTCCAACAAGAAAAGGGAGTACTACCTTCAGTCTCTTTGCAAGGATTTTTGAGATAAACTTATAAATGGTATTGCAACAAGAAATAGATCTAAAATCAGTGAGCTCATATGGGTTTTCCTTCTTCGGAATTAGCAAGATTGCCATAGAATTGATAGATTTCAGCGAACTACTGGTTGCGAAGAACTCCTTGATGGCTATTGAAATGTCATTACCAATTATATCCCAGGTGCTACGAAAGAAGTTTGCATTATACCCATCTGGTCCAGGAGCTTTGTCTTTAGACATTGAAAAGAAGACTGATTTTATTTCTTCATCAGAAACTGGCCCAATAAGAATATCTCAATCCACCCTCTTCACCATTTTTGAAATCAAACAATGTAGGCAGTCAAGAAACTACTCTGGGCACTTGGACTCCTTAAATAAGTCCTCATAATAATCAACCATCGTTGTATTAATATCCTCATAAGAGGTAACTTGTTGTCCATTGCTATTAGTGATTGAGTTGATAGTGTTGTAGTGATACCGTTGCTTCATGCATCGATGGAGGTAGCTAGTATTGCAATCACCCAATTTAAGCCACGTAATCCTAGATTTTTATTTAAGAAAGACTCTTCCACTGCAATAAGGCGATAATTTTCTCTGAACAAAGGCTTTTTGAGATTCCAATCAGCTATTTCTGGATTGGAATGATTGAAGTCTTGACATTCTAGTAACTATGTCTTAGCTTCCAAAGAAGGGAAAACAAAGTTTCTCCGTACTATCAGAGAAGTTGAACAATAGAGAAAAGAGAAACTGCCTTTGTCCTTACACAAAGTTGCCTACCAAACTCAATGGTGCCATAGCAACTCGAGGCCATCTCTATAAACATATGACCACATACACCTAAACACTCATACCGAATGCCAGCTTCCACAAATGAACCCACTATCTAACCCAAACAAACCATCACGCAAACATTACCAAACCACACAAAACGGCCATCTCGTCTTAGTAACGCAAGCCCAATCACCAGACTAGCTATTCTCATCACCAACAAAAAACACGTAAATCTAGTTGACGCCACCTTCCTCCAACATAATTTACCACACCCATACACTTCTAGCTTGTTTTCATCATCTTTTCTTCTCAAATCAGGTCAGAAATCATCATTTTTTATTCTTCTTCTCCCTAACCCAACCCCTCCCCCCCCCCCCCCAAACAAGCCCACACCGAACCCACCGACCAACAATAATAGTTGCCTAACCCAATTTTTTATTTTGAAAACCACTACACTAACCTAATAAGGCTTGCTAGACTGGAATGATGGATCTGGAGAATAGAGTAGGGTAGTAGAGAAGAGAGTGAAAACATGGAGGAGTCCCAAGGATTGCATAACGACAAATAGTAGCAACTAAGCAAATTTCACCAGAAACATGTGCTTAGAGGAACAGTTGTCAACCCTCAACGATTTGAGCAATTACAGGCAAAATTGTCAAATGAGAAAATTTACAACAAATTGCACGACCAAAGCTTAGGTTCCAGCATGAGACAACAGGATTCGGCTAATTACGATCATCTTGATCAAAATAACTCCAGTGACTAGACAAGCCTTCAATTACAGAGTCAAAGAACAAAGGAAGGCATTTGCAATAGTGTTTGATGAGGAAACTTAACTGCTTTTGTCAATAGAAAGGATTACTTGGACATGAGAGCAAAAAAGATGTTGGTAAATGCTCCCACAGCTAATAAGATGAATGAAAAACCAAGCAGATTTCCTACCTTGGAAGACCGGAAGCAATTGTATGTTGTTTAGGGAACAAATCAAAGGAAGTAAGTCTGAGTTTGCAAATGGAATTGAAGATGATACAATTAAGTCATTTAACTAAAGCTTTCCCACAGAAGTTGAGCTTATGATCGAAAATGGGATTGCTAAAATGCTTGAAGATGATGGATCTTGAACCTGGAGTGTGAATACAATAAGTCATTTCTTTAATGCTCTTGGTGGTGAAAACATAACTAATGTAGGAAAAGTTGAGCCAGAAGGATCATCTTTACAAAGTGGCAAAAGGAGAAAAAGTTAGGGAAAAACTTGTGATAATCCCATGGTGGTCGCCAATGGAAGTGTATATATATATATATATTATTTCCTTTTTTGGGTCATAACAACTGTATATGTTTGCTGGGAGAGTTTAGAAGATTATTTTTAAATCGAGCTTAGAAAAGAAAAATTGAATCAGGATATTGTGTAATAGGGCATGAGAATGCTCTATAATGATAGATAAGAGCATTATTTGCATTGAAGGGTATAAGGAGGAAGTGTTGGAAATCCATATTGTTGGCTATTGATTTGCTTGTGAAGGAGGAGGTCTGAGGCTTGTAATATTATTGCTAATGCATCTATGTACCACTTGCCCATTCACAGTGAACAATGACTAGCTAAAATCATCACATTAGTCTTGAAACAAGGATTGATAGGTATACATATTTAGTAGCAGTAATAGTATAGTTAATATTAGTAATAGAAATGTCCAATAAGGTGTTGCCATGTGGCACACAAATAGATGGATAATAATATAAATAGGGTTGGGTAATAACGAGAGTATTCAGTCATTTTCTTTTCTTTTCTTTTTTTTTTTTTATAGTAGAAAGAATCTAAGGAGCTTTAAGCTCTATGTTTAAAAGTACATTGCTTTAGAGATTATGTCTTTGATCTACTCAAATGTAGATGAAATACATGGATCTCCACACCTTAATGATCGGTATCCCTTTTATCTATATATGTTATATATAAGAAGGGCCAATAGGCAAAAAACTCATTTTCACTTCCTTAACATCAAAGTCGTCTTTTATCAAAAGGATAGTTATTAACTTGTTCAAAAAATTCATGGAAAATATTATTTAACTTGATATATACATGTATTGTATGTTCCTTGTCTATGTCTAAACTTGTGCATCTTGTCTATTTATACATGCATTTACCGTTGTGGTTGGAAAAGATAAATTGGATGAGATTCTATGAAGAATGAAAAGTTCTTAAATTTATTGGATGTACTCTGCTTGCACAGGCCATTAAACTAATTTAATATTAAATGCTGAAAGAGAAAAACGCTACTTCCCTGACAAAAGTCAAAAAAACCACACAATTCTACAAGTCAGAATGTGATTTGCCAACATCGTTAACAAGGAAGACAATTTGGTAACAACCAATGTTGGCCCACATTAATTGCATAAAGTGTCATCTAAGAGAGACTTCCAAATCTAACTATAAAAAGATAAACAGCAAATTGCATCCTAAATAAAATGAATTACCAGTGCTCGAGAAATCAGGAAAGTCATAACAACAGGAAGGTCTTTTGTCCTCAATACATCAGCCGCAGAATGCAATGCCAATGCAATTCCTTGACGACTAACCCAACCAGCATCAATATTTCCTTCATTGGCACCAGCATCGCGTATATAGAGTGAGAACAATGTTGAAAGAGATTCCTGGTCATTTTTTGTAAAAGAATGAGGATATGATTTGTTAGCGTTGCACCCCAAAATTGAGAATCTTACAAGGAAAATGAAATATGTGTAAAAGGAATCAGGATGTAGAAACAGGACATTAGTGGAACAGTTTGCTCCTTGAAGATTGAAGACTGAATTTATAAAAGAATTGTACCAGTACCTGAATGGTATCCGGGTATTCATCTAAAGCAGTAGCCAATGCCTCAGCAGCTGCTATTCTCACATTATAGTTCTGATGGGTAAGTGCTTTAAAAAGTCCTGCATAATCGGTACCAAAGTCGTGGCCGTAGCGATCCCACAGATCTTCTGCCACTTCTGTAATTGACTGATGAGGGGAATTTGTAACCGGAGTAACAGAAAGAAAACATAAAATCTATCAACAAAAACTTTAAAAAATATAATAATACAAGATGAAGAAGAGGACAAAGAAGATTTTCAAAAATAACAGCCTACAGCAAAGTGGGGCCATGCAGTTTATAAAATATGAAACGGACAGATGTATAGAAAAGTCCACAACAGGAAAAAACATAACCATCTACATGAGAGATATAGGGGATAATTCAGCAAGCAGTTGTTAAACACGAGCAGAGAACCTTTTTGTCCTACTAGGCAACAAAGATGCAATGTGAAGGCTGCATACACATGCAAGTCTCCTCCCCTAGCATCCAATCTAGTAGGGGAAGTGCTTCAGCACATTGGGGTACACTATAAAGCAGTCAACTAAACAGATTAAATATTCAATCCAAAGATATCTTTAAAAAAACAGCATAATCTTTTAGTCAGAAAACTTTCTTATCATGGTAAGGAAGGAACAAGTCCACAATTGGACTGGCTTCCACCTGGCAACAGTCTAATCCAGCTAATGATGCATATGTGGCCCCTAGGGATGCCCTTGGGGAAAATGGATATAGAACCTCATGTAATATGACATGAGAATTCCTAGACCTTCACCAGTAGCAAATTAGGGTGATCTTAAAAGCTTTTTACAATGGTTAGGATCTTCTCATTCTCATATAGAATGTAGCTTTTATGTCCAACTGAAACAAAAATCTTACTGTAAAGAAAATGATTACCTACATTATTCATAAAAAGACAAGATGTAACAATGCGTAAAAAGATGAAAGGAAAAATGGAACTGGATGCCCATTCCCACAATGGTTCAGATCTCTGCTTTACAGCAGAATCCCTTGCTTGGTAATACCAGCATGTAACCACTACATGCTGATGGAAGTGCACCCAATATTTGAGAGAATATTGGTTGATTGTGCAAAAGAGGGTGATCCAGAGGTTACAAGATTTAGGCATTTTAACCTCGATAATCTTAAAATCCAAGTTCCCCAGTTATGAAGTGCTTCCACCTTAGATAATATAACAAACTGATTACAATCATCAACAAAGAAGTTATTTTGTAAGGCAATGACGATTAAAAGCAACATGACTAATAGACTGATCACAGATGAAGCAAATATTTGAAAATAACCATGTAAACAACTCATTTGAGATTCATAACAGCAGCATGCAGATATAATTAAGGCACATAACATAGCAATATATGATCAAGAAGACTAGAAAGCCAAACCTTCTCAGGATCGTGCAATGCAATCCATATTTTTGTTGCAATCTCAACATCCTCAGGAAGAGCACACCAGCAACAGCTGGAATACATTTTACAGCATTGAGGCAGGCCATTCTTACATGAACATCTTTAGCGTATACTCCATATAGTGCCTGTGAATTTAATTTAGATAAGAGGAAAAACTAATATACACTATTTAAAGGTTCTTTAGCAGAAAAATAAAGGATCATACATGTGCAACTTCATCAGGTTGCAAACCAAGACACAACTCATTCAAGGCTGCTCCAACAGATGCTTGATAGGAAGGAACAACGGCTAGAACGTTATATAGAGCCTGGAAGCAGGAATGACAAGGAAAAAAATACATCAGTGGTTTAGATGGCATCAAATGTAGGATGGGAAAGGAGGAGGAGGAGGAGGAGGAGGAGGGGAATACAATCTATTTTGTGAAAAATTTTCAAAATTTTCCAAGCACAGAAAATATTTTCTTCTATTTTCCTCATTAAAAAATATATTTAAATTAAGAAAAATCCGAAAAATGCAGACTTTTGTTGCAAAACCAACCACAAATGATCCTTAAATATTTTTAAAATATTTAGAATATTTTGGGCCCACGAGCACATGCGTAGCACCGACTGAGCGCTTACACCTTGCTCAGTCGAGTTTCCGAATTTTGATGAGCTATTTCTCCATCATTATCTGAATTATTTCTTTTGAGTAGAAAGTTCTTAATAATACCATAGTTTATCAGGAGAACTTATGCTAGCGCCCCTGGAAACCAGCATAGCGTCGGCACGTGCGCGGTTGAATTTCTGGATTTTGATGAGCTATTTCTCCATCACTATTTGAATGATTTCTCTTGGACGAAAAGTTTTTGAATAATACCAAAGTTCGTCAAAAGAACTTGTGCTAGCGCCCCACGGACATTAGCTAGCACCGCCCGGGCACTGGCAAGTGTCCAGTTGACTTTTCGGATTTTAATAAGTTATTTCTCCATCACTATTTGAATGATTTCTTTTGGGCAAAAAGTATTTTAATAATACCAAAGTTTGTTAGGAGAACTTGCACTAGCGCCCCACGGGTGCCAGCGTGGCACAAACCGGAGAGGGTAGGGGGTTGGTTGTAGCTTCAAATTGTGATAATTCTTATTTTGTTAATAAAAAAATCCTTAAAAACATATGCTTTTTTTGATAGAGAAAAATTAATGTACATACCGATATCATTCGTAGCCGAGGAAGTGGAAGGAGAGTATCGAGGTGTAAATTGATAATTTGAAGCACCTTATCATGAAGAATTGTCTTCTTGGGTGACAATAAAATTCTCTCCAATATCTGGCAATAAGTAATATTAGATACTAGTACTTTTATATTTAAAGTACATCAAACTATATGCCAAAAGAAGTGAATAAAAATAAAATGAAGATGCGATGGTTCACCGGGAAAATAAAAATAAAAGAATCCACAGGAAGTGCACTTGATTTGCACGATAGAGATAAGGCATCTATCACACGCTCGAAAAGGCCCAATGGCAATCTTTCCTTGGCTTCCCCTCCAGAGGCCAATAGAGTGTAATCAAATAGCAAATCATTTTCCTCAGTGATGATAAGGCGCAAAGCAGTCGCAATATCGAGAGCCCAATTGCAAAGAGGAGAGGCAGTACAACTAGAGAGTTTAACAAGGGTTTCATATGCATCATCACCTACTATTGGTGAATGCAATAAAGGATTGACAAACTTCACCTGCAAGACAATTGAATTGAAATGTCAATCTAAGACATCACCAGATAATGCTGAAGAAAGGTGTATAGATGCCAGATGAGACAAATCAAAATGATTAATGGTGAGATCACCTCAAAGTCAAATTTAATATAGGAGATTTTGAATAGAAACAGACTCAAACATGAAAAAGGTGATGATAAAAGTATTATTTACTCTTATATGATGGATGATAAATACTACAGGATATTATTCATAAGAGAATCTGCATGAAATGCTCCCAAGAATTACAGGCATATAGTTATACATATTTCAAGAACATATTTAAAAAAAAAAAAAAAAGGATCACATGTAAATTCTACTGCTTCTGTACTTGTAGGAAGGGGCTAACTGCCCAAACAAATAGTAACATCAATATGCCATTCCCTCAAAAGGTCCTGTGTGTTAAAGTAACGAAGATGTCAAAAGAACTGTTTCCCCTACAAATGTATTTGACAAGAAAAAATCTCTAATAACATATGTGTCAGAGCACATAACTACAAAGACAGCAGGAAACATAGTAACACAAAGGATTTAGTAGATTCTTGAGCCAATTCACAGTTTCATTACAAGGAAAAGAGTAGGATATTAGTACACAACATGAGATGTATAAAGCCTCGGTTTACATACCAGAGAAGGTAGCCGACCATGTGCAAAAATAGGATTAGCAATCACCATCTCCCCGAGAGCCCTGAGCAATGTAGACATATTTCTTTTTATACCCCTTACTTTCTCACGTATAGATGCCTCTTCCTTCAGCAACAAATCACGTGCCTCCTCCTTTGCGGTCCTTCCTTTATCTGAGTACATAAATAAAAAGGATATATTAAACATGAAACAGAAATCTATCATAAGTTTGAACCATGGTAACAAGAAACATATACCAGTTTTCTTTGCCTGCTTGCCTGAGTCCTTCTTCCCAGCTCCCGAAACTTCTCTGTTTGTGGACTCTCTCTTTGCAACATGGTTAGCACTACAGTACTCTAAAAACAGAAACCATGTTAGAAACACTGACCCTGTTGGATCATATGCTTTTAATATAAAGCAAACAAAGAAGCCAAAAGAAGCACCAAATCGTCTTGGTCCTCATACATCCGGAAGCGGCCTTTTGCTTGTTTTGTATTCTTAGAGGATACAGATTCAGCAATATATACACCTAGCTCACTGGATAGTACACCTTCTGGAGTTTGGAAAATCTGAGGAAGATAAGAATTCAAGTGGACTAAGGCAGGTTTTATGGAAGTAAATTGAAGAAATAAAATGTTTATATTTAAAACTAATGCTTAAAATATGTTTAAATATATATATTTGCATGTCATATAAAACCAACTTAAAATCAGGCATTATACCCAAATTGGTAAACAAAACATGTACCTGTATCTCGTTCTCTGAAAGACTATCATGCAAAGTGCGGTCTGGATGATTGCTTAAATGCTGGAGAATAAAAATCAGCTAATCAGCAAGAATACCAGGTACTATAGTACATGCCTAAAAGCAATCCAGATCAAACCTTTTCAAGCTCTGAGTAGGTATCTGCAGGTAAAATTTTCATCAAAGTGGCCAATGAATAAATAGCAGCTTGCACTTCCAGTGAATTTGCATTCATCAAACCATTTGGCCCTAATAAACCCTGACAGAGAAAACATATCAGAGAGTTAGTCAAGAAATTATGATCATTTGGCAGTAGAAAAATATGACTTTAAATAAGGGCCTCAGAACTTTTTGAGTGACCAAAATTCATGTTCATGTAATGACTGCGATATTCAATAGGTTTAAGCAATACAAAAGAGTAAAAGTAGGATTGTTACATTCAAGCAGCAACATTATTAACTATTAGGTTATTTAGCAAGTAGAAATAACAATGTGCTGAAAATGAGAGCAAGATTTACCACTTAACCCTCAACAATCACGACTTAGCAACTCTAACCAAAGAGGAAAGCACAACATGGCATATTTAACATTTTAAAATTACAAAAGATTTTACATTTCTTCTGACCTTGCCTGCATTTTCATACTTCAGAATACAGAGTTAGTTTATCCAAACACAGCCGATTGCCTCATGCTTAAATTAAATCATTTCACATTAAATAAATAATTCAACAACTCATCTAAAAAAATAAATCCATATGAGGTGAGGATGCAATCAATACATCCACATTAGTTGGGTTATGCAAGCATACAATCAAAAAGAGTTTTGTCCTTGATCACCTCAAACATACTGCTGAATATTTTACAGCGTTGTGCTTTTTTTTTTTTGGTTATCTTTATCAGAAAATTTTCCCATAATAGTAAAAAGAGATTATCAAAGCAGCCTTCATTCACATTAGTAATAATTTGGCCCAGTTCTTTTAGTATGAAAAATAGTTTATTTGGATTGTCTTGAGTATAATGAGACTATGAAAGACTGAATTATGCAAGTCTTAAGACTACACTATAATATAATGAGCATGAAATGCATATGCAAAACTCCACAAAAGGTTTTCAGAAAAAGAATATCAACTGACCTTGCACACATTTGATATATCAAGAGAATTTATGCCAGTAACATCAAGACCAAGGGTCCGCAAGCACTTCTGAAGCCTCTGAAACGACAGGATTAGGTAAAGATCATATCAGTTTACCCTTGACTCCCAATAAACTCATTGACTTAAGCACCAAGCATAAAAATAGGCAACTCTGTCAAAAATCAGGCAAATGTACAGCAACCAACTCAAGCGGAAGAATACTCCCTTAAAGAGAAGCTTATTTATGTGAAGACTTAAAACAAAGGGGAAAAAAGAAAAGGTGTACAGCGCACTTCACTCCAAAGCAACAGACTATAAATACTACAATCTGTGCATTTCTTCAATATACCTGTTGGAAAGATCATATGCAATCGCTGACATCATCATGACAATGCACATAATTAATTTAAGGGACCCACTCATCATTAAAAAGAGATTTTCTTTGAATCAACCGAACTCTCAATGGAACCATCTCTCAGTCTAATAAATTAAATACTAAGGCAATAAAGCACAATTAAGTTTCACCCCCCCCCCCCCCCCCCCCCAAACAACAAAAAAAAAAAAAGGCAATAAAACACAATGAAATGTATAGAAAAATAGCAATTGCTTATCCAATTCCATAAAAGCACAATAATGCATGCAAATGGCAACTTATATAACACAGGCTCTTCAACAAGTTACCATATCAATTGAATCCTGACAGGAAATTGCAAATAGCCACTGAGATCACCCTAATGAAAGTTTCTATCAGATTATTGACCAATCACATTCAAGAGGTGCTTTTTATCTGCAAGTACTTATTTGTTAATACAGTCTTCTAGTAGCCATTTTACTAGATTTTTAAACATAGACAAATTGACACTGTTTTTGTTTTAAGAGAACCAAGAGCCAAACAATTTTATTGACCGTAATCTAAAACATTTCCCTTCAGCAGTCTCAAGGATTACATGAACACCTGTGGAACCTTAACATGCTTTGTTTGTCACAGCAACAACTTTCATAAAAAAATAAATGGTCAAATCCCTTAATAGCATTTTTCACTAGATGATAATTACACATACAATGGAAAAATTATATAAAAAGACATGGCTCTAACTTATTGCAATCGTGATGTCTCATGGATAGTATCCTAAGCATTTATCATATTGGGTATCAACCTTGTGCACGTTTATAAGTTTTTCTTCTAAAAATATTAGATAAATAAATCATTTATCCTTACACAGTGCTACCACTGCTAACAGTACCAAAATAAGTCTAATCATGATATCATAAAATGAATTAGTCCCTATTATATAAAAATTGCTCGGATGGGACAAGGATAATACATCTTAGTAGGCAAAGAATCAAGAAATCAGTCAGATACCTTCCATACTGTGTCACTTTTTGCACTGCCAATTATGCATGGATGATGGGAGCAGATCAAGACTTGCATGCATGTATCTGGAGAAGCAGCTAGAGCAGCAGATGACAAAACAATTAAGGCCTTCACCAAAACTTCAATAGATGGAACATTGGTAGCCTGGGCATCCAGTGGATTCTCTGCATCACTAGAGGAGGAATAAAATTCAGATGCCAGTGAAAGAAAAAGGAACGAATATGCATAAGATTTTACATTTACATATACATATTTGAGTTTCAAATAAAAATGTGGTGACAAGTAATATAACAAATGCAAATGCAATTTAGAAGAACAAAGCCATCAATTTTTAACCCCCAAGAATGACTTATGCAACAAACCAGCTGACCAACCTAGAAATCTTCATAAAGCAAATGGAAAATTAAAATTGAAAGCATCCATGCTGTACCTTGACTTTAAAAGAAAGAACTTTTCCGCTGTGGTGGAAAGTAACTTCGTGAACTCAAGCAAAAGCTCTTTACATAACTCAGGTACAGCAGCAACTATCTTTCTCACAGCATTGTAAGATATCCTCCTTATACTCCAACTTGGATGACAAATTAAATAGAGTATCAACTGCATAACACCAACCATCACTAGCAAAAAGATATTTCTTGGGCAAAAAGAGGTCACCCTCTCAATAAAATTCAGTGTTTTATACCTGAAATAAGGACCCAATTGAGAAGGTTTCTAACACACTGCAAAAGATTGAAAGCTGAAGCTCGAGATTAATTTTCTCATTGCAGCAGTACTATAATAAACTTGGGAAACAGAGGTCTGACCTGAGTTGATGCTCCACAAGCAAAAGCTCTAAAAGATCAACACACACCATGCAATCCTCAATTGACAACTTGGACACCTACAAGAAAAGTGCTTATGTTTAAAATTAATGCGGATTTGATAAAAGAGACAATGCAAAGACGAGCAAGAGGAACCTACCATTGACATTGAGACCAGAGAAGGTTCATTCTGAGAGATCAAAGGCCATATTTTTTCCTTTGAGACAGTCTCTTCTGTGACAAGAAAAAGACACAAGATAGTAATAGGGACAAAAGGAGATTCCAAATTAGATAAGATACATTATTTAGAAAAATAAAATACATTTGATAACAGCAGCAGCAGCAGCAATAATAATAACCAAAAATGCTAACAGGTGCTGCAGGGGGCACATGTTAAGAAGCCAGAAAGAGAAACTTTCGACCTTTCAATGTGATTGCTTTTTCGTAAAGCGTGTGAAAGTGAAAAGTTTCCTTTTGCCCAACCCTTAAGAAGTGCCACCAGGCACCATTAACAGGACCTGATAATAATAGAAATAACAATGAAGTACCAGCTTTTATATCAGCAGCTGCAATCTTCCCAACTACAAGCAGTGCATACAAACCATCCAAGCGCTGTGCAGCCTTAGTATAACCAGATTTTACCAATTGGATGAGGGGCCCCAGCAAACTTGATATCTGAAATGTACCCCAGTGATACAATTGTATAAAAAGTAAATGATCAGTAATAAATATGCAAATCCCAGAGAAGAAAGAAACATATGCATGTATACCTGTGTGACAGCATCATTGTTTTTACAGATGACTCTAAGACATCGTAGATGACCCCTTCTCAAAGCTTCCTTTTCCTTGAGACCAGATGCAAAAAAAGAAAGCAGATCTGACTGAACAACGTCAGCCGAGCGAGCTACCCAGGAGGCCATCGCAGATAAGGCAGCAAGCTTCACCTCTTCATTTCCTTCATGTATAGAAGCAAGCATCAGAAATACACATATTAGCCTAAGGAAAGAAGCACACAAATTTAACAACAAAAGTGATAATAGACATCGGACATATAACATTCTAGTTTTTTGGGGGAAAATATATAACATTCAAGTTGACTATCCATAGTACATAGAAAAACAAAATCAGAAAGTCAAGGACAGGAAGAAAGCATACCATCACTTTTGTAGCATGACAAAAGAAAGTGACAGATTTTCTGTGATAAAATATGGAGATACTTCCCTTCAGGTGCAGCAGAGAGCTCTTGCAATGCATTGATCATTCCAATTCTCTGGTAAGGAAATGCAAGCCTTCCTTCTGAACCTGTTGACATTTCACCATTAAATATAGGTCAAGCCAGAATTACAAGAAAGTTTCCGTAAAAGATAGATCCATGAAACTCCTATAACAGATGTGTATGGAGATTGACCACCATCACTTGGATACGATCAAGATGGAGGTCAAATTACAATAAGGGAATCATATTTAAGGATCTCTCATTCTTATGACATCTTCAAATTTAGATCTACAACAATCTGTATAGACTCAGCATGGATTTTATAAATATGCCCATTTTTTTCTTTTTCTGCATGATTTTGTGAAGGATGTTTTAACTTTAATGATGTAATAAAGCAATGTCCCAGCACCAAAGGCATATTTTAAATTCAAAATGTGATAGCATCCAATTTAAAAATGCTATGTATAAAAGTAAATGAACCTTCAATGACAGCTTTCACAGCATTGAACATCGCCTCTACAGCATCTGGATTACTAGATTTTTGCCCCAAGCAGGTGATTATCTCCAAGGCTGCAGTCCTCCTTCCCTCATCTGCATGGCGAGCCTGAACTAATACTACGGACAGAATTTCAACAGCATATTTGCTCAAGTCAAGATTGACCAACTTCAATAAAACTCCAACAGACTCCAGGACAATTTCAGGGTTCCGCTTCAGCATTTTAATGGAAGACGGAACTACAGTATTCTGAAACTCTTCATGTGACATGTGCCTAAAAAGAGGTCCAAAAGCTTCACTGAGACCTTTAGCTGTTTTTTCCCTCGCATTTAGAACAGCCTTAGCGTATATATCAAGAAAGACAGGCTGTTCAAATCAATGAGAATGAAACAAAGAGGTAAGATCTAGCTACTCCAAAAGAAACAAATTGTCTCAAAAAAGAAGATGGCATTTTCCCACCTTGCATTCTCGAAATAAAGGACTACTTTTACTTGAGAAATCCATCAGAAGCAATACAAGTTCATGGCTATCTTTGTAAGGTATCCGTGCACTTTGTAATTCCTCAATAAAAATTCTGAAGATGTTTGGTGACTGAAAAATAGAAGGGAAATAATTAATAATTTTCAAGCTTGAAAGGAAAAAAAAAAGTCTAATTAAAACAATAAGAAAAAAGGGCTTCCCATGATTAACCTTAGTAAATAAATGAAAAAATATTCTTTTGCAAGCACGTGCTCGCGAAAGGACCTTTGATTGACCATTTGAAGTAATGATGCCTGTGCAGCGGCGAATCTACACAGCGCATTCTTTGCAACAGAGGCAAATTGACTTTCACTCAATAGTATACATGACCACTTGAGAAGTCTATAACAACCAATATGTGATTGAAACTTTATCTGCTTTTCCATAGTTTGAACAAGAGCAGTAGCAAAACTTTTCATGAATGTCTCCTTGTCTAGAGCTTTCACAATCACATCATCAACAGCTTTCCTTGATTGTAAATCATTGTATATAAACAAAGTATCAAAAATAACTTCTATCAAATGTAATGCCATCTCTGTAGACATCTCTGCAAAACAAACAGTAAATTCAGTAATTTTCATCTAAACATATCTGATATTTTGATGATTCTTATTTGCATATAAGAGGACAAATTATGTGCCTTCATATGTGTGTAAACTTGCCAGAAGTCCAAAAAGATTACTCAGTTCACACAAAGTTTTGAAGCAATAAAGTTGCATTCCTTTGGTTCTACAAGAATTTAATCAGCAAACTTTGAGTTCACATAGACAATGAAATGCTGCACACGCAAATCCAACTCCTGTGTGCATGAATATACCCTGAGGCATCACCAATGCATCCAACATAGCAAAGCAATCAAATAAATGCATCTCTGACCATTGTAACTTGGAAAATAGGAAAACTCTAATGTAAGAAGCAACTATATAGTCTTATTGCTGAACTCTTCCACTATTAAATAAAATGATGAAACGTAGATGATGTGCAGGTCTATATAACAATAATTTTCTTTTTTTTTTTTTTATGCGTAAATTACATAAACCACCTTTATGGAATTTCATAAACCCCAACTTTTTCAAAAGTCAATACTAAACTAAAAAACTAAAGCTGATGCCTATGTGTAAATTTCACTTGGATGCTAACATGGCAATTAAAAAATATATTTAATTATTTGATGTAAAAAAATTAAAAATGCAGAAAAAATAAAAAAGAGGGAAAAGGAAATTAATATTATTTTTTTAAAAAAAAATTACAAAAATGCCATTAGGATAAAAATAATCCCAAGAATAGACAAGTTGAACTCGTCTCTTGAAGAGACAAGGTCATTAGTGGCCGACCTCGTCTCTTCAAGAGACGAGGTTAGTGTATTTCCACTGACCTCGTCTCTTGAAGAGACGAGGTTGAATCTTTAACCTCGTCTCTTGAAGAGAAGAGGTCGGCCACTAATGACCTCGTCTCTTCAATAGACAAGTTCAACTTGCCTATTCTTGGGATTATTTTTTCATCACATGGATTTGTGTAATTTTTTTTGGAAAGATAGTTATTTTTTTCCTTAATCCTAAAAAAGAAGACACACACTATATTAAAAAAATAAAAATATAAATACATGAAAGGAAGGGGAAAAAAGGGAGAAAAAAAAAGGAAAAAGAAAGAGAACGAAAGGAACAGCCATAGTCAGCCACCCAACAGTAAGGGATAGCTAATCACCCAAAGGCAGGGGGTGGCCAACAACAGCTTCAACAGCAATTTCTCTTTTAAAAATTACAAGTCTTTCTCCTTTTTATAATTTTGCAATTTTTTTCAATAATTAATTAAATGTATTTATTAATCGCTGCATCAATGTCCAATAAGTGTTGAACCTTGGACAAAGCTTGGGTCCATATAATTTCAGAAGTTTTAGATGTGGTCCAAGTAAACTCTGAGGCATCACCAATGCATCCAACATAGCAGAGCAATCACAAGGTGATCCATCAGAGCAATCACAAGGTGATCCATCATCTAGACCAAAATAAATAAATGCCAAAATACATTTGGCAACACAAGATGAGCTCAACACTCTAAGTTACTACAAACCAACTGTTTCTCATTCTCTCTTTCCACATATAGATATCATCATACCAGTAGCTCCACTCCAAAAAAAAAAAAAACCATACGAGTACCATAAGAAATATTAACTCAAAGATGGAATCAAGCCTATAAGGAGCATCCAAAGAGTCCAAACATGCTCATCCTCCCTTAACTAAACATCCATTGCAAAACTAAATTCAAGGAATCCGTGGAATGCATCTCCACTTCAAAGGCATAAAAATCGCATACATTTTGCATTGATAGTTGATACACCCCACACAACCAACTTATCAAGAGTTTTGTTGTGCCACCAGCCAAAGAATGAAGGCATGTGTAGGCTATACCCTTTCTCCATACAATACCATACCAAGATACACAAGGGTGATGTGTGAGCATAACTGACCATGCCTCTCTGGTGGATGGTGCTAGAGTAGGCTTGCTGTTCCACACAGACCAGTCACACAAGCCATCCTGGATGGCTTCCCACAACAATCCTGAAGGCCAATCCCACTAATTATCGTTGATGATCTAGCATAACCAAGTTTATATAGGCCATGAGGAAATGTAAATGGCTCTTTCACCAAGCCAATCACAAAGAGGACCTCTAGGGTGTGATTCATCATATCAAGGAGAGATAAGATTTCCATCACCTGCCTCACATTTAAAGAAACTCCTTAACAATGGCCTTTCTAATAATGATTTCTTTTAAGACCAACAGGCACTACCAAGGATTTTGACATTCTAAAAGCTGCAACCTCTTAGAATTTCAGAATTAACCCAATTCGACCACATGGAGCCTTCTACATCCAAGCCTAAGTGCCATATGTGCTTTAATCGGGACACTTTGTTCCAAGAGGAGATATCAATCATACCAAACCCATCATCTTGACTTGGATTAAACATCCCAAGGTACCTTTGCTTTTGCTAATTCTCATCATTGTTATTCAATTAAAATCTCTTCATCTTCATATCCATGATCTTCACAACGCCTCTCAGGCAATAAATGAATTAAAGACTAATACACTTAAGCAAAAAGAAAATACTCTTTATTGATTGCACCTAACCTGCATACGAGAGTGATTTAAGTGTCCAGTAACTTTAAGTAACTGACCTACCTCCCAGCAAAAAGATTACATTAAATCTATTGGGGTTTCATATTGGTCACTACTTACATCTCTTAAGCTACCAAATGATAACAATTACTACATATCAGGCACTACAGATCTGCTAAGGATAAAATAAAAAAAGAAAAAAAATAAAGAAAAGAAGTGGGGACCAAAAAAAAAAAAAATGCAAAAGATATACAACTTGAACAACCTATGCCAACAATCCATGAATCAATGTAAGGGTTGGTCCATGAACCAATTTAAATTGTGACTTAACTTGGAAACTGAAAGTAAAATTTTGATCCTCTCATAACTAAGAAAGTAAACAAGCCAACCCAGCTTGTCAACTGCTCAAGATCACTGGACATTTACTCAAAGTCCCATCAATGCAGCTGAGTTGAACTTCAGCTATCTATATGAGTCAAGCTGAAGCAAACCCACCCCTCCCCCCCTCTCTCCCCCAAAACCCTAAGCTGTTGCCAAATACCATTTTGTGCCCAGCTTGAGCTTGAGCTTTGATTTCATCACTTTGTCTTCAACTTAGTGCGATACTATATATGGTTAAATCCACTTAATAATCCCTGCTTTAACAATAAAGTGAAATTTGTAATGACAAATAATTCCATGCACCTTGACATCATCAATGTCCCATCATCATGCAGTATGTAAGTTCACACAGCAAGATATCTTATAGTTACAATAAGAGCATTCTAGGCCTTTCATCGTAACTTCCTCAGTAATTCTTCTCAGAACTATTTAAGATAAAAGCAAACCAGAGAAAGTAGTAAGTTGGAACTAGAGCAGTTGAAGAAGATTGCTTCCCAGCATAAAATTTCATACAACCAAAATAATTTCCACAAAAATAACAGACTTCATTTGTCCACATTGGACAGCAGTTCATGGATATTAACTTGCCACAAAATTAACACACTTAGCATCACCAGAACATAATATTGCAAATGCATTGGCAAAGCCAAGTAGCTTCTACATATGTGCACTCTTGCTGATGTAATCGTCCCAAAGTTCCAAACCCATAATTTGGGCACTATTCCCAACTGATTGCACCTATTAAACATTAATCAAACCCAACTTCCATACAGAAATCTACTTGATACCGCAATTTCCCAATATCAATTCAGCTAAAGAAAAACATAACAATGGGATAATGTATGAAAACAAGAAACGCTAGCAGAGGGACATAACATAGGTTTTTTTTTTTTTTTTTAACTCCTTCAGACCAATCAAGAAAACTAAAAGTAAATTTTTCAACTTGATTACAACTCTACCCCACCAATAATCAAATTATCATAGACCATATGTATCCAGACACGAGTTCTCAATCAGAAGCTTTAAACTTTAATTCATTCCATAATCCAAACAGATAAATTTGCAATTATTTATTAATCTAGTTGAATAAATTAATTAAAAGTTCGATCTTTTGAAATGGGAATGAAAATTTTGTAGATTTCAAGGTTTATAATTACCGGAATTATCAATAATTGAAGGGATTTGATTTCGAAAAATCATGATACGCCTCTTGGTGGAGGAAGTTGATACCGATTGGGATATGGAAATTAGGGTTTGTATTGAATCCGCCATTGTGAAATTCGACAAGACACAAGTGGAAGATCGTAAGTTGGAATGTGAAGCAAAATGAAGCTGCTTGCAGCTCCCACAGAGACAGAGAGACAGAGAGGAGGGGGAAGAGGGAGAGAGAGAGAGCGTGGATAGTGGTTTTTAGGGTTTAACCGGTCCCTTGAGAGCAAGTGGCGGCTTGCACTAATAATAATGATAATCAAGTGAGGAAAAAAATCTTCTGTTCCGGATAATAATATGGTTTTTTTTTTTTAAATTACGTATTAGATATCCTAATTTTAGGTAAATTATTCTCAACTTCTAAAGAGACGAGGCCATTAGTGCTTTTAAGAGATGAGATCCACCCGTAAAATAGGGACCCGTATTTTCAAGAAATGAGATTAGGTCCAAAATATTGATCTCGTCTTTTTCAAGAGATAATATTAGCAAAAATATATCTCAATCCTAACATACCTCATAAATCACTCATTGTTTATATTAGTGATAGGAACCTGTCAAAATCGTACATAATCAACTGTATAATAAATTCATTAGCAATCCATCAACTTCCAGACTTCATAACCCAACGTAAATAGTATTGACAAACTCAATCCATTCATTCATAATCTCAAAACCTAATCCATTCAATCACAATGGTTTTGTGAAATCTTTTACCACAAACATAATTAAAACTCATAAAACATAATATGAAATGATTGCATTAATGTTCTGGTATTTACACCAAAAGTATATGAAAATGCTATGAATCTATATACAACAATTACAAAACATGAAAATCTTTGTAGTCTCTACTACTGTGTGCCTCGCCTCCTCCATCCTCGCCTGGTAAAAGTTCGAGCGAATGGTGTATGATAAGGGATATCTTGATGGGGATGCTACATAGATGGATCAACTTGTGTGAGCGTCTTATCCCCATCACCACCAGTAGCATTATAAGGACGAAATGGGACAGGGTCTGGATCCACCTGGGTGAGTCTCTCTCCCATATCATGTGGCGGTGACGATCGCCTCTTTTATGGAATAAGAAGGGTATGGAACTCTAGGTATGAGATGTCTAGCATCGTGGTCTCATCCAGATAAGCATATGATGATGATGATGAATCAGGCTCGAAATGATGAAACCGTGAAAGCCCAGGCTCATCGGGTATGGGTACATGCGAGGGCGATAGCTCGTCTATGATATCTACAGCTTGGAATCGCCTTCACTCCTGACCCCGACTTCGTCCCTGCTCACACCTCTCTCTCTGTAGCCGTAGTCTCTGTATAGGCTAAGAATGTAGGTCTTTTGATGCTGGTACTAGTACAGGCATTGGTGTTGAATCATTCAAATTGAGCCCCATGACCTCTTCCACTACACAAATGACATCTCATGTAGTAGGAGGAGTGTTCTTTGGTGGCATGTCAGGGACTCTATAAATGAAATCTGCCTACAAACGAGAGTAAACACTTAGATTAATGGATACCGAGCATAATATATATCCATATATAGCTTAAGTAGTCGTTGAACTTACTATATATCGAATAATGGCCCCTGTATGACTGATCCAACGCCTTGTAATCAAATGGTACCAGTCGAAATATTTTGCAAATGTGCTAGTGGGGATATCTAGAAGCTTGGTAATGTGATCGTGCCTGCTATCCCATTCTGCAACCCACCTAGTATGCTCCGCCGCCCAATTCCACTTGGAACGCCCTTGTAAGTCCAGCTCATGCAAGCCTCTCATATTAGCTAGAGGGTCTGGGATATCTTGAAAACCACCAAATTGTCTAAACACCCTGTCTGGATAGTAGTACTCGACAATGTGGAAGTAAAACAAGGGAAAGTCGTGCACATCATATATCACTACCAACCCAGTAATAGATAAGTAGGGAATTTATAATGATATAGTAGGGGTCCCGAAGAACCTATTCAACCAAAAAGTGTACTATACATTAATAAAGACAATAAATATGCTGCCTTGTAAGTATGGAGTCATCGAGCAGTCATTGATCCATCTATAAGGAAGAAAGTAACAAACGGGGTTAGCATATGCTTAGGTACAAAATAGAGCAACAACATATAAAGTATGCCATAAGTGCAGTAAAACGAATCACATGAATAAAAAAAATAACAATACCACTACAACTCGATTAGCCCATAATTGTCCTACTAGTCGCTCGCCTATTAGGACAACTTCTGATATTGTGCCCTGTCTGCCCACATGAATTGCATGAATAACCTTGTGGGCCATCTGGAATATCCATCTCATTCTAGAATCGTTTTTCTTTAGGCTTACCCCTTTTCTAATAAGTCTTGAGATGGAGTGCCATTTTAGAATGTCAAGAGGAGTCCAATTAGCCTTATCTACTACAGGTATGAAGGAATGCTCATACACCTGTAGCCGATTCTCCCATCCATACCATTGCCCAACTTGGCCAACACTATCCATGTGTAGAGTACCCTTTATTGCCATTACATGGGAGCATGAATTTTATATGTCTACCACTTATTGTATGTGCATTTGCTCGCGCACAACTCCACTTTTTAAATGTGATCCCTTTTGGCCTACATAGTAAGGCACGAAGCAGTTAGAACCTCAAATATTCGCTTCTAATAGTCAAAACATGTTACCCAATGGGCACTTGATAGATTGTTCCACCTCTCAAACTTCGTTGCAGCATATGTTGTGAGCAACTTATCCAAATTCATTGCTTCGGTCACCTCCTTTATTTGCTTATTAAATATTGAGTTGCAATTATAAAAGGTTTTTTTCTCTAATGCTGGCATAGGTAAGCACCGAACATCTTTTAGAACGGAATTGTAACATTTAGCCATGTTTGTTGTACCATCCAAACCTTATGTCTTCATCGTGGGATAAAGTCCACATACATGGATGCAACTCATGAAAATATCTCGATGTCCATAAACTACTTTACTTTGCTGCATTGAAGTAACCATGGAACTTCCTCATATGGGTTTGGTATGTTGCTTTTTTAACTAATTCCTCACATTCCTTACTTTTTGCCTTCGAGTTGAAGTTGCTAGCAACATGTATGATACACCACCACCAAAGCCAACCTCTAGGCCACACAACATGCTCACCTTAAAATGCACTCTTAATACCGATGTGCCAATCAAATATCAAGTAAATGTTTGGATGATCCTTGATAACGTGTTCCAGCAATTTTGCAAGAAACCAACCCATGTGCCCTCTTTGTCTTCATTGACAAGAGCATACGCTAGTGGAATGATATGATTTGCCTATCTACTATTACTACAATGAGTAGTTTGTGTCTTTACTTGCCATACAAGAAGGTGCCATCAACTGTGACCACGAGTCTGCAAACATTTAACAGTTATAACTTAGTCCATCGATGTCATTCTTTTATAAATAAATTGAAGCATGTATAAAAAACATACCTGTAATACTGTAATACTTCAATGCAATGAGCAAATGTCTAAGAGAGTTTGTCAAGGAAGACGTGTCTTGCTGTATTTGAATCCACAGTTCTCCACTCAACCTTTGTTCATGTATTTGCTTCTGTTATCATGTTAAGTATATGTAGGAGCTCCACATATGACTCTTCCCGACTTCTATACGCCTATTTAATAGCTTTTTGCTTCGTCTCACGAATTCTCTTCATATGAATGTTATAACCAAACTCTTTTAAGATGGTCAGTTAGAGGTCCTTCGCTCTCACATCTGGAGAATTACAAATCTCCAATACAATGCACCTAGACATGCTATTAGAGTCCAACTGAGAGTGTTCCTATCCAGTGATTTCATTCAAGCAGGTGTGGGGTCATTCATATTTAGTAATGTGAAACAACCACCATGCTTCTTGTAACTGTCTCTAAGTCTCCACTTGCAATCTCTATTATGGATATCAGTACATTTAAATGCCCATGACCTTGGGTCTGAGTCCACCATTTTGAAATTATAATGATTCGATATATGCCACATTTTAACTATACGGATGAGATGATCTTTAGTCTCAAACTGCATCCCAACCTTGAATTCATTGCTGAAACTCCAATTTATAGCACTAATTTCCTGCTCATCATCAAATGCAGCATAATTACTACCAACATTAGCAGTGAAAAAAGGTACTAGCGCTGAGCTCCCTACCGCATCAACGTCTGTAAGAGCCACAAAACGGTGTCAGTCATTTCTATTATGTTACACCCCGGTTGTTGTAAACCCCGGTATTCCCAGTAGCTAGGAAAACCCGGGAGTTGGAATCGAAACCCTAATCCGATCAAGTTGAGTCTTGTGAATGAAGCCTAGGAACCCTAAATCCGGCTTTCCTTCGGTTCCATAGTAAAATAAATATTATAAAGTAAATGAATTTAAATTATTGTTCCAAAGTACATTTCAAACCTTTGAGAGTTTTAAATTCGGGAATTTTTCAATTCCGGGCCTTCCCGAACCCAATTACGGAAAAGCGTGCCTCGGGCCACGGATTCAGAAAAATGTTTCGGAATATTCATTAGAACCGTAATTTTATAAGGATTCCAAAAATATCAATTTTATAATTTTCCGAGCTATAAAGTTTACAGTTATAGCTTTTCCCGTGTTTTCGGAACAACCGATAAAGTAGATGTCTTGTCTACTATTCACAAGTACAACCTACACTACACACTACCCATACCCTATTCTTACATCCTTACAACTACTCATTTCAATTTTCTTTTCCAAGAAATTTTATTTCTTAAATAATTATCACATTTATTACATTTAATTTACTAAATTACAAATTTCTTTTTTTTAAAACTCACACACACACACACACATGGAGGCCGGTGCCCCTCCCTCTATTTCCCTCTCCATTGAGCAATTTTTTACTTCTTTTTAATTATCTAAACCCTAATACACTTGATATATATACTAAATATCTCTCTCTCTTCATTTCTTCTCATTTTAACTTTTGAAAAAGATCAAAACCCTCTCTTCCTCCCCCTCACATTGCCGAGCACTCCCCCCCTCTTCCTCTCACAATTTCAACTTTGTTCCTTCTTCTTTCCTCCTTCAAGACTCCTTTGGTATGTATATTTAGGCTTTGTACATCCTAAATCTTGTTATGGCAAGTCATTCTTGGGTGTTTTCTCATCTAAATCCCAATGAGCATGAGCAAGGGACATGAAAACACTACTACAAGAATCTCAAGCCATCTCAAGAAGTGGATCTAGCCTTTAAATGAGTTTTGTTTGAAATATCAACTTGTTCAAGCATGTAAAGTAGAGATCTTGCATATATGTTATTGTTCATGCTATGAGACCCATGATTTATGCATCATACTTAGTAGATCTAAAGTTTAGATACCCACATTGTCATTTACATGTATGATCATAGAGTTATTTTCATTTTCATGCATTGATGATCACAAAAATGTAGTCTTGTATATGTATAGAGATGTTAGATAGTGGATATTCATATATAGAAGGCGAAAACATTGAAAAAGGAAGGACTTTGTCAAAAATGAAATGTTGAAAATTCGGATGAAATGGAAACCCTACCTTGAAAACTACCAAAATTTTTAAACTCATATTTCATAAGAAAAATGGAGGGTATGTGTAATAGACATGTTGAAGGAATTATTTTCATGAGTTTAGATGAGTTTAGGCATAATAAAAATAAGAAAACAAGAAGTGAAGTTAGAAGGAAAAATGTTGACTTTGGATGTGTAGTCAAATTCGTAATCTTGGGTAATGCCTAAATAAACAATTAGTATTTAAGTCTAAAATGGATGTTTTATAAGCTAAATGAAGTCCTTGGATAATGTATACATTGGAGCTTCAATTTTTAATGCATTAGATAAGCTTTCCCTTAAGAAAGATACAAGAAAATGAAATTTGGAAAATTCGGATTTTTACAAAGAGCTAGTTCAAAAACATGTTTACCAAATGAAAAATGTGGATTTTTATGCATGAATGGAGGCCATGACTATTATAGACTTTGGGAACTTATTTTTAGATAGAAAACAAGTGAACTACAAGGTTAAAAGCCAAAGAAACCCTAAGGAGTATAATTTGAAAAATTAGCTTCTTAGAGATAATCTTTATGGGAACTTTCCAACACTTAAGAGTCCATAAGAGTTAATATCACAAAAATTATTAGGACCATGCATATATTAAGTTCATCACATGGCATTCATAATAGAAATTCATTCCCATATCATTCATGCATGATCACCAACTAGGAACAATTCTTATCAAAAGCAAAACGCGTTTTCGAAATTGGAATGTTCGCGGAACAGATCTGATCCCACTGTTCCGTGACCTTACTATTTTCAAAACTTGAAAATAATACTTGAAATAGATAGATCTTTCGAAGTAGATAGAGATCGATATAAAATTTGCGAAATTCCGAGTTAAAATGACCAAGTTATGGCCGTTTTAAGTCGGAACTGAAAATAGCGAGAAATCCGAATTCACCTAGTCTAGATATATAGTTTGATTTAGTTACATGATGAGAATCTCATTAGGATTATTCTTGCTTGGTAGGTGATCCCGAGCAGGACGACACTCTACCTCCCGACTACTACTATTAGGAAGTTGGCGTCCAATGGCCGAGTGAGTTTTACTTCCAATCTCAATTAATGAATGTGATTGTAATGTAGTGGCACTAGTGGTGTAGGCAAAGATAAAAGAAATTGTATATGCATGATGGGGTATATGGGAGCTATATATGTTGTCTACTGTTGTTATGTGAAATGGAGCTTAAGGAATATCGAAAAGGGTGTTAAGCTATTGACTGATAGCAAGTACCTTATGATGAATGTTTGTGAATACTTGTTGGTCACTTGAAAGAATTGAATTAATGAATATTCGGTTTCAAACGTAAATTGAATCCATTCATATCACGATGGGGTTGGAGCATTTGCATTGGTTGGTTTTTCATGATCCATAAAACAAATATGTTGGTTAATCGTGATCCATAAAACGACTTGTTGGTTAATCGTGATCCATAAAACGAATTATTGTTAGTTGACCGTGAGCTTAAACGGCGTCGTACCGCAGGATTCGTTAATCTGCTAACCCGGGATGGAGGGCGCAAGTCCATCCACATATGATTTCCGGACGGTCATATGTTTGATGATCACGTTTGTTGATGCATTCACTTGCCTGGATAATTACTTGTTTGAATGAATTATGTTTAATTGTGTTACGGAAGTTATTACTCACTAAGCTAGTTAGCTTACGCCCCCATAGTTTCCATCTTTTGCAGCATGATTTTATATGGCTTAGGCCGATACAAGCCACCGCGCAGGTACCGGAGGTAGGAGTTTCCCATAGAAGTTTAATCCATTCCTTTTTGTATAGACTTCCATTGGAAACTAAAGACTCTGGATGACTGTAACAGACTGTTATTCTTTTGCAGGAGAATGCCCCTTAGATCTTGTAAACTTTAAATTATGCGTTTTGATTTATTATATATGGCTACCGAATGCCTCGTTAAACTGTTTAACTCCATTTGTTGAAGTATTCTATTGTCGTAAAGGAACGCTTTACATCTACTTAAGACTCCTGGAGGCCCCGGGTAAGGAACTCGAGAGTCTTACTTAGTATGTGGCGGGCTGTTACGTTTAGGATACCCTACGGGGCGTGACAGTTGTAGCATCTTCCTGGGGAAAATCTTCCACATTATCTTTTCCATCATCATCATAATCTTTACTAGATTCACTTGCTGAGGAGTTTTGCATCACATCAGTACCGTGACCACATGTCCAATTCGGTGCAATAATTTCAAAGTTACCTATCTACACTCGTGTGCTACCTTTTGTCCAAATTGGAGTACGGTTTGAGTCTATCAACCTTGGTTGCTAATACTTCCATCAATACCTACTTCCCTAGCAGGCGCTTATGCCAATTCGTTCTCAAATATGTGCACATACACAGGTACTTACTCTTCAGTGTACACCAACATCTCATGTGCAGCATCATCACTAGTTACTGGAATAACATCATAGCACAGCGTCCTATCTTCAATAGGTACCCTATGTACAACTCAACCCGATGTGTAGACCTATTTACCTTAAGTCTATTACAAATGATGCCAAGTATTTGCTCATATGTTGAGTTCCTACTAACACTAACCACCACAATGTTGCCATAAGCGTACAGTACAAACTTGGCCTTATCCATTTCCTCACCTTCCCTACCATCTCATAAAACATAGGGTGAATGCATGAAATTTGCACAATGACTTATCTATTGCACTCCCCTAATATTTAAGTATATTTGGTAATGCTACTATATCCACCCCAATCTTATAATAGTATATGATCAATGTGTATGATGTATAACTGTAAACCCCCAGATTTTTCATACTAGTAGAAGTGGAACTAAAAACGAATAGAATAATAAAATAGAAAATAAATAGCCATTTCTGAAACCGACTAAGCATATAGAATAAGCCTACTAGTAATACAGGTCCTATCCGTGGTCCTAAATTCGTAAAGCAAACTTTCCTATTATTTCTAAAATGTACGAATAAGACTTTTTAAGTCGATCCTAGAAATCTGCTATACGAAAAATTTTAAAAATAAAACTCAAACCTGTTCAAAAGAGAATATCAGATAACGCTTAAAACTAAAGTTTGAGAATTAAAAGATGAACCATTAAGATTAATTTATCACGTATAATATAAAATCAAAACTTGCTCATTTTGAGCCGAGACTTTTCCTAGTCGCCTTAATTAAATATTCCTTCGCTAAAATAATCAGATAAACGTCAAAAACAAACCCGAACCTACCTCTACTAATCTTGCTTTTTCTTAAAAATTTTGAAAACTTCCGTAACACATCCAAATATCATGATTTCTTCAAAATATTTAACCCAAATTCTCGGATGGAATTCCTCTTCACTTGGGCAGCCGATATCCTCAACTTGTGGCCATTATTCTTGACTTATGTGACCCCCTAATCTACACACATGCACCACTAGGAGATTGACAACTCAAACACATGTATAATTAGCTTTGAAAACAGTGCAAAACACCCCCCAAAATCTGCTGGACGTGAGGAATTTTCTGGTGAGTTCTCTACCGCCTTTGGCTCCTCTTAGCTTCTCTATATATATGTCATAATACACAAACAAACACACACATTTATTCAGACCAAATCCACACACCCCAAGCTCAGAAAAACAACAAAACAACACACTTAAATCATCTCAAACCATCTCCATTTTCGGCCACCATTGAAAGGACTCCCAAAGCTCAATTTTGAATCCAACAAGGTAAGTCTATAACTCTAATTCGTTTTAATCAAAAAGCATTGATGCAAACTAACTTAAATGATCTTAGGATCACAAAACACTTAAGGACAAGCACTAGATCGGTTCACAACAACTCAAACCGAGGTAAGAACTCAAAAACCCTACTTACACCATTTTATGAATCAAACACGTGTTTCATTCATGTTTATGATATCACGTTCTAAGCCTATATTTGTGTATAAACATCTCATATGAACATTTAGAAATGCTTTGGTGGAAGTTTGAACGTAAAAATCTCAAGAAAATCGAAGAAAAACTTGGAGAAGACGGTGAACAGTGAAGATAAGCCGGCGGCCTAAGGATGTACGCCGGCGGCTTATCCTGGTCTGTACGCGTCCCTACCGATTTCTCCAAAAATGAAATTTATACAGCTTAAAAATATGTATAAAAATAAAATAAAAATGTATATATGTATAAACTAACTTATTAACTGTTTTGATGTTAGACACTAATTTCATCAATTTAAAAATTATTTTGTTAGTTTTTAGTAATAATACATGTATAGTACTATTTTCAGTAAAACTCAATACTGATGATTTTACTTATCTATTCTTAAAAGAATAATATTGTATTATAGTGACTAAGATATTGTCAAATGTACTTCTATGATCCTTAAAATCATTTTTGTATCAATTTACGATTCCAAATTAATATGATATGATAATGTAGGTACTAAATTTAATATTTTCCAATGTTTCTAAATTATAGTATTTGCAAGATAAGTTGCCATCAGTATTATTTTTTAAAAAATGAATGATGAAATCTATTTTCTTGAGTCTTAGATAAAATAAAACGTATTTGATCACAATAGTGTGATTAAATAATCTTATAATGACTTATGCTTCCACAAGGGAAAAATTTCTTAAAAACTTAATTTAACTGATAAGATGACTTCTAAAAACATTACGATTTATATACGTTATATATTCAATGGAATACTACAGAACCAAGTTATCTGAATATTTAAAAACAATTACTGAACAGTAATAATAACAGTAATACCGGGTCATAAAATGCCTGGACAATGAAATATTTCTGATACCCTACCAGGACATATATGGACCGAAATGATGTATTTTGCTACCTCACATGGACAATATTGAACAAATGGAACATTTCCGATACCCTATCAGGACACCTACGGACCAGAACAGGTACTTTGTTACCTTATCAGGATAAAAATACTTAATAAGAGATCAAGAGAACAAAACGAGAATAAAAGGACAATGTTAAAACCCTTACATGGACAATGAAGGACCAGTATGGACACAGGTTATAACCCGGATATCAGCTTAAGGACACTCAGACACTTATAAGAGTTCTAAAATATTAAGTACACATTATTGATGAATACCTGATTCCTTAAATAGGTGACTTTGAGTCCAGCGGAGACTTCCCGCAGACTATTACGATTAAGCAGGATGAGCAGGTGAGTAACTCAGACTTATTACATTGTTTTTGATTTGTAGCTTAGTTGAATTTTAATACAAGATAATGAATGTGAATTATCATGTGGGTTGGGAATTATGCATGTTCAGTTGATGATTTGCTAAGCTACTAAAATACAAGTGATCAGAATATTGTATGATAAAATTGCTTGTTTAGCATACTGATTGTATGTGAATCGTTTGGTCATCGTAAAATGAAATTAACAGTTTTGGCTGCTTAATATAAATGACCATTCATTGCACGATGTGCATCTTTGCATAAATTTTGTGTGGTAGCCTGTTACGTGTTTAGCCATCCGGGGCTCTGGTAAATGCTGGCATGCCTAAGCTATAGACTGCTAAGGTTATCTTTGCTCTGTTGATCCCATAGGAACTAAGTGGTATGAAGGACGCCGCCTATGGTATTGCTGGGATGACAAACACTTAGGGAGTTTCCAATGCTATGTACTTGGGATGGTTAGTTAAGCTACTCTAATCAAAGAGATAATTTAACACGAGAAATCGTGAGATTCCCTTGTATGCTTGGTCTCTTCTGGATGGGCGGGCCTTTTAAGACTGGACCCTTCAACCCTTAAAAAGAGGGCGTAAATCTTTTTCCTGTTTGGATTCTAGATCATCCAAGCTTGTATTGTGCATATGCTTGATTGGTGCATTACATATGTATTGCTAACAACTTGATTGATTGTGATATGTTCTGGTTATTCACTGAGCCGTGGTATAGCTCACACTCTCTCAGACCTTTCAGGTTTACTCTACGACCTTGGTTAGTTTCTTCCCGGAGCTTGGTACCGGTAAGTGCCTAGCAATGGATTGTTTCAAGAAGTTATGGAGCTAAGATGGCAATATGTTTCTACTTTAGTATAGTTAGATTAAGAAATTTTCGTATTGTACTTTGAGAGATAGTCTTGAAAGTAGACTATGGTTTGTAATATTATTTTAAGAAAGGTTTACCCATTTTACAGGTATTTACCAATTTATGACTTTCTTATATATTTATCATTTCTTGTCCAAGCAACTGAAAAGATCCTGTTTTATGAGAATATGTCGCTCCCTGGTGGTAAACTAGTATTGGTATTCAAGTACGGCTTGATCACTAATATTAGGATACCTTCGGGCGTGACAATAACAATATATGATTTTATAATTTGGTTCCTAAATTCAAAAACTATAAAGTATAATCATAATTACACTAGACATTCTCTACAAAACAATATCAACAGCACATACGATTAACATACAAATCACAATTCCACTCAACTATATAACTTATCCAATATTGCCTACAATACCCATCTAACATATAATGTGCTTCGACATTTGATAACAAAAATCCAACAAAAAAAACCGTAAGTTTATTCCAAGTCGGTTTCTCGGAATGGTAAAAAAAAGGGAAAAAAAAAAACCATGGCAAGTCCCTTATTTCTTCAACCTAAACATTAATGCAACATCAGTAACAGAGAATTTCGGATGTCAACACCTAATATTCAATAGTGCAATGTTAGTAATAGTGAAAATTTAATAAAAAAATCAAACCCACTTATCTATCAAGTTTAGCACGATTTTAGGGAATTACCGCACGAATCTCTTCACTCCTCCATGATCTGATTACTTCTGCAATGCTTGATAATCGATCTTATTCAAAATCATACAGTGATTTTATTAAAATCCTAGCCGGAATGAACGAACTTTGGGTTAGGTTTTGGAATTGGGGGTTTTGGGGATTTAAGCTTGTGCAAAATGAGGAAGAAGAAGTTGGTGGGCGAATATAATGCCCACCAATCTCATCTCTTGAAAGGTGAGGTTATAAACTAATGACCTCGTCTCTCAAAGAGACGAGGTCCACCCGTAATATAGGGACCTCATCTCTTCAAGAGAGGAGGTTGGCGGGCATTCCACAAGTAAAATAGGGGTACTAACGACTTCGTCTCTTTAAGAGACGATGTCAACTTACCTAAAACTGGGATTATTTTCATTCCGGTGGTATTTTTTAGAACTTTTTAAAAGACTATATTATTATTTCCCTTTTCTTGGATTGCAAGTGTGAAATACAAATGTACTTTGACAAGGTCATGAATTTTATGAATGGAATAATAAGATTGTGATTTATTAATTATAATTTTAATAAGTATATTTATTAAAAAATTGATTTTTAATATTGAATCAATATATATAAGTTTAAATAATAAATTATTGATAAATGTTTAGGTTAATTATAAAAACCTTATATGTATTTTGGGTCAATTTGCAAATATATGATTTGTCTTAATTTTTCAACAAATGGATGGCATGGGTTTCATATAAAAATTTCAATATAATTAATTACTATCAGAGACATATATGTTAGTGCTAAACAAATTAATTTAAAAATATTATTAAATAAAGTTAAATAATTATAATAATAAAAATTATCTTTAAAAATGTAAGATAGTTAATTTTTTTAAGACTGGTAACATATTGACATGTATTATTCTAAAATTATTATATACTATAGGCATTTTTAAATGAAACCCAAGTTGTCTATTTGTCAAAAGAATTAACACAAGTAATCCATTTGTAAATAAGTCAAAACACAAGTATGATTCTTGTAATTAATCCTAAATATTTTTAATAATAAGGATTCATTATAAAATTCTTACTATAGTATAGCAATTACATATCGATATAGTTTTTCATAAAATAAAAAGAAGTGTTTCTTTGTAGGGTAAATGTCAAATGACTTTATGTAAAAATTTAATCTGGTATATGAACTTGTAGAAACTAAGTAACACCTAGCCAAAGCGAATTATACCTAATAATGATTTCTTTTCAAAACTTAAAACCTAATATATGCATAGCAACATGTATAAACAACAATAATAATAAAGAGAGATAGGGAAAAGAAAGTTTGCACTGGGATATAATATGGAGTTCGGTCCGTCCCCTAATCTCTACAGCCCGCAACAATTGCCTCAATCAATGGAGGACTTCACCAACTTTATTTAATTTAAACAATATGCTCCAAAGAGCTATAACAACCTCAATTGAGGTCTTCACTTTACATAAACACAAATGCTTGAGTTGACTCTTTACAATCTCAAATACTATAGACTCAACTTAAGACTTCACTTAAATCACTTGAAAAATTAAATATAGTGCCTTTCAGATTTTATAACAATTATAAGACAAATGATAATATAATTAATTTTCTCTTATATAATAATACAAATCATAAATAATACTTTGAGAGTGTTTACAAGATTTTGTATGCAAGAAACAAGCTTAATCAATCCACAAAAAAGTCTTCATTAACTTCTATTTATAAGCTTCTTCTAAAGATTAGCCGTTGTCCCCTAAAAGCATAGCATCTTCAACAGTCGGATCAGAAAAAGTCCAACAACTAGTTTTTGTTGTACTGGTGAGCTGGTCCAAGAACCATGCTCATATCTCTACCGCATTTCAAGCTATTCCTTACTTGACATGCACTAGCTTGCAAATACACATCCCACCGGCTCGTCAGTCCAACTCACCTGTATATTCTATAAAAACAGCACAAAAAAAAAACACACATATATATTCTAGCATTTTGTTCATCTAAGTTGTTTGACTAATTAAGTGTAATTTAACACAATAGAGTTGTTAATGTGCAACTAATTTCCTCATCAAAATTCATGTTGAACACTAAAGTTCAACAATTTCCCCCTATTTAATGAGGACAATCATACATAGTTAACTTCCCTTCCATTTAACACCCATCCCCTAGTTAAGCGTCTCGATTTTAAAGAAGTTTTAGCAAATAGGATCAAAAGCTTTGATAATTAACTCAAAGGAAAACTCAAGTAAAGCTCAAGTTACACTTGATTACTAAGCAAAACATACTCATACAAGCATGTTAATTGTGTATAACATTTCTCTGCCTTTGGATTCATCAAAAAGGCAAAAAAAAAAAAAAAACTTCATGGTAGAAAAAGAGGGGGAAAAAAACACAAGTAACATGCAAGTTTTAAAAGGAGTTTTTAACATGTTTAAGCAAAGCAATCTTATATAAAATCGCACATCCATGCATGTTTTTGTAAAAATTGTATGGTTTGTTTCTCAAGACTACACAAATTTGTCCAATAAGCTTTTCAATTATTTAAACAAGTCTAAAAAGCAATATTAAGCATGTTTAAACATTGTTTATTCACTAAAACATGAAAAACCAATTTTGTGCTTATTTTTTTGCCCAAAACATGCATAGAAGCATCTCAACATTAAATAATTGCATATTCAAGCACAACAATACATTCTTATCACAAACAACAAAAGCACAAGCCATAAAACTCAAGCAAGTTGAGATTAGACATCATTTTTGCCCTTGAAGACCCTTTAGGTACTTATATAGAACACGTTTATCTCTTTGGTACCCATTTTTGCTTGGGTCCTTCAAAGTTAGTTAAAGCAAATATTTCTCTTCTAGGGACCTAAACAAACTTGCTTGTAGACCCGAAAGTATTGCTTTCTTATTGCACAATTGTGTGTAATATGGCCAAGCTATAGTTACAAGTTCCATTAGTAACTTTCACAAACTTGCTTTTATGTGACTTACAACCATTGCTTTTGTCATAGCCAATCCCATATTTGTTAAAATCATATTTTTGTTTTCCAAAGAGGGTACTCAAATTATTTTCTCCCTTAAATTTGGCTATAGTAGCATTTGCATCACTTAAGCTAGTTTTCAAATTTTCATTTTCCTTTTTGAGCTTATTCAAAATTTCATCATTGTAGTTGTAACCATAAGCATCACTTTTATCATCACCACATGGTTCTAATTCCAAGTCAAGTAAATCATTTTCAACTTTTAGCTTATCATTCAATTTGTTTAACCCATCTTTCTTTTCTTTTAACTTCTTATATTTGTTATTCATCTTATCATTTTCTAATTTCATAGTTTTAATTTCTTCATGCAACTTCTTATTTTCCATTTTAATTTCCCCATGCTCATTCATAAATTCATCCAATCCATCTCCTACTTTCTTCATCAAGGTTTTTAGTGTGCTATTCTTTTTTCTCCATTTTAATCAACTTATTACATGCTTTATCATACATATCACATATTTCATCATAAGAAATGTGTGCAAAAACAGAGCATACCTCATCCTTTAAGGCCACTAGAGAAACATTATCATTCGAATTAGATGAGTGTCCATCATTCAAGTGGCCACATATGCCCTCTTCTTTACCTTATTGCTTCATTTCTTGTCATTTGGACAATATTACTGAATATGCCCTGGTTCATTGCACTTAAAGCAAGTGATTGTCTTCCTTAATGATTTTGAGGAGTTGCCTTCATCTTTCTCCTTCATCTTCTTGTTCACCTTCAAGAACATAGTGTACTTCTTAGTAAACTTATCTGACTTATCATCATCTTCCTTACATTCCTCATCCTTAATTGAGCTAGAACATGAGGTCACAAGAGTTATTTCTTTCTTGGCTGACTCATCTCTTTGTCTCTTGATCATTTCATGAGTCTTGAGGGTTTCAATAAGTTTTTCTTTGCTCATTTTGCCCAAGTCACGAGCCTTTTCAATGGTAGTTCTTTTAGCCTCCCACTCCTTTGGCAATGACCTAAAAATTTTAGAATTTATCTCAAAGTTAGTATATGTCTTACTAAGAATAAATAATTGCTTCATAATATATATATAAATCTATCACGAATTTCATCAATAGTTTCATTAGTCTTCATTTCAAAATTTTCAAATTCACCACAAAGAAAACTTATTTTAGTGTCGTTTACTCTAGTAGAACCTTCATATATACTTTTTAAATTGTCTCAAATTTCTTTAGTCGAATTACAAGTACATATTCTATTAAAATCACCTTCATTTATACCATAATATAATGTATTCATAGCAAGCTCATTTAATTTGAACTTGTTCTTTTTCGGCCTTAATATAGTTAGATTCATTTTTGCCTTCAATAACGGTGAGACCATTTTTTATAACGTAACATAGAGATAAATTTTGTGCTTTAATGAAAATCCTCATTCTACACTTCCAATAGAAATAATTTGTATTAGTGAGGATACGTGACTATTTGTATCTTGTCCTTCTATAAATTCTAAGGCGTTACTAACCATGATCTTAAACTCTAGATGCAATTAAGCACTTGTCCTAGAGTCCTTGCTCTAATAGCAATTGTAGAAACTAAGTAACACTTAAGAAAAGTGGATTATGCCTAATAATGATTTCTTTTTAAAACTTAAAGCCTAATTTATACACAATAATAATTATAAACAATAATAATAATAAAGATAGATGGGAAAAGGAAAACTTGCATCGAGATATAACGTGGAGTTTGGTTCGCCCCCTAATCTCCACGGTCTACAACAATTGCCTTTCTCAATGAAGTGCTTCACCGACTTTATTCAATTCAAACAATAGGCATCGAAGAGATACAACACAATGCCTCGATAGAGGTATTCACTTTACACAAGCACAAATGCTTGAGTTGACTCTTTATAATCTCAAATACTATAGACTCAACTCAAGACTTCACTTAAATCACTTGACAAATTAAGTATAGTGCCTTTCAAATTTGATAGCAATTACAAGATAAAGGATACTATACTTATTTCTTTTTTATATAATAATACAAATCACAAATCATACTTTAAGAGTGTTTACAAGATTTTGTATGCAAGAAACAGGCTCAAATCAACCCACAAAAAGTCTTCATTAACTTTTGTTTATAAGCTTCTCCTAAAGACTAGTCATTGTCCCCCAAAAGCATCTTCAATGGTTGGATCAAAAAAAGTATAACAGCTAGTTTTAGCCATACCAGCAAGTTGGTCCACAAACCGTGCCCACGAGCTGTACCGCGTTTCAAGCTATTCCTTGCTTGACATGCATCGACTTGTCGATCCACAGCCCATTGACTCACCGGTCCAACTCGCACCCACTCGGGCACACACATAAACACATATTCTTGCATGTAAGTTTTACTAACAGTACATGAACTTTTTCGATTGTAATAGAAATGTATTTAAAGAAAATTTTGTACTGAGAAAATACTTGAATTGTTTTTTTTAATTTCACATAAAATACATTTTGATGGTTTTATATGGAAACTTTGATTTAGAAGATGAAGAAAGAAGTGACCGAGGTGAACATGATGATGATCTTGTTGAGTTCGACTACGAATTAGCAGATGGTGACGAAGATTACCATTAGGAATAGATTTTAAGTACATTTCCCCCAAAATGACAAACAGAGATATGTGTGTAAGTGATATAGTGATGGGTGCATGTAAGCCCCTAGATTTTTCAGTAATATAGTAAACCCTAAAGAACCAGAAGTCAAACCGGAACTCTAAAGTTAACCTAAATCTATGATTAGTTTGATGAATCTAGATTCGACAATCCCATGTTTTTAAACCCTAGACAACGAAATTAAAATAATTATGGAAAATGGTTCGTAATAATATAGGAAAGCTTAAAAATATCAGATTCGTAATTTTCTAATGTCTTTCGGATCTGAACGGGATCAGTTTTTGAAAACCGTGTCCTGGTGCACCGTGCAGTGAAAATATTTCAACAATACCATTAGACTCGTAAAAATATAAGGATTTCAAAATATCTGTTTTAGAATTTTTTGGTAGCTTATTTACGCATATTTTCTTTACTACCGGTATTTTAATTGTCTAGTGTACTATTCATAGTACTTTTCTACTATTCATTACTATTCATTTATCTCTACTTTTTCTACTACCTATTCTTAGAATCTATATATCTATTTATTACAATTTTCTTTTCCCATAAAAATTCTACACCACATATTACCAAACTTCTCTTACGCTTTTCTTCTAAAATTAATTTTTAATTACTCTTTCTTTCATGCCATCAATTTTCTTTTCTTTTTCATTTAATTCATTAACTATAATTTCTTTCCAACTTTTCCTATAAATACCCCTCCTTCTCTTTCATTTCTTTCACACTTCATTTATCCACAAATTTACTACCAAAACTCTCCTCTCAAAACTCTCTTCAAATACTCTCTCAAATTCCTTTCTACATACCCCCAAAATTCTCAAACACCACCACTTTTCTCTACCATCAAATATCTTTTAGGTAATAAACTTTCTTTATATTACTTCTACCATGTCATGTAACTTTACATGACCATGGTGTGAGTTTCCTAAACTTATTGTTATGGAAGCTACACTATGTTCATGTATTGTTCTTGTTCATGAATATCTATTTCTATATTTATATTATTGCTATTATGTTTTGCTCATATCATTAATGTTATTATGCTAACTTCTTATTTATATCTAACTAAATATATTTATGTTACCTATATATATTCTTTAGACATATAAGCTCACTTGTTATTTATTTATTTATTTTCATGCTTTGCAATTTATTTATTTATTTCATGCTATTATTAAGACTAGTCTTAGACTTGTCCTCATTAAGTCAAAACAAATTTTTTTCTTTCCTTTTCTTTTCTTTTCTTTTCTTTTTGGGACTAGTCTATTTTTAGTCCCGAGATACCTTGATGAAGCTAAGGTTCCCAATACTTGACTTTACTATTATGCTTTTGTTACATTTATCTTATTATGTTGTTTTTATTATATTTCTCATAGTTATATATTCTCATTCATGCATAAACATGTTAATATTGTCTCAACAACTATGAAAAAGAGTTTTCTTAAGTAAAGAAAAATAATAAACCTCCTTAAAAATAAATATTTGTCATGTAAAAAATGATTTTCCCATAAAAACACAAAGTTTTGTCTTAACGAATCTTTTTCAAAGTTAGAAACGCTCATCATAAGTTTCTAATAATAATAGTACATGGGATTTCATTCAAGTATACATAGAGTGAAATATCACATACTCTCTTTTTAGAACCAAGGAAATAGGAAAGTTTTTTTGGAAAATTAATATTACTAAATCATTGTTCAATAAAGGTTTTCTTAAACTCATTTATCAAAGTTTTCTACCAACACTCTAAAATACTAAAGTCTAGACAAGTTTTACAAAATTATCAAAGAATAACCTTTTCTAAAGATAAGCCTTATTTAGGAAATAAAAATACTAAATAACTTACAAAATCATTGATATTATTTACTTAAAGTGTATCTAACTTTAGGAAAACTTTAGAACACATAAACATGGCTACTTTAAAAAACTTTAGTCACTACCAAGGAATATTTAGAAAACTACATTTTCTAACCATCAGAAATAAAGTTGTAGGAATATTAAAAGATTAAAATTACTTTTTGAAATTTAATTATTCTCAATAACTAAGAAATAGAATTAAAAGAAGGAAATACTAATTTCTTTTCAAGTCTTAGCATAATTTCACTTTAAGGCACATTGTTTTACAAAAATCATTGTTAGACAATACCACTAAATTCATGCATATAATTTGAGTCATATATATATATTCAAAGGATTTTTCAACCAAACAAATATCTATATTTTTGGTACAAAGATTTTTGGATGGAGAAAAGTTTGAAAACTTGAGTTTTGAAATCTTAAAATTTCGTATCAATTCTGTATGTCACTATTCAGAGACCCAAATGAATTCTTTTAATAAAAATAACCTTAGAAATAGATAGATCTCTTCGAGTAGATAGAAATCGATATATAATATGCGAATTCCGACTTAAAATGAGCAAGTTATGGCCATTTTAAGTTGGGATTTCCATTCATACGATTTTTGACGAATTCAATAAGATAGAATTAGAGAAATTGAGTAGATCTTGGATGAAATACTCACTTCGGGTATTTCTTTTGTTTAGGTGATGAGGACCAAGATCGTCTCTTCCTCGAGGATTACTTCGACTCATAGAAGATCGCTATGGACCAGTGAGTTTCCTTTACATTTATGTATTCGCTCATGTGCTTGTAGAATAGAGTACTAGATATTAAGAAAAAATAAAATTGATATGCATATGGGTTATCATGGGAATTATGTAAGTGAATTGTTATGTGCGATCAATGAACAATAAGTATATCGGAACCCGATTTGTGATTGATATAATTGTTTCTATGTATGTATTGCTATGTGTGTAATTATTGTTTGATCATTTTAAATAAATTAATGTTGGATTCGATTCCTCATAAATAAATTGCTCATGCATATCACTTAGAATATCATTTTGAAATTTTGCTACTACTCCTCAACATGGGACCGGAAAGGTAAGCTGCCTAGCTACATCTTGAGGATTTAGGACGTTCGGAGAATACGACCTCAAGTTGTAGCCGAGCCGGATCGATCACTTTGGGTAAGAAAAGCCCAGAGACTAGTAATATGGTTTGTTGGAACTCCAAGACAAGTGCAACTTTTAAGGAGGTCGTTTGGGGCCTAGTTCAAATCATTCCCTAACCACCAATGTAAGGGTAAATCCATCATACATACGAAACCAGATAGTCGTATGTAATGTTTGATCATATGGTTGTTGCATTTCATATGCTTGATTAATAAACTTGGTTGATTTCTTGTTATGAGTACTTTTGCATAAGGAATATCTCACTAAACTAGTTATGCTTATACCCCTATAGGCTTTTGATATTGTAGGATTATCATTTTGCACCTAAGACCGTCTTGATCACCCGGGTAGAATATTTATTTTGGGAAGCTTTTAGAGGAACTCTGTTTTGAAGTCTTAGAGTAGATTTCTTCTAAAATCTTCTAGCTTTAGTTATTTATCTTAGTAAGACCATGTTGTTATGGAAATTATCAGGAGAATACCCCTTAGAAGCTGTAAGACTTTATATTTCAGTTAAATACATGAAGTGTTGTTTTGTATGTTCCGCTGCTAATATCTTAAAATGCATTACTCCACCGGTCTCCCTTTGATGTAAATATACGCCTTGTACCGATATAGAAGCTTTCGAGTGACTGAGGTAGTAATTCTTAAGTTTTAATATTGTGTACGGCGGGCTGTCACGTTTCATTTACTCATTGGGGCGTGACAGTGCAACTTTAGGATTTATGCCAGTAGAGTTTTAAAAATAGACCCAACAGTCCAAATCAAAACAACCAACTTTGACCACACATGTGGTAAAGTTTTTAAAAATTTTCATGTGACTTCCACATGGTTAGCTGATTTGTATGTTGAGAGATTTAGGGTAAACCCATCTTGGAGCTTAGCTGGTTTCATTGCATCTGTGAGAGAAGAACTAGGTTTTAACATTAGAAGAATGAAAGCTTGGCATTCCAAAAATAAAGCCTTGAAGTTTGTTGATGAGGATGATAGGTTACAATACAACAACCCTATTTAATTTCATGATTTCAAGGATACTAAAAATATTTATGCCCATATGTTAAAAAAGGAAAAGACTATATCTATTCAATAGTTATTTAATTATTTCAAACCTTATTTAATTTTCATGATTTCAAGGATATGAAAAATATTTTATGCTCATATGCTAAAAACATTATATTAAAAATATTTGCACTAAAAATATTACACTAAAGACACCAAAGTGAGTGGTTTTGCTTTAATAATATATATGGCATGAAGACGAATATAATTAAAATAAGACATGCAAAAAAAAAAAAAAAATTACAGCCATTTCTTTCAAAGACTACTAAATAGCCTATCTTTCTATTCATGCTATGGGATGATGATGATGATGATGATGATGATGAGGGTTAATTACAAACACATGACCTATGTTTTGACCAATTTGAAAACACATGACCTATGTTATTTTTTTCGACAAATAAGCAACCCAAGTTTCATACAAAAGTTTCATCACGATTAATTACTATTAGATAGATATGTGTTAGAGTCTTATTGGTCTAAAAAAATTAATTTAATAAAACATATGTCTAAATAAAATTAAATAAATAAAATATTAAATTTTTTTTAAAAATGAGATAATTGAAAAAAATGTAAAATTAATTTTTGTGGCTAATTAAATATTGACATTTGTGAATATAAAATTATTAAATAATATTGATACTTTTGTATAAAACTTGAGTCACTTATTTGTCAAAAAAAAAAAAAAAAACCACAGATCATGTGTTTGCAAATTAATCAAAACACAAGCCATGTTTTTGTTATTAACCACAATAATAATAATAATAATAGGCCTACCCCATTATCACAACCTATTAAAATAAATGGTTAAAATTAATGACACATGGGTAAATATGACCAACTTTATAGAAAACCCTATTAAATCTCAATTGATATATCTACAAATCTACTTCATATCTTTCCATAATCTTAGATGATAGCCCTCACATCTTTTAGAGCCCTAAACTTTCTTTATTTTAAATTCCCAAAATGCTATAACCAATTGAGGAGCCCAAAAAGGAAAAAAATATTCTGAAAATTAGGTTTAATAATTTTGAAACCTATGAAGAGGATAAGTAAACTTTTCCAGGAAGATTGGTGTCTTGTATAACTTTTGATAGAGGAAAAACTATACTTAAAGGTTAGATTGATCTATTTATGGGCTGGAAACTGAACAACGTGTTGGATAAGAAACATCAACAAGAAATATTCATAATTATATTCAAGACTTTTGCCATAAGTGATCCGCTATTCCAGTATGCAATGTCACGGTGTTGTTTACTAGAATAAAAATTGCTAATAACCTAACTAATATGTAAAATTGACTAATAAAGTTACTTGCTATTTGGTCGTCTCGAGTAGGCGAGCGCTACCTTTGTGAAGGTTTCAGACCTTGACACACTACTTGGATGCTTAGGCCACCTTGTTGTGGCTTAATGAGTAATTGATGAGGGGAAAAGCATCATGTCAAGCCCCAAAGGGTACCCTAAACGTGGCAGTCCGCCACATACAGTATTAAAACTTAAGAATATCTTCCCAAAGTCATAAGTTTTCAACACCATATGTAAGGCGTCTATCACAACAATAGGAGACACCAGTGGGATGTATAGTTCGAGATAGCAAATACAACATACAAGAATCTAGATAATCATCCAATTTATTATTAAGAGAAGATAATCCTTACATCATCTTAGGGGTTTTCCCCTATAGTTTTCCAAACAATCATAATATCAACTTAATCTTTCTCATAACAAAATAATACTAACACCATAAGACATTGAAGGATAATTAACCTAAGATCTTCAAAAGATTTCTAGAAACTCCTTAAATCATAATCCCACTCGAGTATGTGTAGTGCTCGGTCATGAAAGATATTGGTCCTGTACAACAAAGGTCTATCGGAGCATAAACATAACTAGCTTAGTGAGAATATTCCTGAATCAACGTATTTGTATAAATAATTTCAATCAAGTTATTAAACAAGCATATGAATGCATCAAGCAAGTGATCAAGTAATACATATGATTTACCGGAAATCATATGTTTGAATGGATTTACCCCTCCATTCAGGGTTAGGTGTTCCAGGTTCTTTAAAACCCATCTTTAAATTCAACTCATGTAGTTTATTTCAGGCGCCTACTCGCCCATCTCAAAATAGTTGTTTCAGGCTCGTAATCGCCTATCTTGCAGATTTCTGGCTACTGCACACCCGGCTACTATACTCTTGTCCCATCGAGAATAGCAGCTCATGCAATGAAACTAACTACGTGGAATGCATGAATCAATTAATATAATTCATAGTATATGATTAGAGTAATTTAAAGGTGGTCACAGAATTTGCACACACTCCAATAGAATAATAGTAAAACATAAGTTAATTAACAACGACTCATGCCTTGGTATGCTTAACATTCTTTCAACTACTATTATCATACATGATTCATTTTCATTTTTTCCTACTTTTAGTGCCTCTAGCTACAAGCACAACCAAGTACGTAAAAAGGTAGGAAATAAACTCACTTGACCATGAAGATCTATCCTTCTTACGAATGAGTCAATCGATCAATCCACTAATCAAAATAATCCTCTGGGTATGAATACTCCTCCTTGGGATCACCTAATCAAGAAGAATACCCATGATGAGTATTTCTTATTAATTCTATGGTACTTATCAAAATCTATGTCATAAGATTGTTAAAATTCGTATAGAAGGTAATTCCAACTTAAAATGGTCATAACTTGGTCATTTTAACTCGGAATTGCGCATATAATAAACCGTTTTCTACCTACTCGAAAAGATCTATCCATTTCTAAGGTTATTTTTGTCATAAAAAGCCATTTGGATTGGAAAATACTACGGTACATAATAGTTACGAATTTATAGTTCACAAAATATGATTTTTCCAAACTTTACTTTACTAAAAAATTCTTAAGCACAATATATGGATATATATATATATATATAGTTGAAAAATCCTTTGAACATATATTTATACTCATATGTATGCATGATTTTGATAGTGTTGTCTCATTATTGATATTTCATAAACAATTTGTCTTTGATGGTTATAAATAATAAAACTTGAGAATTTCTCCTTTTTGAATTGTTAGAAGGAAAACAAAAATATATTTGAGTTGTTATGAGTAAATGTTTTCCTATTATAATTTCATTTTCTCACTTTTCAAAAGAAAAATTCATTTTCAAAAGTTTTAGTTCTTTAAGTTATCTACTAACTTTATTTCTAGTGATTGAAAAATAAGTTTTTCAAAATATCCTTTAAGTTTTTGATGTGGTCAAATATTTGAAGTTGTGTTAAATGTATGTTTTCCTTTTATTTTATATCATTTCTCTTCCTTAGAAAATAGATATACTTTTAAAACTTTACTTTCTTGGTAAATTTTATTTTTCTAAGATGGTTTTCAAATTAGTGAGTTAACTTTATCTTGGTTTGAAAAACTTGTTTTATTCTTAATATATGTTAAATAGTAGAATAATTTTCTTAGACAAGTTTATAAGAAAAAGCTTTTTTAATAAAGAATTGCTAACATTAGAACTTAGCAAAATTTCATTTTAAATTTTGAAAAGAGAATAACAACATATAAAAATTAAGTTTTGAAGAGGCTTTCTTAGTAAGTGATTTTCAAAGTCTATAATAAACCTATTTAAGTTTTATAAAAGGTATGGTTGAGTTAAAATCTTTTAATGATAAAATTCTTCCTTTATGGAGTATTTAGTTTGGTTTATAAAAGAAAAGAATACATTTTATTATTTTGAAGAAATCTACGTTACTAATTCTTTTAGAATTTATGGTTAGCTTATCCTTTAAAAAGAGTTAAAACAAAACTGAGATCTTTTTGTTGAAAATTTCTTTTGTTAAGAAATCTAGTTTGCTTTTCTTTATTTAAGAAAGAACCAATTTTTATTTTTATTTAAGACAACAACATTCTTAATCTTGCATGAATATGTAGTAATGTAAAAGTAAAGATAATGCATAATAAGATAAAAAGAATTACTTGTAAGTAAACAAACATAATAAAATAGTCAAGCATTGGGAACCTTAACTTCATCAAGGTATCTCAATCATGTATTGGGAGCCTTAGCTTCATTAAGGTAACTCGAGACTAAGAATAGACTAGTCCCAAAAGAAAATAAAAGAAAGAAAGAAAATTGTTTTGACTTGATATGGACAAGTCTAAGACTAGAAAGACTAGTATTAATAAATTGCATAAAACAAGTAAATAAATAAATTGTAAGACATGAAAATAAATAAATAACAAATGAGCTTATATGCTCCAAATAAATATATATACATAATATACATAATATTATATAAGTTAGATTAGAGCAAAAATAATAACAATAACAACAACAACATAATAACATAATGTAAAATATGAACATGAACAAAAACAAAACATAAACATATTATTGCTTCTTTAACTCATATGAGCCTAAGAAACATACACTAAGCTCATGCTAAGTTGTATGAACATGATGAAGAAATTTAATTAGGATTTTACCTAAGGTTTAATGGAAGGTTTGAAAAGAGATGAATAGGTAGTATGTTTTTGTTGCTTTTCTTGAAGAGTAGAAATTGATAGAGTGTGTTTTGAGAGAGATTTGTTGGAGAGAGGTTTTGAGAGAGTATTTTGGTAGAGTTTTGTTATGTAAAATGGATGTGTGAAAGAATGAAGGAAGAAGGGGGTATTTATAGAATTTTTGCAGTGAATTTTTGATGTAATAAAATAAATTGAAAATAAAAAATATAGAGAAAAAGGGAGGGGAGAGAGAAAAATTTATTTGTTTTTATAATTTTTGTAAAGAAAAGAAATAAAGTATAAGGTTTGATGTGAATAAAGTTGTATTAGAAATGTAAAAAGTAAGAAAACGGGTATGTAGGTAGTAAGAAATAGGTATAAGAAAAAATAGAGATAATGAAATAGTAATGAATAGTAGGAATATTACTATGAATAGTAGACTAGACATGTAAAATACCAGTAGTAATAAAAATACGTGTAAACGAGTTATATCTGTTATTTTTAGTTACTGAAAAATTGTAAAATCGATATTTTTGAAATCCTTGTTTAATTAGTCTTTTGGTGTTATTGGAATATTTTTAATATTCTGAGCTCCGGGACACGCTTTTCGATAATTGATCCAGTTTGAGTCTGAAGGACTCTCGAAATTCGCGAATCTGATGTTTTTATGTTACCCTATATTATTACGAACTATTTTAAGCCACTAACTTAATTTTGTTTTCTAGGGTTTGAGAATGCGGGATTGTCAAAGTTGAAATTGTTTGATTGTCTTGACCTTTGTTGACTTTTAAAACTCCGGTTTGACTAGGGTTAGGGTTTAATCTAACTTTTCCTTAGAAATCAAGGGTTTATATCAGGGATCGGATAGATGGATCTTCTCATATTCGGGTTTTTGAATCGAACGATTATTGAACTTTCTATTTTTGTTTTTGAAGATTCTCTTATGAAATCCCATGATTGAAATTGTTTAAGGTTCGGTTTCAACTTGGGTCAGACTTTGGGGTTTCGATTTGGTATTCCAAAACTATTCTCGAAAAATTTGGGAGCTTACACATCAAGCCCAATAGTCACCCAAATAGAGAGAAGTTATAGTAGGCATAGTTCAAAGGAATGGGACTCATCGAATGATACTATATAGATGGACTGTGATGGTAGCATATGAATAAAAGTTGGGAACCTCAGACACGACTACTCTTTATTTTTCTTTTTAAGCAAGAATTTAACTATTCTAATCAACCACTACTATTGCTGTGATAGTATTCAAACCCAGGTTCCCCATCGTGTTATCGAGGGTCATGAGTATTCATGTGTTGTTTGTGTCTCTTAAATTAAATATTTAAGTCAATTTTTGTTGCATTAGCATAGGAATGCATGTATATATCATGTGTTGCGTTATTGTATATTGGCTTTGGCTCATCCCTTGAGGATATTTTTTTTCCAGATATAGGAGATAATTATGTGCTATAATGATGACTAATGGGATCAAACATCTAGTTTAGAGTTTCAAGATAGCTTAAAGAATAAGTTGTTTAGTTAAATTTTATTACTTTAGTTTGATTTGAATTATTTGAAATCATGAAGATGAAAAATATTGAGACTAAAAATAGCATTTAATGATTCATATAATTGTGGTTTATTTATTATATATAGATTTTAGTTGTTATGAGCCTTAATATGCTCATACTATTGAATGAGTATGCAGTGAACTACTCACATTCTTCTATTTTGGGGCATGGCAATAGCATATGGATTTTATGAGTTTTTCAAAAATGATTTTTTTGAAAACTTTATTTTTATGGTTGGATGACTATTAAAATTAACTATCAACTATCTTATTTTGAGATTAACCTTTAGGTCTAAAATGTTTTCAGGTTGCTTTGCGCTCATTTGATAGGCATTAGTAGACAATGTTTATGAATAAGTGTTTTTATGAAATCTATATCTTGAACAAGTTATTTTATAAGTTTTGAGATAACTCAAATAATGAAAAAAATACACAGAACAATGCAAGATTTTTTATAAAAAAAATTAATGACAAATTTTTAGTTAAAATTTGATTAAAAACTCACATAGTTAATATATGTCTTACATATTTAACTGGAGGTGATATATGTGGTGAAACGGTTACATCTAGTGCAATCATGATGTGATAAAGTATGTTAATCATAGGGAAACTCATATCGATCTAGTTATAAGTATAATGGCAAATAGGTAAAAGTCATTTAAGTAATGGAATTGTTGAAGAATGATTAAGTAAGTTGATTAAAACTTTCAAAGATGATTTTTAATTAAAGGAAGAGACAAACTGCTTACTACATGATTTGTGCTAAAACATGTTGCTTGCCTCGTATAAATGTTGTTTTAGTGGTGTACTAACTAATGAACGAAGTGAAAGAAGCATGAGTGATTGGAATTTTTAACTAGTGTTTAGATGATGATATTTCAATTAGAGAAGAGAAGGAAATAACATACATGGTTTATTTTTTGGTTAAGTGATGATGATGTAGGCAAGAAAAACTAAATTAGATTATTGGTTTGAGAAATGGTTAAGTTTGATATCCTATAACACATAGGATTCATGATATTACTAAGATGTAAAGTACTAATGGTTAATAGATAAAACAAATAAACTAAGTATTGTAGTAAGGGGTCCTTGGCTACTCCTGATTTGAGAAAACCATGTCTAAATTGGTTCAAACCATTATGTTGGTTATCTTCCTTAATGTATTCTTACTAGTTGAAATAACTAAAAGTAACGTGAATATGAATATACTTCGAATTGTTAGTTGGTGCTAGATGTTATTGATAAAGTCAAATTATACTCAATTTTTATCGAAGGAATGTTGCTTAATTATTAGTGATTTTTATAGAAATCATTAGGAATTGGTACTTAAGTGTGCTTAGTGTCATATTTCAGGTCTTGAAGGAATTATATTACAAGTAGAATAAGTTTAGAAAAGATTGGTGTAAGTTTGAAGTGGAGCAAACCAACACTGACCATTTAGAAAAGTATACTGCCTGCCTAAGCTCCAACACAAGCAGTGTAGAAACAAAGCAACGTCATACTTCAATTCTGTAACTATATGCTGGCAAATGGAAGTTGTACACCACTGTTGTATAGCTAGCATTCCTTCTACATAGATTGCAAATTTTTAACACTAGCTTCAACACTGCCAGTGTAGAGGAGAAATCAAGCCGGTTTACAAAGCATTTAACTAATGTCGGCTTCTGGGTATTCAACACCGCCGGCATATGGCCAGCATAAAGTGTTCACAAAATTGAAAACATTAACACCACCGGTGTATAGGTAGTGTAGACTATGCATAGTAGCTAAAATATAAAAGCCGCCTCAATGCCGTTGCAACATAACCAGCGTTTCTTCTTGGAAATTGATTTTTAATCCAACACGGGTGTACATTTGGAAACCGCCATACGTTGTGATGAACTAAATTACAGAATTCTGCTACGAATGCTCGACGAAGTGTTTTGCCATTTTTCATTCTCATTCTCCATTTTTCATGAGATCAGATATGATATTAGAATAGTTCCAAACCTTAGAGAGATTTTCATGGATTTGAGTGGCTAAAACTATTTTCTAGGCGAAGGGATTGTTGCACGTTCGGTTCTTCAAGGATTGTGAGATCTAATTGAGTTGTTTTGATCTTTTTTTTTTTGGATATTTATATATCTTCTATTTGTCTTGTTATTATTACTTTGTTTGATTGATGCAAATTAAGGCCTGTTTGCTCAGTCGACAAGGTAATATTCTGCCAGTTAAAATATCAAATCTGTAATTATTTGATTGTTCTAATGTGTATGGCACAATAACATGATTGATTATGAGATAGGTAGTCGATTTGTGTTATGGGGATATATAACCTGGTCTAAATAGATCATGTGTATGATTTGTAGGCTTGAATTGGTGGTCTCTCTTGTTCCTAATGCTATTGATAGATTAAACCCTAAGAGCTTGTTTAGGGTTGTTTAATCGATAAGGGAAATAATCAAAGAGCCTATTTTGATTATCGATACAATAAGGAGAGATAGGTTGTTAGAGCTTGTTGACAGCTATAACCAGATTATTCAAGATAAAGAATGGAAACTTTTACATCAGTGATCAATCTTGTGAACTGAGTCGTGATAACACCTTTGGTTAGGAATTCTTTGATATAGATTAATATTTTGTAATTTGTTTGCTTGCTTTAGATATAATTAGTTTTCTTATTTTCTTTGATTTCACAACCACGCTAAACCACCCCCCCCCCCCTCCTCCTATTCTGATCTTTATCTAATAGAAATAAATTTTACCAATCTCTATGGATACGACCCTGCTCACTGCCATATATAAATTATATAAATCTTTAGAGTAGGATTATGTATTTATTGGATTCAACACCTACCAGTTATAGTCGACACAAGGAAAAGGAGGTAGTTGAAAATTTGATAAAGAAGCACTACAGCACCTCATCAAAATAAAGACTTATAAGAGTAGTACCATATACTCACTATGCAAGTATGCATTGTAGCAAGCCAATAGACCACTTGAAGTAATGAATTTGCGATAAATTGATGAAGGAAATTAAAATAGTTCAGCCAACAATATAAAAAGGAGCAATGTTTCTCTGATAGGGTGAAACACATATCTATTGTCTCTGGAAAAAAATTAAACAAATTCAATTTAGATAAAAATAATTACCCAAATACCATTGCTATATTGCATGTTGGATATAAGATACATAATTTTACATACAACAATTTAATCAAATTGCATATTACATGTTGCACAGGCGATACACGCGTGTATCACATCTTGCACAAGCAATACATGTGTGTATCGCATCTTACAATATGCAATATAAATTTGTATTGCTTGTTGGACATGAGATACACAAATATTGTTTATACGTGTATCGCATGTCCAACATGCAACACAAAAAAGTTGTAGTATCTTATCTTAAACATGTGATAGTGCAATTGTATTTAGGTAACTGATTTTGTTTAAATTGTATTTGTGTAATTTTGTTTAAATTGATGGGTAAACAAGAATTAATCTCTCTATGACATGTATACTGATTATTTGTGACAATAAACTACCTATAAAAAGAAGAAGACGAAGAAGAGGAGATAATGCCCTTATGTCATAGACTAGTGAAAGTTTGGATAATGGCTACCTTGATCCAGCCATGAAACCCAATAATTATCTTGTAAACCTATACACTAATAGTAGAGACTACAATTAAATTGTTACCTGGATTGCATTTGTATATAAAATGAATAGTCCAAGGAAAAACATGTTTAATAGTGGAGAAAGGAATATTAAAACCTAGATAAGTTTGGATTGTTCTTTATTTAGTCCAATACGATCACCAAATAGGGAGGGGTATTAGGATATTGGGTATGACTTCTTGTTATAGCATGACATATTTAGTTTATCTTATAGTAACTTGATGAGGTAAAACAATGCGAAGCATTTATTTAAGTGTTTCTTGATTTGATTTATTTAAGATGTAAATAAACTTTTACTATACTTAAACTCTTAGACATTTTCTTTTGTGAGGCCAAGCAAGAGAACACCAAGACTAAAAAAGATTAATAAGATGCAAGTAGAAAAAGGATCATATCCTCATGTTATGACCAACTATTGCATGTTGTAGGTTCTTAGTAGATGACTTATAGATCAACCATGCACTCTTTTGAAGCCCATTAGAAGATATCAGATAGCTATAGTTGTTGATGATCAATTAAAACAGAGATAATAATTAGATAGGAGGAATTGAAGATGAAAATGTATTTGTTAGTTTAGGATTTCTACTAAAAATAATTACTTAAATAAGGTTATATCAAACTTAATTATAAAATTATTTTTTCAAAATCGCAGGTACAATATGGGGTTATAATCATCAGTAAAAGGTGGAAGAATAACATGTGATTTACAGTTTCTACAATGCATATCATAAAAACAATATGTGATTTGCACTGTTTACTTTACCTTTCCGAGCAGGAGAATGGAGATTGTCGAGAAAGGTGCACCTTTATGGGGGTAGATGGTGAAAGTGCAATGGGAGGCTGAAGTGAAGAGAGGATAAGGAATTGGAGAGAGATTGAGTGGTAGTATAGAGAGGATGCGAGATTGAGTGGGAAAGCGAAGGTTTGAAGATAAGGTTTAGAGGAGTAAAAGTAAGGGTTTCAAAATAAGGTCCAAAGGAGAAGAAGTTTCAAAAGAGAGTTCATTGTCTTCCATATTTTGGTGTAGATGAAAATCATAATCATATAAATTGTGATTTACATTTGAATAATTACATTTTGATTTTGAATTGTGATGTAGTGACACTAGATATTTTTTTATATCGCAATTCATTACAGCAAGTTCCATATGGAAATTTAAAATCACATGTTCAACTGCAAATTGGTAAAGGATTTTCATAATTTTTTTGTATATATTTTGTTTTTTCTATTCCATTATGAAAAGTGTATTTGACCTGAAGATGCAAGTAACGAAATTTACCTTTGCACTAACATCTTTAAAAAGGACTAAAAGTTTTAGGCTACTATCTGATGAAAAGACCCATTTCTTTTCGTGGTATAAAATAGATGCCTTTATGATGTATGTACTTAGCTAAGTGTATTTTAGCTCTTTGGATGTGATGTAATTAATTTCCTTGTATCGGGTTGGCAATGGAATGTCATGTGAGTAGGTATGTGTACACACAAAAAACATGGAAGTTAAAGTTAAAGGCTTAGATTTGACTTCTGTTTGTTTTGGTGCGACCCCTTATATGAATAGAATTACTGAGATATTGTATGTTACTAGTAATTATGGCATAAAAAAGTTAAGCTAGTTATACCTGAACCCATAATTTCATGATGGCAACAAAGCTAAAACAAGTTGATTCAACTTATTAGAAGTAATAACCAAAGGGGTTAAATTATAATAAAATAGTTAACTAAAGGCAAAACAACTATTATAGCTAACATACATTGATAAAGTAATGTACAAATAAATTATAGAAGTATTTAAGTATTATTCATAAAATGTATATCTTAATAACGATGACTATTTAACCTATACACATTTTACATAGATATATTTTACTTATATTATTTATATAATTTTCTTCTTATTAATTTTATTACGATTACATATATGCAATACAATATTATATATATGCATAACAAATTTATAATACATATGCAGATGTTATATATGTATTCACATATAACAAACATATAATTTATAGGGTAAATGTCACAAATGGTATGTAAACTTTGACAAATTATGCAATTAGGTATTGAAGTTTTAAAATTGATCAACTCAGTACCTAAACTTTGAAATTGATTAATTTGATACCTGAAAGAACATTTCATGCACACAATTAGTATCTCGGTCAAATTCTTTCAGGTGCAAAAGTGATCAATTTCAATAATAATAATACCAACATATCATGTCACTAGAATTCATTGGTGCAATTTCTTCACCACTATTGGTAGCACTCTAACATGTATTGTCTTGGTTCTACCAATCATACTTCATCTTCAATAGCCATTACAAGATAAAGTCACATAAAGATTCCAAAATATGAGCAATGTCAACCAATTAAAGAAATTAAAAGAAAAGAAAGAAAGAATGGATAGATTAATGAGGTACCTAACATTCCTAATATTGCGATTAATGGCAACAACACCAAAAACTTGATTGTGAGACAAGCACACTTATAATTATAGTATAAAAAACTCAATTAAGTGTTGATCCCACACCAGTTACAAGTACTTGAACTAACCTATACCTAACTGAAATTTCTTAATTAATAGATTAAATTGCAAATATTAATTAACAAGCAAATGGATAGGAAGGTAAAGATATATACTAGAACTAATGAGTGAAAGCTGTATTAGACATTGCTACAGCTAGAAATTACACTTATAACCAATTAATTTTTTCTCCACATTCTTGGACCATGTGAACTCTTAATATTGGTTTGTGGTGGAGATTGATTGGATCCACAATCATTAATCCTCTATCAATTGATTAGAACTTTCTTAATTAATTGTTTTAGATTGCATTACCTAATTGATTAATTTTTTCCAATGTGTGAATTATTATATTAGGTTTCACCTTAATATAGAAAAATTATATCATCCTATAATCAGGGTTGCATGCAACTTTGTTTAATTATACGGATTTACTTATATACATTAAATAATACCCACTATATATGAGAGCTAACCTAATCACAATAATTTAATCATATACAAGGACTTAAGAATTAGAGCATAATAAAACATGATAATAAAACTTCTTTATAATTCTTGTGGTTGAATGCAATTATTTTCTATCCAAGAAATATCTTCAAGAATTCTCTTCTTTTTTCTCTTTCTTTTTCCCGAGAAATATCTTCAAGAATTCCTTTCTTTTTTTTCCTTTTTTTTTCCTCCCTTTGGGTTAGGAGTAATGTCTATTTTTGCTTCTCTTTAGAAGAATATGTGACTATTCATAGGCTAAAGCATCGTTAGGGTCACATAAAAATATCTTGTATGACTTTCCAAAAAGAATACAACTTTGAAGACAACCATGTTCTTACCCTTGTTTCTTATGACAAACTACTAACAAGATTTAATCTTCAATTAATATTTGACCCTACATTCCACTTTAGCATTGTAATAACTTGCAAATGTCATAGAATCAATCAACTCTTCATTATATCTTCAACAGTTTCATTTACTTTGAAAACTCAATTAAATACTTTCAATTCTTCAATGATTCCCATATATCCCTTAAATAAAAATATTCTAAAATTATGCCATAAAATTACTTAAAACACCCTTAAAATTTATATAAAAGCAAGCAATTTATCTTCTATAAAATAGATATAAAAGCTACCCATCAACAACCAAAGTAAGAGATATGAAGAAAAAGTGAACGAATTGCTCTTAATTTTCAACTTACACTATGTAAAATCATACCCTTTCTTTATGCAATTCTTCTCTCTACTTCTCAACATTCTCTCTCTCTCTTGAAAGATCATAAATTACTACATAATCTCTAAGGAGAGAGGGAGGATGTGGAGACATGAGGAAGCTACAACATTGATTGATAATGTGTTTGTTATGACTTATGATGAATGCAAGATTTTGTTTTCTCTTCTTTCCTTTACACATCAAACCCCCCTCCCCTATATATATATATATATATATATATTATAAAAGATAATAAAAGGAAAGTTAGTATTTATTTTATCAAGAAACTAAACTTTTATTAGGTAACATATATGAAAAGATTAAGGACTAAAATTGTAATTTTCCCATAATAGTTTTATTGACAATACTAAAACATTTTTATACTAGCCTTCTTTTCTCTCTACTTTTTTCTTTCTCTATTTTTCCCTCATAACTATCTTTATTGTTCAAGTAAAAGCAAATTTTTAAATATATTTTTAATCTTTTATGAGCAAGTATATTTTAGAATGATTAGTCATATATATAGTTTGATCCAATAACTGTTTTATGATGAAAATTTGACAATATTATATTATTTAATTTTGCACACACATGGTGGCTTGGTGGGTCCATGTTGGCCTTTTTATTGATTTTGACGATTGGATCTCTCTATGAATGGAAAAGGGGTCTATTAGTATCAATTGAGCATAAACAAAATAAAAAAAAATAACTATTATTTGCATTAAGAATAATTATTATGTTAATTTTTTTTGGATCCCATGGTGATCGCATTATTTGACTAATCATGTATAAGTCAAATGGAATATACAAAGTTTTAGAAAAGATCGCTTATTCAAATTACTTGCTAGTAAAGAATCAATATTAGAATTTTATACATTTTGATATGTTATAAACTATATAATGTACTAGCAAATCAAATTGTAGTACTTGTGTGAGTTAAAATAGTATGTTATTGTACGAATCATACAATGATAAAATATAATATCGGAACTTTTCTTTTTCTTTTCCATAGTTTTTTGGTTGAACAAAATTTTATGTAATGTGTAAAAAAAAAAAAAATCTTATTTTAATAAATTTATATATTGTGTTTAACATTAGGGTCATTTGTAAGTATATCACTCAGTAATAAAAAAAAGTGTATTTAGACACCTACAAGACTATTTTGCTTTTAATAGATAATAAAAATTAGAAATGAAAAATTAATATAGCAAGATTCAAAAACTAAAAGACGAAAGAAAAAAAAACAGAATAGTAACTTCCTATCCCTAACCCCCCAGTTTAACATAAGTGTGTTTTATTTTGTTTTTCTGTGTAATTGATGGAATATAATGGTGCTATTTACGTAATTGATCAAAATTATTTTATTTGAGAAAAATTGTTGAGTTTAGTGATAATCAGTTCAACCATATGAGAGAAACCAACAATTAATAATTAAATTAGAATAGGCTTGGACCGAAGTAGTTGTTGATTTAAAGTTACTTGTATTATAAAATTTTGGTGATACAAAAGGAAGTGTGTTAAGGATCGATGGTTATGAGCCAAGGTAGACAATTGACTAATTAAATAAAAGAAATCATGTCTTCCAGAAGTACCTAAATCATAGCTTTGATAATAATTTGATGTTAAATGAAACCAAGGAGAAGTTTTTTAATAAATAAGGAAAGGAAATACTAGATTGAAGTAAGATGTAGACCCTTGAAAGTTTAATCCAAGTTGATAACCTAGAGGGTTAGTTATAGCGTAAGCTACATTTTAGCAATAAAATATTAATCAATAAGGTTGAAACCTGAACCAATGAAGTCCAAACCATGAATAGGAAGACCGAAACCTTAATAGCATGTTTGATATGTAGGAATAGACTAGAATGGAATCACGATTCTACGTTCTATTCCCTTTCCTTATGTTTGGAAATGTTATTAGAAGTTGGAATTGTGATTCTTTATAATCGAGAATTCTAACTTAAGGGGGGATTTGATTTCATCTTGAGAAGGCAGAATCGCGATTTCTTTCCATATTAAATTAATTGTCCTTGATTTAAATACTTTTTTATTCATATAAAATGATTATCTCATTTGTTGTTAAGGATATTTTTGATAAATCCTATTATATATCAATTTCTTTCCATTCCATTCTGTGTTTATATCCAAACATAAGAATAGATATCCCATTCCCTTTTGCATTTCATTCCATTCGTTTAATTCCAATCTATCCTATTTCGAATGAGTGTTGAGTACCAGATATAACAGATATACTTGTAAACTCTAAGGGAACTTAATGGGACACTCCAAACCCTTGGAGGAGTAACCCTGATAGCCATGTGACCTAAAAAATTGAGTCTCAAAATAAAAAAATAAACCTTAAACCTTAAAACCCCGAACATAAACTTTGTAATCACAATGATACGTTAAGTTTAGAAAATAATTAAAAGGGATAAATAATATCGAAACAAAATTTAATAAATTTACAAATAAACTCAATTAAACGAGAATTGCGTAAACCAAAAATTAACCAAACTCAAACCTTACCTAGGATTTGATTATCGTAATAAGTATAAATGTATAATTTGGACTTCAAAAATATCAAGTAAAGCTAAAAAATATAAAATCAAATTCAATTTCACTTTTCTTACTTAAAATGACGCTAAGAGCTGTAAGCCTCTGGATTTGACGGTAAATATAAGTAAACCCTAAAACCGGAAGTCAAACCAAAACCTTAAAGTTAACGTAGTTTTATGTTTTGTCTAGTGAATCTAGATCCGACAATCCCATGAGAAATTAAGATAATTGTGAAAAATGGTTCGTAATAATATAAAAAAGCTTAAAAATATCATATTCGCAATTTTCTAGTGTCTTTCGGATCCGAACGGGATCAGTTTTCAAAAACCGTGTCTCTGTACACCGGATAGTGAAAATATTCCGACAACACCATTAAACTCATAAAAATATAAGGTTTTCAAAAATATCAGTTTTAGAATTTTTCGGTAACTAATATCAGATATAGATCGTTTACGCGTATTTTCTTTACTACCAGTATTTTAATTGTCTAGTCTACTATTCATAGTACTTTTCTACTATTCATCTATCTCTACTTTTTCTACTACCTATTCTTATAACCTATATACATATTTCTTATAATTTTCTTTTTCCATAAAAATTCTACACCACATATTACTAAATTCTCTTACACTTTTCTTTTAAAATTAATTTTTAATTACTCTTTCTTTCATGCCATCAATTTTCTTTTCTTTTTCATTTATTTAATTAACTATAATTTCTCTGCAACTTTTCCTATAAATACCCTCCTCCTCTTTCATTTATTTCACACTTCATCTACTCACAAATTCACTACCAAAACTCTCATCTCAAAACTCTCTCCAAATACTCTCTTAAATTCCTCTCTACATATTCCCAAAATCCTCTCAACTTCTTACCAACACTACAACTTTTCTTCGCTACCATATATTCTTTAGGTAATAAACTTTCTTTATATTATTTTTACCATGTCATGTAACTTCACATGACCATGGTGTAAGTTTCCTGAACTTATTGTTATGGAAGCTACACTATGTTCATGTATTGTTCTTGTTCATGTTCATGAATATCCATTTCTATATTTCTATTGTTGTTATTATGTTGTTGTTATTATTGGTATTATTATTTGCTCTAATCTAACTTCTATATAGTATTATGTATATTGTGTATATATATTTCCCTAAAGCATATATTCTCATTTGTTATTTATTTATTTCTATGCTTTGCAATTTATTTATTTATTTCATCCTATTATTAAGACTAGTCTTTCTAGCCTTAGACTTGTCCTTATCAAGTCAAAACAATTTCTTTTCTTTTCTTTTCTTTTTCTTTTTGGGACTAGTCTATTCTTAGTCCCGGGATACCTTGATGAAGCTAAGGTTCCCAATACTTAACTTTACTATTATGCTCTTATTATATTTATTTTATTATGTTATTTTGATTATATTTCACATAACTACATATTCATGTTCATGCATGGCCATTTTGATATTGTATCAATAAAAATATGAAGAAAATATTTTTATGAGCTCTTTTCAAATAAATTTTGGTTACTTAAAGAAAGAATTTTCATTTAAAGCCAAGAGTTTTACCTTCACAAACCTTTCCCAAAAATTTAAGTAAACTCATAACAAGTCTTAGCAATAATGGTACATTAGGGTTTTTATTAAAGAATACATAAAGTAGAATTTTCACATACTCTCTTTTCAAACCAATGAAATAAGAAAGTTTCTTTAATGTTACTAATTCTTCGTTTAATAAAACTTTTCTTAAACTCATTTATAAAGTTTTCATCAATACTAAGGTTAGATAAGTTTTACAAAATAATCAAAGAATAAATATTTTTAAAGATTAATCTTACTTAAGAAATAGCATTAGAAGAACACTATTAATTTAAAATGGAACTAACTTTAGGAAAAACCAAGAACAAGTAAACTTTAAGAAAGTTTTATTACTATCAAGAAAACATTTAGAAAATACATTTTTAACTCCTAAAAATGAAGTTGTAGAAATAAAATTATTTTAGAAAATATGAATTGTTTTCAAAAGATAGATAAAGTTAAAAAGAGGAAAATATATACTTATAAATAAATCCAAAAACTTATCCAACAAAGTTAAAATAAAAATTTCCAAAACATTATTTTTCTAACTTTTAGAACACCTTATTTTATAAAAATCATTGTTGGGACGACTTCACTAAATTGATGCTTATGATATGTGTCCATATATATATATATATGTCCAAAAGATTTTTCAACTATATAAATATTTATATTTTGGTATAAGAATTTTTGGATGAAGAAAAGCTTGGAAAATTGTGTTTTTGAAAACTGGAATTTCGTAACAGTTCTGTACGACACTGTTCCAAGACCTAAATACATCCTTTTGATAAAAATAACCTTATAAATAGATAGATATCTTCGAGTAGGTAGAAATCGATATATAATATGCGAAATTCTGAGTTAAAATGAGCAAGTTATAGCCATTTTAAGTTGGAATTCTCATTCATGCGAATTTTGATGAAAGATAAATTAGAGAATTTGAGTAAATCTTGGATGAAATACTCATTTCGGTATTTCTTTTGTTTAGGTGTCGAGGGCCAAGATATTCTCTTCCCCGATGATTACTTTGACTCATAGAAGATCACTATGGACAAGTGAATTTCCTTTACATTTATGTATTCACGCATATGCTTGTAGAATAGAGCACTAAATGTTAGAAAAAGATAAAATTGATATGCATGTGAGATATCATGGGAATTATGTATGTGAATTGTTATGTACGATCAATAAACGATAAGTATATCGGAACCTGATTTGTGATTAATATAATTGTTTCTATGTATGTATTACTGTATGTGCAATTATTGTTTGATCGCTTTAAATGAATTAATGTCATATTGGAATCCCCATATGCTAAATTACTCATGCATATAAATTAGGATATCATTTCACATTTTTACTACTACTCCTCAGTATGGGACTGGAAAGATAAGCTACTTAGCTACATCTTGAGGATTCAGGACGTTCAAGGAATACGACCTCAAGTTGTAGTCGAGCCAGATCGATCGCTTTAGGTAAGGAAAGCCCGGGGACTAGTAGTACGATTCGTTGGAACCCCAGGACACGCGCAAAATTTTAAGGAGGTCGTTTGGGGCCCAGTTCAAATCATTCCCTAACCACCGATGGAAGGGTAAATCCATCATATATACGAAACTGGATAGTCGCATGTACTGTTTGATCATATGGTTATGTTGCATCTCATATGCTTGTTTAATAAACTTGGTTAAATGCCTGTTATGAGTACTTTTGCTTAAGGAATAACTCATCAAGCTAGTTATGCTTATACCCCAATAGACTTTTGATATTGCAGGATCGTTATTTTGCAGCCGAGACCATCTTGATCATCCGGGTAGAATCTTTATTTTGGAAAGCTTTTGGAGGAACTTTGTTTTGAAGTCTTAGACTAGATTTTCTTTAAAATCTTCTAGCTTTAGTTAATCTTCATATTAAGACTATGTTGCTATGGAAATTATCAGGGGAATGCCCCTTAGAAGTTATAAGACTTTATATTTCAATGAAATATATTAAGTGTTATTTTGCATGTTCTGCTGCTAATATCTTAAAATGAATTACTCCACCGGTTTCCCTTTGATGTGAATGTACGCTTTGTAGAGATATGGAAGTTTTCGAGTGACTGAGGTAGTCATTCTTAAGTTTTAATATTGTGTACGGTGGACTGTCACATCTAGGATACCATTGGGGTGTGACAAGAGCAACCTTACATGCACACGGATACTAATATCAATTTCCACACATCTACCTAGTCATAATGCAACTAGAAAAGTGGAATCAAAAGGTATCATTCTCTCCCTTTCTTTCTTTCTTTCTTTGTTTTTTTTCCTAATTCCCTTCTCATTGTATAAACCTCCTCCATAAGCTACTTGCCATGCTAGAAGCCCCTTTGATCAGTTTGGTTCCTTAAATTAGGGGAAAATTATACAAGTTTAGGAAAACATGGAAATTAGTATAAGCTACTACTAAGACTATTAGTCCAAACTTTTGGAGCAAGTTTTCATTTTTTCTTCCTTTATAGGCAGCTTGCTAAGCATGTTCCTCTTTTCCCACGCCCTTAAGTTACTCCTTCAAGAAACATTTTGAATGGATATCCTTAATTTTAAGGTGCTTGTGCACTATATAGCCTAAACCTAATCTAATGAGAAAAGTTAGCGACCAGGCCTATCTTCTCTCCCTTTCATTCTCTCATCGTCGGCTTTCCTCTCTTAAACACACCCACACACACAAAAACATACAAACACATTTCATTTATATTCTCTTTCTTTTTTTTTTCTCTTTCCTTCCTCCCTAAGTATTCCCTTCTTACTAGTTTTGACCTCCACCTTTTAAGAAAAACCTGGTTCACTTGAAGAGGATTTTAGGGAAATAATACATCTTATAACATAATCCTATAATTCCAAGCTTTCTCTCTAGGTTTCTCTTTCTCGCTCCTGCTCTAATCGGCCATTAACATAAAACAAAGTCACACTCATATGTTTTTTCTATTTTTCTTCTTCTTCTTCTTCTTCTCATATATCTCTCTCTTACACTCTCTTAAATCTCTCTCTCCTTTCCTCTTCCTTTCTCTCCTTCATGCCATTAAAAAACACACACACACACACACACTTTCAATCTCTCAAGCTCATGCCACACATAAGGGAAGCAATGAAGGTAAGGACATCATCTAATTCCAATGCCAACAATTGGTATTAAGATCTTTTACACACAAGTGTCTTAATTTCCTACCTTTTGTTTAAAGTAAGTTTTGATCATTCTTGATAATGGAAGTAAAAGTAGTGGTAATCGATGTATTGGGAGATATGTATGCAATGAGTGATATTTACAATATTTAGAAATGGACATGAAAAATCATTTAATAAGAATCTTAAAGAGAAGAAAAATGGAAAAACTTTGTAGACAATGTTTGAGAAAGATTTCATATTTCTCTTTTCCTTCTTGTAACCGAGATGCTATAGGATGTTAAGAAAGATTCCATTTATCAAACTATTTTAGATATGAATTAAATTACTAATTTAGATGATATATTGACGTATAAGGCGTTATTGGGTTTAATGAAATGATTTTCATGTTGCACTATAGAGAATTGTAAGAAAACTTCGTGTTCTTTTTTTCTCACATGTGGCAAAGACCCACATAGGGTATTGAGAGGAATTTTGGTGACTTAGGATGAATTGGAGGAAATAGAAAGCATAATTTGATGATATGGTGATTTGATAGCATGTTTTAATAAATTACATGTAAATTTGAAGATAAATCAAGAGAACTCCAATTTTCATTATTGTTAAGCTTGGCCTAGACATCACAAGTGAAATTGGTAGCAAAATTTGAATTATCATGCCATTTGGAAGTGAAAGAATTATTTTTTGTGAAGATGCAAAGTGATATGAAGTATTATTTAGTATATTGTAGTAATTTTATAGGTAAATAGTTGAAGAAAACAAGTTTTTATGGAATCTCATGATTAAGAGTGCCAACGATCATGTTTGATGAATAAACAATGAGTATAGATGAGCTTAGGAGTGGATATAGTGTATCAGAACATAGAAATCCTTGAAATACACTAAGAAACATTAAGAATTTACTTGGGACCAATTTGACCCTTGAATTTGTGACCTCACATGCCTCAAATGATAAAAGTAACATCAATAATGGAAAGAACGTCGAAAAAAACGTATAAAACCAACTACCTATTCGTCAAAAATGGATTTAAAATGACCCAGAGATCATAAAATTAAGAAAAAGTGTCAAATTGGGAAATTATAATGATAAAGGGTATAATTTAGGATAACCTCTAGTTTAGTCTTAACAAAATACTTAATTTTAATACTACAATTTTAGTTAGGTAACATAGTTTTGTAATTTGAGTAGTCGAAGGAGTACTTTAAGAGCTAGTACGTAAGGTTGAGTAAGTTTCCTAATGACCATAGTATTGATTGTGTTTGTAGCTATAAAACACTAATTATAATTATATGAGTATATGAATCGGGAAATGCATAATTGGGAACTCAGTTAGACATATATTGCCCATTCACTTCATTGTTATTGCAATTCTATTACGTCTTATTCTTTATGAATAGCTATTATGGATTTGAATAAGGCTGTAATGGAATTCCTATTACGAAGAAATGTAATAGAGTTGTAATAATTTTCTTGTATTAATTTTTTTATTTAAATTGGAGTATTTTAGAAAAAAGATAATTCTAACATTGAATTGTCATTCATAGGTTTAAGAAAGGAATTGCTATCATGACGTTCACTTGACTATAATAGTGATTCATAAGGAATCTTTATTATAAAAAACATTGAATAGTTATTTCTTTCTCAAACTTATGAATGACAATTCAATACTGCAATTATCTTTTTTCTAAAATACCCCGATTTAAATAAAAAATTAATAAAGGAAAATCCTATGACAACTCTATTACATTTCTTAGTAATAGGAATTTCATTATAGTCTTCTTTATTCAGAGAAGTAAATAGGTCGATAATGAAAAGTGATAATGTTTACTTGAGTAGTGTAGATAAGATACCACGATACAATTGTATGTGAAATTGGTTGTTCACTTAAAAACTTGATAAGTGATTGTTCAACCCTAATTTAATAAATTGATTATGCATATAATGCATTTCATTTAGAGAACATCTAGTGTCACATGAGAGACCAAATCATGGCAACATTCATGGGCCCACTCTATTGAGATGGAACTAATGGAACTAAAACATTTGAGTAAGATGGCTTCCTTAATAGAATTGTGTGGGGAACTTACTAACGGTTTTTTTGTTATTATTGCATCTTGAGCATATATGTATAAAAATTGTATGTTTTAAATATATGTCAAAACCTTTTAAAAGTAATAGTACTGGGTTACGGGTCTAAGGTGCCTTAAACTAGTGAGTTTGCATTAATTGTGTAGACCCTTTCAATGATTCCCCAATTCAAATCATGAAGGGTGCAAATTTGTACTATATTAATCTAGCCAGTGAATACATATATTTGCTCATGTGTTTGATAGCATTACGTATGTTTGCTAATAATTGTTTCATAACTTGCTTAAAAGTGTAATATGTTAGATTCTCTAAATATGAGTTTTAATGATAACAAAAAGGTTGTTAATTACCAACAAAGTTACTAAGTATGCAATGTTTAATCAATTAAATGTACACAATTATGCATGATCTAAATTTATGCGAGTGTTTTACAAAAAAAGCTTTACGTTAGAGAGTAATTCAGAAAGTAACTAGAAAGTTTTTCAAGAAGAAAATGACACGTAGAAAGTAGCTTAGAAGGTAAACATGCTACTTGTCACAAAGACAGTAAGACTCAGAAGGTAACTCAAAGAGCAGACCTGTTGCACGAAAAAAAAATTGTAGATTTACGAAGAGAACATGGGAAATTGAATTTTCTTTGAATCTTTCATTAATTTGAAGACTCAGCTCCAAAATTGAATGTATTTAGGTAATACATTCAAATATGTTTCACAAAGTTGGTTCAAATATCCAAGGATTCAAGTTTTTATTGGATTAAAGTTTTATTTTTGAAGATTTAAGTTTGATAGCTAGTTCATCCAAAGTCCAAATTTATTTTTCAAGACAAGTTCACGATTCGGTTTATATATGTCATGAAAAGCTTATCTGATGATGTAAGCCCCTAATTTTTAGGGTAATATCAAGTTCAAACCCTAAACTGGAAAGTCAACCGGAAAACCTAAGTCAATAAATTCCCAGAAACCCTATTAGTTTAGATTTAACAATCCCGTATTCCTAAACGAAGGAGTCGAAATATGAGTAAATGGTGTAGTTTGATTCGCAATAATACTAAGATGCTTTAAAAGATAAGATTAGCAAATTTTCGATCTATTTCGAACTCGATCGGGGTACAGACTTCGAAAAACGTGTCTCAGGGCTCGAAATATTAAATATATGATATCAGTACCATTAACTTGTAATTTCATAAGATTTCCAAATATATCAGTTATATAATATTTCGGGTTATAAAAGTTACAGTTATAACATTTTTATCGTATTTTCATTATTATCGATATTTTAAATGTCTAATCTACTTTTTGATTTCTTCTATACTATTCACAAGTACAACTACCCATAACCTATTTCTTACATCCTTACATCCTACTCTTGCAATTTCATCATTTTTCTTACGATTTACTTTTCCAATATAACTATCATTACTTAAATTACTTAATTAATTTTGAATCTTACACAACACAACACAAAGAAACCCCCTCTCTTCCTCTTGAAACCGGCGCAAATCCCCTCCCTCTTTCCTCTCTCCAATTTGTTTTATATTCCTTTCTTTTATTACCCAAACCCTAAACCACAAGTCTATATAAATCCCTTTATACCAACTTCTTTTCACTTTTCTTTCTTCCTTCCTTCTTACTTTAGAAAATCTTTGCAAAAACTCTCTCCTCTTTCTCTCCAAAACCATAACTCACATACACACACACTCACATATTTTTTTTCTTCAAGTTTCTTGATTCAAACATCCAATAGGTAATAGATCTATATCTTATTACCTAAAAAACATGTAATGGCAAGTTCATTCATGTGTGATTCCACATAAAAATCCCCATGAGCTTCAAGATAGGAATGTGGAAACATTTGAACATGAGATCCTTACCAACACAATGTTATAGATCTTGTTATTTGAGTTATTTTGCTATTATCTTGTATTATTTTCAAGTTATGTTGCTATTATTAATGATTTGTGCATATATTCATCATCTATTCATATTCACATAACCATCATAGTGTTCATGCTTTTATGACTAGTATAGTAAACTAGATCTAGTTGTTTAAGTTCATAAATACATTAGACTTTTGTTTTATGTTCATAAATAACTTATAATAGCTTGATGATAGTAGGAATGTATTAGAAAGCTCAAGATCTACTTTAGTTTCAACAAAAATAACTTTTGAAAATTCGGATAAAAAAGGAACCATATTTAGAAAACCTATTTTTCAACTTCAAAATGTGTATTTTATATTAAAAATGAAGGGTTTAGGGAATAGATATCATAAATGAGTGATCTTGATGGGAAAAGCTTAGATCTACTAAGAATATTTTCAAAACAAGGGCAAGTTTATAAAAGTTATGTTTCAATCTCAAAAACAAGTTTTAAATTCGTAATAAAAGAAGCTTGAAATGTAAACACCCATTTTTCAACTTCAAAACAAGATTTTTATTAAAGAAATGGAAGCCTTAAGAGGTAGGTTTGATCAGGAAATGGTTTTTGAAAGACTAAATAAGTTTTACAAAGAAAACAAACTCAAATGAAATTTTCAAAATTCGGATTTGAAAATGACCATTATTTAAACACCTATTTCCAAAAGCAAAAATGATGATTTTTATAAAAAAAATGGAAGCCCTAAGGGATACATATAATAAAGACCTAATTTTGACAAAGATAAGAGAGGTTTAACAAAATATAATCCTAGAATAAGGAATGGTTTACAAGAATAGATTTAAACAATGTTTTTATTCTCTAAAGTTTTGTAAAATTCGTAATTAGAAAAGCTACCTATTAAAACATCTATTTTCTAATCCCAAAATGAAGGTTTTTATTAAATAATGAAGGTGATGGCTATATAGGTCATCAATGTTGAGTTTTGATAGATGCAAGTATGATATTACAAGAAGAAAAACTATTTTTCTTAAGTTTAGTAAATTTCAAAAGTTTTGCAGAGTAAAAGTTTTTCAAAAAGAATCTTGGTGCTATATGTATACATATAGATAGATCATCTTCATGATAATAGCTTGTAGGTAGTATATATATACATGATGCATTTATAGAAACAAAATTAGAAAAATAATGCCACATACTTCTTGTTGACATTATCTAAGTACATGAGAAATTAGAAATTTCCAACACTCATGAATCATGCATGGTATTGATTTATATATGTACATAATAGAGTCTTACGAGATATAGTGATAGCTAAGTATCTGTCAAAGCTTTAGTATGTTGCTTGGTTTGAAATTAGGAGTTGAATTGTGGAATAGGAAATTCGTATAGTATTCTGTACCCTACTGTTCATGGACCAAACGACCTTATTTGTTGGAAATAATTCTAGAAATAGATAGCTCTCATCAAATAGGTAGAAATCGATATATAAAATGCGAAATTTGCTCTTTGACGAATTTTGACGAACTTGATAGAATAGAATTTATAAGTTCATTCAAACTTCATGGAAATACTCATTAGGGTTATTTCTTTTGATTCGAAGACTTGGGAGACGGACTAGACCTTCCGGAGGACTATTACGATTAAGTGGATTTCCGCGCCTTGGCAAAGTGAGTTCACTATCTTTAAGTTTCATGCTCATGCTTGTGCTTGTAATTTTAGTGGCATTAGAATTAGAGCCAGATAAAATTGATTGTATGAATATGATTTCTATATGGGTGAATAAATAATAAGAATATCAAAATAAGCTTGTTGTAATTATTTGAATGATTTAGCATAGAATTGAATTGTCTGCAATATCTATGATCACCCATAAACTGATAAATTATTATCCCATGATCGTATAATTAAATTGACATGCATACTATATGTGGAGTCACATTGCATAGGTTATTATACCTTTGTGGGAAGAAGGCATAATAGTTGGGCAACGAGGAGCCTGTAAACTTGAATATTGGCGTAGTGGCCAGAAATTAAATATTGGCGTGTGGGCTAGAATTAAAAATGTGTGTGGGTGAGCACATGTATCAATCACAATATAAATTAAAATTGTGAGTGGGTGGGCACCTGTATCAACCACATTAAAAAGTGAGAAAAAAATTGAAATTGTTGGTCGTATGGGCTTGAAACACCTAACCCTGAATGGAGGGCGTAAATCCATTCAACATAAGACTTTTGGACAGTCTTATGTATTGTATACTCACGTGTTTGTGCATTCATATAGTTGTTAATAACTTGTTTGTTATGTATTGCTATTGGGCATTTAATTTTGGAAGTGGAACTCACTAAGCTCGTAAGCTTATACCCCAATAGTTTCCTGTTGCAGCACGAATATTTATGGCTATCTCCGAGAAGCCACTTTCCTCAGGTACAGCTTTTGGACTCTAAGGAGCTTTTTGAAGAAGTCGGGACCTAGATGTAGGCGTAAACTTCTAGTTAAATCTTCTAAATTGATATATATATATATATATTGATAGTTGTTGTAAAAGACTTTTGAGAACTTAAAGACTCTTAATATTTTGACAGGGGTATGCCTCTTATATCATGTAATAGCCTAATCTAGCTTTAACTGTTATGATTTACTTTCTTATTGCAATGTATGTCTCCTTAAGCTATTTCAAATCAAAGTATGGTTTCCTATATGTCGAACGTGAGCCTTACACCAGGTGTTTAAACTTATGGAGTGACTAAGGTTGTCATACTTAAGTTTAAATATTGAGTGTGGCAGACTGTCGCATTTAGGATACTGATAAACTCATAATTTATACACTTTTCATCTCTTACTTGATAGTTAATTATGTTTATGCTTGTGGAAATATGAAAAAATTGGTACTTTGATGTGGAAATTTGGCTAATTCAGGTTATAGAGGACTTGGAGAATTAATCATTGAAGGGAATAAACTTTAAGCTTGGAATAGGCTTTAAAACAAAGCAAACAGAGCATAAATCAACAAACGTTGGCAAATTTAGGAGCTACACCACTGGCGTTGCAAGGCTAAATCAAGGAGTGTGAAAATCCAAGCAACGCTACCAAATATCGTTCAATGCCACTAGAGTTACAAGGCAAACACTGGCCAATTGTCAATCAACGCCGCAGCGTTTACACCAGCATTTGAATCCACAGTTCAAAAATGTTTAACACCTGCTTCTATACTGCCAGTGTAGAATTTGAAATTGCAGGCGTTGAATTTGGAAGTTACCAGACGTCATATATGCTATTTTGTTTTAAAAAGGGAAAGTTGCAGAAGAAGGGGCATAGGACAGTTTTTTAGACTTTCTTTAGAATAGAGAGAACCATAGAGCTTTAGAAAAAAAATCTTAGATCTAGAATGTATCTTTTTTATTAATTGTTCCAGATTTGTCAGAATTGTGGTGGATCATCGTTTTAGACTCATTTATACGATGAGATTATCTTGTCAATTCAAGTTTCTATGTTTTTATGATCTGAATGTCTTTTCTTGTGTTCATAATGAGTTTAGTTTATGTGATTGAATTATTCTTTGTACACATTTTAATGATTTGCTAAACTCTAACATGGGAATGTGATTTAATCCGAGATTTTACCAAACGATTGTTAGGATACGTTATATGACTATTAGAACTTTGTAATATTCATGTTGATTTTCCTAAAATTAACCTTGTATGTGGAAGTAACTTGGTTAATCAGAAATTGAGATTGCTTGGGAGAGAAATCTGATTTTACTGGATTTCATAAATGTGGATATAATAACAAGATGCGGAAGCTGAGATATTATATCAGATTTAGGAACTGTATTTGTGAACAATGCAATGTAATTAAGTTGGATTCTTACTAAGGGATTAGGAGAAACACAATTTATGGAATTAGGCAATTAATGAGTCGGGAGATTCTTAGTTGTAAATTTGATTCCTTTGATAATTCAAGTAGCGGAAGTTACAGGATTGCTCTAAGGTTAAAAAGAATTATTTAGAACTTCACGAGGAGGTTTTAATCTTAATAGTTCCACTTGAATTTACAGGAGATCTAATAGTCAATATAACTTGTTTTCAACTTGTTTAGCAAAAACTCGGATTTGATCTTAGTTCCCACTCTAGTATCATATAAGTTTCAGAGATTAGGAATATTTAAGTAGATTAAGTATATTTTGTTATTAGATAAAGTAGTGTTCTTAAACAATTTATTGAATTCTTTTACGTAAATATTAAATTGAACTAATAACAGTTTAGTACTTAAACTTTCCTCGTGGGAACGATACTCACTCATCCCTTAACTACTTGATTCGATCCAGTACACTTACTGGAAAAATTCACTTTTGAAATTTAACATCACTTAAAGTGGATCAAGTTTTTGGCTCCGTTGTTGGGGAAAGATTAATATTAAACAAATTTTGGTTCTATTAGTAATTTAGGCTCACCTTACGGTTGGTGTGTATTCTGTTCTCTTTTCAGCTTTTATGCACAGGAGTAGAAGTCGGGAACTTCTACCTATAGATCTTGAAATTGAACGCACTTTGCGTTTACTAAGGAGAGGAAACAGATTAATAGAGCAAGAACAAGCAGAAGCAATGGCAGAAGGTGACAATCATAACAATCAAATTCATGCTCCTGCCAGAGCATTGAGGGATTATACAGTATCAACAGTATCTGGATTCCCTATAAGAAGACCAGCAGTGCAAGCTAACAATTTCGAGATTAAACCTATACTAATTCAAATGGTCGAAGCTCATCAGTTTAGGGGATTTCCAAATGAGACACTGGATGATCACCTTGCAAAATTCCTCCATATTGCAACACCATTAAGATGAATGGTGTAACTGATGATGCAATTCGTTTGCAGCTTTTTCCTTTTTCATTAAGGGATAAAGCTTTGGCTTGGTTTAACTCGCTTCCACAGGAGTCAATTGTGAATTGGGCAGATTTATCAAGTAAATTTCTAAGCAGATTTTTCCCACTAGCAACGACAGCTAGGTTGAGAAATGAAATAACCAATTTCACTTAGTTTCATGGTGAATCCTTGTATGAAGCATGGGAGAGATATAAGGAGGCAATCAGAAAGTGTCCTTATCATGGATTACCTGACAATCTCCTCATAGAGATTTTTTATTTGAGCTTAGATGAAACTTTAAGATCATTAGTTGATGCTGCATCGGGGGGTGCATTGATGGAAAAAAGCTATGATGAAGCTAGTTCATTGATAGAAGAAATGGCATCCAGCGCTCACAATTGGAGTTGTGAGAGAACTAAGTTAAAAGTAGCAGCTGTGCAAGATAATGAGGCAATGTCTCAACTTTCCAATCAGATTTTAGCTTTGACAACTCAAGTGAGTAAACTAACTACATCTACTTCTGTTTCTCCTAACCATGTTTTATGCTGTGAAGTTTGTTCAGGTCCATATCTGTTCAATGAATGTCCTCAAAAAACTCACCAGTTCATTCAAGTGGGGAGCAGATGAACTATGTTAGGAACTTCCAAAGAGGCAATCAAGGACATTTCTCAAATACTTGTAATCCAGGATGGGCTAATCACCCGAATTTCTCATGGAGAAATGAAAATAATGTTTATAGACCACCACCACCTGGATTTCAAACACAAGGTCCTGTGAGGAATGCCTTACCATCACCACCTCAACATCAACAACAGAACCATCCTTCAATTGAAGATCTCATGAAGAACTTCATGTAAAAGACAGAGATGTTGATTAATAACCAACAAGCCACCATTAGAGATATTCAAGGACAAATAAGTCAGATTTCTCAACAAATCAACAGTAAACCATCAAGATCCTTACCTAGTAAGACTGAGGAGAATCCTAAAGGAGTGAATGCTATCACTCCAAGGAGTGGAAAGGAGGTGGAAATTCCTGATATAATGGTTGAAGAAAAGGAGGAGGTTCAGGTTAAAGACAAAGGGAAAAGGAAATTAGAGGAACCAGCTCAAGGATCACAGTTTTTGAAACAATATAATCCTTTAGTTCCATTTCTAGGAAGGTTGAAGCAACAAAAGCTAGATGAGCGGTTTGCTAAATTTTTGGATGTGTATAAAAATCTTCAGATAAATATTCCTTTCTTTAAGGCCATTCAAGAGATGCCATCATATGCAAAGTTCATTAAGGAATTGTTATCTACGAAGAGGAGGATAGATGGAAGTGAACCGGTTGTATTGACAGGACAATGCTCCATGATACTACAGACGAATCTGTCAGGCTTACCTGAAAAACAAAGAGATCAGGGAAGTTTTACTGTACCTTGCACTATTGGTAATATTCATTTTGATAAAGTCTTAATAGATTATGGTGCAAGTATAAATTTAATGCCTTATTCTATTTTCAGGAGACTGGGACTAGGAGAATGCAAGGAAACACATTTTACCTTGCAATTGGCTGATCGGAGTGTTAAGTACCCTAATGGTATAGTGGAGAATGTCCTGGTGAAGGTCGACAAGTTTATATTTCCAGTGGACTTTATAGTCCTGGAAATGGAGGAAGATAGAGAGGTGCCCATGATTTTAGGCAAGCCATTCTTGGCTACAGGTAAAGCTTTGATAGATGTGGAGCAAGGTAAGCTCACTTTACGAGTTATGAATGAACAGGTTACTTTTAATGTTTATGATGCTATGAAGAAATTTGATGACAATATAACCTGTTTTACAATAGATATAATAGATAAGCTTGTTTTTGAGTCTTTAGAAGAAGAAGTAGGTATTGACACAATGGAGTCAGTTTTGAAAAACTTAGATGAGTGGAGTGAGGATGAGGAGGAAGAAGTCAGATTAGAGGAAGTGTCTGAAATCAGATTGAGAATGTATGAGGAGCTGGGAACTAGTGAAATGAAACCAATTCCATCTTTGACAAAACCTCTAACTCTAGTGTTGAAACCATTGCCTGACCATTTAAGGTATGCTTATCTAAGGAATGAAGAAACTTTGCCAGTTATTGTTTCATCATATTTATCAGGAGAACTAGAGAAAAAGCTGTTGGAAGTGTTAAGAGAACATAAGGAAGCAATTGGCTGGACGATTGTTGATATCAAGGGAATTAGTCCTTTGATTTGTACTCATAAGATTTTGATGGAGGATGAGTGCAAACCTACAGTGCAACCACAAAGGAGATTAAATCCTACTCTTAAGGAAGTAGCGAAGAAAGAGGCTTTTAATGTTTTGAAAGAGAGGCTCAGTTCAGCATCAGTGATTGTAATACCAGATTGGGAGCTTCTTTTTGCGTTGATGTGCGATGCTAGTGATTATGCGGTAGGAGTAGAGCTCAGCCCACGTCAGCCCGTGGGTTAAACAGGCCGGGTCATTTTAGGCCGCTTTTAAACGGGCCAAAATTTCTTGGCCCGCTTTGGTCTACGGGCCAAATATTTTTTTTTATTTTTTATTTTTCTTAAATAAAAATTAGAATATTTATATATTTTAAGATTATATATATATTAAAAATTAATTTTGTTATCATTTTCATTACTTATAAATGAAAACAAGTTTTTTAAATAATTTATTAGATATTATATTATGTTTAAATCAATAAATATATACTTAAAAAATATTATAATGTTTATGATGCATGTATTAATCTATTTTCTTCCATAATATATTATAAATAATCACAAATATATTATTATACTATTTTTGTTCTTACATTTTTCTTCTCTTTTTTTTTTTTTACTGTTGGCCCGCGGGTCGGCCTAGACCGTCATGGGTAGCTAGTTTGTTTTGGCTAGCGAGCTAAATGGACTGGGCCAATTTGGCTGCATTTAAACAGGCAAAAAAAAAAAAAAATGGCCACAGCCCACTTTTTTGAGTGGTAAATGAGCCGGCCCGGGGGGTCGCGGCCCTTATGCCCAGCTCTAAGTAGGAGCAATGTTAGGACAAAGGTGAGGTAAGATCTTTCATGTAATTAACTATGCAAGTAGAACACTGAATGATGTCCAAAGAAATTATGTAACTACTGAGAAAGAGCTTTTAGCACTGATTTTTGCATGTGATAAATTTAGGCCTTACTTAATTGGTTCTAAAGTCATAGTTTATATGGATCATGCTGCTCTGAGATATTTGTTTACTAAATCAGATGCTAAGCCTAGGTTGATCCGTTGGATTTTGCTATTACAAGAGTTTGATCTTGAAATAAAAGATAAAAAAGGAACAGATAATGTGGTTCCTGACCACTTATCACGTTTGGAAAATGATTTATCAAATTTTCCAATCAATGAAAATTTTCCAGATGAACAATTGCATGCAATAGAAATCCAAGGACTACTTTGGTATGCTGACATAGTCAATTATTTGGTCAGTAAAATTATACCTTATGGTTTATCCTACCAACAAAGAAAGAAGTTTTTCCATGATGTGAAATATTATTTCTGGGATGAACCATATCTGTTTAAACAGTGTGCTGACTAAATAATAAGGCGATGTGTGCCTGAGACTGAACAAACTAGCATAATTGAACATTGTCATGCAAGAGAGGCAAGTGGACATTTGGGAGTAGAAAGGACTGCAGCTAAGGTTTTGGCTTGTGGAATTTATTGGCCCAAATTGTTTAATGATTGTAAAAATTTCATTATAACTTGTGCTCAATGCAGAGATCGGGCAATATATTTAGGAGTCATGAATTACCTTTAAACAACATTCTAGTGATAGAATTTTTTGATGTATGGGGGATTGACTTTATGGGTCCTTTACCTTCATCTTTTTCTAACAAATATATACTCTTGGCAGTAGATTATGTTTCTAAATGGGTCGAAGCTGTTGCTTTGCAAACCAATGATGCCCGAGTAGTTGTAAAGTTTTTGAAAAAGAACATTTTCACAAGATTTGGGGTACCAAAAGCAATTATAAGTGATGGGGTATGCATTTTTGTAATAAGCAATTCGACAAACTTTTGTCTAAATATGGAGTTGTGCATAAGGTTGCTACCCCTCATCATCCCCAAACAAGTGGGCAAGTTGAGATCTCTAATAGGGAAATTAAAAGGATTTTAGAAAAAACAATTAATGCATCGAGAAAGGATTGGTCCTTAAAGCTTGACGATGCATTATGGGCATATAGAACAACTTTTAAAACTCCTATTGGAATGTCTCTGTATAAGTTAATTTATGGTAAATCTTGTCATCTCCCAGTAGAACTTGAACACAAGGTATATTAGGCAATAAAATTTCTCAGTTTTGATGGAAAAACTACAGAGGAGAAAAGAATGCTTCAGTTGAATCAAATGGAGGAGTGGAGGAATGAAGCATATGAAAGTGCTCACATTTACAAAGAGCAAGCAAAGAAATGGCATGACAGAAACATCTTGAAACGAAAATTTGTACCAGGACAAAATGTTTTATTATATAATGCTCGTCTCAAGTTGTTTCCAGGGAAGTTAAAGTCAAGGTGGTCTAGACCATTTGTCATAACGCGAGCTTTTCCTTATGGTGCTATTGAGTTAAAAACCACTGATGGTCGGACGTTTAAAGTTAATGGTCATTTACTCAAACACTACTATGAAGAAGAAGCTAATGATAGTGAGACCACTATCATGAGGAATAAGAATTAGTGAAGTAGTGAAAGAAGTCGGGCTAAGCGACTGTAAAACTAAGTGCTGAATGGGAGGCAACCCATGAATTAGGTAACTAAATTGGTGTCAGTTTGTATATATAAGTGTGTTTGCTTGGTTGTGTGTTATGTTTGTAATTTGTATGTATAAATCTAGTCATGTGGCTGTTTACAGTTGTGGGTACAAATGGACTTAGATCTTTGCTGTAGTAGTAGCAGGAGAAGTTCAATGCCGGCTTTTGTATGGTGAACACTGCCGCTGTTGAAGATACCAGAAGCGGATTCCTTAACGCTAGAAATGAAAAAAATTAAACGCTGCCAATTTTGGCAGTGTAAAGACTTTGGGAATTTTCAAAACAATTGAACAACAGTGTCTGGTAAAATGAACACCACCGGCGTTAAAGAAGGGGTTTCGAAGGACAGTTTACAGTTCTTTAATGCTGGCAATTGAAGAACCTACGCCGCTGGCGTTTCTCCAGCTATTCACGAGATTAGAAGAAGGGAAATGCACTATATGTCGGTGGTGTACTTTTGAATTTGCCAGCGTTGGACCTGCAATTTCGCATTTAACAGGTTCCATTTCTCTCTCTATTTCATTTCACTCACATTCCTCTCAAAACTCTCTCTCGTTTTCTCTCATTTCTCTTCATACACTCAAATCACTTTCTTTTAATCACTTGCTTGGATTGGAACCAATCCAACACCCCATCAAAGTAAGGTATGATTCTAGCCTTCATAGTTTAATTAATCCATTCTATTGCAAAATCTTAGTGTATGAGAGAATGATTAGAATTCTAGGTTTTGATTTGGAGGAATGGAATTGCATTATGGATTGGATAGTTTTTTTGGGGCATATGGATGTTCGAATGATGTTGTGAAGTGAAGGTGAAGTTTGAAACTGATTAATTGGGGATTACATGTTTTGTTTGTGTTAATTGCGTGAATGGGATTGTGAGTGTTCTTGATTATTCATATGTCTAGGGTTCATGCAATTTTGAAAATTGGGGCTTTTGGTTTAACTAAATATAGAAATGAAAAACTCATGTTTTCATGTTCTTAGATCAAAGAGATTGTCTCAAATTTTGAATTTGCACATAAGGGACATGAATAAGATGATTCATGCTTGAACACATTTTACATTGAACATGGTTAAAGTGCTGAGATAAAACTTGAACACTTTCTCGTGTAATTTGAATCATGTTTCATTAACGTTAATTTCAAAGCTGCCAATGTAAACTTCAAATTTGCAAGTGTTGAAATAGGCATGTGTGTGTGTCCTCATTTATGTTGCTTAATTGGTCTATTTATCTGATTTGCTTGAAATTCATCATCTAAAACATGTTTTAGGCATTAAGCATTTGAATGAACCATATTGAAAAGAGAATATGAGTGAAGCTTGATGAATTGTATTAGGATGAAACTTATTGAAATGTTAAAATCTGTCAGACTTACTTTGTATTGTTTGTGCTTTACTGACAGTTGTCGTACATGAATGGCACCTAAACAACATAAAAGGCAGAAGATAGCTTCCTCAAGTCAGACTAGAAATGTTATGTCTAGTCAACCTTATGCACAAGAAAGAAAAGAGAGATTGTTGAAGAAGGAGTCCTTGAATAGTCATTATTTGGATTAGAGTGTGATGGAAGATTATGGAATGCATGAAACTTTGCAAAACTTGGTAGTAGATAAAAGGTGGTTCAAAGTTTTTGATATAAGGGAACCAGCATATAAAAAGTTGACTATTGAGTTTTTATCCACAATGACATTTAACAAGGATGATGATGATGAAGATGAGGAACCTAAGATCACTTTTCAGGTGTATGGTGAAGTGAGGAGTGTAACTTTGAGAAAGCTAGGAATTTTGTTAGGATATTATGAGCATGAGAATGAAAATGCTAGATTACCAACAGATTAGCCGAATGAAGTGAGAATGGAGGAATTCTGGTTTGAGTTGATTCATCCAAAGACGGATGCTTATGAACGTTCAAAATCTTTAAACTCAAACTTTAAACTTAGATCATTCAAGTTGCTCCATCACATTGTAGCTCATACCCTCATTTGCAGGAAAACAAGTCACAGTAAAGTGACTACTTTTGACATGTTCTACCTGTATTGCCTAGTTAAAATTATCAAGTAGATTTGGGAGTTGAAGTAGGAAATTTCCTCTTAAGGCAAGCTGAGGACACTAGGACAAAGCTCATTTTCTATGGGGGGTATATTACTCAGCTATTGAAGGCAATGGGGATATTTCAGGAGCCTGTTAATGATGTAAAAATCCCTAACAAAAAAATTTTTGGACCTTTTAGACCTTAGGGATTAGAGAAAGTACAAGGGGGGAGGGGGTTAGTACAACACTTAGATGAAATTGAAGTTCCTGAACCTCAGCCTCCAATTCAACTAACAGATCTACCTTCCACATCATCAGCACCACCGCCTCTATAGTCTTCATCTCAAGCGGTTGAAGATAAACTTGATGAATTGGAGTATGAGATGAAAGAGTTGAAAGAAGAATTTAGGTAGGAGAGAAGAAAGAATAAGAAATTCAAAAGCACATTGATTAATGTGCTCAAATATGATATTTTCTGTTTTAATCCAGTTGCAGCACAGGAGATAAAGTATAGCACTTCTTCGAAGGAAGGAGAATCCGGTTTAGACACAGAAAGCTAGAGTTCCTGCTAACTTATCATTGCTTTCCTTTCATTGTCAATGTTTATTTTTGTTTCAACATGTATTTGAAGACCCATTTTGGGTAGACTTACTTCACTGAAACTGGATTTGTCATTATTTGGTTTTCTTTATTTTGGATTGTCTTTGTTTTGTGGAACAGGGTTCTTGGCAAAGCTAGTATCTTATAGTTCTGCTCTAGTTCAGTATACAACCATGGAATTGGCTATCAGGGAAGTCCATTGTATCTTAATTCTATTGTTTAAATCCTTTCTAATTTTTTAACATGACAAACAGTGAGGACACTATTTGATTTTAAGTGTGGGGATGGGATGAAATATAAGAGATGAAAGTGTAGTATGAATTCTTATGCATTTAAATGCTTTTTGACATATGAAGTCGATTTATTAACTCACAATTAGAGATTTTTTCCTTAAAAAGCAAAATGAATGATTTGGCAAAATTAAGGCCAATTTTTTTTTTTTTTTGAGAAATCTGAAATGTGTAAAATGACTTGCTTAGATGCTTACTCACCTAATGTGGTTAGGTTTACTTAGTTAAAATTAAGTGGATAAATCTTTAACAAGCAAATTTAACTTATGTTTAGCTTAGGAATTAGAAGTTTGAAAGTTGACTGAGTCCTACTGTGAAAAATAAATAGGTTTACTTCTAGAAAATTTTAGCTTTTATATAGTCCTTTTAACACTAGGTGAAAGAGGTAGATGAAACTTTTAACTTAGTGATCCTTAATATAGAGTCTTGAATTAGGAACATCCAACTAGAAAATAAAAGAAAACATAGCCCTTACTCAATGGACTTAGGTAATTGAGTCATGAGTATCTAAACTTCTGTTAGAGTGAGGGAGAGTTCATAAGGGTCCCTTTAAAACCTGGTCACTTGGGTAATGAACCCGGGATGTGCCAACTCTAGGAACTCATTCTAATAAGAAGTGTGGGAGGGAAAATGAACTGAAAAGATACGGGCTACATCCCGTCCAGAGGAAATGATAAGATAGAGGCAAAAACCACCCCCTTTGTTTATGTGAAAAAAGCTATTGAAGATAATGAATGCAAAATATTAGCAATTGAAAAAGACTTTGAATAAAGAAAAATCTAGGGAAAAGGTAGATACCAAATGTTTTCACTTTGTGTTGCTAGGATTGAATTTTGGCTAAAAGACTAATGGAGTTTAAATATGTATTTTTCCTTTTTGGACTGTGTGTCTACTTTTGGACAGAAAAAGCTTAGGTTAAACATTAGGATTAAAGGTTGTTTAGTTTAGATTTGCTATTTAATTTTGATTAAAGTAAACTTATTACATAAAGTGGTTTGGTTTGAGTTGTAGGCACTGAAATACAAGTCATAGAGTTAAAGAAAGAAACGTATATGTTATATTTCATATTTCAATTTTGAATTGAATTGTTTTGCTTGAGGATAAGCAAAAGTTCAAGTGTGGGGAAGTTGATAAACTCATAATTTATACACTTTTCATCTCTTACTTGATAGTTAGTTGTGTTTATGCTTGTGGAAATGTGAAAAAATTGGTACTTTGATGTGGAAATTTAGCTAATTCAGGTTATAGAGGACTTGGAGAATCAATCATTGAAGGGAATAAACTTTAAGCTTGGAATAGGCTTTAAAACAAAGCAAACAGAGCATAAATCAACAAACGTTGGCAAATTTATGTCACGCCCCGCCCCCGTAGGCGACGGCAACGTGATGCCAGGTCAGACAAACCCACCACTGGCCCCCTAGTGGTAATGGCAAACACCACCATTGCATCATGGTGACCCCAACCAGCGCATGCCCCTGAGGGTACCACGGGCACTATAGGTATTGTTACCCTTAGGCAGAGTTGAATCCAGTCTGCAGACTCTAGGATTCGAACCCATGACCTAAGGCTTTTGCCTACCCCGTAGATCAACTGGTGAAAGGTGCTGCCTTTGGGGCAGGCAAAAGCCTTAGGTCATAGGTTCAAATCCTAGAGTCTGCAGACTGGATTCAACTCTGCCTAAGGGTAACAATACCTATAGTGCCCGTGGTACCCGTTGGGGCATGCGTTGGTTGGGGTCACCATGATGCAATGGTGGTGTCGGCCATTACCACTAGGGGGCCAGCGGTGGGTTTGCCTGCCTTGGCATCACGTTGCCGTCACCTATGAGGGCGGGGCGTGACATAAAAAGGCGCCTTTTCACAAGCGAAGCAAGCTCTCGGTATCCACTTACAAGCTGAAACATCGTGTGGTCCAAAGCATCTCCCACACTAGGGGTCAGGAAATCTCTGAGAAGGCTTCTCCACCTGATCAGCTTCTTGTCATACTTAGGCTTCTTACTGGAACTCTGAAAGCCGGAAGTCTTCTTAAAACTCTTAGCACCCTTCCCCTGAACTCTGGGGGTAAAAGAAGAAGAAAAGGGCCTCTTGCCCAAAAACTTAGCCTGCCTGTCCAATTGGGAACTACAATCCTTCTTGTTCTACTCAATAACCTTAGCCTTATGAGCGACTGTAGATAAGGTGGTCAACTCAAAATTCTTAACAGCCATCCTCAAATCAGGATTCAGACCCTCCTGAAACTTCTGCATCTTCATGGTCTCATCTTCCCTGTAACCAACACCAGCAAACCTCAACAATCGGTTGAATTCAGCTTCGTACTCATCCACTGTCTTACTGCCCTGCCTTAGTCTAAGCCAGTCTGAAATCATTTGCTCCCGAGTAGAAGATGTGAAGTACTCTAAGAAAAAGGCCTCTCTAAATCTCTCCCATGTAAGCGGCCCCTGAATCTTGCCTCTAGCCTCACGCCACCAGTTATAGGCATCTTCTTTCAACTGATAAATGGCTAGACTCACCTTTTTATCATCCGGAATGTCACAAATTTCAAAGGACTTCTCTAACTCCTCAATCCATATCTCAGCGGTGGTCGGATTGGTCTTATCACCATAAAACTTAGGAACCATTTTCACAAATTCAGGGCACTTAACCTCTCTCTCCTGCGTATCTGTCTCTAAGCCGCAGCTGGCTCACCCTGAGGAACCTGAGCAAACATCTGAGCGAACTGCTGCTGCTTGCATCATCAACTGCTACTGATTCTGGATCTGCTGTTGTGTGGTTGGGAGCATCACTACCATGTCCCTCATCAAACCTAACATCTGAGCTGGGTCATCCTGAGGAGGAGCAACAGGTGGGGGTGGAGGAGGAGGTGGGGTATCCTCTCTATCCTGTCGTCTGGGTACTCTACGTCCTCTATCCATCTAGACTAACACTAACACAACAACTACTGTTAAGTCAAATTATTCCAAGGTAAAGAGGGGAAAAGACCTAGTGTTTTTCTAAGTTATTTGTGCCTACTTAACTTAGCCATATTTGAGTTAAGTCCATTTTCATGCATACTTAACAAGATAAAAATAGCATCAAGCAGGTATCATGCTATAATCCGGTTTAATCCATTTACAGGTATAAGCAGAAAGTAAATTTAAGTCAAGTTGTTAACTTTAGTGTGATCAACCATTTTACTTCATTTTATTTAGGCCAGCAAACAAGATCACAACAAATTCCTATTCTACCCATACCTGTATCTCACCGTCCTTAATATCGCATCCTAATTCATTGTCGGGTCGGTATAACCTGGCTCTGATACCACTTTAGAACTGTCACGCCCCGAGATAGGGTGCAACAGCCCGCCCGCGAATCACTAAGTGTAATTCACGAAAGGCTCCTACAAACTAAGGTGAGTTTCTAACATATTTTAGTTTTCGAAAACTCTTTAATTAGTTTTCACAAATATTTAACTGCAGCGGAAATAAAACATTTGATACCAATTTCAAAAAGATTACTCACAAGAGTAAATAACTCATAAAACCATAGTATCGAAATAAGAAGTGATGAAAAAAAAAATAATCTTGCGCACGCAGGAGCCCTAAAAGTAAACAGTATCTCAAAAATGTATAAGTATCTCAAAAACAGTAGAGTCCTCACTAGGCTCTCCAAAAGAACATAACAGTAAGCATAAAACATGCCCGCATCTAATCGTAGAACTCGTCAACACTCCTCGAAGTCGGTACCATACCCAAGAAGTCATAGCGGTCATCAGAATCATAGCCATCATCACCAGAAACACAATCAGTACCTGAAATGATTAGAATGAGCGGCGAAGCCTAATACACAGTAACACAAGCACATGCGAAGTGAATGCAAGCATACTTATTCTACCAAGCACAACCAATAAATTGAGGTATTTAATTAAGCCAGCACAGGAGCACTCACACTCAATCAAACACGGGGCAAATCCTTTCGTGCACACGCACACGATAAAGGGGAAGTGATATGACAAGCCGGTGTCACATCCTGGAAGCTTGGTCCTTAGACCCTGGAAGATATGGTCCGAAGACCCTGGAAGATACTAGCGTCGTCCGGGTTTTCCAGCCGTTATCTGACATTAACCGAACCAATCTATCTACACAGTGAAGGTACGGGCTCATTATCGTAGTCTTCCAGCTGTGCAACTTCTCTTCAATGGGGTTAGCCGTTACCCCGCTACTGTACCGGCCCATCAGCTAGCCACCGTACCACCAAGGGTGGCCTAAGTGCCTACACTCTACCACATTAGAGTTGGACTCTAATGGGGTCGTCGGAACTCTCCGGCCCGAGCCCGACCAAACACAAGCAATTAATCATTAAGCCGTCTTTAAGTTTTTAACCATTTTAATGCCTGTCCTAACAAGCAACACGCATGTTATTGCGTACCTTGTATAACAGAAGGAAACTCAAAGAAGTCCGAAGGATAACAGAAAGAAGAATCTGTTGACAAAAGATTTAGCAAAATCAGGATTAAGCATTTACAAAGAATTATATCAAGTATTAAGCTTTTAGAACAACACTTTAACCTTATAAGACTTTACAAAATTTTAAGGGTGAAATGGGCTTGGAGTAGATATAGAGTAAGCCATTAAGACATATGTAATTGAATATCTTATTTAGAAGTAATGGGCCTTGAGGATTTACTAGTTAAGCCCATTAAATAACTATTAATCATTTTCACTTTATTAGGTTAATGGGCCTTGAAGTAGGCTTGGACCCATTAAGGAAATCTATATATATAAAGCTTAGAATTAAATTGGGCTTAGGTCCAATTAGGAGTTTAATTAAGTTATTGGACCTAAATATGTGTAATAAGCTCAAAAGATTAGAATTATGTCTTATTTACGAATATTGAGCCTTGAGTGAACCTATTAGGCCCAATAAGTAACTAAGTTATAATTCAAGCTATAGGGCCCATGAAATGTATATGACCCATTAAGAGTCAATACTCTTGGATTTTAGATGATGTGCTTAAAGTATTGGGTGTAAGGTCCACTTGGAGTAAAAGTGGGTAATGAACCTTATTTTTATATTTTAAGCCCATGGGGTTTAAGCTAAAGTTATGCGTTTGATTTTTAGATTTACTTTTAAGGGATATGAACCTTGATATGATATGGATAGGCCCATATTAGAATAGGTTCAGATTGATACAAAATATTTAGGTTTGGTTGTAAGCCTAAAAACTACTCTATAGTTCCAGCCCATAATAAAGTATGGTATATCCTTACATTTTAGCTATTTGGGCCTTCAAATCATATCGGATTTCTGTAAAATAAATTTCTTTTGAAAGATAATCAATAAAAATACTTCCATGAATTTTTGTATGATTTTTAGAGCCCAATAACTATTTTTAAGAATTCATTTTTCACAAAGGACCAAATCTGTCCAATTTTTCCCTGAAAGTCAGATTGCGCATACTTTACTAAAATGGGCATATCTGGGCCATCCGAATGAATTTTTGAGTGGTTCCAGTTGGGTTAGAAACTAGACTCAGAGCGATTTCTATTGGTACCTAATTCACTTGATAATAAGCTGTATGGGATGAGTTATGATAATTTGAAGTTGGGCTAACTAACAGGAACAAAACAAAATCCACTGGATGGTATGTTTTATTGCACAACTAATAACTCCATCAATTCTTAACCTTTTTAAGTGATTCTTGAGCCTAAATTATACTAATTTTAATGAAATAAAATCATGTAAAATTTTACGGTTTTTAAAGCTCATTTACTATGCTAAAACTATTTTTAAAATCGGATTTTAAATAGGGGAAAACAGGAATTTCAGAACATAGCCCAAGTACAAGTTTAAAACACATAACTTGGCCCACAACGTGATCAGAATACCATTAACATAATATCACACCTAAACATGATACTAAACATGTCAATAATCTTGATTAATCATAATCTTATCATAACACAAGTTAAAATCATCAAGTTTAGGCTCAAATCATCATATAACTTCATTTTTAACATGAATCAATGAAAGATATCAACATGGAATATCCATAACATGAATTTCTAAATATGTACAGCAGGTTCTTCATATTATAAATACATGCTCATCAAGTGATAATCAATATATATTAAGGATTCAACATATATAAGATGATTATATGCAATATACTTCACTATAACATCATTAACACCTAAATCTAACATGATTATCCAAAATCATCAAAATATATCATCATATAATATATATCTTACACGTGCAGCAAGTGTTCAAGAGGTTCATTAAGTGTTTTTCAAATCTTAAATCAAATAAAAACATAATCAATCAAAGAATCAAAGTTTACTTACCTAATACTCTTAAAATTAAGTTAAACTTCAATACACAACCACTACTTCAAATTAAATTTGATGAAGATTTCCCTCTTTGTGCCCTGGGCTTTTCCTTGCTAGATAGGGGTTATTTTATGTTGATTTCACTCTTTGATCAGCTATGTAAGGTTGCTGGAAGTTTGGATGTGTTTAGATGAATAAAAGAACCATTTTTGGTAAAGATCAAAGGTATATGACTAGAGATTTGTCCTAGGTTTCTCTCAAGTGTGTAAGATGAATAAAAATGACATTTTTGGTTTGTGGAGGCAACTGACCATAGGAGTGTGGCTTGTGGATTTGTGTGTGGTAGGGTTAGGGTTAGGGTTTTGCCAAATAAAGAAGCTTTTATAGATAGTGACATTAGGTTAGAGATTAGATGAAAGGCTAGGATTAAATCTTGAAGCATGTGAGTAAGTAGGTGGGTTCTTAAGCATGTGAGGGTTTGAGAAAATATTTTAGAATATAATTTAGGTATTTTAAATCATCTTTTGGGATTTAGGAATGTTAATTAATGATTTTACACTAATTACCCTTGATTTAGGACTTTAGAAGGAATTATTGAATTTAAGAGTCTAGTTAGGATTTTAATCAACTAACTAGAATTGTTTTGATGAAAAAAATATGAAATTGAATAATCAAGGAGTTTAGAATGGAATTGAGTGATCTCTAACACATAATGATCCAATTACTAACTCAATTAAATTAATTAAGTTAATTACTCAACTAAAAGTTCAACTACTCAGAGGTTTGAACTTAACCCACTAGTTTCTACAGTTTACTGAAAAGTTTTAAATTTTTTTTTCAAGCTAATTCCTTTCTTTCCTTTTTTAATTACATCTATATTTTTAGGGTTTTTCAATTTAGGAGCTACACCACTGGCGTTGCAAGGCTAAATCAATGAGTGTGAAAATCCAAGCAACGCTAGCCAAATATCGTTCAACGCCACTGGAGTTACAAGGCAAACACCGGCCAATTGTCAATCAATGCTGCCAGCGTTTACACCGGCATTTGAATCCACAGTTCAAAAATGTTTAACACCTGCTTCTATACTGCCAGTGTAGAATTTGAAATTGCAGGCGTTGAATTTGGAAGTTACCAGACGTCATATATGCTATTTTGTTTTAAAAAGGGAAAGTTGCAGAAGAAGGGGCATACGACAATTTTTAGACTTTCTTTAGAATAGAGAGAACCATAGAGCTTTAGAAAAAAATCTTAGATCTAGAATGTATCTTTGTTATTAATTGTTCCAGATTTGTCAGAATTGTGGTGGATCATCGTTTTAGACTCATTTATACGGTGAGATTATCTTGTCAGTTCAAGTTTCTATGTTTTTATGATATGAATGTCTTTTCTTGTGTTCATAATGAGTTTAGTTTATGTGATTGAATTATTCTTTGTACACAATTTAATGATTTGCTAAACTCTAACAGTGGGAATGTGATTTAATCCGAGATTTTGCCAAATGATTGTTAGGATACGTTATATGACTATCAGAACTTTGTAATATTCATGTTGATTTTCCTAAAGTCAACCTTGTATGTGGAAGTAACTCGGTTAATCAGAAATTGAGATTGCTCCAGGGGAGAAATCTGATTTTACTGGATTTCATAAATGTGCATATAATAACAAGATGCGGAAGATGAGATATTATATCATATTTAGGAATTGTATTTGTGAACAATGCAATGTAATTAAGTTGGATTCTCGCTAAGGATTTAGGAGAAACACAATTTATGGAATTAGGCAATTAATGAGTCGGGAGATTCTTAGTTGTAAATTTGATTCCTTTGATAATTCAAGTAGCGGAAGTTACAGGATTGCTCTAAGGTTAAAAAGAATTATTTAGAACTTCACGAGGAGGTTTTAATCTTAATAGTTCCACTTGAATTTACAGAAGATCTAATAGTCAATATAACTTGTTTTCAACTTGTTTAGCAAAAACTTGGATTTGATCTTAGTTCCCACTCTAGTATCATATAAGTTTCAGAGATTAGGAATATTTAAGTAGATTAAGTATATTTTGTTATTAGATAAAGTAGTGTTCTTAAACAATTTATCTGAATTCTTTTATCTAAATATTAAATTGAACTAATAACAGTTTAGTACTTAAACTTTTCTCGTGGGAACGATATTCACTCATCCTTTAACTACTTGATTCGATCCAGTACACTTACTGGAAAAATTCACTTTTGAAATTTAACATCACTTAAAGTGGATCAGGTACCCTTTGAGGCGTGACAGATAAAGTTATCTACTCATGGGATGCCAAAGACGTGTTTTCTACAACAAATCATATTCAAATTTGAAGAAGATAATTAACAATAAGATACGGTCCGATTTTAAAGGAATAGTATCAAAGGTTGTTTTACTTAAAGATTTGAGCCAAATGTTTCAAAACTTGCCTCAAGACTCATCCATAGCAAGATAAAATTTAAAGTTCAGATCATTATGTGAAATACACGAGAATTCTTATCGCAAGAAATAAGGAACAAAGATCATCAACCAAGCTTATCTATTTTATTCGTTGGAAGATTTGATCAGAAGACATCGTCTAAAATTAAGGAAGCAAAATATTAGGGAATTAGCTTAACGTTCAAAATATCCGTTAGAAGACTAGTTCAACAAGAGGAAAATATGGAACAAAGCTCATCCTCAACATCCAAAATATTCTCAAGATAATCGTTGAAGATATGGATACATATAACTGCTGGAATCCAAAAAGAGATAGATGTGCATGAAAGAAAAAAAATTATAACCTATTGCAACTGACTTCCATTTATGCTTACTCTGTTACTCTAAATTTTTCATTCTTGAACAAAATTGGAGAGGATCTCTATTCTTTATTCCTCATTTTGATTTTGATTAGTGGTGTGAGATTGTAGAAGAGTGAGAGTGACATTTCCTTCTCTTTAAATTAGTAAATAGCTTGAGTGAAGCTAGATAGGATGAGCAAAGTGATTGAAGTCCATTGTATTTGAATAAGTTTGTACTCTCATTTCTTTTGGATATAGTGGAACATACTGGTGTGGAATATCGGGTCTCCGTCTTGGAGCTGGAAGAGAGGATTGACGCTCAAGGCGGAACCTCTATAAATCAATTTTGCACTCTTCTCTTCCTTTATCTTTTAATTTTGTGCATGTTTAGTTATTTGTTTCTGTGCACAATGAACCTAGAGACTAAGTCAGAGAGTAACTAGAAGCTAAACTTTTAAAAATTGCTTAACTCTTTGTGGACTTAATTGAACCTGAGTTTATTTGAATTATAATTAATATTATCTATATTTGTGATCAAGTTTGATTGTTTACAAGTGAATTATAAGCCATTATCGTTTGATTAACTAAGTGGTGTGACTTTGGTTGTTTTTGTTTGATTTTTGAAAAAGATAAATTTTTATCAAATAACCAATTCACCTCCCCTCGTGGTTAGCTTATTCCTTAATAGTTTGTTTTTAAAGGTAAACTATAAATTAGGAATGAGATAGGATCCGAATACAAAGCGTTAGAGATCAGGCTCATAAGTTAAGTAAATGAAAAGAAATTTGATACATTACACTCAGTAGAGAGAAGAATATAAAAATTGATTATTCTTTCTTAATACATTCTTTACACCTTTAGTGAAATTTTGTGCAACGGTATTTGATATTCCTTTTACGCCTATATTTACATTGTCTTGTCTTTTAGTGGGGTATCTAATTATGTGATCCTAATGGACTATGGAATATCTGTATTGAAAACTATTTTCATAATAATTTATATATATGTATATACATTAGAACAATAGATTAGATAATTAAAGTCTTGCAAGCTCTGAGTTTCAAGATAGTCTTTATATTGCGGTGCACATATGATATGCTAACTTCAAGGTAATTCCATGATGCCCATTCTAGGGTCATAAGAATATAAGAAAATGAGATTTAGATATACAATGGAATTTCGCATTATCCACTAAGTGACTTTATATTTTTATTTCATGAAATTATAAATTGAATTCAATATAAAATATGATTTCAAACAAATTGTACTCTATATTTCATAGTGCGTCTCTCTTTTTTGAATGAATAGTTTAAATAGTTACACTTACAAATTGTTAAAAAAGAACTAGTATGGTTTTATCTACATCAAGTGATGCATTGAGAATGGAATACATATCCTACAACAAAAATAGTGATAAAAAGGTAATGCATAAAAATTACAATTATTTCCATAAAATAGGTCAAAAGAAAAACTATTCTATCACAGTAAAGTGAAAAAAAAAAAAAAAAACCAAGTTTTTGTATATGTTAGGAACAATACTAATCAATTGAAGTACCAATTTGTGACACATCAACCCTTTGAGTTACAAGCTTACCTTGAGCTTTTGTGTTAACTTTTGAGTACTAAATTATTAATGTAGGCTCAAGTTGACACTATCTAAATTATACCAAGTTGCACAATGACACTAAAATGTCAAATGAAGTAATCCCACAAAATTTTTTTAAAAAAAAAAGGTAAAAGAAAGAAAATTACAAATATATATATATATGCCACAATTTAATTGCAAATATGGATTAAAGGTAATTGCTTGTTATCTACCAAAAACCTGAATTCAAGCTTTAAGAATATAATGAGATGCTCTAAATGGTTTATATGATGAATGATATTATCAAACATTTATATTTAAATTCCTTGTCAGTTAGATAATTGGGAGGGAATAGTTACCCATACTATAAATTAAAATTCAAACGTCCACAAATTGTGGAGCAGTGAAAACGTAAAGAGATGAATGTAAAAAGAGATAGGAACCATATGGATGGTGAAGATGTGTTAGGAGCGGAGAAAGCCTTCAATGGGGAGAAATTCTTTAAATGGACTTTATGAAGGAATATGCTAATGGGCTTAACATTATTCATAACCTAAACCCTTAAGGTTTTAGGTTAATGGGTCTTCCCTCTTATAAACCCTTCACATAAGTCTCATATTTCCCATGTAAGATTTTTCCAACATCACACTTACACCCTAAAAGATTTTTCCCTTAAGTGTGAGTCTCCACAATGGGTTAGGTTATACTCTCTCTTAACAAGAGCTTGTCAAATTGACTTAATTAAATTACTTTTTTGTGAGTGGTTCACTCCTTACATACTCACCATATATGAACGATTTCACAAATGAGTCACACTACAAACTCTTCTTTCTACATGGAGGGCTAACTATGGGAGTTTCCCAACCGAACCATCGGCTCTGATACCAATTTGTTAGGAGACCTAAAAGCTTTCAATAGGAAGAAATTCTTCAAATAGACTTTATGAAGGAATATGCTTATAGGCTTGACATCATCTATAACAAAAAACTTTAAGGTATTAGGTTAATTGGTCTTCCTTCTTATAAATCATTCACATAAGTCTATATTTCCCATGTGAGATTTTTCCAACCTCATACTTACACCCTAACAAGATGATGACATGCAAAGATGATGGTGATTATTTTTGTTGTTTTTTTCCATAAACGAGATATTCTTTTCTTTAGACTTTCAATTTATGACTTGGACATATTGATGAAGGAGTTTGAAGTGTTTTTTTTTTCCTTTTGGCTCTTATTTTATAATGTTTGATTACATTTGAGTGGTATCTTAATATAATAAGAAGTTTTATGTGGTTTATGATTAATCACTCGTAATATTGGTTAGTACTTTCTAACTGTACTATAAAAAGGAAATGTTATCCTGTTGTTGTGATGAAGTGATGGAAGGCAATGAATCAGTGTTGCTTTTGGATTTAAATGAAAATGAGGTTTTTCCTATAATGGTTGATAATAGTGTTAGTATTGTATTGTACTCACAAGGATGCATAATATGTGACATTATAATAATATTAGGATAAATATCAAATTTAGTACATGTACTTTATATGAAAATTCAATTTGGTTCATAAATTGAGTAAATTATATTAGAAGGTATCAACAATTGGAGGTAATTTTATTTAAAATATCAATATATTGAGTATTTAAAAAGAGATATCAACATTTATGAGTAAGTTTATTTAAGGTATTAATGTTTTAAATGGTTAAAAAGATGTATTAACGTTTGCCAAAGTCAAGTAAGGTATCAATAATTAATCATTGAAGGAAAATTAAAGATATTTAATTGAAAACTAACCCAAATGTCAATACATCTAATGAACCTTGTAAAATGTTGATACCTTATTTGATACACTTTATCAAATATTGATATCTCTTTTTAACCACTCGAAATGTTTATACCTTAAATGAACTTATCCCTATACGTTCATACTTATTGGTGTAATTTACCTATATAAATTTGAAGTGGTTAATTTATACCAAATAATTTTTTGTGTATATTTTTACCATATTCCTAATTCTATTTGCTCTATTTGTCAACGATAAAAAATAACCTAACATTGAATTTTTATTACCTCTCCCAACACCCTCTAAAATCAATAGCTTGTCTTTTTTATGTTAGCAAACAAAATAAATGATGTGGGATGAGATGATAAAATTAGCCATAAATTGTTTGATTAGGTATTAAACTGATTATTTCAAATTCAGGTATCAAATTGAATTTTTATGGCAAATTTAAGGATTAAATTTGATGTTTTCTTTCGTATTACCAGTAACTGAAAATGAGTATAGGTAACGGATTTTGTTATATGTAATGCTTCCTTGCAAGGAAAGCAATGTAATTGTAATGCTTGGTTTGAAGAAGCGTAACATATTTTGTGTCACACTATGCATATAGCATGGCTTGTGCATTCATTTGCCCTTTATTGTTCTATAATATAGGTTGACAAATGATAGTACTAACTTATGGGTAAGAATGCTAACCTAAAACATGGAACTGAATCTTGAACATTGCTAAGCAAGTCTGTAGTTGGATCTTCAAATTGACCCAATAAGTTTATTGCAACCTTTGAGGTTGCTTAGATGGTTGAGGTGTACAATTAGTGAATTGGCCAAACTATGATGACTCACTAAGTTTAGTCCGTCATATTTGTTTATGGTAGTGTGATATTTTTAACTTTTTGGTAGCTAAAATTAGTTTGAGGATATGTGTAAGTTTACTACTGCTTAGAAATAGATTAGAGAATGGAGTGGGATTGTAATGGCTCATAATTCTGCTTACCAAGGTATTGTTTGCTTTGATGAAATGTCCTATGATTTTATCCTTGATATCAGCTGCTTTCTAGGAGGTCACTCATCTTGGAAGTGCTTTCCATTAAGAGAAATTATTTTAAAGTTTTGATGAACCACAAGCCATTACACTAAAAAGTATCTCGATGATTAGAGTTCTACCACCTTATATTTAAAGAATATCATGTTCACTCTTACTTACATAATCAACATTCTTGTCAGTTTCGTTACATAGGTTTACAACCACGTCAAACATGGAAAACACTAGAGATGTTCCATACATGCTCAAGAGGTGCCCCTACTCTGAAGTACTTTGACCTATATAGCATTTAGTTCCCCCATTTCCAGCTGGTGAATTGCTTTGATATCACCTTCAATGGTCCGAAACTCTGCCTATTGAGGTATTGTTCGCTTTAGTGAAATGTAGTACGATTTTATCCTTAGTGTCAGTTACTTCATAAGAGTGGGAGTGCTCTCTACTGAGCATGGTTACCTTTAGAGTTTTGATGAACTCCAAGCCATTACACATAATGCCACCTCAATGATTAGAGTTCTATTAGTTTATATTTTAGGGATATACATAGAGATAGCAACACATCTATTGCATGGTTTAATTGGACTAAGATGTAAACTTATTTAAGTGAAAGTAGTCTTTAAAAGGTATGGAAGCAAGGCATTAATTAAGGAAATTATAAGATTTGCTTGGTAATTTATTAGTGAATTGACTCAATTATAGGAATGTTTTCGTCGTTTGTAAAAAATGGAATAAAGTTTTTATGCTTCCATCTATAAGTGGCCTTGAAAGGAATGTTAGAGTAAGGAATTGATTTAGTTAAGTTCAAAACTGGTTCAGTAAGGAATGTCATGAGTTTAAGACATCATGCTCTTTCAAGGATGGATACAAGATTAAAAGATAAGAACAATACATATACGTATTATGTTAACATTTATAATGCATAACACACATCATGTTATACATAACACAATATGAATTATATGATCTAAGTGTCATACATCATAAATTCATTATTTTATATATAATATTGTATATTATATGCACTAATACAGGAACTATATTTGTAAATTATAATTTAATCACTATATACATTGAAAGTCATATTATATTAGATATAATTGATATCTATATATATGTAGTATTGTAGATAATTTAAATGATGTTTCATGTTTGATTATATAAAATATAAAATATATTATTATCACTTATTATTTCCAATAATTGGTATATGAAATAATGCAAAGGACAATCATAAAAGGCTAGATTGAAAAACTTTTATGAAGAAAGTAATTTAAGTAAAAGACTAAAAATTAAAAAAAAAGGAGACAACAAATATAATAATGTATTGATATTTCCATCGGTATTATGAAAATAAAATATAGTGAAGAGAAAAGTAACAAAGGAGGCAAACACAGTATATTACTTAAAATAAAGACAACCTTGTCTTGTTATGTATAAGAGCAACGATGGCATCATATGTGTTTGTGTGATGGTGATATGATGTTGAAAAACTTAATATATATGATTGTGGCTTTTACTCTTTTACTCTTAAAAAGTAACTCTTGCTCTTAAGTTTTGAAAATTATTTTTTGCATTTTAATATATAGTATAGAGAGGAAAAAGGGTGAGAGAGATGTTATTGAAATTCATGTCTATACAATTTGAAACCTTAATTCTCAATTATGATTCAATAACCAAGATCTTGAACAATATGATTTTCACAATATAAGGATAGGGAAAGAACATACCTTGATCCATGATGTAGAAATTGATTACGATCACAAATAAAACATGTTTCTCTATCTTAACCCTACTTTTCATTATAAAGACTTGATGGAGACTATTTCCCTTAATTGGTAAAGAGGAGACCTATTTATATATTTCCAACTTTTAATCTAGTACATTAATCAAGTGCCCAAATAGATGGTCGAGATTTGTCCAACTATTAAATACCTTTTATGAGCCAATTATAAATTAATGGTTCTTATATTATTAATAACTTAAACTGAAATATGACCACATAATCAAGCCATACTCTAACATTCTCCCACTTGGCCTGATAATTCAAAACTTTATTTTAATAGTGTAAACACTAAGTGCACATAAGTGATATATAAATATCATACAAATCTACATTAATGTCTTTGTTAGAGATAGATCCTATTTAGTCAACATAATTCATTTATGTACATATACAATAATAGACAGTTAAACAAGATGCATTAATATGTCAGAAACACAAATGAATATAAAACATCATCATAACATCAATAATGGTTTTTAATAACGCCTATCCTTTCAACATGTTCACTAGATGTCTTAGGTGGTAACCCTTTTGTCAATGGATCGTGATCATAATATTTGTGCTAATGTGCTCAATTGACACTCTCTGTTTCTAAACTTCTTTTTTAATGGCAAGATATTTCAATTTCATATGTTTAGCACCCTTTGAATACTTATCATTTTTAGAGAAGAACACAACTACGGTGTTATCACAATAAATTTTCAGTGACTTAGCAATACTGTTGACAATTCTAAGTCTTGAAACAAAGTTCCGCAACCATAATTCGTGAATAGTGGCCTAAAAACATGCCACAAATTGAGCTTCCATAGATGAAGCAGCGATGACAGACTGCTTCACACTCTTCCATTAGATTGCTTCTCTAGCTAAAAGAAAACAAGTAGCCAAATGTAGATTTCCATGTATTAACACATCTAGCATAATCAGAATATGAATATCCTATCACATTAGGATGATCTGTAATCCCCAGGTTTTTGCCATAGCGTGAGTTAAAAATTAAAGAATTAAAATCTTTAATGCTTCGGTTAAAAAAAAAACAGTTTAGAAATAATCACGAGAATATAAGACACTAAAAATAATTTAAAATTTGCTTTCACAAATTTTAAAGCTTAAATCTCGTTCTTAATTTGGTGTCCCAAAATAATAAATGTTTTGGTTATATATAAATTAATGTCCATTAGATATCATAATCCATTTGTTTTCTATACATTTAAGGTTTTGATTTTCATTTCTTATAATTAATTCTTTTCTAAAATTACTAGAAATTCTTTACAAGTTGTTCACCATAAATTTCAAAGCATGGGCATATTGTCATTTCTTTTAATAGAGTTTTTTTCATTACGTGGTGAATTGATATTTCTTAGGTTAACCATACTTACCTTCTTTTATGTAAAAGAAAAGTAACATGAGATTTGAAAGTTTACATCAACAAAACATCATTGTTTTCATAAAACATACACAATATTTTCAAGATCTACTTTTCTAACATAATCTCTATTACGCAACAAAAATCGTTTCTTCAAACCTTCATATTATTAACTCAAAAAGCCCAAGATAGTGCCTACAAGCTTCACGACCAGTGTTTTGAGAAGAAGTGAGTGAAGTAATCTTGAGAAGCACGATAAGTAACTTTGTCTACTTTATTTTCAAAAGTTACAGAAAAATATCTTTATTAAATATACCGGTACATGTGCACATTTCACCATTCACATGTGGTCGTTTTTAACAAATGTTATAAGTTTGAAAAATAAAAATGAGTCTGGTTTGCTAAGAAATGTAAAAACAAATAAAAACTTACTCTGTGAGTTTGTTTAGGTCTAAGGTCATAATATGTCTGTTAAAAGCTTATGAACAAAACCAACCTAGCTTAACTAAATAGAGAATAATAGATCATGCAACGTAACAAAGTAAAACTACCTTAAAACCCAAATAATGGATCTAGAGTTAAGAGTAAGAAGATAAAGTCTCATGTTAAATCAGTGAGCTGTGTGAAGTCATTGTGTTGAGTTATTTCTATACGTGTTTTGATGCAAGTATCTGCTATGAAATGGTTAATGGTGAGACAAAGTAAGTTTGATTGTTGTTCTATAAGCGTGTTGGAGACCGTGGCCTAGTTTTGCCCTTGGGTTGGAATAGTGGTAGACTTTAAGTAAGTATGAGGGGTATAGGTTGATGCACAACTTTAGTCATGGTTCAAAGTTGAGCCCTCGACATATCCTGTGACTGAAACTAAGGAAAGTCGTGGATAAGATAAAATTTAGTGTTTGGAGCATAGCTTCTATCGCAACTCAAGTCAGGCCATCGATGCACCTGTGATCAATACTGTGACTGTTTATAGATGCACGCGATCCCCAGTTTGCCAGGATGTGACTTGGTTTTCTAGTCGCGATGTACCCTGCGACTCTTCTTAAGCTACCTTCGACCCAACCTATGTAGTAAGCAATAAGAACCACATAAGTTAATAAGTTTATAAGAGTTCTTTTTCAATTATATTTATAGTAATGTATGCTTGTTTTTCTATAGGAACCATAAACAAGATTCAAAGTTTCCCACAGACTACTACGATCTCTAAGCAGGATGCACAGACGAGTAACTTGAATCTTATGAGGTTGTTGTGGTTATAATATAGTTGCACTTGTCTCTATATGAACACAACTGGTTATGTATTGGGATGGGAATGACGTGTACTGTATGGTGCTTGGATGATGACAAGCTTTAATATTGAAGTGATGACTAATTGCCTGTTATTGTTATGTAATGAATATTGATGGTTATTTGAACATTGTATGATCACTAATAATTTGATCTAAGTCTTATTCAACCCTTAATCTAAAATGGACATGCACTGCATGATACATACTGCATTAGCATGATACCTATGTCACGTATTGATATTTCGATTCTATGGTAATGTCTTATCACACCAGGAAATCTGGGTAGGGTTACCATGGGTTGTTAGCCCTACGGGAACTAAGCAGGCACTGAAGGATGTTGCCTAAGTTAGAGTTGGCTTTAGGGTGTTAATAGTTAGTGGAGTTTCTAAGGTTCTAAGGTGAAGTTGAGACTATATTGCATATGTATATAAGTATGTTCATATAAAATTCTAAGTAAAATTTGGAAAACTTCTCATTCCTTAGTTCTCAATCTCTGTTGGATATGGATTACTTGAGTTGGTCCTTCAACCCCTAAGAGAGGGCGAAAATCTCTAATAATTTGGATTCTGGTCATCCAAACTTTGCATTCCATATGGTTAAGTGTTGCATTGCATATGGATGAAACTAAACTTGTTTGGCAATTGTTTGAAGTGTGGTCTAATCATGTTATCTCACTGAGATGTGGTTCGCTCATGCTTTTATAGACTTATGTGCTTTCAAAGATCTATAGATTTGATCCATGCTAGAAGCAAAGGGACGTAGTAGGCATCGAGGGAGAAAATAAGGCTTGAGCGAGAGTTGAAGATAATACATTTTCTATAGGTTATCCCATATATGTTTCTTGTACGTTTGTAAGATTATGGTTGGGAGCTTTTGTAAAAAGGACTTGTTATATGGAACTTTTATGTATGTGAAGTTCTTATCTTGACAACCTCATGATCCTGTTTTAGTTGTCCACACACAGAGCATCCTATTAGTTTGATGCCCATAGAATTTTCTCGAAGGCCCTAGTTGGCTTATGTGAATATTGTGATTTCTAAATTGTTGTAAAAAGGGGTATCGATCCTGCTAGAGTGCCTCATGGGTGTGGGACATTATCGAATCTCTTATAAGTGAGCATGTAATCTTTTGTTCCCTACTAATGATCCAATCTTGGATTACTTTGATATTTGCCCAATAACCCAATAGCAAAACAAATGACTGGTTTCGCATAAGTTTGACCATACATCAAGCTACTAACAATAGAAGCAAATGGAATTCATTCCATTTCCTTGCATTCCAATTCATTTTTTAGGCATTGCATAAGGTTCAATTTATCTCCTTTCTAAATTAGAACAACAATTGAAGAACAACTTTTCATCTTAAATTTTTCTAAAACTTTGTTAATATTTGCTTTCTGATACAATCCTAACAATCCTTGTGATTTGTCATGGAATATTTCAATTGCTATCACATAGGATGCCTCATTAGTAGCAAGCAAAATACAATCAACATGTAGGATCAAAATTATAAACTTGCTCCCAGCGACCTTTAAATATACATATTGATCAACAATGTTTTCCTTAAATCCAAAGGAAATGATGGTATTATTGAACTTGAGATACCACTGTTGAGAAGCTTATTTAAGCTCGTATATTGATTTATTAAGTTTACACATTATGTGCTCTTTTTCTTGAACAAAAAACCTTTAGGTTAGTCCATGTAAACTTCTTCATCTAAATTACCATTCAGAAAAGGCAGTTTTCACATCCATTTGATGAAGCTCTAAGTCATAATGAGCCACCAATGCCATGATAGTCTTAAATGAGTCTTTTTTAGAAATTGTAGAAAAGGTCTCTTTGTAGTCAACATCGTCTTTTTGAGTAAAACCATTGGTAATAGGTCTAGCTTTATGTTGTTCGATATTGCCATTAGAGCCGCTTTGTCTTAAAGACCCATTCACACCCAACTCTCTTACATCCTTTAGGCAATTCAATGAGATCCCAGACTTCATTGTAGTCCATTGATTTTAGCTCTTCTTTCATGATGTTTAACCATTTGTTAGAATTATTGCTTTTCATGGCTTATGAAAATGAAATTGGATCATCAATTATTCTTAAGTTGAATTCTGACTATTGTAGATAAACATGTAATCGTTAAAGATAGCAGATCTTCTTTGCCTTTTAGATCTTCTTAATGACATCTCCTGTAGTTCATCCACTATGTGTTATTAGCTATAACTTCATTATAGGGAGTTCATCATTTATTTGTTGTTCTTGAGTATTGTTAAAATGTTCAACAACTGTAGGAACAATAAGTTGAGAAGAAGCTTGAGGTAAAGGAATCTCTACCCTAATTTCTTGAATTTCCCATTTATGTGGCTCTACACTCCCATTGATCTCACCGTTCTCAATGAATTGTGCATTTCTAGTTTCAACGATTGTTATACTATAAAGTCTAAACCCTTTTGATTTTTCTGGGTAGCCAATGAAAAACTCACTAGTTATTCTTAAATCTAGTTTCCTTTCATGTGAATTATAAATTCTAATCTTTGCTGGGCAACCCTAAAGAGGCAAGTAACTCAAACTAGGTTTCCTTCCTCTCTAAGGTTCAAAAGAAGTCTTTGGAACTGCCTTGCTAGGAATCTTATTCAATAAGTACATGGCAGTTTTCAAAGTATACATCCACAACGACAGGGGTAAAGAAGAATAACTTAACATACTTCTAACCATATCCATTAATGTATAATTACACCTTTGTGCTACAACATTCTGTTTTGGTGTATTTGGCATTATGTATTGAGCACATATCCCATGCCTTTCAAGGAATTTAGCAAATGGACCAGGATGCTGTCCTTTCTCATCATACCTTCCATAATATTCACCACTGCCATCAAATATGATTATTTTCACTTTTCTATCTAATTATCTCTTAACCATAGCGATAAATATCTCTAAAGCATTTATTGATCGAGATTTTTCATGCAACAAATGGACATATCCATATTGTGAGAAATCATCAATGAAAGTAATAAAATTATTTTCTCCACCAAAAGATGGAGCATCAAAAGACCTTCATATGTCAGTGTGTATAATTTTAAGGAGCTCTATGCTTCTTGTTGCCTTTTTCTTAAATGTATGTTTTGTGTGCTTTCCCTTGATACAATCCACGCAAATACCAAGATCAGTAAAATCCAAATCAGGATGGATTTCACTTCTTGCTAATCTTTGTAAATATCTTTAGATCTATGTCCTAAACATCTATGCCACAAGTAAGCTAAACTTTCATTCACTAAACCATGTTTTGTACCAACATGGTGATGCAAGGTCATGAGATTCTCAACAAAGATATCATCAGGCTTTAATTTATATAAACCATCACAAAGAACAACAAAACCAATCAAATGATTATGCTTAAAAAACTAAAACACCATTTCAATACTTGAAAGAATATCCGACTATATCAAGTTTTGATAAAGAAATCAATTTACGAGAAATAAAAGGAACATAAAGAGTTTAAAAAAGATCTAAATGATGTCAAGTGTCTAAAATCAATCAATAAGTCCTGATGGCTTCAGCTGGAGCTTTGACTCAATTTCCCATAAAACACAAAATTTTCATTTGCCTTTATGGTTTGGGTCATAAGGAATCTCTGCATCGTATTAGAAACATGAGTGGTACAGCCCGAATCAATCTACTAATTATTATAAGGAACTTCTACCAAATTTGATTCGAAACATATATATGAAAGCACAAGGCTTATCTTTACTTTTGAACCATGCCTTACGTTTTTAGCAATCTTTCTTATAGTGTCTAGGCTTTCCACAGAAAGGACATACATCCTTCTTTTGCTCCTTCTTATAAATTTGGGTAGATGACTCATTGATCTTCAACAGTCCTTTATTGACCTTTTGATTCTTCTTCATTGGTTTCTTTTTAACTCCTGATTGACCTATATGATTAAAAGTAAGTTTCTTGTTTCTTCAGCCTTGCTTCCTCTTGAATTAGCAAAGTTTGCAATTTTGTTACATTCCATTTATCTGTGATTATATTATAATTTATTTGGAAATGGACCATATCGAAGAGGCAAAGAATTCATAATGAAGGTTACAAGAAATCTTTCCAAAAACTTCATCCTCATAGATCCCAGTTTTGCTGCTATATTGATAATTTCAGTGAGGTGTTCATGCATGGTACATGAACCATCAAACTTTATAATAGTTAATGTACCCATTAATGTCTCAACAATTGACTTATTAGAAGTGTTGGGACATATTTTTCACAGATTCCATAGAGTCCTTTGCACTATTAGTTTTCGAACTCGTTGACTTGATGTTGTCTACTATTGTCATTCACAAAAACATTAGACTCGTCCTTTTTGATCTTTTCCAAGCATCATGGAAAGATTGTTGTTCATTACTGCTGCTATCGGTAATAGCAGTAGGCTTATCATGCAAGAGTGCCAAATCAAGATTCAAAACACCTAAGTGAAACTGAACTTGTTCAGACCACACAGTAAAGTTAAGCCCATTAAACTTCATAATAGACATAGCTTACAAATGAAAGGAAACAAGGACAGATGCTACAAATATATAAAGTGCTCATACATTAATGTTTTGAGTCATAATATAGATTCAAATAATATTCACATAAACATAAATATGCATTGAAGTTGTCCTTTGGGTGATTTAACAATGCATAACAACAAACATAATTGATGCGATATCATTATTTTGAATTGTCCTCTGGTGGGTCTAACAATGCATAACAGCAAACATAATTGATGCCGTATCATTATATTGAATTACACATGATTGGTAATTAAATATATATCAATTAGACATGCTTGCAATCTTTGGATGTACTAAACATATCTAATCAAATACGACAATTAACTACTTTTATGTTCATGATAATAAAATAACTAATCAACCTGCACTTCAATATACCTATTATAAAGAAATAAGTATCATTATATCATCTCACTGATAGCATCACATAATTATGGGTATTGAATTTTATTTTATTTCACATCCATACAATCATTCTAATTTGGCCGCTTTGGTGATTAACAAATCATTTATAATATAGAAATTAAATCAAATAATTGCAATCCTTATTATTTCAAACATACATATACAATTATTTTCTGCCATCAATTCATCTTTGTCAGTTAAATCTAATGAAAAATAACGCCCATCCTGTTTCAGCATATGGCCTAGAAAATTAATGTTTCGAAGTTCCATAGCCATTGGATTATTTCCATGTCATGAAACAGTTCCAATACTTTTCATAACGTTGGGCAATATAATGTCATTGAATTGTTACGCAACTTTGATATTATCTTTAAGCATACTTTGACAATAAATACAACCGTCAAACTATGGTCAAAACAGCATAATTTCGCAGTTTTATACATCATTAATGTCAATGGAATATTGTTGGAATATATAAAATGGTTGTCACTGATAACACATTTTAATTGCAAATGCAGAAAATTTTACCAAATGCTTGATATAATATGCGCGGAACATTCATAATACATAAACGAATATTAACAATCATAATTGAAAAATCATGAGTTCTTTAACCGTGCTCTGATACCACATATTATTGAAATTCATGTCCATACAATTTAAAACCTTCATTCTCAATTATGATTCAATAACCAAGATCTTGAGCAATATGATTTTCATAATACAAGGATAGGGAAAGAACATATCTTGATCCATGATGTAGAAATGGATTAGGATCACAAATAAAATAGGTTTCTCTCTAATAGCCCTACTTTTCCTTACAGAGATTTGATGGAGACTGTTTCTATAATATTAATTGGTAGAGAGGGATCCTATTTATATATTTTCACTTTTAATATGGTACATCCATCAAGTACCCAAATAGATGGTTGAGATTTGTCCCACTATTCCAATTAGGAATTAATAGTTATTATATTATTAATAACTTAAACTAAAATACAATCACATAATGCCTTATACTCTAACAAGAGAGAGAGAATCAATTAAAAGTTTTTAAATAATTCTTTAAGATAATCTAAACATAATGTGTTATAATTTTAAAATTAGAATTTAATATGTTCAAATACAAATGTTATTTGCTTTTATTAATAAAAAAGGAAAATTAGAACACATGAACTAGTTATAAACTTATGTAGTGCAACTAAGATATTTTAAATTTTTGAATCTTAATGATTTTCTTAAATGATATTAAAATAATATATTATAAGATGGATAATTTCTTTAATAAAAATTATAAATTTGAAAGATCATCCTATAATTAAAGAAATTAATATATCATATATAATGCTATCTGAATTTAATTTTTATAGAATTTTTAGAATAAAAAACTAATCAGCTTATTTTGTTAAAGGAATTAATGCACTGCAAGTATCCACCAGATCCCAAAAAACAAAAAAGAACTTAACACGCACAGAAACATGCAAAGCCACAATGCTGGAAAGATATCTGTATGGATATTTTTTTTTTTGGCCCAGATATCTGTATGGATTTAATGCATTGTTTCTCATGCATCCTTTGCTGCATTTTAAAAAGGCAGTATGTATACTGTCACCGTTCTTGGCCAGTCAAAGCTTTGTTTAAGGGATAAACGAGATTACTATTGTATCTTACAAGATAAACTCTTGTTATGTTTTCTGTATTCATTACTTTAACTTTATTTTTTCCTTTTTTTTGGTCATTACAATGGAAAGGAGGGACTTGAATTTGGTATCTTTCAATTGAGAAATCAAAAGAGATATATTAAACTATAATGCTATTGACGTATGTATGCTATTACTTATTTCTTGTAAAGAGACCCGTACGTGTTATGTGATATGTTAATATTTGTTTATCTTTTCACTTTTTCTTGATAGCGAGTTGAGGAGTTAGCCTTTTCTTTGCTGACCTGAATTATAGGTAAATAATGATGGAAGCTGTTAATTGGGGATTACAAAACGAGAGCTCTACTTTGTTTGGGAGAATTTAACCTTTGTACAAGTTTGCTTTACACATTTAAGATGTTATGTAAATTGGCTTTTGTGGTTTGTAAATACTAAGGTGCATGCAATTAAAAAATGCAGGTAGTGTCCCTTCTGGAAGCATCTTCAAATGTTGATTTTTTTAATCAATGTGATGGACCTATAAGTTATGATGGTTAAATAGGCAATTGTATTCAGTAGGTGAATATACCATGTAAATGATGCACAATATTTGGACTAGTTATCCTTATCGTTATAATTAAAGGATGACATGATTCCTTGATCTTCCGGTACGTATTATATAAGTTAATAGATAGGTCTAGGTGATACCTAGAAGGTTGATCATTACACAATACTAAAGGTAATAATCAAACTTTTTAAGTAAAAGCTACTTCTTCTATATATATATATATATATATATATATATATATATTTTACTCCATTCGACTGCTTTATTGTATCGGCTAACTTTAACTCAAAATAAAAATAGTAAGATAGAATTGTAATACGATGGACAATATGAAAGGGAAAATAATAAGAGAAAAATGAAAGAGAATAGAACTAAAATAAACTTCCAAAAAAAAAAAAAAAAAAGCAGTCCAAGAAACTGAGAAAGAAAATAAGTTGAGATATAATTTCATTAAATTTGATTTCTCAAGCAAAACAACATCCAATGTCAATATTCACTACAAAAGAAAATAGGGGAAATGCTGTGAATGGTACTTGCATTTTAACAAAATATGCAATTAGGTATTTGAACTTTAAAATTAATTAATCCACTACTTAAACTTTGAAATTAACTTATTTAATATCTAAAAGAACTTTTTGTATACACCAATATCACCTTAGTCACATTAGTTAAAAACGCAATGTAGGATGATGAATGTACTATTGGTGTATATGAAAAATTCTTTCGAATACCAAATTAGTTAATTTCAAAGTTTAAGAATCTAATTATATATTTTTTTCAATGTTCAAATATACCATTCGTGATATTAACCCAAGAAAATAATAGACACAAATTTGAATATGAAATACTAAAAAAAAAAAAAAAAGAAAAATCAACTAATGAAAGAAAATTAAAAGTACCAATGTAAAAGGCTACCTGAATTCATTCAAGGAGAGCCGTACCTTTAGATTTATAGTACATACATATATATTTTCCATACAGTACTAAATTATATTAACATTAATATTAAGTAATCATAATACTTTACCGTTTAATGAAATTGTTGGGATTACGTCCAATGTTAATCAACACATTAACAAACATCTGGGGACTTCTTTATAAATGCAACGTTTTTCACCTAAAAAAAAAAATCGAATACCATTGTTTTTAAGAAGAATGGAATACGAAGGCATATATGAAGCTTTTGCACAAAAAAAAAAAGGGAAAAAATGGTACTTATTTCATCTTCATTTTCAAATCAACATTGTAAAGTGAATTTGGAAACAATGATGACATGCTAATAGCTAATATTAAGATATGGGATAAAAGGTAAATTATGTTATATGCTACAATTTATTCAAGATTTTTCTAAAAATTAGATATGAATTACATAAAAAGAGAAAAAAAAAATAATATCGATCATCGAAATTGGGCCTATATTTGATCATTTAATTAACACACGAGGAGAGAGAGAGAGAGAGAGAGAGAGAGAGGGACTAAGAAAGGGATGGAGAGAACTATATAAGTTTGAACAAATTGAAAATGTAGAGAAAGGTGAATTAGGAGATTCCGTTAAATATCCAAAACACAAATATTAACATTTTTTTATTTATATATACTGTCATTTTTCACTTTAAAAGGCATATTATAATCAATAAAGTGTTCGGTTGCCAACTATAACACCCATAGGCTAACCTTAAAAGAAATTATTTATGTCAAAAATTTATTATCCACTTTTAAATTATGAAATCGTTTAGTTAGATTTTGAAAACAACGGAATTTAGTAGCGGTAAAATAAACTTTATAAAAACATTTTATATTCTACTCTCATGAGTAGATAAACTCTTTTAAACAAAACCATAAGCTACTCTCTTGAGTAGCCCAACCTTTATAAAAACATCATACCATCAGGTATCTCAATAGATAATATCTATTCATGATGTTAAAAAAAGCTTTAAAGATTGAATTGCAAAACATAGACTCCAAAATCAGGCCCTTAAAAGAAAAATATAAGTTCAAAAGACATAAATCCAATTCTCCTATAGAATAAAAACAAATTAAAACAAATATAGCGATCCTAATCAACTTCATTTTTCAAAACTCCTCCAGAGTCGTCTCATGCCTAAGACTGTTGTCATCATCCAATTAATACTTGGAAAGAAAATAACAATGAGCCAAAGCCCAATACAACAATAACCTAAGCACACACGAAATAAGACACAAGTTTAATATAATGTAATGCAACATCAAATAGTTTATATCTTTAATTATGTGAAAAAATCAACACTGGAGCACTCACACTCCAATAACACGCCAATGAGAATCTAATGGCCCTTGAGTAGCAGCAACTACTCAGGAAGTTGATATAAGCAGCCCGTATACTTATATCTCTTATATAATATACCCAAAAAAAGAAAATAGCTTCTTTTAGGGTTTACAGCCGTTACACATTTTTGCTCATCTTAGTTTATAATATAATATGACTCAATTGGTCCCATAAATGTAAGCCATGCTATATTACTTCTTTTTGAGCCTAAGTAGATGTCATCCTGATACTGTTTGTCGTATCAGCTATTGCTAAGCCACTTATGGATTATCATTGCATCAATATAAGTAGGTGGCCTAAGCGCCTAATTACTGTGTTGGCATTACTAGTAAGTTTGACGCTGCCCAGAATGGATTCAATGACACAAGCATAAGAAAAAATCAATTATTAGCCATTTTTAAGTTTTAATTAATTCAGGATGCCCATCTTAACACATAGCACACAAGTTGCTGCATACCTTATTTGACGTCTGCAATCCAAACGGAATCAAAGGATAGATCAGCTATCTATTTATTTGTTCCTATAATTAAACTCATATAAGAAATTAAATTAATTATCCATTTACATCAAACTCATTTTAAAAACTTATTTGGTCATACACTAAGTAGGAACTCTATCATGGCTGTAAAAATTACCACACCAAGATACAGAAAATTATTCTTAGCAATTTATTAAATAATTTATTAGCTTGTAGAAAATATTCATTTTTTCTTAGCAATCACACATTTGGAACAACTTAATTCTCTTATTAATCATAACCTAGTCTTATCATATTACAATTAGATTTAAGCCAATTACAAGTTATATTACTTAATATAGCCAAGTTGATTAGACTTAATCATGTGATTTAGTTTCTTAGTTGTATAGGTTTATTAACTAGTCCTCTATATATTCATAATCCATATATTAAACCTAGTTTAGTTACTAAGTCATATTCATTTATTCCATTAAGATAATATTATATATATGTGCTATAGGATTCTAATTAATTAGTTTGTTCTAGCTTATTAAGGTTCATTAAGCCATGTTGACTTAGGTTTATTAGGTAAATCCATTTTATGCTTAAAACTCATGTTAACTTAATTTAGTTACTAAGTCTATCAACATACCCTTTATAATTCAAAGTCTACTTAGATTACACATATGCTTGGATCATTCCTATTTATACATGTACCAACATATCATATAATTTATTATTTATCTATTTCATGTCATCTTTCTTTCTTTTCTTTTCTTTTTTCTTTTTGTATGAATGGTACTAGGGAATGGATCAAGCCTGTGATGCGGGCTGCGATCCTCATCACTGGACTCATCACGCTTGTGATCATGGAAAAAAAAAACGTGAACAGAGGAGATCACGCCCCTCATCACAACAGTAGTCTAGACCATTATATTTGAAGATCCATGATTAGTGGAGATTACAGTCTTCATTACGCTCGTGATCACCCTATAATTTCATTTTCACTTGTATCATGGGTTGTATCACGTTTATGATGCACAGGGTATCAAAGTTACATTTTTCCTTTGCTTTTTTACCTAATTTTAACAACTTATAAACATCATACTTCAACAAAAACACTATAAAATCAGCATACAAACTTATTCGCATAACTTATAATGCTCCTATACATATTTCTATGTCATATTCCCTTAAATCATTTTATCGAACTCTTGGAATACACATGCCTATACATATATAAGTTTTAACAAAGATCTTTATTTATCTTTTGTCTATCAATATTATTATAATTTCTACATATATTTAGCTCTAATTAAAATAAAAGAAAACATCAAAACTTACATATTAAGCCAATGAACTACTTCATCTTCTCTACTACTACTACTTCTCTTAAGTTGATGTAGTTTCTTCATTCTTAATTTCTACTTCAATCTTGTTTTCTATCTTTATTTTCTCCTTGAATTTTGAATTGCTTGAGAGAAAAAGAAGAGAAAATGAAGAAGAAGAGAAGAGGAAAAAGAAAGCATAGAGAAGAAGGAAGGGCAACGAAAGAAAAAGGAAAAGGAAAAGGAAATGGAAATGGAAAATCAAAGAAGAAGATATTTAAGGATAATTATGGGTAAAGGTTTTGATGTAAACTTTTCAGATGATTATCTTAAGTATAAAAAATAATTAGAAAGTAATTTGATAATTTATATAATAGAAATTAATATCTTGAATTACAAATCTAGTTTAGGAATTCAATTTATAAGAAATTGATATTTAGTCTATGTTTGGACATAAAACTGATATTTTTAAACAAACAGATGAATTTAAAATTTATAAGGATTAAAGAATTGAAATTTAAACCTAACTTTTAGGGTTTAAGAATTTACTAAATATTTAAATTGCTTGTTTAGGGGTTCAGAGATTTGAAATTTAAGAAAAAAGAGTTCAAATGAATGATTGGGAAGAATTGTATAATTTGATTCATTGAAAAAGGTCATTAAGGTGAATAGATGATTTAAAAGAATATTTGGAATCTCAAATTTCAATTTAAATCTATTTACTAATTTATATGAATTTATCTGACCATATTCTATAATTTACTTTACTTAATTTAATTAAACTATTTAAATCAAATTTCTAAACTAATCAAATCCTAGTTCAAAAGTAACTACCAATTGTACTATTCAATCATAACATTTCTAATTTAGGTTGGACAAAATTTTGGGGCATTTCAATAAACAAAATATTGGTTTGGGGCTCAAAGATCACAATTTCAATTCTCTTGTACTAAGATCTCGAATTTGATGCTTCTATTGATCCTCCTATTCTTCCATACTGCAGGATCCAATTGGATTCCTAATTTCTCATATTTGTCCCTTCCATTGTACCACTGATTTCTTATGCTTAATATAAACACAAGGAGAAGATAGGAAAGAAGATTCTCTCCATTTTTTACTATATAAAACCCTAATTTCAAAATTGTTTCTGTTTGTTATTCTTCTTTGTAAAAAGTAAAATGATTCATGCCTATAAGAAGTAATTCAAGAAAAATGAATAAAAAGAATTCTCTATAAATTATATACATAAAAAATAAAACGAAGAGATAAATAAATTTATTAAAGAGTTAGAAAGAAATAAATCAATGATTCCTTTAAAAAAGAAAGAAAGTTTAAACTTCAAATATCCTTATCTTGACTACTTCAATAATTGAATTAGTGTTGTGAAATTGTTGCACAGTCTCTAATGGAAAAACTAGATCTCATTCTACTGTGCATGGAGTGAATCTGATTGAGTAGCAATTTTACAAATAATATCGTCGTCATTTGGAGGAGACCCAGAATAGAACGACCTTCTACAAATGCCTAAATAATTGTAGACTTGGGAGACTAGGTAGCATGTGATCAAAGGAGTAGAAATTCATGATTACAATAATTAAAAAGAGAATATAGGTCCATTACAATTTCAATTATTATTGCTTGATCATTTGAAGCTATTCAATTTGAAATATAAATGAGACAATAAATATGGTGTAATTGGAGAGAAAAGCGGAGAGATATTTAAGGGAGGTATGTGATTACCTTAATGAATGTTTGTTATTTCAAAATGAATTTGGAATGAAATCTTAATTTCATGTTCCATTCTCAATGTTAGAAGCCAGAATTGGGATTCGTGGAATTCTAGCTTCGAGGGGAATTCGATTTCATATTTGAAAAAGGGAATCATGATTTTATTCTGTACTAATTAATGTTAATTATTTAAATTATTTTTTTATTTAACAACCTATATATTATTCATAATTATTATGAAGGGTATCTTTTGTAAATAAACAATTCATTTAGTTTCCCTCCATTCTATGGATGTACTCAAACATACAAAGGGATTTTACATTCTTTTACTTATTCCACTTCATTTCATTCCATTTCTTAGATTCGAAACCATTCTATGACAAACGATTTCAATATTAAATGTAACATAAATATCTATCCTATTTGTCGTATTTACTTAATGCAATATTATTAAACTAAATTTTAACAACAGATGTTTTAATAGATTTCTTTATGATTTTTTTTTGGTATTTGATGAAGATAAGAAAAAGACATCAAGCTAAACTTTAGCTGCTTGAATAATATAGATAATAAAAACAGGCCTTTTAAGCTTAAATATAATAGATGATAGTGGTGGTTAGAGTGAATTATTTAACAAAATTTACAAGTTATAAATGTGTAAATGATTAATCTTTTATGACTTAATATATATATAATATATATATATATATGATAGTAGATGATGATGAGTGATGGAAAGAGTAATTTGACTAGGAAAAGAAAAAAAATTGTAAATTATAGAAGTGAAGATGAATATTCCTTTCTCACTTAAATATAATAATAAATACCTTGTCATATCACACTTCATTTAAATAATTTTATCATAATTTTTTTTAAACAGTATCAATAAATCAACCTTTTTGTAACTTTAATGCTACCTATATAAAATTATTATTGTACTTGAATATTTTAAATTGGTGATCCTGTCACAACATAGGGAATAGTGTGTATTTTTGAGATTCTACTCCCATAGCATAGGGTAAAGTAGTAGTATGAGGTCTTCATATCTCGTGCCCACTTTAAAACTTGTATTCTCTAATATGTAGAACGTATACGAAATATCCCTAAATTTTAACTAAGACTGAATTGGAATAATTATAATTAACATGGAATTATAGGTGAATTTAAATATTTAATTTAAAAAAAGGATCTTATGTTAAATGACATGTTACTTAATTATAAATATCAATTTACATTAACATGAATTAATTTTATTAATAAATATCAACTTTAAATAATTATAACTCAGTAAATATTTAAAGTGTCAAGTACAACAACTGCATGTAATCGAATAGAATTATAAATTGTTGAACTTTATGTTAACGAATGATTTTGATGAGAATAATTATTACACAATTAATTATTTAAATATCTTTAATTGTTTAAATACTTAAAATATATATATATATTATATGTTTTGTATTTGTTTTGCTGTTGTTTAAGTTTTAACAGAATAAAAGTTGAAGAAAAGTCAAGATAAAGCTATTGAGTCTAGTGGAAGAAAGGGGGAGACACTATTCATTAGATAAAGACAAAAGACTAATTTTGGGCAAAACTTATAAAGTCAAGTGTTGAAGTTTTGGGCAAAACTATGAAGTCAAGAGCTGGAGTTTTAGGCAAAATCGTAAAGTCAAGAGCTAGAGTTTTAGGCAAAATTTATAAAGTAAAGGACTGAAGTTTAGGCCTTGACCTCAGACCTCGACTTCATAAAGTTTACCTTTGACTTCAGAAAATTTGCACTCGGCATTTTTTTTGGGCTCGACCTGTTCTTAAGCATGACAGTAAAAGTTTTTTTTAATTATTTATTATTTAATAATATAATAATATTAGTAAAAGGGAAAAAAAAAAGAGCTATTAAAATATATTTAATGCATGTGTCAGACACATTTAATGTTCTTTCAATGCTTTTGAATTATTAAAACTTTAAGTACATTTAACAAAAGTAAGGGTTGTTAGATTTTTTTTTTTTTTTTTTTTTTATAACGGGTAAATTTCTTATCAGAGTTATAAATAGACTTTTTCTCTTCTCTTTGAAAGAAAATGAAAAGAAAATGAAATATATTAGAATTTTTGAACCATAATAAAAACGAAAACAACATTCTGTAAAGTTTTTTTTTACTTGTGTTTTTGTTCACATTCTTGTTAATTTGTAAAATTTTTTTAAGAGAACAATTAGTGTTTTGTTTCGAAATTTGCTGATACACTCTAAACGAGAGTTTTTGAGTATTGTTTAAGATTTACAAAAGTTGATTATCTGCTCATTTAAGGAGCTCGGTTTGTAAAAGGAATTTGTAAAATTTCTAAAGTATTTTCTGTTGTAATCTGTTCAAGTAAAAGCATTTCTTTGTAAAGGAAATTTGTATATTTCCTGAAGAGCTTTTAGTTTGTAAATTTTGCTCATATAGGAGCTTTCTAAGAAAAGTCCTCAGTGGAGGCAAAGTGAAGTCTTCGTGTGAGGCATTAAGAAAAGTCCTTGTAGAGGCAAAGGAAGTCTTTCGTGGAAGGCAAAGAGAAGTCCTTAGTAGGAGGCATTTGAAGTCTGGTCTGGAGTTATCAGCATCGTCCTAATTGCGATTAGGCGGAAGTCCTTTGTTGAAGGCAAAGAGAAGTCCTCAGTTGGAGGCATTTGAAGTCTGATTTGGAGTTACCAGCATCATTTTAATTGCGATTAGGCGGGAAGTCCTTCGTGGAAGGTAAAGAGAAGTCTGGTTGTGTGTTACCAGCATAACACTTGATTTATCAAGTGGAAGTCTTTGTGAAAAGCAATTGTGAAAGTCCTATTGTGATAGGCTTTGTTGTAATTCCTCGTCTAAGAGGTGTATTGATTTTAGAATAATCAATATAGTGATAAAAGTCCTCTTTGAGGCATTTGCACCATGGAGAGTAGGCAATAGGCCGAACTCCACGTTAAATCCTTGTGTTGCTTCTCTTTATCTCTCTTGTGCTTCTTTATCTCTGCTTATTTGTTAATCAATTTTAATTAATTTATTTCGCTGCATTTGTTTATTTAAGCTAACTCTTGTCTTATCTTATTTAATTAATCTGGTTTGATAAAACTAAAAAATTTGTAATACTTAATTGCCCCCCTCCCAAAGTATTCCTTGTGTTTAAGTTAATTAAATTAGAAACAACAGTATAGTTGACAAGTTGAGAGTATTTTAGTAATTAACTATTTTCACATACATAAACCTTGATTATTTCTCTCCTCTCTCATTTTTTCGTCAATAAGTTCCCTAGACATTCTCCACTATTTTTATCTTCTTCTACATGCTACTCTCTCAAAGCTTCTCTTACAAGTTTGTCAATTAATCTTCTTCTACAAGTTACATTTTTCTCTCTAAAAACTTAAACACAAAAAATATTATTCTCTCTAGAAATCCACACCTAATCTAAAAAAAAAGGAAAAATAATTGTACAACAAGATGAGTATGGGAAAGCGTAGAAGCATCAATACTTGCATGCAGTATGTTGTAGTAATAGTTTGGGTTTTGGTTATTAATACAACTATAACATTATTGTTGTGATTTAATGATTGATTATGTTTTTATATGTGATCTTGGGTTTAGATCAATGTTTACATGTTAAAAAATGAGTTTGATATAATTGTATGATTACATACTGATTTTTTAATTCGATTTGTTAATCGCATGCAATGATTGTGTTAATTTGGTTAATTAAATTATAAATTTGGATTGAAACAATAATATGATGAAAATATATATTTTGTATGCATTTTGATGTTGATTTAATATTGAAATTTATAATTATATGTATATAACATGTATATGTTGAATTATGTAAAATAATATGTGTATTTGTGATATAGAATAGTGTTTAATTTATAATGATATGAGAGTTGAAATTGATTTGTATTTAAGTTTAGGTTTCCAAAACTTTTTTAGAAAATAGTTTGAATATTCATGAAGATCTTGAAACCTTCAACCTCATATTCAAAATGTTCTTCGTGAAAATTCAAGCTAGATCTTTAATTTAAGCCAAATTCAACTTAAAATGTGTTTTTCATTGATTTTTTAATTTTGATTATTTGTGAGAGTTTATAACTTATAGATTAACATGTAATCAACAAGAAATCAATATTATAGACATAAAGTTTCAGATTTAGCATTAAAATTTGAGTCAAAGTTAGTTTGAATTTGTAAAACTTGCTTTGATATTTTTAAATGAACCTTACTTGTGAAACTTGTTTGTGACCTTTAATTCTATAAAAATTTAGAAATAAATATAATTAGATGTAATGATATTAATAATAAGTTAATTTACGAAATAATAAGTAAATAAAGAAATACAAATAAAATGAAAATGGTTTGGTTTATGTGAATCGAATTGATTCACAATTGAACCAACTCCAAGCATTTAAGGGGCCGGTTTACTCCACTTTCTTCACCCTTTGGAATGGTCCAATGTCAATAAATTAATTAAATAAATTTAACTAAATAAAATAAAAAAGAGAGAAAAGAACTTGAACTAGTTGAAAACTAAACCGATTCAATAAAAAGTATATAAACTGGTTTTCACCTAATCTCTTGGAATCGATTTATGAAATGAAATTTGATAGTTAATTAGACTTATAATTATCTTTATTTACTTTAAAATAAGTAAGTAAAGGGTAATTAACCGTTTAATATAAAATAACTTGGTTAAGTGAATTGAAATGGAGAATTAATAAGAGTTTTATCTTTCTTTCTCTAGTTTTACATTCCCATGACATTAATTCTTCAGTAAACAAGTATCTTCTATATCAAGTTCTAGGTATGAAGTGATTTACATATTGCTTGTTAGGGTAGCCATGCTAAAATGAGTTAATACTTAAAGGCAGCTTAATTAATTACTTGAGTGTGCTTCCTATCGTTTAATCCAATCTAGGCAACCTCGTGTGATGCTAGCGCAATAGTTAGGCACTTTAGCCATCGTTGGTGGCTCGATGGGTAGTTGATAAGGTGAGTGGTGTTAGGGTAATGTCTATCTGGATTAGAAAGAAGTAATACAATATGGCTTACGGCTATAGACATTGATTGAGCTACACTATATTATAGACCATGGTAGGTAGGGATGAGTTTGGCTGTAATCCCTAGACAATGTTACTTAGAATTTCTTCTAGGGAATGTAGGCAAGAATTTCTTCTAGGGAATGTAGGTATTTGAGCTACCTATATCAATTTCCTTAATAGTTGTTGCTACTCAAAATCTATATATTCCGATAACATGTTATCGGAGGATGAGTGCTCCACTATTGTTTTGCTACATCTAAATTATTGATGGTTGCATTTGCATTAGAATAAGCACGTGTAATTATATTATGGGTGCTTCTGTTGGTATTGTATTGGGCTTCGACTTGCTCATTCTTTTTTAGGTTATGAAGATGAATTGATCTGGATGCTATGATTACATGAACTATGGGTTAAATATTGGCGAGAGATTGGACAAGCTGGCCGACTATGTGTTAATGAGAGATTATTTCTAATGATTTGGTTATATAATTCTATCATATACCGTTATTTACAAAAAGTTAATAAGGTTTTCTTAATCTAAAATTTGTTAGAAACTCATTTAGTTAATGTTAATCTTTACATATAACACTTAAGTATTAAACGTGCGAAACTGTTGGTGCTCTAAATTTTGTTTAGGGTGTAACAGTAAGGGATCCAAGGTGTCTGGTGCTCAACCTATTACAAATTATAAAATAATAAACAAAAAATAGATGATAATGCTTCATTTTTTATTTTACTATACATAATTTTTTCAGAAAAAAACGTAAGCTCATTTATTATGGAAAACTATAAATAAAGTACTACTTATCTAAAGCCCCTCTTTTCTTACTTTACTTTGCCTTTTTTCTAACTGATTTAAAACCCTAATCTATTATGATTTTGATATAGAAAGAGCTACATTTTACTAACTTTATACTTTAACACTGTATTTTTAAATTTTCCTTTTCATAGAATTGTTTGCAAAATGTGGGTTAAAATTTTAGTAAAAGGAATTGGGTGATAACTTTATCTTGCGTTCTCCACTTATTATTTATGGATGATGTTTTCTTCCTCTTGATGTAAGGGTATTCATTTCTCACACAAAAAAATTTTACATATCGAGAACTTTTAATTAAGAAATTACTTTTTAAATTTTTTTCCATGGGATGTTTAGAGTGAATATATAAAAACAAGGTAGTTTTTAATATTAATTTATTATATATTACTATGAACTTGAAATTTAATAAAAAATAAAAAATACATATTTCATGCAAAATTTTACAAGTTCAACAAGGAATATTATAATACAACGTATATAATACAAAATACCACAATGTAAATTTTTGGTAGAAAGTTTAGTACCCTATAGTTTAAAAGGGAAGTTACAGGTAAAACTTCATACTCTATTCACTTTATATTTGATTACTTTAACAAATTTAAAATGTTAATATGTTGATTGATTTCTTCAATCACTCAAATTATTGATACATGATGTGAATTTACTTCTAAATGTTGATGTCTTTCGTTGTAGTTTACTCTAAGAATTAGGCGAATATTACTAAAGAAACAATTCTACATGCCAAGCATTTTTGGTACCAAATGCTATCTATGTTTTCTTATTTATTTATAAAGTTGCAAACAATGATGTTGATAGAGAATATTTAGCTATAACCTATTGGGTTCTGCATCTACTTAGTGGACATGCCGGCCTACGAGAAACCCCCTCTAACACTTTTAACCCAAAAGCTCTACAGGCTCTTTGGCCCATTAAGGACCTCGAGCCCTAAAAAGAACTTGACGAGCAAGGGGCCTAGCTTAGCACTTGAGCTTTGTAAGAGACACGTCCCCATGAGGACTAAGTTCTCATACAACCCGGGTCGCGACTCCATGTATGGAGGTCCACAACAAACTACTCCATGTTCTCATCTCTTTATGGAAACAAATACCAGTGTGGTTACCCTCTATGAATGATCACAACGGCCATGTTAGGTCCAGGTTAGCTATCAGATTTAGCATATGCCACATAACCATAAAATATTTTGTGGGCCCCCATTCTAGTATGGCCACCATCTATAAATAGACCCTCACACCAAATGTATGATCCATTTTATGCAACTTAATAATATGTTGCCTACTTTTGCTTATTTATCTCAAATCTACTACTAACTTAAGTACCGAAGTAGACGCACAGGATAAATCATAATGCACCACTAATCATGTTCTGTGTACACAAGTTCACAATGCTCTCACACTCGACCCTACTCTACCGGTAAATTTAAACTTGCAACAAGTGGAACCTAAAGTTGATAGATATTTTATATTTTAATAAATGGACACTATTTCCTAACCCTAGCATCAGAGAAATTCTTTAGCAAACCATAGTCAATTTCCAGAAAATTGAACAGGTCCTTGCATTCATATGCGTGTCTACCCATTAAACATGAATGTGTGATAACTTGTTTACTAATTTTTATTGTGTGGTATGTGAGAGAAACCTTGTTAAGTAATTGTAGTTTACATTTTCATGGTCTTTTTGCTTGACAGGATTAGAGGTGGGCAAGTGGGTTAAACGGGCAAACCGGCTCGGCCCACTTTGGCCGTGGGTTAAACGGGCTAAAAAATTTTGGCCCACTTTAAAAACGGGCCAAAATTGCCTAACCCTAACCCAACCCACTTTAAACCCGTGGGTTAAACGGGTCAGCCCACTTTTTGACCCTTTTAACCCACTTACATGTTTTGTGAGTTAAATGGCCAAGTTGACCCATTTAACTTATTTATACTAATTAAATAAGATATATAAAAAAAAAAGAGTTTTATAAGGTTATATATATTAATGATTAATATCATTATTATTTTAATACTTTTTATATAAAAATAAGTTTTCTAAAATAACTTATTAGATAATATATTTCATTTAAAAAAATAATATATTTTATAAATTTTATGATGCATGTGCATCAATTTGTCATTATTTGTTATAATTAACACATAAATTTAATCTCAAGTATAAAAATCTCAAGAATAACCTTCATTAATACATATTTATCCTATAATTATTTATTTTATTTTTATAAAAGTGGGTTGGTGGGTCAACCCACTTAACCCACGGGCTAGCCCACTTTGGCCCACGGGTTAAGTGGGTTGGGCAAAACAACCCACTTTTAAACGGGCTAAAAAAAGCTGGTCCTAACTTGTTTTTAAAGTGGTTAAACGGGCTGGCCCGCTGGCCATAGCCCATTTGTCCAGCTCTAGACAGGATATATGAGATGCTTTTCCTTTTTCACAGGAGCCTATTAGAGCATCATATCCAAGTAGCACTAGCAATTTAATTTGCTACCCTGAACACAAACACAATGAAATATGATTTTAAATGGGTCTAGGTAGCAAAGTTAATAAGAATAATAAATGAATCAACCCAAAAACAACATAGTTAAATTAGTATCAGGTTTAACATTCAGACCTATTTATAAAGATGTGAACCCGTTTAATGTAAAATTATTACTATTTATTATTTGTTTTCTCATTTTACATTTCCTTTCCATGCCATATTGTTAGTCTATCACTAGCCAAGATTATGATTGATATATATATATATATATATATATATAATATGTTGTAATTAATTTATATGATATATTCTATAACTTATAAATGTATTTACATAATATAAAATTTATAAATTTTATATCTACAATCTATAGTTTAATATAGATATATAATCTATATATTAATATATATTATATTATATATCAACTATATTTTATATCACACTCATAGATAACATACTCATTTTATGTAACAAATGAATTACAACATATAAATTATATATATATATATATATTAATAACCTATAGATTTTTATATTTGTAAAAATATGTTATAGATATACACATGCATATATTTTACATATTTGTTATATATGTTATATGACATATATATATAGATTATATTATATAATATGCGAAGTACATTACCTATAATTCATACTATATGAGATATCTCCACGATCAAATTAGGTTCATAAATTGTGGACCCTTAACTGCCCTGGATTAACACGTGATAGGTCCAAGTTCATGGACTCACTGGGTCCGGGGTAGGAAGGTCAAGATGGGTCAAGACTCGTCTACATCTAAAAAATTTGAAAAAATAAAAATTCTTAAATTAAAGAAATAAATAAAAACTTTAAATATAAAATGGACCTAACAATATTCTATTTTTAGCCCATATCCTTATAATCTTATAATCTTATAATAATACTAAGAAGGATATGCAGTTATTTATAGACAAGTACATCACTATTGAGTTGAAATACAAGCAACATGAGAATAAAGTAACACTCTAAAAGATTAGAGTTTATAAAAGAAAAAGAAATCTCACACCGTTTAGAAGCGAGATTCTTCTTTTAGTAGAACTCTATATAACACATAAGACATGTTTTCAAATTGTATTTATCATATGTGTTGTTGTCAATAATGCATTAAATATTATGAATAAATAAATAATAATTTCTATTTAGAACATTGTTTAAATATTAAATATTATTTACCTTATTTAACTTTCTTATTATTTTTTATTCTATATTAATTTTATTTCTTATTTTGATAATAAAAACAACATATTTATTTTTTATTTTATTAAAGTGGACCTGGCATGGTTGGTTTAAGTTGGGTCCAAGTTTGGACCCTACCCAAAGAGATGTCTATCTTATATATACCCTTCAAATTATAAATATGCATTATATATAATTTAATCACTTATAAATGTTCTATATGTAGTTTATGTTTTAATATAGATATTTATATGATATGATATTTGCATAATCTTAATCTAACATGAAAATTATATATTTATAACCTATATCTTATGTATATGAATGTTATATATATTTGTTATAGATACCTGATGTTATCACATGATTTATATATGATATGTGTATATATTACAATAGAGAAGGGGAGATTTGAACCCCAAATCTCTTACTTGAGAGACTAGAGAAATGCCACTAGGTTATAATACAATTAGCAAATCAACTATATATTAACATATACTTCATATATATATATATTATTTGTTAAATATGATCTATATTCTATATATAATTAATAATGTATGATGCAATAAATATTTGTTCCTTGTGTTGATACGTTTGTCAATTTGTAATTTAATTACAACTGTCACGTTACTCGGCTACTTAATGTTTTACTTCCCTTACAGATGGAACAAAGAGGGAATAAGGAAAAAAAAAAAAAAAAACTACTTCGGCAATGAAAATTCTCAACCCATTTTATATGTAAACACAATCATAGGCTATATTTTCGGAAGAGTTATCTCCTTCTATTTCCTTTAATTAAGCAGCAGGAGAATAAAATATTTCTATTACAAGAATAACTATTTTACGGTTCTAACATTAATTTAGATAGAATCAATTCTGTTAATTATTTAACGGCTCACATTATATTCAACTTGTTTAAATCATTAAAATAGTTAATATTCTAATCATTATATTTATTTTAATGGTTAAATGATTGGCTGTATAGTGCTCTCTATAGGACCGTAAAGCTTCCAACCATCAAAGTTAATTTTATAATCACATTTTTTTTCTTGGGGACTAATGTAATGTTTGGTACCTAAATTTTCATGAAATGTACAACTAAATAATTGAATTTTAAATTGTTTCTTATATGTGTTTATATTACTTTAACTAACATAATTAATTTTGTCTATGGAGTTAGCACTCCTAGCAAATGAGGAAGTGATATATGCCAAGCCAATAAAATAACTAGATATATGAACTTATCAGCTCCAAGATCTTATAGCCAAAATTAACCATATGGAAACAAATCAGGATAAGCACATTATGTATTATCTATAAATAAACTAGACTTTGCTGAACTCTCTCAAACTCCGATTCTTTTCCCAATACGTAACATAATATCAATTAGATACTAGTTTGAATCATAGTCTATTCTAGGTTTAATTTTTGGTCTCTTATGAATTCCAACTTGGAAACCTAATTTCAGAGGCAAATTGTATTGGTATTATAGGTTATTCGGTTGACTGGGAGAGGTTAACAGGAATGCTTGATGGGTTGGTACATAGTCTTCGTTCCTTAAAATCTTGCTTGGTGAATCAGCCAACCCAACTCGATCCTTTAAGTTGATAAATTAAGTTCCTTTATTACCAAAATCCAATGTCGCCTACCTTCCAGTCTAGATTAGATTTCCATATTACAACGTTTCAGTATTGAATTCCACATGTTAATCATAACTCATTCATTTATCTTGATTGATTCCTAAGCATTCTACTTCCATAAATTTGTTTTCAACTAATTGGGGTTGGCTCCGATGAATTTAAATGAATAGTGTGTTAGAAAGATACCTTCACATAGTTTGGTCCATATGATTTTCATTTCCTTGTAACTCCTTAGCAGCTTTCCCTTTTGAATTACACCAGCTCCAAAACAATGTTAAGAGTGGTTGGAAATCCACCATTACCATTTAAGATAATTTAGTCAACCGTTGTTACCTTTTCTAACTTTATATTTTTTAATCCATTTTTGCACACTCTAATCCGTACAACAATGAAAGATTTATGGTTGGATCATTAATGAAAAAGGAAGGGCGAGATCGGATTTTTATTACTTGCCAATAAATTGGGGAGGAACAATAGGAGCGCCAGATAGTATTGGGGATAGGGGTAGCATTGACTGATGTTTGGGAGCGAGTGCTTGAAATTCCAGATTTCTAAGATTAAAGAGGTCGAGGGTTAAAGGTTGTTTAAAGGAAAAGGGGCTTAGGGTGGTATTAGAGTTGGTTTTCCAAGTGAGAAGCATTATATTTGAAATCTCCTTTCTCATTGTAATCATTAAAAAAAAGAGGGGTTTAAGAGGCATTCTATTATTATAGTTTTTCAAATTAATTCTTCGTTTAATTTACCTGTAATTCCATTACAATCCATATCTTATGAACAGCTATTACATATTTGGTTATTTATAATACCGATTGATTTTTTCTAGCAAAATATGTTCATTAAAATAAAAAATTAACAAACTATTACAATTCTATTTCGTTATTCAATAATAGCAATTATATTATAATTTTATTACACTCAGAAAGTGAATGGATAGTACTTGTATGCTAGTTATCTGCAGTCAAATATGTAACTGATACAAGGATGCGGATTTCAACCCTGAAAATATAGAAGTACGTTTGATATTTTTGATATACTTAAATTTTAAGTACTATTTTAGGAGGAAGGGTACAAGAGAGAGAGTTGAACGTAAGCCTTAACTATGGAAATTGTGCGCGACAAATCTTATGCTATGTTATTCAATGACTTTTTCCACACTTGTTTTAGGATATGTTTGGATGCCTTTTTTTTTATTGTATCTGTATCAGTATCTATATCTATTTGTCATTTGTTAGTTATATATATCTGATTCGTGTCTAGTCTGTTTCTTACCAAACAAATCCGACTTTTCATAGTCAATTTTTCCCTTTTTTAATATTATTTACCTCTTTTTTGTTCTGTGTTTTATCCATCTGTAATTGATGCTTGACCTAAAAACCCCATCATTCAAAGTATATATTCGATGCTTTTAATAGAATATTTTAAAAGCTTGGTCTACTATTTTACAGAGTAGCTATAAAACAAGATATAAATTGGATATAGCTTTTGGATGTCAATAAAGTTCTTGTAAAATTTCATGGGAAACACTTCGATCTTTTACCATTATTCACCAATGAAATGAAAAATGTAGACATGCCATTGTGGCAACACTGACATTAGACAATGTAAAGCCGTAGGAATTGGAACTTTATTATGCTACGATACTTGAGATCTTATATAGATTCAATAATAGAAAAAAAAAAAATCAAAATCACTCTATGAATTCGGAATGCTTTTTCTTTTAATTTATATCTAAAGTTACCCCATTTTGTTCGATCAATTATTTAATGACTCATATTCAAATCTAATCATGATTGCATCATTAAAATAGCTAATATATCAAATATTAAATTTGTTTTAACAATAAAATAGATGGTACCGTAGAAATTCCTTAAAGTTTAAAATTGATAAATACCATACTCAATTGAATTTTCACTTGAAAAAATGACGACTTATCTTTAATCATTAGGGATTGTTGTGTTGCCTTAAAAAATAATAATTCTCATAAAAAACAACTTAATTAAGTATGGCATTTAAAAATTTAAAACTTTAAACATCAAATATCATAATTAAAAGTTTGATCGATGCAAAATTTGACAATATAAAAAAGGGGAGCTTGCTTTTATCATCGTCTTCCCGCATGTACAGACCTAGGGATTTGAACCACGTGAAATCAACTTATCCTTGTACCGACCGGTTAAACCGAGGACGACAAAAAACCAGAAGATCCCATGTCCTTAATAGGGAACATTGTTATTCACGATAGTTCAATCAAACCACTCATCAACTCCAGTTGTAGCACGACTTTTAAGTCCTCTCTTCCCAGAATTTAAGAGCCCAAAAAGTAGGTCAAAGCATGTGGTTGAATTAAATGGGGAAAAATCATTGAACTATATGGTGTTATGTTAGTTCAACCGTTTCTCCAGCTGAGTCATGGAGCAAGAATATTTTGTAGGAGAGTAGCTGGTTATATAATGCCTCATACAGCTAATGTTTTACTTTACTTTTATTACATATCATAATTGTTGTGGTCCATGATTTTTCTCAATCGGGACAAACTTATAGTTAAGTTTCATATATGTCTATTGTGTGTTAATTCGCTATATCAAGATTGAATTTTGCACTATTAAGTTTCTGTTTGTTTTATTTTTTCTGATCTTTTTGATATATTTTTTTATTCTTTATAAATAGATATTTTAAAAAAATAAATACAAATAAAAAATAAATATTTTTATTTACAAATTAATCAAATAGATTACATACATATAAGATGTACCTTTAAGATTAACGAATTCATCGATGGTACAATTTAGTATGTTTCATTCTCTTGCCCAATTGATGTGGAAGTACACTCTTCATTCTTATCATTTACGTGATGAGAGATTGATATGTCTGTGGCTCTAGAATAATGTAAAGTTCCTAGCTAGTAGGAAAGTACATTTTACAATGAATTCTCATATTGTGAATTTTAGTAGTATTCCTATGGACTAACTATTACTATAGCATAAAAAAGTAATAACAAAAAAATAAAGTTGTCATTATAAGTTTTTCCTTAAAACAAGATTTCTACTCTAAATTAGAACCTACTATTAAGGGTCTATTTGTTTCATCATATTTTGGTTATTTTAATACTATATTTTTATCATTTTCAAACATATATTTATAAAAAAAAAGAACCGATGAAAAACTGATAGTTGTACTCATAAATTGATCAAACAGATACGATACAAATATGATACAAATAAATTACAGATGCAAAATGAATATATATATATATATATATATATATATATAAAATTGACAATCTAAATAAACCCTAATATTTATAAGTTGTTGCCACTTACAATGGTGGAAAACATTCTACGATCTCGTACTTTTTCTTTTATGAAATTTTTATGATATCTATTCTATAAGTTATTAAGTGGTCGAAATCTATATCCAACATGTGTTACTAGCCTTAAAATACTCTATATTTATAACTATGCCGGTTCCGAGGGATGCTGTGTATATGATCCATATTTACACACCCTTTATACACTTCTTCTTTTAACGTTGATTGAGTATAATACATGTCATTTTTCTCCATAAAATCTATGCGTCTGACATTATATTATAATCAACAGAGTGAGGGTAGAAAGAGAAGGGAAAGAGCAAAAGATAGAGTCGAGAGCAAAGAGAAGGAAAAGAAGAGCACTATGCTAATAACATTCATTTCGATTTTCTTTCCTTGTCAAACCTGCATAACGTCCTGCTGATAGCACAATCTAATTAATTATTTAATCGTTAAAATGAATATAATAAATAATATATTAATTTGAGTTATTAAATAATTAATGAAAGTGGTCCGTCAAAAAGAATTTTCTCAAGTTAAAAATATAATGACTATGAAAATTTATGTTATATCATTACCATGTTGGTTCGTATTACTTTAAGATCCCATATAATTAATTAATCTTGAAATTTGATCCTCTCTATTCTTATCCCGTTAATATCTATTTATTTTACCTTTCTTTAGGATTTTTTTAGGAAATATATTTGATATTTTGTAGGAATTTTTTAGGATCCTTTTAGGGTTTTAGATATATATCTTCTTTTTTTGTCCTTTTTTTTTTTCAAGATTCAAGTATCTAGACAAAATATTTTGAGTTTTCAATTCTTTTGCAATTCTTCAATCACGCTTGCTGCATCACATATGGCTTAAGCTTCGTGTTAGATCAAAAATCACATATGGATTAATTGTATCATTTTATATCAAATTTTCGAGTTTTGTCTTTGTAAATTGTTTTTTTTACTAGGAATTTGTCATTTAATATGACTTACTTTCATTTCTTCCATTTAAAGAGTTAGGAAAGGGAAAAAAAAAAAAAAATCATTTGTATGATGCTGTAACTGCAGGCTCATTTGTGTTACATATATATATGAAATAATTCCATTGTCTGGCATTGATGACTTCGGCAAGGAGTAGTCTTTTACTCTTTTCTCTAGAAATTTATATAAACAAAAGAGCAAGACGTTAGCTTTATTTTACCCCTCATAATTCTGTATACTAAGAAAAATAAAGATGCAAATTGTATTAAGAAAATGTCAAACATGCTTGATATAATCATAAGTCAGTTTTGGATCATATATTTATAATAGATAAGGACTTAAAGTCACAAAAAAAAGAAAAAAAGAAGAAGAAAAAAAGAAAGAAAGAAAGAAATAAATAAATAAAAGAAGAGAAAAGACAAAGGACTTTGGACGTGTCTATTTTTTTATTTTATTTTTTTCATTTTCACGCCCAATTCTTTTTCCATTTTTTCAATTTTAGTTGCTCAACCAAGTTCAATGTGTTAAGTTGGGGAATATGTCACCTTGTCCATTACAAACTTACATATCACCTGTAAATTATAAAAATTGTCTATTTTATAATTTAACTTAGGGATAATATAAAAAATGATATATAAATTTTCTTAAAATATTCAATTATGAAACTTTGTTCATGTATCAATATTGTCAAAACCAAACTTTAGGTACGAAAAAGGACCACGAAAACTTTATTTAGATACCAAGTTGTTCAAAACTAAACTTCAAGTACCTAATTAAACTTTTTACGAAAGTTCAAGTACCATTTTTATCATTAACCCTTTAACTTTGATGCAAAACAAGGTGGTTTTTCTTTATCTTAAATGCATTATATATATATATATATATATATATATATATTATAACATGAAGAGGGGATTTGAAATAAGTTGCTTGAATGCGTAAATTTCACACTCAACCATCTCCATGTATGTATGGTTATTATAGATATAGATATAGAGATATAACTATACAGCAGCTTAAAGAATTTGGGTTAAGATATTTAACTACCAACAAGAAAGACCCATATTGGTACTAATATGTTTGTATTTGGTTGGCTGATGGTCAAGCACCAATATTACTTTTACATATGGGTAATGCACAAATATTGAAAATCTACCTATATATATCAATAATGTTATAATTTGGTAATATTATTTCATGTCTGATAAGTGTGATGTTTTAGATTTGAATCCTTTATTTATATTATAATGATAAAAAATAAAGAAAAAAGTTATTCATCCATCAAAATTTGATTGGTATTAATATACAATCAATTAATTTACCTTGCGTGTTGTACTGTTAGTAGTATTAAAATCTTTATCCATACCACCTTTTCCACAAATTTGCCTCTAGCCTGCAGGCAACTCCATTTGTACTTCTAAAAATATTAACAAAGGACACACAACTATAACAGCCTACTATACATTTAATAGCGTCAATTGTTGGCTTGGTGGTCTAGTGAACCTTCATTTCAGAGTTCAGACCCAATCACCGAGTCTACTCCTTACATTAGCCGCATCTGCCATCTGACTCCAATAATATAATATTCATATAACACAATTTTTGAGCTGTGGTCCTATTCCGGAGCCGACATGCGATTAATCCATGATTTGTCTATTACTCCGGTGGAAAATTCTACCATCTCGTAATGGTTATAAGAAATCGAGCTTTTTATATCAATAAATGATCCAAATTTTTTTTAATTATAATTGAATTTTTAAAATTGTTTTATTCTAATTTTTTTTTTATAATCAATTTAATTTTGATATTACTAAGATAGGACCATAGAAGTCTCTTACTCTGTCATACAACATCAACTCATCTAATTTTCATTTGATTTAAGATAGGCATACATAAGATTCGAAAAATACAATTTAAAAATACTGTTATATGTCAAATAATAATTGGTACTTACTCATCACTTATATATTACATATAAGAAAAAAATTTGCTATCCCGAGATTTCTATCTCCGCAAATAAATATCTGAAGTGCGAGGAGAAGTGCTTCGTTTATTTTAGGATTTTTTATATATTTTTAATTTATTAAACATATGTTAATTATATTTATTAATAGACACAAGAGAAAGGTGGGGCTAGCAAACGCATTTTCTTAGACATGGCATGTATTGCCTGTTTCTCCAACCTGCATTATGTTTGGTCAATCTCTCTCCACGTTGTTGTTTGAAAAATTCATTAGCAGTAAGTCAATGCAACAGCTAGCATGATGAGCTTTTTATTTAGGTAAACTTAGCGGACAATGTGCATGTATGTTAAAATAATAACAATGGTCACCTTTATTAACCACATTTGAAATTATTGATAAAAAAGTACAATAGTTAATCACCAAAACCTAATAAATACTAGATATAATCTGGATCATTTCTTGTCTACTTTGATTATTAAATCATTAAAGCAGCCATTGAAGAGTCATATACATGTCTGTACATATGATTGAAAGCTGTAAAAAGTGGTTGGTATTATTAATTTCTGAAAGAGTCGTGTGTTCTTTCTTTACAAGTTGTCTCATAGTCATAGTGCCCACAAAGATTTAACAATTACTTGAACGACAAGGATGGTAAATAAGATGGGTTAATCAATAATTTCCCATATTAGTAAACATTATGTTTGATGAGTAGCTATAGTATAACTTCTTATATAATTATAGTAATAATTTGTATACTAAAGGCGTTTTGAGATATTTGTCGTAAAGAAAAACAACAAAAGGTACCTTATTACTACAATATTTCCAACACTTTCAAATAAATGCTATATGTTATAATAGTAAAGTATATCCAATACCCAAATTGGTTTTCATATGATGAATTCTTAACATTAAGTACTTAAAAAAAAGATTCCTATTATGAATTAATAATGGGAATAATTATGGATGAATAACTAGGAACTATCAATACTGTTTATTTTCTTGCAGTAAATTAGATAAAAAGGAGATATTTCAAAAATGTTAATGGATATCATATGCTACTTGCTAGCATTCTTAAAAAGAATTACCTTTTCATTTTCTTATTAACTTAATAATGTATGCCTTGAAACTCTCCAAATTAAAGTTTTAGATGAATATTGACAAATTTCTATCTTTCCCTTTCCTTAAGGTAGCTATTGGTTGTAAGAAATAAAAATAACAAAAAAGAAGAAGAAAAAACCTAGACAACACAGTGTAAGAACATTGAACAACATGACTCCACTTATACCATGTTAAATGATGTAGAAGGAGCAGGTAAGTCGTTTTTGAAAAAATTAAAGTCAAAGAAGTTGAAGAAAGGCAACGGAAGAAAACTGTCAACCTTAAAGGATTGGTTGAACACCGGCTACACGCTGCCGGTGTTGAGAGAAAGGCCACAGACCTTGGATGTGCATCGTAAACCTTTGGCCAGTGCATAAGTTCTTCTAAATGACCCCAGAGCAAAATTTAAATGTTGGCTCTTACACTGCCAGTGTATAACGTATATCACCGGCATACCATGACTAAGCCGTCAGCGTTAAGCCGGCTTACTTTGTGATTGGCTTAGCTTTACTTATTACATTTTAGGGTTTCTTGTTAGATATAAATGCAAGTTTCATACTTTTTCGTTAGAATTTGATATTTTTACAATGTTTAACATTTCTTTGAGAGATTTCTTGCAAAGTTTGCATCTTTAGTGCATTCTTAATTCATTAGTTGTGATTGAATCTGTGTGTTTATGCTTTTGTGTTGTGTCAAAAATGGTATTAGAGTTCGGAAGAATCCTGCGAAGATGTCTACCAATGATGGTGCTGATAGCGGTTGTACTCTTGATAGTGCTTAAGATATGGAGTCTGTAGAACCAATTAGATGGTTCCGGGATGGTAGTTGGTGCCATGGATCAGAGATTACGACAGGTAGAGTAGCTTGTTGAAGATTTGGTCAAGCGTTTCAATGCCATGGCAGCTGATACCAATAGATGCAGGAATGATAATGGGAGATAACTTAGGGAAGAGAAGCCTATGACAATCCAAACAATCGACTTGTCACTGCAAATAGAGTAGCATCAATTTCATATGATGATTCTGAAGGGGAGGAAGAATTTTGGTTTGGTGCTAGACAACCGTGTAGATGAGGCGGTGAAGGTTGGGATAGATACTGATAGAATTATTATGGTTATGATAAGGGGTATGGTGGTGATTTTTCATTTGAAGGTAGATATTCCCTGTTTTAATGGCAATTTGAATATTGAGGAATTCCTTGTTTGGTTGGTAGAGGTAGATAGATTTTTTGACTATATGGAGATACCGGAAGATTGTATAGTATAACTAATTACATGTAGATTGACGGGAGGAGCCTCTTCCTGTGGGAGAGGTTGCAAAATTGTAGACAACGAGAGGATAGATAACCTGTACGGACTTGGTTTTGCATGAAGTAATTGCTGTAGAGAGACATTTTTACCACCTGATTATGAGCAGATCTTGTTCCAACAGTATTAGCGAAGCCGATAAGGAACATGATCAGTCCGTGTCTACACCACATAATTCATGTGGCTTGCTGAGCGAAAAACTGAGAGAACGTGAGGGTCAACAGATGGCAAGGTACGGAGATGGCTTGAAATTGCAGATTCGTGATAGAATTGGTGTTGATGTAATAAGGAATCTGAATGAGGCTAAGAACATGGCCTTAAGGGCAGAGATGATGTTGTAGGAGAAAAATACAAGGTTTGATGGGAGTAGCAAATCAACAGTTGAAAAGAATAAAGGTGTTAAGGAGAAACAAGGTTAGAATAATGAAAAGGAGGAGAAGCTATTGGCAAGAAACTTGTTGAGAGCAAGGTTCATAGAGGCAGAATAACCCTTATGCCAGACCTATTCTAGGCAAATGTTATCGTTGTAACCAACGGTCACCGTCAAATGAATGCCCTAATAGGAAAGGTGTGAACATTGCAAGAGGGATGAGGAATTTGTGAGCCTGATGGGAAGGACGATTACTATGAGGAGATAGAGAGGAGGATAAGCCAACTTATGTGATTAGAAAATTGATGCTGACCCCAAAGCAGGAAGAACCAGTACTTAAACCCTTTATCGGTAAATTCATAGTAGTCTATTTTGATGCATATTGATTTATAGCAAATTTGAGGATGAATAGGTAGATCACTTGAAGAGTGTATTAATTGTACTGAGAGAGAATAAATTGTATGCTAATATGAAGAAATGCATCTTTATGTCAAATAGGCTATTGTTTTTAGGTTTTGTGGTTAGTAGTGAAGAGATCACTATAGATGATGAGAAGGTGAGGGCCATTAGAGAATGACCTATTCCACATATAGTATCTAAATTGAGGAGTTTTCTGGGCTTAGTTAGTTTTTACAAGCGATTCATTAGAAATTTAAGTATCATTACTACTCCATTGACTGAGTGTCTAAAGAAAGGAAAATTTCATTAAGGTAATAAGGTTGAGACTAGCTTTGCATTATTAACGGAGAAGTTTGTGTAGTGCATGTTTTGTCACTTCCTGACTTTGACAAATTGTTTGAAGTTGACTGTGATGCCGGTAGAGCTGGAGTAGGGGCTGTGTTATCTTAAGAGAAGCGACCAGTAGCTTTTTATTGTGAGAAACTATGTGATACTAGAAAGAAATGCTCAACATATGACAAAGAGTTCTACTCTGTGGTGAGAGCTCTGATGGTTTGGGAACAATAATTGGTTGAGAAGGAGTTTGTGTTATATTCTGATTGTGGGCTCTGAAATATTTGAGTAATCAAATTAGGATAAGTAATTATATGCATGCTAGGTGGATCTAGTTTTTGCAAAAGCTTCCATTTAATTTGATGCGCAAATCTGGAACACAGAATAAAGTGGCTGACAGCTTGAGCAGGAGGGCAGAGTATACTAGTAGTGATGAGTGTTGAGGTTATGGGGTTTGAGCAGATGAAAGAACTTCATGAGGGTGATGCTTACTTTGGAGATATCTGGTGAAGGTGCATTACTAGAGAACCCAGTGATGACTATCATATCTTTGATGGGTATTTAATGAAGGGGAACCAGCTATGCATTCTTGAGTCTTCTTTGAGGGAGAAATTGATTAGAGATTTACATGGAGAAGGATTAGCTGGGCATTAGGAGAGATAAGACTATTGCAGCAGTATTTGATTGATATTACTGGCCTCAGTTGAGGAAGAATGAGGGGAAGATTGTGCAGAGGTGTTATGTGTGTCAGACATCAAGAGGCAGTCTTAAAACACTAGGCTATATACCCCATTGCAAGTATCTAAGAAGATCTGGGAGGATTTGTCCATGAATTTTATATTAGGTTTGCCTCGTACCCAACGAGGTGTTGACTCTGTTTTTGTTGTTGTAGGTAGATTTTCCAAGATGGCCCATTTCATTCATTGTGGAAAGATCGTTAATGCTCAATCTATTACCAGATTATTCTTTAGACATATTGTAAAACTTCATGGAGTTCCAAAGTCCTATCACATCGAAAATGGATACCAAATGCTTGAGCTATTACTGGAAGACACTCTGGTACATGTTCGACCCATCATTGAACTATAGCAGTACAGCTTACCCATATAGACGGCCAGACAGAGATGTCAAATAGAACTCTTGGTAATTTAATAAGGAGCATATGTGGAGAGAAGCTAAGACAGTGGGATATGGTGTTGGCTCAAGCTGAGTTTTCTTATAACATTTCGGTTCATAGAACTATAGGCAAATCTTCCTTTTTTGTGGTTTACACCAACACTCTTAGACATGCATTAGATTTGATCAGATTACCTAAGGGAGTTGATTTCAGTCAATCTGCTAAGAATATGGCTGAAAACTATCAGACTATTACACTGAGATCAAGGACAACATTGAGAAGACAAATGCAAAATACAAAGAAGCCGTAGATAAACACATGAGAAAACAATTGTTCAAAGTAGGGGACTAAGTGATGGTTTTTTTAAGGAAGGAGCTATTTCCAGTAGGTACATACAACAAATTGCATCCTAAGAAGTATGGTCCGTACCAAATCATAAAGAAAATTAATGATCATGTCTATGTTGTTGGGCTTCTTGAAAGCATGAGTATATCAATGACTTTCAATGTTGCTGATTTGTTTCCCTTCTACCCGTATGATTCACTGTTGTATCCAGATAAGAACTCAGACTCGAGTTCTTTGCAGATCGGAGAGAATGATGTAGAAGGAGTAGTTGAGTTGTTTATGAAGAAATTAGAGTCAAAGAAGTCAAGGAAAGGTAGGTAGAAGATAGCTGCTGGCCTTAAAAGATTGGTCGAACGCGGCTATATGCGCCAGCATTGAGAGAAAGGCCGCTGGCCTTGGATGTGCATCGTCAGCCTTTAGCCAGTGCACATGTTCTACTAAATGACTCGAGAGTAAAATTTAAATGCTGGCTCTTACATCGCCAGCATATACAATGTACGTCGCCGACGTACCACGACTAAGTTGCCAGCTTTAGTCCACCGCTTACTTTTATTGTTTTAGGGTTTCTTGTTAGATATAAATAGCAAAGTTTTATACTTTTTTGTTAGACTTTGATATTTTTACAATGTTTGACATTTCTTTGAGAGATTCTAGTAAAGTTTGCATCTTTAGTGCATTCTTAGATTCTTGGTTTATCCATTGTGATTGAATTGTGTGCTTGCTTTCGTGCTACGTCATTTAATATGCATGATACTAAATAAAAATTTTCGTATTATCCATTATTTGATATATACAAGTACAATACAAAAGCATTATAAAAAATTTGAATTATCCAATTAATTTGAGTTGTTAAGTGAAAAGATAATTTATTTCATCCTCCTTCGTATTTGTTTGTTTCTAATACCAAAACCCATAGCAACAGCCAAATAAGGAATTAGGCTTTTGGTCTAGTTTGACCTTACAAATTTATGTGAACTAAATATCTCTTAAATTTATAAAGGATTTTCTTTTGCTAACAAAACCTAGAGGCAGATGTCATCATAACCCCTGCTCTAGCTAATTGGCTATTATATAACAAGTTATCTTGATCTAGATCAAACAAATTTGCAACTCTCATCTATGAATAAAACATTAATAAAATAATCCAGGTTTCTTAATAATCGATGGCTGAGGAGAAACTGAATAGCACTATATAACAAATACTAGACAGTACAATTCACTTATAATTCGTTTGATATGCACAACACTGGAGAAGAATTTTTGTGCTGTTAATATTTATTTCATCCTTCGTATGTTACTATTTTTCTTCAAATTTGTAAAGTACTTTTAAAGTCTATTGTTTAGTACTAAAAATCACAGCAACAACCAAACAAACTATTTGGGCTTTTGACCGGTCTAACACCTCATATTTATGTCAACCAATTCCCCCCTAAAAATAATTGCAGCACTTAACAAAAGATTTATATAATAATGGCTCTTGTTGAAAACTAATAAGCTTGAAAATTTTATGAAAGACTTAAGATTTCCAGACGTCTTTTATTTAGGACATTGGGATCTTTACATATGGTGTGCAGCACCGAAGGAATAACTTTTTTTGGCCCACCTCTCTCGTCTGAGGGAAGCCTTATCCTTAATTTTAGACATCTATCGAGGCACTGGGGGGTCCGCTAAAATGACACCTTCCTAGGTAAAAATATCATCGCAACGGAACTAATAAAAAACACTTACGAAAAGGGGAAGATGAAACTTAACTGCAATAATGATATCTAGTTTTGCTCATTGGAGCATATTTTTTAACGGTTTCCAATGCGTATTAATACAAAAGTGTTTGGTGTTTCCTTGCTTCCCTCATTGCATAATAACATACAAATAAATTGTAATTTAATACTATTACTATTGTCTACTTTACTGTAATAGTAATTTTATTTACAACTTTATTTGAAAAACCATTACTTCTATAATTAATCCTTATTAAAAAATCATTAAAATTTATTATTCAAACTTATAAATAACAATTCATTACTTGAGTTATTTTTCTCAAAATAACCTCATTTAATTAAAAAGTTAAAAATTAAAAATTTTATTACAACTCTATTTCATCTATTTGTAATAGAATTTTCATTAGTCTTATTCATTCTATAAAGCAAACATGATATTTTATTTGTCCTATTATATTATTACGGTGCAAATACCTTTTTACGCCATAAATTTACTATGGGATTTTTGTATTTAAAGTTCGGCCTTAGTCAATAAAGTCTAAAGCTTGAAATATAATTAGCAATAAGAAAATATTACTTTCTCAAGGAGCATTGGCTTGATTAGTTGTTGGTTAATCTAATTTGTGTGGTAGAAGGGTTCAGTCATAGCATCACATATATGTAACCCAGTTACATCTCACGCTAAATTTGCCCTCTTAGAAAAGTGACATTGAATTATGGTTATGGGATGAATAAGAATGAGGACAAGGAGGAAAGTATACAACCTCTAGGAATTCAAATGGATATATAATATATGAAAAGGGTTATACAACACCAATCCCAATGTATTGAGAAAAAGTCTTTTATTCTAAACATCGTTTGATTGTATCCTTTCAATGTCTAAATTGTCAAATGAGGATCGATTCCTTGATATTCATAAAGTTTATGTAACGCCCTAGACTTAATGGCACTTACAACCCGCAGTGTGCCTATATAACATATAGATACGTAAGGCTCAAAACTTCTAATAACCACAATAAAAGTCATTTAATGCTGCCAACACACATACATTAAATATTTCAAATCTACAGTCATGACATAAGTACTTCACTATAATTATACCAAACAACCATACTTCTTGCATCATTAATAAGGGATTGCTCATAGAGTCCATCTAAACATATACTATTATAACCAACAATTGGGTTATGTCCCTAACACACTAACTTAAAACATGAATAACAACAACATAGTATAATAGGAGTATCTATCTCCTACATTCTAACAAGTCATGTCTAAAAAGTTTGCTAGATAATCCTTGCAACTAACATCCTCCTCATAGTCTTCGATAACGCTATATCCTGATAAGTCAAAAGCTATAGGAGTTCTGTCTGTATTTGAAAAAGATGAAAGATGAGCCGAGCCTAGTATTGTATATCAACAAACACATACACATGTACAAACAAGATAAACCTACATGCATCATCATCATCATGCAAAATGCAACAAGTAACCATTAAATTATTTGTATCCTTTAGTCCAACATCCAACGAGGGATAGCTTAGTATCCGGAAGCACACTATATATATTTACATACATATATATTGTTATCGGGAAATACCCAATAACCACGATTCCAATATACTCTAGATCTACCAAGATCATTTCTATGTATGACTACACTTAGGATACTGTCACACATGGATCATTGTGATGCTACGATAATAGTGTGAATATTTTCTGCCTATCATTAGAAGCCTCGCACAAGTAATACACATATTATTAATGTCAAATAGTCATTAAGTTAGTTTTAGTTTCTATTCTAGACAAAAATAAGCACACATATAGTATACACACATGGAAGTCATTTTGTTAAAAACAAGAATCAACTACCTAAATCACACATAATTAAATTATTTAGAATCTTCTATTTTTCTTATTTAAACTCTCATTATATTCCTATCGCTCCCTATCCTACATCATTATAACTTAGGTCCCAAAGTCTTTAAGCATACTTAGATTGTAAAGCGAATAGTTTAACGAATCTAGTCATTTTAAGGCTAGAGAAGAGAGATTTTGCAAGATGTTATAACATGCATAAACTAGTATACAAGTAGTATAGGGTTAGGTATTACTTAAGCAAAGAAAATAGGTCATAAAAAGGTCCATGAAAGGTACATGGGTAACACACAGAGGTCCAGGTAGGGAGTATGACTCATGTTTTTCCTTGTGTTCTTCTCTAAACGAAGTTTCAAAAGATTCACAAAGAGAAACATAGGCAAGATTATGAGACCGTGTATATGCCATGCTCTTTGCTAGTCTCCTATTTTGAAAATCATAGAAAGAAACATGGTTTAATACATGTAATCATGTATTAGCCGTGTTTTCTTAGAAAAAGTAACTTCCACACTCAGAAAGGTACACGACTTAAAACATGGGACTTGTTCAAGTTGTGTACCTCTATAAAACTTCTTTTTTCTCTATCCGAGAGGTACATGGCTAAAACATAGTCTCTGTTTTAGTCATACTTTTGGAAAACATTTTATTTGTCCATTCTCTGAAATTTCAAACTTAAATCGATCCTTAATGCTTTCAAAACGCATTTTCAAATCCAATGTTGAACTCAAAACATCATCGATCCTCTTTACTTCTTTATTAGAGGTTTCCACATCAAGTACACAAAACCTGCTCCATTGCTTCCTAAATACATACCCTAGACTATACTTTAAGTAAGAGAAATATATACCTTGTTATCGATCCTTGTAACTTGCTTATCCAATTCCTTATGTCACAATCCTTTAGGATCTCTCTAAAATCTCCTTAAGAATTTATTGTCTTTCTTTGCTGAAACATTAATGTCAAAACTATAACCATACTGATTTGTTACATTCATGTTAGCTTGTCGAAACATATTAGTGTGAGGGAAAAGTTACTTATAGTGTGATCCTCTAACAGTTTCCCAAGAGTCAACACCTATGTTTGGAGAAGGGAAAATGTTTATGTTGTTGTTATTGGAAGGGTTAATTACTTGAATGGTACATGAATTTTCGCAAATATGTGTTTTGGTATCTGACTTTTAAATTGATCAAATTGCAACCTAAAAGTATAGGACATTATCCATCTTCATACCTGTTCTAACACCATCAAGTGGTTGTGTGCATGTGGATGGAATATCCAATTGCAAAATGCTAAGTGTCAGCCACAGTAAAAAAAAAAAAAAAATTATGTTTTCTTCTAAAAGTAAAAGAAAGGGACCATCTTCATCTTCTTCAAATAATATTCTTCCTTTCTCACGAACCTCTCTCTCTCTATAATCGAGATCCATCTTCATCATCTCAAACCACCTTATTATGCCTTAAAGATTCATCACCTCTCCAATCACCGAAATTGTGGCCATGTATCTGTTATTGAAACCCCCTTCAACTTCAGTTTAACCGCCTTAGGAGCTATGACAAGCAAACCAAAACCAAAATCATGTCCTCTATCCCCACTCACCGCATCCATAGAATTCACAGCCATCGCTCTTCCTCATGTGACAAAACTAACACCGCCACTGCTCGTCATCATTAACCACTGCGAGAACCCATAAACATCCATCACTTTCCCTAGCAAGTCAATAAGCCAAACACTTACGTAGATGCCCACTTAGTATTCAAATGCTCACTAATGTTTAGTTCAAGCCATTGGAGCAGCTTTTCCTTGAAGTTTCAACCTATATCTCTTGATTACTAGAAATGTGTTGTAAGATATTAATTGAAGAAATGATGATGGTTTGAATTATGGAAAGGTTTCTCTTTTTCCCTTTTTTTAAAAAAAAATTAAGAAAAGAATTGAAAAGAAGAAAGGGAGGGGGTAGGTAATTATAGAAATGATTATATGCTAAGATAACGGGAGAGTAGCTCCCCTAGTCCTAAGATGGATGAGGTATATTTTGCACTTTATTTTTGCTTGAAAATACCAAAATGCTCATGGAAATTTATTTTCTCTATCTTACCCAAATCACTAGTTGTAAACATGAAGGAGAGGAAGTTAGCGAATTTAGTGAAATGTAGAAGTAGTTCCATGGATTTTCTTATGCTTTGGAGGTGATCGGAGGTGCTCATTAGATTTTATGAATTTCAAAAATATTACATGTGGATTTGAACATTTTTCAAGTAATTACACATGTCACTTTTTTATTGGCAAAATATCTACATAAACAAACAAAGGTATGGAAATATGTACCAATTTGGTGTGTATTTTTAGGTATCAATTTGATCAATTTAAAAATTTAGGTATCAAAACACATATTAAGTTCGTACCATTCACGTAATTATCCCATTGGAAACAGAGCAAGAAAAGGGCGGTGACATAATTTTACATGTTGTATTTAACCAACGTATCTTTTTAAACTTGAAAGGTTGATTACAAAACTACCTTTTCTCTTTAAGCCGACTTTTAATTCATTGTATTTTATTTATTTTCAAATTATTTCAGTTTAACTATTAATGGTATTTGTTTAATGACATTGATTGTCAACAACCGAGATAAGTCCTACTGTTTATGATTTTTGCAAGATTCAAAACATTAACTGCTTGTTCACTTTGCTGTAATTACAATTCAATGACAACATTATTCCTTATGACTATCTGTTACACCGTTTAGTTCACTGAATAGCGATTTCATAATGAATCCCTATTACACAAAATATTGAATAGCCATTCTTTATGCAAACCTATGCATACCAATTCAATGCTGGAACTGTTTTTTTTTTTTTTTCAAAATACCACCATTTAAATAAAAAATCAATAAAGAAAAAATCCTATTACAGCTTCATTTCATTCCTTCGTAATAGGAATTCCATTACAGCCTTATTCATCCAGTGAAGTGAACGAGCCGTAAGTATTTAAGACCCAAAATCTATTTCGACAGCCTAAGTTTAAGCAAGTAAAGAATTTGAAATAAAAATTACATTGAATTAAAACTTGTGAATAATGATAGTTTCTTAAAATAATACTTTGCCATGTATCATAGCGTACTAGGTAAGGAGACAAAACTCCATACAAAGGCTCAACGCCTGGTTGAACGCCAATTTGGGCACCATTTTATATTGTTTGATGCTAACGAATAACAAATCTACGGACCATAATCATCATCTTCAAAAAACTTAACTGCGATTTATTAATGATTGCCACTGTTTGCAATTTGTAAGAAGCTATTCTATTATGAAAAAAGTGTCATAATATGTTCAGCCGGAAAAAAAAAAGTGTCATAATAACAATGATTTTTTTCTTTTTATCTAATTGTAGTAATCACTTATAAACTTAACACATTTTCTACTTAATTTTTAAAAAATTATCCCAAAAGAAATTGGGAGATACTTAGTACTTTGAAACTACATCTATTCCTCAGGAATTTAAACATTGTATGAGTGGACCACATTGGCAATATGCATTCTTTGGTAATTTTTTATATAGTAAATTTTAAAAGTGATCTATAATGTACAAGCAACTGAAAATTGATATGAAAAATTAGAAAAAATATCAAATTTGGTACCCAAAATAATTTTACATAAAAAATTAATTTGGTGTTTAAATTTTGAAGTAGTTAATTTAATACAAAATCAAACTTTTTGTCGTTAGTTTTACTATCCCACTAATACAGTTTGCTTTGTTTTCTGACATGAAAAAAGTAGTCCATTAGTGCTAGATGATATTAAGAGGAATACTAAAAATTCAATATGCTACCTCTTTAAACTTTGCAAATAAAGCAATTAGTACTAAGATGATAATAAAAATAGCTATAAAAGGTTTACTTGAGTATTTATCACTTCAACTTTTAGGTGTTAAATGGATTTATTGTAAAGTTCATGTACTAAATTTGATATTTATCCTTAAATTACCAGCATAGATAATTAGTAAAATGACATCAACGAATAACCTCATTTGTCAGCTAAGTATGATTACGAATAAAGGGGATAAAAACAAGTTAAGTGCCTACTTTCAATTCTTTGCAATTTAGTGTCTTATTTTTAGATTTGGGCAAATTATTGATTGTATTTCAAAATATGTGATTTAGTGTCTCAATTGAATGATTTTGATGCACATTTATTCTGATGACGTACACTAAATTTTTATCCCATGAATAAAGCATCCCTGATATTCTGGTCCTTTTGTTTCAATTTTTTCAAGTGGAAAATATTTATCAAGCTGCGTTCCATGTATGTTGGCTAAAATTAAAGCTAATCGGCTGAGGTGTACTGGAACTTGCCTTCAAGCAAGTCATTGGTATTAGGAAGATGATAATGTATATATTTATGTATATACACATAAGCCCAACTGGGACCTGAGACTTTCCTAGCCTGTTTCATGAATTATGTATACATTTAGCTGGTCATGCTGAGCAGCTACATGACAGCAATTGCTGTTGCTGGTCATACGATCGAAATCATTGCTCAAATAAACATGAATAAGGGGGGACATGTTCACTAACGTAATGAACCTACGAACCACCTTTTCCTCTTAGGCAATGTATATCACTGTCAGCAATAACACTAATAATCTCAATCAATCGCAATTCGAGCAATCATATTGCTATCGGACACGAGAAAAAGTTTCCAAAAGGGCGATCGTAACATTTCGGATTAAATCTTGTTTTTTTATTAGGTTTATTATTTGACGTGTACTATTCATCAAATCACATGTTGATATATATCTATTGTTAATAATAATTAAAAAAAAGATGCCTATATTTTTAAATTTTTATAATTTATTGTTTTATTTTTATATTTTGGTAAATTAATGCTAGTACTTTTAAAATACTTGTGATTTAGTGTCTACATTAAATTAGGATGACGACACGGAAAGTTACTTTTCATTCTTGGGAAATTAATATCTAAAGTTTCAATTTTAGTGATTTAGTGTCTATTCTTTTAAATTTAGTGTTTCCATTAATAGAAAAGTTAACAACCATTACATTTTCGTAATTTTGATGCATTTTAGTGTCTATTAATTAATTAATTCATTAAATATTAATATTTTACTTTTCTTAATTGGTATATTATCTTAAAATTTAAATAAAAGTCATATATCAATTCATTGAAAATTAATTGTAGATGTTCAACGTTAACTGATATTACTTTAGAAATAAAAAGAAATTTTTTTATGCATAATAATTTCGATCATGAATAATTTTTTGTATATGATCTTCAATTTTAGTAAAATCTTGTATCACCAGGAAGCTCTTAACATTAATTTTATTTGAAAATATAATCTTACTATGTGTTCCAAGGTTACATTGACAAGGTAAAATTTTAAATTGTTTAAAATTTATGAATTAGGTTTCTTTTGCCTTATTAGATGAATTTATAAACTTGTTGAATATTACACATATACATATTATAACATTTCCTTATATATACATATATATATATTTTGTATTCTTTACAAAAAAAACCTTTGTAAAATTGTTAAAGAACTCTTCTTTTGATATGGACACATGAAACAATTAATGCAAATCTCTTGATTCCACGATTAATGGAGGACTTCTTTGACACTATCACAAGGGTTTTTAGAGGAAACTGAAAAAAAAAAATCAAAAGAAATATTATACTTTATAGAGGTATATTATTCGAAAGTTTAGTTGTATTACAAAGCAAATAATACCTGAGTTATAAATTACAACCATTTTAAAATTTTATCCAGTCTGTCTAACTTTAGAACATATAATAAGATCTTGTTTTCAAATAAAATTGATGCAAATAGCATTCTAATGATATAGTATTTTATCAAAATCAAAGATCACATGCAAAAAGTTATTTACGATTGAAATTACTGCATGCATATAATACTCTTTTATCTTTAAGCTAATATATCTGTTAAAAATCTACAAACAATTCTCAATGAATTAATACATAACTTTCATATTAAATTTTCAAATAATATATGAATTAAGAAAAGTAAAATATTAATTTTTAATTAATTAATATGTGAATAGATACGCAAATGGCCTTATAGTCTAGTGGCATCCGATCTAGATTCTTATCATTGAGATATCGAGTTCGATTTCTCATATTAGCACGTTATAATGGCCCTATGTGGCTGCATTGTAATAGCCGTCATGACCCCCAAAAAATGTGAATAGATACTAAAATGCATAAAAATTTAAGTATAAACGCCAATATAATTAAAGTGAAAGTACAAGCACTAAAATATAAAAACAATGTAATGGCCATTAACTTTTATTTAATGAAGACCATAAATTGATAGTAAATTAAAAATACAGACACTATACTGTTAAAATTAAAAGACACTAATTTGCTAAAAATAGAAAGTAAAGGCACTTCTAGTGCCATTATCTTGCCAAAAATTACCAAAATCTAAGGATGTGATATTAAATTGCCAAGAATTGCCAAACATTAAAAGTGTAGATTCTATGTTTGTCATTATTATGTCATCAAAATATATGTCTGTCAAATATTATTTAACAGAAACATTGAACATGTATATTTTGAAAATACAAACACTAATTTATCAATATTTAAAGATGTGTCACTAAATTGTAAAAAGTTAATAGTACAAGCACTTGACCAGCTTTTACTTCTGAAAAATTATAAAGTTCATCCATTGGATTTAATTAGAAAAATCTTTAGGCTAAATATTGCAAAATCATTACATTACTTCAAGTAATATAAGTAAAAGTGTTTGTTTCAACTCTCTTTCAATTGAATCACTTCTAAAGGTTTAGAAAGTTGAATCAAACCACAATAAAAGAATTTCATATATTTCGGTTTAGTCTTGAAGCATGTTTATTTTCTTATGATTTTTCCTTTCATTAGCCATTTTTAGTGCTATATTTTGGCTTTTTTTTCGCCTAATTATTTTCCATAAGAAATTGCTAGACATATTAGGAGTTATAATTGTTAAAGTATTTAAAATAGAATAGGTCAAATTATATTTAGTAATATAGAAGATGGAATGAGAGAATCAAACTACCTAAGTAGAAGTCCTACATGGATTAAGGAAATCGATTAGTACTGGTTTAGGGTTAATACATTAAATATTGAGTCAATATTGATTTAAAAATTTTAATTAAGTGGTTGAAAAGATGCATTTGTCACCTATTAGCTTGGTTACTATTTGAGCTTGGGTGTCAAATGGCGTTAGACTTGACATATTACTCGTAGGTATAGAGGTGTAGATGAATAAAGTCAGTTTACACACTATTTGAGTTTGATTCGATTTTCACTTAAGTTTAATTTAGGAATACTTGAGCTCGAATTTTAGCTTCAAAATGTCTTAAGCCTAATTGAGCTGGATTCAAACATATATTTTAATTAAACTTGAGTTGAGTTTATATATTAATATCATATCAAATAAAAATAGAAGTATTTTTTTAATAAGTGGAGCCTAGACAAGTTTTATCATGTCAAGCTTAAGTTTGTGCAGTGCCACTTTGATTCGTGTTGGAGTTTAAAAATTTTAAATTTAATCGAGCTCAATACTAGACTATCTTGACTCATCCCGGTTGCAGTTATACTAGTAGATAAAAAATTTAAGGATAAACTAGGTGGAAATTGGTAGGCCTATTCCAACTTGATCTAAATAAAAGGTCCAACGACTTGGAAAGTGTTACTGAGTATTTAGAGAATCCATATTGGGAAAAATTAGGCTTGTACTTGAGTTTGGTGAGCTCCCCCTCCCCCACATTGCATTCTAAATAATTATTACCAGACGCTTACATCCATATAATGGCTTCTAAAATTGATAAATAATTAATATAAGCTAATTATACGTGAGATATTTAATGGAAATACAGCTTTTTGTTTTTCTTATCTGAGAAAAGTGGCATGTGCATTTTTCATTATTGCTCTAAATAACTTTCCTATGCTACTCTTTGCTTTTATAAACACATATAATGCATACACCCATTTACATAATTACACACGCACACGCATATATATATATATATATATATATGTAAAACACTAAAATCCATCTACACACTTTCTAATCAAAGATAAAAGATGACAAACCTTCATATGAACAATAAACAACGTATCAATCGGTTACACTTTGTTACCTGTAAAAATACATGTACTGATGCATTTTTCTAACTCATTTTCCTTGATACCTTTTCAATTAATAATTTTTGAAAAATCCAATTTGGTATAGGGATGTAAATGAACTAAAATGATTCTATCGAATCTAACTCGATTTTTACTCAAATTCTATTCGAGAATAATCAAGTCAAGTTACTTAAATAGTTCATCAAATCAAGTTCAAGTTTTATGATATTTAATTTGATTAGCTCATGAACTTAATTGAGCTCGAGTCAATTATAAATATTAATTAAGTTTAAATCAAGTTTAAGTATTAATGTTATTTTGATTAAAACTAAAGATACATTGTTAATAAATCGAATTTAAACAAGTTTTATCGAGTCATGCTCAAGTTTATGCAATTCTACTTTAAGCTAAACTCAAGTTTTAAATTTTAAGCATAGTCTGTGTTTAGAAATTTTGGATTACTTTGATATCAAATTTATTAGCATACCATCTCAATTTAACTCATTTACAGTCTTAATATGATACATTATATTTGTGTCTGTGTGGTTTTTTTTTTTTTTTTTTTTCATAAATAGGGTACACTAAATTCGTCGACTGCATGGGTTATCAACAGTTTTATTCGATTAATCTAGGGTGGAGTGTGATCCTCCGCTAGTACAAAGATAAGAAAAGGGAGGACATTAATGTGCCTGGAGAGTACCATTTCATTTTGAAAGTTTTTGTACGGTAAATGATCATAATCTTTTCGAAGGTTGACTTGTTTGCCACCTTGGACTTAAAATAAATCTATTCATGAAACGTAAATCCAAAACTTTTTGTTTTCGGTGGGGTAAATCCAACGTTATGCAGACCTATATATCATTCATTGTTCATTCTGAAAAAAATTTCCCTCGAATATTCGATATTTACTTGTTGTCGGTTCTGACAAATGTTAAAACTTGAGCACAAAAACTGAAACCGGAATAAATTGTCTCTGACACTGTCTTTTTCATCCAAGAAAGCCCTGAAAACTTGGTGACATTTTCTTGTAATCCATGAACAAATTCCATTTACTGTTCTTCCCGGACTCTGTGGAAGAGAATCCAACATTGTCAGGGTATGTTAATACATGTCCGGATCCACACATTTCGTCATCGAATGATATTTTTCTTCTGTTTGTTTGGATAAAGGAACTAGGAGGGGGAGTCAATGCAAGATTATTAAGAGATTTCTCTCTTACTTGGAAAGGGTAGACGACGTAAAGGAAATGAGAATGTGACTCTCTATTTTTACCTTTCGATTTTCATTAATTTTAAATTAATGGTTAAACATTTAGTAAATATTGAGAGAATATGAATAGAATGGATTTAAATTAAGAGGAAATCGATTTAACATTATTAGAAAATTGAGTTTTAAAAAATAAAATTTATGTGATAAATATAGTCAATCGTTGATTCTATTTATAGAAATATAAGTTATTTTGCTAATTTTTTATTTCAAAATTTTTATCTTTAAAGGTTAATTTTCTTGTTATGATTAAGAGGAAATGAACTCAAAAGAGAAAATCTTTTCAAGAGATTTACAAATTTCATTCCCTTTGTATTTAGAAAGAATTGAGAAGGTATTTTACCAAAATATAAAGTCATATTTATCAACTTTCCTTCCATTTTGATTTCTTCTAACTCCTTTCTATTTAAAATTTTTTCCTTTCAATTTTTTCCCTCCCTTTCTTTCTCTTTACTTTCCAACTTTGAATTTCTGCCTTTCTCCAAACAAAGTGTAAGCATGAGGAAGCAGAAACCTTTATATACATACATACACTATATTAGATGTAACTGGTCATATTTGGACCCGCCACTTTACAATTACATGAGCACATTCACAGGACATTTGGCCAATCAATTTGTGGATGCATGGTAGATGAACGTAATAAATGAGAAAACTCTCACTAATAGTAGAGAAAAATAATCTGGATAGATTTTTTTTTTTCGTAAGGTCCACACCAATTATATCATAGATGTTTATCCACATAAAAATCAAAGAAAGGAAAAACTAAGATTAAAGACCATAGTGTTTCATTTGTGATAATTGTAAAACTTGGTATTTAAATTTTGCATGGAAATTCCATTTAGCACTTAAACTTAAAAGTGATAATTTATTATTCAATAAAGTTTTCATTACTATTTTTATTACCCCTTTAATACTATTTGCTTTGTTTGCGGATGTAGAAGATGCAATATATCATTAATTTTTTATTAATGCACTTAACACTGTCTAATACTAATAAGCTCCTTCTTCCACGTTATGAAACAAAGCAAATAATATAGTGACATAGTAAAAAGAATTATGCAAATTTTGATTGGATATTAGATTAATCACTTAAAACTTCAAATACTAATTTGACATTCTCTTTCATTTATGCCCACCAATATTTTACTTCTACATAAGTGAAGTTCCAGTGGAAATCCTAGTACAATCAGTAAAAAGAATGTAAAAATTCAATGCAAAATCTATCCACTCCAGTGCATTATTTCACTCCCCCCCACAGTGGACTGAAAGAAGAGGCCAAGCCATACACACACCTACCTTAAAGAAAGAGACCAATCAAACAGTTGTAAAAAGGCAAAGCCATACTTAGATATAAGTGAGCTTGTGTTAATATACTATACAGAATTAAAAGTTTCAATGAATTTGGTGGACTTAATTTCTGCTGCTTGCAACCGACTGTGTACAGTCATACTTTAGTATTGAGGGGCCTCAAATTGTTTTTTTTTTTTTTTTTTAAACATTGAAACACAAAGAGCTATCTTCCTATATAAACCCCTTCTCCATAGTTGCATTCACATACTAAACTTCAAAAACTTCTTCACTAGAAAAACAACCCCCTCCCATTTTGCTTAGTTCCTCCTTTTCAACATCTAATTCACCATGGCTAGTCCTCTGCTTCCATGTTTGGCCATTCTCGGTTTAGTCATGGCACTTGGAAGTTTTAGTTATACCGCTAAGGCTGCTCGAGCATTTTTCGTTTTTGGTGATTCATTGGTTGATAATGGTAACAATAATTACTTAGTAACCTCGGCTCGAGCAGATTCACCACCATATGGTATTGATTATCCAACTCGTCGCCCCACAGGACGGTTCTCAAATGGCCTCAATATCCCTGATTTCATAAGTATGGATTGCATAACTTTTCCTACATCAAATTTACCACAATGTGCATGTAACATTAACACATTTTGCCTCTTAATCAGGTCGTGAACTTGGTGCGGAGTCCACATTACCTTACCTTAGTCCAGAGCTAAGAGGGGAGAAGTTACTTGTTGGTGCAAATTTTGCTTCTGCTGGCATTGGAATCCTTAATGATACCGGAGTTCAATTTGTATGCTTAACTGATCATCATCGTCATTATCCTTTTTTTGGTTCATTATGTACGTCGAATATTAAATGTAATGATTCGTCTTGCTTTTGCAGATAAACATAATCAGAATGTTTAAGCAGTTGGAATACTTTGAGCAGTATCAACAGAGAGTGAGTGCTCTTATAGGAGCCGAAGAAACCCAGCGATTGGTGAATGAAGCACTTGTGCTGATTACAGTTGGTGGCAATGACTTTGTTAACAACTATTACTTGGTGCCTTTCTCTGCTAGATCTCGCCAATATTCTCTTCCTGATTACGTCCGCTACCTGATTTCCGAGTACAAGAAGCTTCTCATGGTAAGTCGTACACTTGTGGTGCTACTACCTCCTCAATGTGCATTTGTCCCAAATTTTCAGATTTAGTAAATAATGTATACATGTTCGTTTTTATTTCCTATGTTGTCGGCGCAAGTACTAGAAGTTTGATTTATAATAATTGCACGCACAAATAATTGAAATCACAGACTGAAAATGCACCCATTGGACTAAAATGATGGATTTATCAGCTAAATAGCTCCAACATTATCCTATCACGGACTTCATCGGCCTAAATTGCTATTAATAACCTATACTCTAGGGATAGACCCGAGGAGGCTGATAGGGGCCCCAACCTTTAAACTTGAAAAAAAAAAAAAAAAAGCTAATTATTATAATATATTTAAATAAGAAAAAGATCGTATTATTTTTTGTCTTTTACTTACAAAACATGCTCGCCTCATAATCATTTGATTCTGCATTCGACCCTGCTGTATTTGGTTAGAAGTATAACATTTTCTTTCTAAAGTTCATACATAATTCGCTCAAAATTGGAAAACTTAAGGCTTTTGCTTCATGTACTAAATCCTTATTAGATCCTATGCAAATTCAACGCTCACTGAAAACCAAAACCGAGTTGAGCAGCCACATTACAATTTTGCAATAACATAGAGGGTTATGTTTCAGTCTTCGCCAATATTATTACATTCATGTCCTCCTGTAATTTAATGTTTTGCAGAGGCTATATGACCTTGGCGCAAGACGGGTGCTGGTGACTGGAACCGGGCCACTAGGCTGTGTCCCATCAGAAATAGCTCAAAGGAGCCCAAGTGGGCAATGTGTGCCAGTACTACAACAAGCAGCTTCCCTTTACAACCCTCAACTAGTTCAAATGATTAGAGAGCTCAATAGCATGTATGGAGCAGATATTTTCATAGCTGCCAATACTGGACTCATGAACAGTGACTTTATCACTAATCCTCGAGCCTATGGTATGCTAAATTTGAAATATCATATGAAATTTGTGTTATCTCCTTTTTTTGTCTTTTTCGCATGGACGTACATTTAAAGTAGGCTAAACATTGTTTGGTGGCAACATTGATTGCTACCTAATACATAAATGTTGCGAGTGTCTTTTCTCCACATGATCTAGATTGGGTTTTGTATGGTCTATCAATTAGAGACTTTTTGCAGGAAGCCAAAAGACATTGATACATGAAAATTAAAATTGCCTTACTTGCATAGACTGAAGTGGACATTGGACAAGGGACATGTATCTTGTGACTTAAAGAGTACTTTTCCAATTTATTGGTCAAACAAAAGGAAAAATATCAATTTATGGGAAAGCAAAGAGTCAAAATGTTGGTTATGTCTTGTTTCACCATAAGCATGAGGTCTTATGCAAATAACTAACTTTGATCATAAATCAAAATCAAGCCAATCCTTTTCCTTTCCTTTCCAAATTTTTTTCTTTTTCCTTTTTGAGAGAGGGACACATAGGACCAGCTATTTTTAAGCACTTAAATAGCTTAAAGTCTCATACCCTAGTGCTACCAATCCTTTCATTTAAGGAATTTAGATCTCATCTGGACCAGTTATATTTAAGCACTCGAATAACTTGAAATCCATACCCTAGGGCTAATTACCCTATTTACCTTCTTAATTTTAATTGTTGATCAATGTGTGATCACTGTCTAAGTGGTAGCAATAATCATGATTGAATGTTAAAGTAAATTAAGTAAATCAACAGTCTATTTTATCTTTATTGTTTATTGTATAAATACGACTAATAAAGATACCATTGAGACCACTAAATGGAGACAACGAATCTGAATATAGTAATTACCCATCTTGATGATACTTAAATAATTTAATTGTCTCCAACATTGATATGAATTTTTTTATTTTTTATTTTATTTTTACAGGATTTATTACATCCAAGGTAGCATGCTGTGGCCAAGGCCCATATAATGGCATTGGATTTTGCACAGTTTTGTCTAACCTATGCCCAGACAGGGATGTATATGCCTTTTGGGATGCATTCCATCCCTCAGAGAGAGCCAATGGCATTATCGCGCGGCAAATCATGAGAGGCTCAACTGATTACATGTTCCCCATGAACCTTAGTACCATTTTAGCATTAGATTCCAAAGTTTGATGAGGGTTATATACCTAGAAATTTGTTCAGAATTACAATTCTTGTTGTCTTGGCAATGTTTGTGATCTCCAGTCCAGTGTTCGAATGTCTCTTCAAATTAGTGTGATGTTCCCTTATTACATAGATTAAAGGTCATTGTGGGGAACTTTCAATTTGTTTACTAGTAAGCCATGGAAAGTCATTATGAGTTTGCAACAATTTCTACTGGATTGTCTTTTTCCTCTCCTTCATTTAAAGAAATGAAATATAAATATTTTAGGTTAACCTAAATTTTGTGTTTCAGTTCAATCTAATTTTGTCTCCCTAGATCCTACTTCAAAATCCTCACTAATGCAACCGCCATTTATGCAATCTCAAACATAATAAAACAATTGCAAGGAAGCATAAACCATCGCATAGTTTTGGTAGCTTAAAATATCTTGTGAAAAAACTGCTTGTTTGGCTAATATCTTAGAATAAGATTTTCAGAATTTTGTTTACTTCTAATTTGGAACTCAAGATCTTAAAAAATTTAGATGTATGGAAAAAGTAAGACTTTCAAGAGTTAACGACACATTAAATGGGATAAAATAAGTTAAAAATAGAATTATATTTCACAAAAATATAATATAAATTATAGTTATTTCTTTATTTGGATGTACTTAGCATTAGCAATAGATTAACAATACATTTACATATATCAATATGTCTTACCATAATTTATAACTTTAACTCTTTAGTTATAGTTTCGGAAAAGGCCAAATAATATTGGGTGAATATCACATTTGGTATCTATACTTTATTAATTTGTACAATTAATTACCTAAACTTTAAAACATCAATTTACTACCTAAATTTTGTTCTTTTTTACAATTAACTACCTAAACCTTACCAAATTTTGCAATTAGCTATCTAAACTATATTTACTTATATAATTAGCTACTTTATCTAGTACTATAAATGAATTAAAAAAAATTATAGGTAGTAAACTAATATTTTCAAAGTTTAGATAATTAATTATATAAATCGGTAAAATTTAGATATTATATATTATATTTATCCCTGGGAAAAAAAATGACATTTACCCGATAGCATTTACTCTTCTGGTCTCAAGGAAGAATCACTGTTCCCAGCAATTTCTTGAAATGACATCTTACCAACTAATTTTAGAAATGACCTGTAAGAGGGTATTTGATATTCTACGTAAAGCCAACTAATATTTTGTTTCGCATGATGAAATGAATTAGGATGAAAGATTATAAAAAAAAAAATATAGAAGGAATAAATCATTAGATAATTTTACTACAAGAAAACTAAGATTTAAAGATAAAATTTCTATCTCTAAATATAAATTTTTGTTACAAAAATTATCGTTGCTGATTATAACTTTACAAATTTGATTTATCTTACTAGTTTTCGGTCGCAGAATTTCTTTCTCTAAAGACCAATTTTCTTGTAGTATTTAAATCCTTTTATGTGTTTGTATAATGAGTAAGAGGAAAATGAATAGAAACTTAATTATTATACAACACAAAATATGATAAATAGTAGTAAATTACTTATATGTCCCTAAAATATAATAAGTAATTTCAAAAAGAAGAATACAAAAGTAATTCTTATTATTATAAAATACAAAATACGATTAATAACAAATTACTTATATATAACTAAAAGAAAATAAATAATTTTAAAAAGAAGAATACAAACATAATTCTTAAAAAAATTACTCATTCGCTCTTAGTTCTCTTTATTTTGAAAGAGACAAAAACGTGATAGGATCATGAAAAATATGATCTCTATTTTCCCTCCCTTTGTATTTTCTTCTCAAAATAAATAAGAATGAAATTAAATCCTCCTTCATTTTCTTCTTTGTTTAATCAATATCTCCCAATTTTCCTATACGAAACAAGGTGTCAATGTGCAAGAAGGGAATTAAAATTTTTTTTTTCACTTATATCGAAAAAGACTAAATTGGAATTCCTCAAATCGTACCCTATGTAGCTATGGCTGACTTTATTTATGGGTCTGTTTGGATTGTCTGTTATTCATCTGTATCTGTATCTGTATCTGATCTGTATCTGTATCTGCATCTGTTATGTGGCCTGGTGTTTGGGAAACTGTCTGATCTGTGTCTATTCGAAAAAAGGCTGTTTGGATGAAGATGTCTGATCTGTATCTGTTTCCAACCTTATTTTTGGATAAACTATCTGTTTCATTGTTTTCTCATTTGTCTTTTTTTTTTTTTTGAAGTCCCTTGTATGGATAAATTGTCTGCTCTATTGTGTTCCTACTTCAACTGTATGATGACTTTATTCTTAGTGTCGTTATTATTATAATTGCTACAACAAATATGGGTACGATCGTTGTAATTTTTTTATTCATTATTCAATTGAATCAGGTAATTGTCATTTCACTAACTTAGTTGTTCAATTTTACGAATATATATTCAGATGAACAACATAGTAGTAAGTACAAGGCATTAGATGATATCATATTTAAGTAATAGGTGGTCTTGCTGATAAGTCAGCAGCGATACTATCCCGTACACCATTCATCCACCGATGACCACTTGAACTAGTCGCACTACCACTCCCATATGCCTCGTTCACCGTAGAGCAATTAGTTGCTGCAGCTTCTTCACTTGGGAAAAAATCATTGACGTATGAATCATCACCATCATTCATTAAAATGTAATTATGCAAAGCCGCTGTAGCAAGCACTATTTTTATCTGTTTGCTCATTTTATAATTGGGCATGCTATATAGAATACGGAACCTGTTCTTCCATATTGCGAATGTCCGTTCAATAATGTTCCGAAGAGACGAATGAGTATAATTGAATAGCTCCTTTGGATTTCTTGGTGGGTACCCTTGTCGAAACTCAGACCCATGGTATCTCTCTCCTTTATACGGAGCTAGAAATCCACTTTTATTTGGGAATCCCGAGTCAACCACATAGTACTTTCCTGTACAAATAGTATTTCCATGATATAGGGGTTGAAACGAATCTACAATTTAATGTAAGACATTGCAATGCCATTTTGTAAGTAGTTTTACCTGGGGGCGGTTGTGGAAAGTTGAATTGGGGATCACCTAGTACACGAGATAATACATTAGCATCATGACTTTGTCCATCTGCACCTGCTGCTACAAATGTAAATCTATAGTCAAAATCACAAACGCATAACACATTTTGTGTAACTTCACCCTTTCTGTTGGTGTTTATAATTCTATCATTAGTTGGAACATGGGCAGCAATGTGAGTTCCATCCATTGCTCCAATACAATCCTGTAAAGTAACGTTTGTTAATACGTGGAAACATTAATATCGATGTACGAGCAAAATGGAGGAACACATAACAACCTTGAAGAATGGAAGTATTTATCACTTTGTCGTATATGCAATGGAATGTTAGGAAAGTCAGGATGCGCAGGTTTTACTATGTTTTTCGACAGTTCTACTACTGCTGTGAGGACGTCATTGAAGTGTCGGAATACTGTTTCCGACGAATGCTGAAACATCTCTTGAACTACTCGCGTTGTAGCTCCATGTCCAACGATAAACATAAATATCCCTACTTTTTCATCTATATCAACTCCTCTACTACGAACAAGCCCATATTCTTGCAAGGTTCCACACAATCGACGGAACAGGTCTGGGTTCAACCTGAACATGTTTTGACATCTTCTTGGATTGTTATGATTCAATAGCTCATTGATAAGGTCCGACCCTCTCCTTCTTGAGTTGTAGCATGGTGTGCTTTTGCGTAGGTGCTTCTCCATTAGAAGATATATCATTGACACTTTGATTACATCTTCCTCCAATGCATAATCCATTTGTGTCCCTGTGAAATTGAACATGAATGTACAAATAAAAGACTATTTCCGTAGCAATCTTACGAATAAGGTACTAACAATATCATCCAACACATACGAACATTGTGAATGAAATACATAAGTTAAACTTTCTTCTACAAGTCATATATAACAGCATCACAATCTAACATAAACTTAATGACGAATAGAAATGTCGATATCATGGTTTAGCTCCTTTCATCTTATCAATCTCTCGCAACAAAAATTGGGTTTTTATTTCCGGGGTTGGGCAGCTGACAAAAACTACACGCTTATCAGGGTCCATAAGGACGTCTGCAGCATCCAAGCCCATTTGGATATTCTGTACAATAGCAGGCAGTGTCCACACTTCTTCCATCACCGCCTTCATACTCCGTGGATCGTCCCCACTGCATACAGACATGGAGTTGTTGGAGGATCTTGCTTTCATAGATGCAATTAACTCCCCTAAATCATTTGTAATATCTTCTCTAGAGTATCGTTTCTTCCCTGCTCGTTTTCTACCATTTGACCCAAATGTTTTCCTCTTCGCAGAAGATTCCTCAGCATGCGTCGATGTTCGAAAAAAGCTGTCTTCATTCGAATCATCTGCAACTGATGGCAAATTGTCCTGAGGATCAACATACTGTGGATCACCCTCTGAATCTCCACTTCCTTCTGGACTATCTTGTGGCGGGGGAGCAGATTGATGGTGCCCATAACTTGTCGTTTGTCCCCTTGGTCCCACTGAACATTTCATCAAGGTTTTCCTTGTACTGCAATCCCCGAGTCCGGAAACAGAGAATACTTCCGTTGTGACCCCTCTTGTACTCCTGCAACAAAGAAAAGGGAAATGTATTCAATAGCTCAAGTGGTGCTATTCATTAATTCGTAATGAAACAGATAAAAACCGTATTGATTCGACAATTACCTCATCTGCTGCACGCCACCACTCATCCGACGCCTCATAGGTTTGAACCACTTCATTCCATCCAACCCCTGTGTTCGCATAGCGCTTCAGCCAATTCCACTTTATCCATTGGGTTCGCAAAGAATCCCACTTGTTTCGCAATTGTTTAGGGGTCAATTTCTTTCCCCTAATTTCCTCGAATTTCACACCTACTTCCCGAAAAGTAGCAGGCAACAAGTGGCCGCTGCCACGTTTCCCTAACCTCACTTGCTCCAAACATAGGTCAACAAAAGTAATTGTTTCCTCTGGGCTCCAATTGATCCTATCAGCCATATTTCCCCAAAAAAAAAAGAACAACAAAAAAGCAGAACAAAGACGTATATGCTCGATACGCTACGACAGCCACTGATATTCACTTACGATGACTACAATTAGATGCTATGTCCACCGACTGCACAAATATGGATGTCACCTGCAACAAAATAATTATAAGACTTTGATCAATGACAAATACATAATAAAGGGATCCTGTTACAGAAGTCAATGCATTATAAGGCATGATGTAAGTAGAATTAAATCCATCTAACAATAATTTTATCAAAAACTTAGAAAGTGGATGGACTTACAGTCGCTTTCCAAGTAAACACTCGACCGAAAGCATGAATCCTAATTCCTCTAGGCAAAGCATTGCTGCGCCTACAAAAATGGATGGAGGAAAAATCGCTTTTTCCAAATGCTCATTCAACCTGAATCACGAAGCTGATTCTCCTAATCAAAGTAGGACTAAAATTAGCTAATGAGTTTGATGGTCAATGTTTGGTTTTGACACAGATACGATGCGATGATCGTTCTCTCAGCACCTACCCGCACTTCAGGCGCTCCATATTTCTTCATACACACTTTAGAACAACGGATGGGAATAGGACATATACACAGAATTAAAAAAAAAAAAAAATTCAACACTTCTCTGACCATTTTCCTATCATTCCTAACATTGCACTTTAGTGGACATGGACACTTCTCTGCACTTTTATGTATTCCTATTCTCCCACCACGCGCAAAGGTCTAAAAGTGTGAGATAGAACGCAATAACATATGTCACCTGATAACATTTTATAGTGCAGATCGCAAGAGAGCAATATATATATATATACACACACACACATATTTACATGTATATACATACAAGTGGAAGCGCAAGAGAGCTATTATATACATATATATACACACACATATTTACATGTATATATATTCAAGTGGAAGCGCAAGAGAGCTATTATATACATATATATACACACACAAAATTGGGGCTAAACTCAAAACTAAACGCTGCTAAACTCAAAAGAAAAAATAATTTTATTACAGAAATGCAATTATAAATTCTAATTTGATAAAATTGGGGCTAAAGGTCATGCGTGTCAGGCTACTTTCACCACTACGAGGACTTGATATTTTTGCTTAAAGATTGAGCGTAATTCTATTTAATTTGTCCTGTACCAGATGGAACTTTATCCTTCATAGGGCATTCTGCAGGAGGATGGCTAGCACGCGTTTACATGGAAGAATTTGGAGTTTCCAGCTTATCTTTGTTGCTGACTCTCGGTACTCCTCACTTGTATGTCATAAATTGGTTGAATATGGAATTTAATCTTATTTCTTTTCTAGGACTTGATTCAACAGATATTCTTCTTTCTTAGCTTTTGATTTGATACACAATATGATACTTGAAGTTTTCATATAGGCCACCTCCTAAAGGTCTGGCAGGGGTTATAGATCAAACACGGGGTCTGTTGGACTATGTTGAAAAGAATTGTGCCAAAGCAGTTTATAGTCCTGAGCTGAAGTTTGTCTGTGTAGCAGGAAGGTAAGCAGGTTTCTTATTAATGGACTAACATTTCAATGTCAATCATTTAATGGTGTCACTTCCTCCTTTAATTGTGAAAAGTAGCTTCTTTTTTTGGGTAATTCTTGCAATTGGCTTAAGAAAATTCGAAAAGAGCTACAGAATCTGGTCTGCAATTTAACTAATTCAACAACTTTAGGTGCACACTATCTTAACTGGGGAAAGATGACCTCATTTTTCAACTACCTGGCAATAAACAAGAACATCCAAGCAATGTATGCAGCTAGCCATGTAACCAATGTCAATTCCTATCAATTTGCTATATTTTGCTTATGCTTTCCATCAATGACACTAATATCTGAAAAGATAGACTTGAGGTATGGCTTCTACCACTGTGCCATTTCTTCAGAGAACTCATTATGAATCTATTCAAGGACACAAGAAGATTTCCCAAGACCAGAAGTGATTCATTTTGTGTCCAACTATAGCACAGATAGCGCTAGAGCTGTTGTATTGTACAGGTTAGGAACTAAAAACCCTATGGTCTAATTGACAATCTGAAACTTCCCTACTGGGTCAAACAAAGAATAGAAACTGTTCGAAATGCACAAATTATTTTACACCTATTGATCTACACATACAACAGTGGAAGACAGAGAAAGAGAGAGAGAGAGAGAGAGCATTACCTGAGTATCGTTAATGGAGAAGGTCTCTTTCTAAACAACAGTGGGTAGCAACCATGTCCTCCTCCTCCTCCTTCGATCCCACTGTGTTCCGTCCCCTTCTCCGTCCCGCTCTCTCTCTCTCCCTCCCTCTCCCTCTCTCTCTTTGTCCCTCTATATCTGTGTGTGTGTGCTGTTGGAAGCCTTGATTTATAGCCAAAAACGAAGGACTGTTCCCCTCGTGAGTGATGGACATTCGGCAGAGGCAAGAGGGAATATGCACTGACAAAGGGAGGAAGATGGGATTCGTTGAGCTGCAAATTGATTTTCCTCTTCCTGTGAGGATTGTTGATGTGCAGATGTTATATTCTCTCAAGGGCAAAAGTGGAATTAATTCATTCATTGAGGATATGTGTGTAAAATGACAGCCATGTTTTTCAAATATCTTTTTTTCCCAAACATGCTTTTTAAAAAAGAACCAAAAAAGACATCAAAAAGTTAGTCCCCAAACAGACCCTATATTGGGGTGGAGCATTGCACCTTGAAACCCGTATGATTGGGATAGATGTTGTCGACGGGAAGACAATAAATGCCTTTTAAAGTGACAGACTGGCATATAATCTAATCAAGGTGTGGATGCATGTGATAAGTATAGCCTATGGTGTAAACAAATTAACACTGTTTCAAAACTATTTCAGATCCACTTGATTTTTATTTGAGTTTATTAAAATATAGTCGAATCAACTTCAAAATCAAATTGCTCGAGAAATAATATTTAGTTCGATCTGTTTACAATTCTAATTGAGCATAAGGAAAGTATGAATCTTAATTAGATTAGAGTTGAATTTGGATATTAATATAGTTTTAAATACGATAAAAGCTAATTTTAAAAAAAAAGTCAAATCTTTAATCATAAGAAAAATAATATAGATTTTTAATTTACTGATATTTTATTGTTTTGATTTGTGATGATGATATGTTTGTTTGGTATGCAGGAATGGATCAAAATGGAATTGTGATTTTGATTTTCATTCATTTTCCCACATTTGGAAGCATCATGATATGGGAGAATCGACGTTTCTGGCTTTAATGTGGAATTCGATTCCGCCTTTGAAAAATGGATGCGATTTTATTCCGCCTTCTATTAAAATTTTTTTACTTGAATTACCTTTTTATCCTATAAGGATTTATTATCTTATTTTTTTGTAAAAGGTATTTTTAGATATTCAAATATAAACTAATGCATTTCTATCCCATTTTGTGTTAGTATCCAAACAAATAAATGGATTTATTATTTCCTTATTGATTCTAATCCATTCTATTCTTGATGATTTATATTTGTTATTCTCTTATTGATTCCAATTCATTTCATTCTTGATGATTCCTGCATACCAAATATACCTAGACTAAACAGCATAGAAAAGCAAAGAGACGATGAAAACAAACAATGATCATGATGCAATTGCAAAAATAAAAAGGAATATTCGTATGACATGGAAAAGCACACAAAAAATGTGAAACGCTCTCAGCTACCAAGAGGGAGGACCTCCACAGAGCGAGGAGTGAGCTTAAAAATTGTCCAACCTTAAAAAACACTCAAATTCAGTTATTATAAATGTTATGCTTGACGCTTTATTACTAATATTTTAGTTAGTTCTTCTTCTCTTTTTATTTAGATCGATCTTTGTCCCACAATGCAATGGGGCTTTAATACTACTCGTTCTAAGTATGAAGTAGGACCATATTAAATTGATGATAACTTTATATCTAAAATACCTAGATAATTTAAATTTATTATTTTGTTGTTAATATTTTAATTAATTTATCTCTAATTAACGGATATAAAACTATTATATTTTCCATTCATTATCCAACAATATAGAGCCAAATGCTCTTTCCATGTAGATTCACTCATAAAAAATTGCATATAGAGTGCTTAATAAGTTGATTCAGTTTGGTAAGGAGCAATAAACTATTCATATGATATGAAGTAGAAACTTTTTTTCTTGATGATACCAGGCTTATTCTTTAGGACTTATTTAGATAGTCTATTTTTCTTTGATATCTATATCATATCTATATCGATATTTGTATCATATATGTTTCATAACAGTATCTGGTTTGTTTTATCGGTTCATAAGTAAAATGTTTGTTTTTCATTGATATCTATTTTTAATAAACAGTTTGATTGAAAACAATTAAAAAATAAAATCAAAATGATAGAAAAATGACAAAACAAACAGATTATATATGACATTAACCTTTTTTCAGTTGTTCTTTTTGGTAAACCATGGTTGTTTTCCCTTTTTCATTTTATGTATCAATTAAAAGATGATATATATATATATATATATATATATATATATAGACACACACACCTACATCCATATGGTTTTTTCATTTACAATGAAGTAAACAGGCATAAAAGAGCCATCAATCAAAGAATGAGAACTTCTAGTGTTTTTAAAAGACCTCAAAATGGGCGATATTTGTTGCCTTGTTGCTATCATATATGGCTAACATCTTTGATAAAGCCACAAACACTACGAAATTGTTTTTTATTGGTATTATGTAGCAAGCAAAAACTGCAGTTTGGCTTGTGAGAGATTTCGAATGGGAAAGAACAAATGAAGATATAATTTTTTTCTTTTTTCTTTTTTAGTAAAGATAATTTTGGTGGAGAAGCTAGGGACAAAAAAAGGCAAAAAGAAAGAATAGGCACACTTTTAACAGAGGATATTGTTAAAGATAGATTGTTTGGAGAAAAAAAAAAAGAAGAAGAAAGGAATGATTATTCGTTGGGTTCAAGTAATATTTAGTAGATGCATGAATGAAGCTAGAACATTGCATAATATAAAAGGGTGAAATAAATGTTTACAAACTTTAATATAAAAATTACCTAAATACATATTAAATAATTTTAATTACAAAATTACCGATTTAAAATTGTATATGTGAAGTGAGATTCATTATTTAACACAATGATTGCATATATAGGATGAGATTCATCAATGTACATATTTTTAAGTATTAATGAATTACATAAATAAAGTGTGGTTTATATTTGTATATTAGTAGTATATGTGACTCATGTGTTTCTATACAAGTCATATGTACCATATGCGATTCATATACATGCTTGTACATGAATTGCATGCAGTACATGCAACTTATATATAAATACCAAAATTAGGTGTAATTTTATATTGATACTTTAGTATTTATTTTTATATAATTTGTAGTTATGTAATTTTTATTTGAGAAAGTTTGTAATCATACAATTTTCTTTGATAAAAAATACACAAAGGTGTAAGAAGTATTATAGTTGGACATCATTATGGCTACTTATTTACTACTACAGCTTCTAAATAATTTGTACAATTTTAGTTTTATGTTGTTGTATCGTTTATGTGTCATTTTTTGGAGCCAAAGTGTTATACATATTTCTAACTCTTAGAAGATTTTTCCATTTCATTGGCCAATCAACCCATCGCTATACAAGTTTCAAATTGAGGAATCCAATTAAATTTAAAATTGTAATTGAGTTGAGCTTGAGTAAATATTATATTGAACTTGAGCAACACAAATAGTTTAATTTATTAACACTCTTTAATCTATCCCTTCTTCAAATTATAGATGCGTGGTACCCTATTTCTATTGTTTGTTACTTACTAATAATATGATCCTATTGTTTGTTACTTACTAACAATATGGTCCTAATTGATTAGTTAATATTCTAGTTATTCCAATTTACTCTTATTTATGTTGCAAGCTCAATTAGGGTGTGAGAGTGTAGATTACTTATCACTTGTTTCCAATTTTACTCATTCCCTTCTCCTTTATATATATATATATATATATATATAATTGAATCTATGTGGTCAATTTTTTGGTCCTATCATTCCATTTGACTTTGTTCTCATTAAAATAATAACAAATCAGATTAGTTAGCAAAACGAAGTTAGAGTCTACTTGTATCTCCTTAAAATTAAGATCTTAATATAGACTTTAGCACAAGTTGGGTTCAACCCATAAACTGACCGTACGATTGAAGGCTTGAGTAGTGACTTGCTGGGTAGCTGGGTCATGACTAGCTTAAGGGTCATAACCCATTGATTCAGTGGGTCATCCATTAGGAAAAAAATTCTTATAAAAGAGAAGGAGAAAAGGACCACACTAAAGCTAAAGTTTCCACAAACACAGTACACATCGACACACTATCCTTTATATATATAGATACATACACGTCTATATAGAGAGAGTGAGGGAAGATTAAGGTTAAGGCTACTATGATCTAGTAATTTCGGGTTAGATCAACCTGATACCAAGGTTTATCTTAATGAGCGAAGTTTTATTTATTAAAATATAAGTCAATGTTTTAAATGCTAATTGTAGTAGATGTGATAAGGTGAAATAGGATCCTTATTTAAAATGAACTGAAAGCCTATTTCTTGTCAATGACTTTATTAATTTACACAACGATATACTATGGAATAGAGTTAAATTTCTAAAATACTCTAAACTATTATGGAGTTGAACCCTATAATCAACTACCAGCTATCACTACCTATGGCTTATGAACCACCAAGCCTTTCAAGCTACTACCGTTGTTATTACAATAGCCCCTTTTAGCTCAGGTAAATATGGTTTCATAGGGATTTAGTCTATATGGATTGATGTTCACATGATTTGGGGCTTATACAAGTATAGTGACATAAGTCTGACTTTGATATATGAATCATGAGTAGAGACATCACACCAGTACCTCTAGGATGGTGCTCAACCAAGAAGTTGACTAAGAGAGTGACCAACAAGGGGTTAACCAGCACATGCTTGCCCAGCTTGCAATTGACCAAGTCAACAATCATCTAACCCTGTGGTTAACTTTTCATCTCCTTTAACACTTCTACTCTTTCTTGTCAAGGATAACTTTGTAACTTCCTAAATTTTTCACCGATTTCCTTTAGTTATCTCTAAATGTGGCAGGAGAGTAAAAGAGATCTTAAATGGAAACAATTCTACTATTTTTCACTCAATTTTCCTTAATGTCATATGTTATTAAAACAACATAACATATAGTGTTATGTGTGAAAGAGTCTATTTGGATTCCTTTTCTAATAATGCATGAATATATATATATATATATATATATAGAGGGAGATAAACCAATCATAAAAAAGATATATCCCTTCAACCTTTTGATCTTTGTAGAATAGTGGGGAACACATGTTATAGGAAAAAGAATAGCACAAAATGGCTTATAGCATCATGCCATGTATCGTGATGACTTATATCATTCTCTGGTGAAAACTTTCATCAGCTAGTTTTGGACTAAAGGCCTAATTGAGAAAGCATGGTTGGCACCATGAATAGCTATACGAGGGCTTAGTATCGAAGCTATTCCAATTTCATGAAATTTCACCTTTTTAAATAACAAATTCTTCTAAGTAATGAGGATCCAATGTCCTTCATAAAGCATTTTTCACCTAATTCATATAAGGTGAAGATAATACAAGATCATGAAAAGCTTGTAAATATGAGAGAGAGAAAAAGATTACAATCATATTGCATGATACATTATTATTTTGAAGTGTTACATACAAAATAAGGGAAATGATAGATATATATACAAAGAAGGAAACACATGTGTTTTTAGCTATGCTAGTGAACTATACACCAATGTTATAGTTGACTAATAAAAAGACAGAGGGCAATGCAAATAACTCTTCTAAACTGTAATTATGGAGTTTATACACATCTTAAACTTTTAAATGTTGCAAATCATCCCTCTAAATCAAATTGATAAATAATACCCATAACTAAAAAGCATATTTTTAACTTCCCATAAATTTTGATTTTAGTGTGTTTCTATTAAACTATAAAATCAAGTTTTCTTTTATGTTACCAATTTCTTAGAACTTAGGAACATTGTTTGAAACGTTTAAAAGTTTAGAGACATAACCACAATCATGTAAAAAGTTTAATTTGGTATTTGTAATTTTTCAAAAAATTAATATTTGTATAAATACAATAGATATGATTTATTTGTTAAATAAAAAAAAATTTTATGTGATAGTTATTGAGAGATGGATATGATCCTCATCTAACCACATGAACATTTTTTATTTATTGTTGAGATATTTGATTAATATGTTTTTGAAATTTAAGATAAAAGATGGGTAACATAAGATAGTTTCAAATCTTAGAAGATTAATAAGCTGATTTTAAATGTTTCAAATATGTTTCCATATTCTATGTTATAAAATTGGGTTAGTGTCAAATTTGCTGAAAAATACAATGAGGTATATGGACTTTCAAAAGTTCAATTTGAGTACCTAATTGAACTTTTTCAAGCTATTTTTGGTACCTCAACACTGTTAAGCTCTGTTGTTAACGTAGACTATCCAACCAATCATGACGTAAGACATGTCATTTATATCTCCAAGTCATTAATAATATAGGCTTATTATATTTTATCCCACTATTATTATCATGCTTATTATTATTACCATCATTAACGATCCAATAATAATATTAGTACATAAAGAATAATTGAGCCCATAAGATCCAATAGTCCAATATTACTTACCCATAAAGCCAACCCTCTTTGTTTTATGCTATTCACTTCTCTTCTTAGCTACATTATTATATATAAAATTACCTAATAAAAGATTATCAATGTAGGACAACCTCTTCCACTTCAATGTCACCGCCCATTGGTATCCCAAACCTACATCCTTTAATCTCTCCTTTTTAACAATCTTCTACATTGAGTCATATGGAACAAGACCTAGTCATCACCTCCGCTGAAATTCACACCCAACTACTCAACAAAGCCAACCTTTGTCACAAACCAACATCAAAACCTAAAACAACAACCGTATTTGTCACGACCCTAAAGGGAGCATGATAGGACTAACCTGAAGTTATTATATCAAGTATGCATCTAGGATATGAGAACTGTTTTGCAAGTCAGAGATTTACAAAACTCTAATTACTATACGAGTTTTAATTGTATAAAAACATTTGGATATCTAAGGAAATATGGATTCACACAGTCTACTAGAACCGTAGAAAATCGATATCCCCTACTAAATAATAAAATAGAATAGATCATATACATTATATAAAACATTAAACTATTATGCAACTATTCTAACTCAAATTCTAATGTTTTTTCTACATTACACAAATTTGAACTAAAATAGTAAACATATAAATTTACATTCTAAGTCCATCTTCAACACCTTTACTGAAGAAAATCTCTCTCAATACAACATTAACCCCTTCCTAGCCTGAGATATTCTTGCAGAAAAACTATAGGGGCGTGAGCTAAACCATAGCTTAGCGAATAATGATACTAAAGCACACAACAAACAAATGCCAAGCAAGTGTTATTATCAAACATATGCAATGCAAACACTCAACCATATGACATATACAGTTTAGATGACCGAAATCCAAACTAATGGAGATTTACGCTCTCTCTTAGGGGTTGAAGGAACCAGTACTAGTAATTCATGCCCAGGAGAAACTAAGAGCTAAGGAAGAAGGATTTCCTTTTAAACTTGTTTATTATTTATACATATATAAGTAATATAACCTTAACTCAGAAACTCCATAAAGTATTAACCACTTCATACAACTCTATAGGCGACATCCTCCAGTGTCTACTTAGTTCCTATAGAATCGACAAAATAGTGGAAATTTTGCATAGAACTAGAAATATTTCATCTAGAAAACCCAACAGTAACTAAAGAACCGAAATGCTAATACACAGTGTGGTTACCCAAAAGAAATGCATTATATGCAATCATGCAATGTATGATTATTTAATTAGGTAATTGGATAGTATTAAGACCATTTATTAAAGAGACCATTCAATTAGCAAATACTTACTATCAATAGCAACTCAATTATTATAAACAATGCGTGACCACTTTTATTTTAGTGTTTTATCAAACAATACAATCATCAAGCGTCAGACGAATATCGAATTCCTACACATAGTCAGTTATGTTTAATTAATATAGATGTATATTACATGCACAAACAAGGTGATAAGGTTGATGTTACCCACCTGTCATCCTGGCCAATCCATAATAATCCTCTAGGAAATCCAAAGATTGATCATCTCCTCCTATGAAACAAAATATTACTCTTTCATCACTTTTTTTTTAAAGTATACTTTATTGGATTATAGTATTCAACTCCCTTTTATTTCATTAATTTACACTTGATTGACATATAGATTCATATTAAAACCTATTCGATTAGACACTAAGTAGTAATCCTACCATAACTGCGAAAATCACCCCACCTAGATACGGACAATTTTCCATTGTCTATCAAATTATTTCTTTTCCTTTGTCTATAATCTTTTATTATATAGCATCATTATTCCCTATTACTTATATAAGTATCTTAATAAGTTATTAACTTATATGAAAAACTCATTATAGCAAATATACATTGGAAACAACATATTCCCTTTCTTAGAATTTAACCTATCATATTACAATTATATTTGAAAACGTTAAAAAACACTATAGAATACTCAAGAGGGGTAGTGAATTGAGTATTTGACTTAAAATGCACGAATAATTACTTTTTATGCCAATGATCAAATTAAGCTTTGATAACAACAGATACAACAAAACAAATTATGATATGGGAAATAAAAAAGATAGGGACAAAACAATTTAGCCGAGATTTAACGTGGAGTTGGCCCACTTTCTACTCTCCATGATCTACAAATGCCTCCAACGAGGACTTCACAATCACTTTTATTAATCATAACAAATCCATGCTCAAGATGAGCAATACACAAACTATAGTACTTCAGGAACTAAAATATTTTCTTCACTCACTTGATGCTCTTTTATAAATTTACAAATATAAGAGCAAAACACTAGAATGATTTTCTCTCTTTTACTTTGATTTTACAAATAATAAACAAGAGAATAGAAAATAATGCATGCAGCGATCGAATTTAATTGTCCACCAGATCACCAATGGATGGCTTCACTGGCTCGCCGGTTCGAGCTTCACACATGCCGTGCCTTGATTTAGGTTTTGATTATGTTTTTACTTTGAATCACTAGATCAGCTTGCCAGTGCGAAGACTTCCCAAGTTGGGCTCTAAGTTTTGCCTCTTCACGCCTTTTATTTTGTCTTGATTTAAGGCTTGACTGGCTCTTGTGCTTAAAATCACTAGATTGGCTTATCGTTCCCATATGCACCAGCTCGCCAGTGCTACTCCTATAAGCATAAAACATAGCATACATACATACACAAGGTAAATTTCTATTCTCATGTTTCTTTATAATATTATCAAATATCTTTTTATAACTTTTTCTCTCATCAAAATCATATTTAAAATATTTCATTTAACAGTCTCCCCATTTGATGAGGGCAAATAGTTATGAAAAAGCTATTGATCTTTTTCTCCCCTTTAGTAAAAGCTCCCTCATATTTTTGCAATATCAGTAGCAGATTAAAGAGCTTTAGATCAATTTACTAAGCATACAATTTTCTGCCCCTTAATTATATATTGTTTGCACGTTTTATCCCATTTTTCCCCTTAGACTACACATTGACTTCTCCCCCTTTGACCCCATCAAAAGAATTTATATAAACAAGCAGATAGTGAGTAAAAAAGAGGCAGGAGAAATAGTCATACTAATTAGGCATATAAGACATTTAATGACAACCATAGTTAGTTAAACAGGGAGTTTTATATATCAAACATCTATAAATATATAGAAAAATAAGGGGGGGGAGGAGGTAAGCGAGGATGAATAAAGTTGAAATGATCCATAAAGTCTCTTATATCAGAATTGAGAGTCTGGAAATCTAAGCAAAAATCTAAAATCTAGTTCTCAATAGTATCAAATCTGGTGTCCATATGCTCTCAAAACTGCTGCCAAGAGGAAATAGAGGTATTGGGAGTAGAGGAACCACTAGGTGGAGCTAGAAGCGCATCATCATCTGAAGAATCTACATCTACACTAGAACCTGGTAATAGAGCACTACTTCCAACCAAAGGCTCTAAAGGCTTGCTTCTTTCTTACCATTTCCCATCTTGTCTTTTGTTCCTTAGCAACTGAGTAATCAACTTGCTACCTCTCAAAACAACATGAGTTAGCTTATTTGTCATATTCTTGAAGATCCTAAACATCAAATCAAAGAAGTGTATCTGATCACCTCTTATAATATGGAGCATAAGTCATAGATCCTACAGAGTGACTATGGTATCTTGCCCCTTACGTGGTACATAATTATCGGTCCAAAACTAATGAAAAACCTAGCGCTTAAAAGACAATCTAGATGAATAGAGATTGCACGGTTCATGCCGATTTGCACGTATGTCAGACACAATAAAAGCTCCTCATAATATTGAGCCCCATCAAATGTACTAGGCATCCTAACTCTACCACAATACTCCAATTAGACTATAGATATCATGGTGTGTGATTTTAAGCTTCCTACTATATAGATATGAATACAGTATAGGTCTCATAAAACTTGAACTATTAAAGCTAGACTCCATCCCAATGCCTAGACTCCCATCATCCTCCAAATAACCAGTTAAATTGCAATAAAATAGTCTAACAACTTCCTCATTTACTTTAGTAGGAAATATGATAGTATCCAAGATATTATTCAACACAACACCAGATATTTGAGGAATTCTAAAGTATTGTAAGACATCAACATTGTAATTTCTGCCAAAATCAATAGGGAGATCTTTGAATAAGTAATACTTGTCAGAATGCTTCCATGATGGGAACAAAAACCCATCAAATGCTGGTGGAGCTGGTGTTGCATGGCTCTGGCAGTTCTTAAAGGCATATCTTAAAAAAAATCCAGAAAAGAGAGAAAGACAGAGAGGGATGAATATATAAGAGAGAGAGAAGGAGGCAATGGAGAGAGATAAAGATAGATAGAGAGAAGGAAAATTTGAGAGATTGTAGAGTGGTGGTAAGGAGAGAGGTGGTGCATATAAAAAGAAGAAGAGAGGAGGAAAGAGTGAGAGGATACTATGGGTGTTTTAGAGAGAAAGAGAGAGCGATAGAGAGAGAATAGAGAGAAGGAAACGAAAAGAGAAATGCAGAGGAGAGAGAAGAACGCATATCCATATGCATATGAAAAACTTGCTATTGATAAGTCGGTACTAACAAATTATGAACATAAAATCCATAGAGTTGATCGAAGGTCGGATCGAGCCCTTGAAAGACCCCTTAGGCATAGACTGGGGAGTCGATCCTTGATCCACCAACGAGCTAGTGCATTGTTTTGGGCGAAACACAAGCAAAGGACCCTCAGGTCAAGCCCCAGGCATGAACACCAGTGAGCTGGTGAAGGAGAGATCAGCAAGCCAATCTATAACACATATGCAGCATAAAAAAACAGAGCAATTCAAAAGAAGATAAGATATGCATTCATGTATTTATTTGATAGCTTGTTTAGCCCAAAAACAGGTTCTACATCAACTTGGCTCAATGCTATCTAGCACTTATCTTGCTTGATCATACCCAATTCTCTCAGTAAAGTGCGAAACGACCTTCACTCAAGGGTTTGGTAAAAGTATTAGCAATCTAATTGTTTGTATTAATAAATTCCAAATTGATATCTCTATTTAGAACATGATCCCTAATGAAATGATGTTCAATTTCGATATACTTGGTACTTAAGTGTTAGATCGAATTTTTTGTCAAATTTATAGCATTTGTATCATCACAACGAATTGGAATGTTTTCATATTTTAAACCATAATCAAGCAAAATTTGTTTTCATAAAATTTATGCACAATAGCTACCGACAGCTATATACTCAGCTTTAGCAGTTGAAAGGGCAATTGAATTTTGTTTCTTCGAGTGCCAAGATATTAATGAGTTTCCAAGAAAGTGTCATGTGCCTCTTGTACTTTTCCAATCTACTTTGCACCCAGAAAAGTCAGCATCAAAGTATCCAATTAGATCAAAAGAGGTAAACTTTGGATTCTACAAGCTAATTTCAATTGAGCTTGCAAGATAGTTGAGAATGCGTTTTACTGCACTCAAGTGTGATTCTTTTGGGCAAGATTGAAATCATGCACATATAGACACTGAGAATATGATATCAGGTCTAGAAGCTGTTAAATATAACAAACTACCTATCATGCCTCTTTAAGCTTTTGATAATTTTTTTCCCATTTTCAACTTTATGAAACTTTATACTCCTAGGTGTAGGTCTTGTTTTATAATTATCCATTTTAAACCTTTTCAAAAAATCTTTCGTATATTTTGATTGATTGATGAATGTTCCACCTTTAAATTGTTTTATTTAAAGACCTAGAAAATAATTGAGTTCTCCCATTATGCTCATTTCAAATTCATTCTTCATGGATTTAACAAATTCATTTATAAGTCTCATATTAGTAGCTCCAAATACAATATCATCTACATAGATTTGTACAATCAATATATCTGACTTGTGATTTTTGATAAATAGAGATGTATCAATTTTTCCTCTAGAAAATTTATAGTTTAAGGAAGCTAATGAGTTTTTCATACCAAGTTCCAAGAGGTTGCTTTAGACCATAAACAGCTTTGTTTAATTTAAAAATATGATTGAAGAATTCATTATTATCGAAGCCTGGTAGTTGCTTTACCTAGACTTCTTCTTTTATAAAACTATTTAAGAATGCACTTTTGACATCCATTTGAAAAAGAGTGAAATTCTTAAATGCAGCAAATATTAAAAGCATTCTTATAGATTCTAGTCTAGCAATCGGGGGCAAAGGTTTCATTAAAATCTATACCTTCTTATTTATAGACTTTAGCAACTAATCTAGCTTATTTCTTATTATTATACCAGATTCATCAAGTTTATTTCTAAAAAACCCATTTAGTTCCAATAACTGTTGTATTTTTCAGGTATGATGACTAGGTTCCAAACTTCATTTTTTGTGAACTGGTTTATTTCTTCTTGCATAGCTTGTATCCAAATTTCACCTTTTAAGACTTCTTCAATATTTTAGGCTCAGTTTGTGATAGAAAAACAAGATTACTCATGTTCTTTAAGATGTGATTTTGCATATTTCCATTCTTTAGGAAGATCATAATTATTAGATTCATGCATATAATCCATTTTATGTTCATTATCTTCTTTATTATTACTTTCAAGAGAAAATCTATTCAAATCATCACAAACAACATCCACATCATCATTTAAGCATAAATTAGGCAAAGAATCATCAAAAGAAACATGTATAGATTCTTCAACAACTAATGTTCTTTTATTAAACACTCTATATGCCTTGCTTATCAAAGAATAATTTAAAAAGATTCCTTCATCACTTTTAGCATCAAATTTTGTTAACTGTTCTTTTCCATTGTTTAGAATGTAACATTTAGTGCCAATGATGAAAATAAGATATGTTAGATCTTTTTATTTTCCAAAGCTCATAGGAGGTTTTCTTGAGAATTGATCTTGTGAGAACTCTATTTGGTATATAGCAAGCAGTGTTTAGAGCTTTAGCCCAAAAATATTTTGGTAAATTGTTTTGACATGATAGAGTTTTAGCTATTTCTATTAAAGTCATGTTTTTCCTTTCGACTATACCATTTTGTTGTGAAGTACTATGAGCTGAAAAAGTATGTTTAGTGCCATATTTACTGCAATAATCACCATTTCATAGTTTTCAAATTCTCTCCCGTGATCACTTCGAATAGATATAATATTAAGACCTTTTTCATTTTAAACTTTCTTACAATATTTGAAAAAACATGATTTGTTTCATCTTTAGATGCAAGGAAGAAAGTCCATGTAAATCTAATAAAATCATCAACAATAACCAAAGTATATATTTTTTTTGCCTCCCAAACTTAAGGTTTGAGTACGACCAAATAAGTCCATATGCAATAGTTCTAATGGTCTAATAGTGGAAATAGCATCCTTAGATTTAAAAGAAGTCTTTGTTTGCTTTCCTTGTTAACATGCTTGACAAATCTTGTCCTTTTGAAAATTTATCTTTAGTAGACCTTTGACAAGATTCTTTTTAACAAGTTTTGACATCTATACTACTATTTCCCAATTTTTTATGCCATAACCAACTATTGTCGTTTTGAGAATATAGACAAGTTTCATTTGATGATTTAAACTCATCTAAATTGATTTTGTAAATATTTCTTTATCTATGCCCTTCAAAATAAGCTTGGTTATTGTCAATTTTTTCAATAGAACAATTTTTGGCAAGAAATGTTACTTTAAAATCATTATCACACAATTAACTAACACTAAGCAAATTATCTTTTAGATCATCAACAAACAACATATTTTTAATAATTAAATCTTTTTTTATGAGAATGTTACCTTTACTAAGAACTGTTGATTTTCGATTGTTTCCTAAGATAACACTCCCTTGATCTTTCAAGTTTATAGATGTAAACTTAGATGTGTCTCTAGTCATGTCTAGAGCAGTCACTGTCCAATTACCATTTATTGTTCCCACTGGAAGATCCTTGCAAAACAAATTATTATTTCTTTGGTACCCAATTGAGTTTAGGTACTTTTTGGTTAGGTGGAACAAGAACTTTCTCTTAAGAACCTGAACCAACTTAGTTCTATGATTCAAATGCATTGTTTTTCTAATTATACAATTATGTGCAACATAACCATAATTGCCACAGTAATTGCATGTTCCGTGAGTGATTTTTATGAAACAAGTTTTGTGGGATTGGCAACTACCTTGTCTACTATGGCCAATACCATGTTTATTTGAATCATACCTTTGATTTCCAAGAGTTGTGTTCAAATTCTTTTTATCATTTGTGAATTTGGTTATAGTTTCTTTTGAATCATCTAAGCTAATTTTCAGCAAAATATTTTCATTTTTTAGTTCTTTTTGAATTTTATTACTACTATCGGCACGTTCTACTTTATCATTATTGATAGTTTTGATTTCAAGGTCTAGCAAGTCATTTTCAACTATTAATTTTTCATTAATTTCCTTCTATTCATTATTTTTACTTTTCAACTTCTTACACTTATTGTTCATCTTTTCATTTTCTAGTTTCAATATTTTTATTTTATCATGCAGCTTGTTATTTTTTGTTTTAATCTCCTCATACTTAGTTTGAAATTTTTATTAGCTCTTCTTCTACTTCTACCATTAATGATTTAAGCATGCTATTCTTTTTTTCCACTTTAGTTAACTTACAACATACCTTATCATACATGTAATATAACTCAGCATACGTAGAAGAAGAGGGGGAATTTACCTCAATGTCTAGAGCTATGAAGCACACATTCTAGACCGAGTCACTTAAGTCATCATTGCTCAAGTGGCTATGAGTGCTCCTTTTCTAGGTCCCTTGAAGCCTTCTTGAGCAATTGACAATATTGCTAAATGTGTCCAGATTTGTGGCATTTGAAACATGTTATCGCATCCTTTTTTTGCGTCTCGATGAGCTGTTGTCATCGTCCACCCTCTTTAACTTGAAACTAGGCCTCATGAACATCTTAAGCTTCTTAGCCATCAAAACAAGTTCCTCATTTTCATCATCATCATCATTGGTGGAATCATATTTTGTGGCTTTTAGAGCAATAGCCTTCTTATTTGATTATTCCCGTTACTTCTTGATGAGCTCATGCATTTTGAGCACACTAAGGAGTTCTTCCTTGCTTATAGTACTTAAGTCTTGTGCTTCTTCTATGGCAGCTCTTTTAGCTTCCTAGACTTTATGTAGTGACCTGAAAAGTTTAGAATTTATTTTCGAGATAGAAAAATTCTTTCCAAGTACACTTTAAGGGATTTATGATATTAATGAATCTGTTATGTATTTCATCTATAGATTCATTAGGAAGCATTTTGAAATTTTCGAATTGCCCACATAAAAGAGTTATTTTTATATCTCAAACTCTAGAAATTCTTTCATAATTCTTTTCCAGCTCATCCCATATTTCTTTAGCAAAAATACATGTACATATTCTATTGAAATCGCTTTCATTCAGACTATAGTGCAAAATATTCATAGCAATTTCATTTAAATCTAATTTCTTCCAGTCTTCTTTATTGTAATCTTTTTCTTCTTTTCGTTCGATTTTCAAAGACCCACTTTCTATAACATTCCAAATTAATCTTTTTTGAACGTTAAGAAAAATTTTTATCCTGCACTTTCCTTGCCCCTCTAGAAATCTTGGTACATTAGATGCCTTAATCTTTACTATATTATGCAATTAAGCACATATAAGATAGAGATGAGGCACTGATACCAAATGAAAACATGAAATAGTACCATAGAATATTCAAGAGGGTGGGTAAATTGACTATTTGACTTAAAATGCATAAACAATTACTTTTTATGCAAAGGATCAAATTAAGCTTTGACAACGACAGATATAACAAAGCAAATTATGATATGGGAAGTATAAAGAGATAGGGATAGAGAAATTTAGCCAAGATTTAGCGTAGAGTTTGTCCCACTTCCTACTCTCCATGATCTATAAATACCTCCAACAAGGACTTCTCAATCACTTTTATTAATCACAACAAATTCGCGCTCAAGCTGAGCAATACACAAATCACAATACTTTAGGAAATAAAATATTTCATTCACTCACTAGATGCTCTTTTATAAATTTACAAATAAAAGAATAGAGTACTAGAATGATTTTCTCTCTTTTACTTTAATTTCACAAATAATGAACAAGAGAAGATAAAATAAAGTAAAAAAACTTAATTTGTTTATTTGCAAGTGAAAACTCTTAAGAGTTGTAAAAAGTTGTTTGAATCTCCAAGGCGAAGCGTATATATAGTTTTGAAAAACTTAAACATTTGTTGGAGATAACGTCTAACAGACGGTGGCAATTAATGTGCGTAACAGTTAAATGTAATTGTCCATCGGCTCGTTGGTCGATGGCTTCACCGGCTCGCCAGTCCAAGCTTCTCACATGTTGTGCCTTGATTTCGAGCTCGCTGTCTTTTTACTTTGAGCCACTAGACCAACTCATCGATCCCATACATACTGGCTCGCCAGTGTAAAGACTTCCCAAGTCGTGCTCTAAATTTCACCTCTTCACGTCTTTTGTTGTGTCTTGATTTAGGGCTCGACTAGCTCTTGTGCTTGAAATCACCGAATCAGTTTGCCAGTCCCATATGCATCGGCTCGCCAATGCTGTTCCCGTAAGCATAAAATATAGCACACACACACACACAAAGCATATTTCTGTTTTCATCTTTCTATATAATATTATCAAATATCTTTTTATAAATTTTGCTCTCTTCAAAATCATATTTAAAATAATTCATTTTAACAATATTATTTGTTAGCCATTTACAACCTATTAAGTCTATTTAAACTTAACTTAATTGAATTGATTAAACTTAACCAAACTAATTCATTTTAGCTTATCAAAGTTCATTAGGTCAAGATGAGCTTAGATCTATTAACTAATTCATTTTATACTTATAATCTATATTAAATCTAATTAAGTGTTAAGCATATTATATTTCAAGTCACATTTAGTATAAACATAATTTAACTCAGATAAGTTGTATAAAATTAATCATTTACTCTACTTATTAAGTCATATTCACTTGTTCAACTAAATCATTGTTATATGCCCTATAAGACCTTAATTAGTTTAAGTCATTTTAGTTTATTAAGTCTATTAAGTCAAGTTGGACTTAGGTTGATTAACTAAGTTCATTTTACCTCTAATGTTTTAAAATTGTGTTATAAATTCCTTAGTCTTGTGGTCTTTAAGAGATCATAAAATAACATACACAACTAGATACATTAAACTAGTAAAACCATTGTTTAATTTGATTTAGATATGTTGTAGTTTTGAAACAATTATTTTTTTACCTTAATTCTTTTAGAATATCTTAAAACTCAAAACATAAAAGTTGTATAGTTCTTTTTAAGCTTTCCATAGCATCTTGAATTACCATAATATAAGTTTGGATGAAAGAGTTATGTTCAAAATATAAAACAATGTTGCGTTGGGAAAATGTGATGTGAGGAGATCGCATCTCTCATCATAGTCGTGATCTGGGCCATATCATTCAAAAATTAATGCTGAAAGGAGATCAAGGGCTTCATCATGCCCGTGATGCATAAGGGATCTAATTTACGTGTTTTTGTTGTCTTTCTACCTTAATTAAATTACTTGTTCACCACATTCTTCAACAAAATCATCCTAAAAGCATAATATCCATCTATAAACAAATTTTACAACATTTAAATACATGTTATTAAATCTTATTTCACCAAATCATTTCATCAACTTTCTAACTTCACACATATATAAACAACCTAGGTTTTAGCTTCTATGCTCATATTTGCCTTGTTTACAGCTTCTATCACAAACCCAACTTGTATCTAGCATCGATTCATCATACACATGTATAAACAACAACTAAAGCAAAGGAAATAGAAAAACATATCTTTATTGTAACTCACACTTCTTGATTTTCTTTATTACTACTTCTCCTAAGTTCTTGAAGCTTTTTCATGCATGATTTAATTTTGTTTTCTATCTTCATTTTATCTTTATTCTTCTTGAATTTAAGATTCAAAGCTTTGGGTTTTGAAGAAGAAAAGAAAAAAAAAAACATAAAAGGAAAGGAAAGAAAATGAAGAAGAAGAGGAAGAAAGGAAAGCAGCCACAAAGTCAAAGTTAAAAAATTAAAAGACAAGGTTTTAAAAACTTTTAGAATATTTTTATGGATAAGGGATGATGTTTAAATCTTTTCATATGGTTTTCTTGAGCATAGAAAATAATTGGAAAGTAATTTCGGAATTTATAACATAGAAATTAATAAATTGAAATGAAAATCTAGTTTAGAAGTTTAATTTGTAAAATTTTGATATTCAGTTGGAGTTTGAGCTTAAGAACTGATGTGTTTTTAAATAAGTAGTTGAATTAAAAAATCACAGAGATTTAGGAAATGGAAGTTAAACTAAAGTTCAAAGGTTTAGAGATTTACAAAACACTTAAATTACATGTTTAAAGGTTTATAGAATTAAAATAGAAAAAAAGGAGTTAAAATGAATTATTGGAAAGAATTTTAATACTTTGGTTCATTGAAAAATGACTTAGTTTAAAAATGGTTGAGAAGAATCTCTTGAAAATCTAAATAGTTGAGTTTTAGAAATATTTGTTCATTTGATAATTGAAAGAAAATGATTTCTAATTAAAAATTGGTGGAGATGATGATGAAATTTGATTTGTTGGAGAAGATAATTAAAATAATTAGACAATTTAAAGGAATAGAATTCAAATTTGATGGTTAGAAAGAATTAAGAAATTTAATTCATGAAATGGGTAATTGAAGCAAATAGATAAATGGAAAGGATTATTTGAAATCTCAATTTTGATTAAATCCATTTATTAATTTAATTATGTCAAATTATCTAATTTTATCCCATAATTTACTTTACTTTACTTAATTAACTATTTAAGTTCAATTTCTAAATTCAGTTTTAATTCAAGTTTTGTTATTACTTTTATTTGTAAAGAATTCTTGATTCATTTGCTCAATATTTATATTTATTAAGTTTATCTATTACATGTATTGTGATTACATTGTTTCATTCTTTTATCACATTTATTTGATATTTTTTGTTATTTTCATTTTCATGAAATACATTGAAAATTATTGTTGTTTAGGTTTAGTATCACTTCTTTATAATTATCTATTTACTCATTATCTATTTCTTTAATTTCATATTTTAAGATTTTAATTGTTTCTTTAGCTTCACACAACTAATATTTTATGTAATATAGTATATATAAAACAATAAGAATTTGTTTATCGATTTCAACCTTCATTATTCCATTTTTGAAGAAGACTCAGATTCGGTAACGGTAACCACTGACTGACAACTTGATTGGACTTGACTTGACTTATCTTTTAAGTTGAGACGACACATGATGACACAACTCTAACTCACTTAACATGACAAACTCAATAAATGAATGTTGTAGGCTCACTTTTTTCATTCTTATCTGTATATATATGACAACATACATATAAAATACATAGTGATCATATTCTTTTAGTAATTAGAGATATTATGTTTTATCATTTTCATTAATGTGATCATCTTGACACGATTGAAATCAAGATGTCTCATTTTTTGTTCTTTTCATATATGTCAAAATTATCATTATCTGGTTAAAGTTGAAATTAAGTTATCTCGTTATGTTAATTGAGTTATTATCAATTATTGATTGCGAAAATCTTAAAATTTTATTGATAACAATTCAAATCCTTAATCAACAATTAGATTATTTGTATTTTAGTATTTTTCAAATGCAAAAATTTAGGAGTCATTCTTGTGATTTTTCTTAAAACATTTCCAAAAACTTTATATTATTTACTTAATGATTTTTATATTTTGGTGATTACAGAGTCCCTCAACACAAGAATTAAGACCCATCTACCTTACCGAGCACAACAAGACCATACCTTAAACCAAACTTCCAATGTCGATGAAATCAACAGCTCTAAGTGACATTGAATGTAGCAAACTTGATCCAAGCTTGTTGAGTAGAAATTAAAGCGCATATGGTAGCTGTAGAGCCTCTATGCTACAGTAGGCGTGTGGCACAACTGAGGAATGCTTTAGAGCTTTAGTAGTAGCCCATGACTTCTAAGCAAGCACCCAAACAACAGCTCAAGATCTTTCCGACAGACAAACAACCATACATGGAGCGCTCCAAAATGCAATGTAGAGCGCATAAGTTGAAATTAAAAGCAGACCTCATGGCTTGTCACTTGAGTTTCTAACAGGCCTCCAAAGCACTCCGTCCTAACTCCCATAAGCAATATCTCCAAGCACACAAACTCCACTTGTAGTAAACACCATGGAGCGCTCAAAGCTAGAATCACAAAGCCTCAAATAGCACTGACAATAGAGTTATAAGTTCCAACCACATCAATACACTCTAAGAACACCTCGATAACAACGTCTCCACTTTTGGCTATCAACAAGAATAAGAATCATAATACTTGGATTGAATATGAATTGAGACTTCAAAATTCCAACTTTGCTAATCTCTCCCTTTTGATGTGAATAGTGAAATCAAATCATGGAATTCCAAAGTTCCAAGCGTTAACTTAAAAAGGGGTGGTGGAGGTTGGTTTAGTGTTTGCATTGATTTGGATTAGAAGTTCAATGGCTTTAGTGGATGTGATCGGTTGTGAGCTTGCTGAAGGACATGGGTACGACTCATGGACATTAATTTTAAGAGGGAGAGAGGGTGAGTTAGAGAGAGACAAGATTGACTTTAAGAAAGTGTGTTGAAATAAAAGAAAGGAGAGACCGAGAGCTAGAGAAAAAGAATCTAAGAGAGTGTTTTGAGAGTGAGAAAGAAGAGAGAACTAGTGAGAGACGAGAACTGAGATCCCATATTGCTAAATCATCAATAATTAGTCCTTTATATATTGTCTAATTGAATGGATTATGATGGGAATGGCAAGTTCGAAAGGAAGTTGTGGATTAAAGATCTTCATCCCAGATGTGTTGGCATGTTAATAGGCTCATAATAGTAATTATGATAAAATTAATTAAAAACAAATAAAATGCAATTGTAGTTATATGATATGTGTCAGTGATTGATTGGATAAGTATAAGTCTACATTAGCAACAGAGTTTGTGTATACATACATACACACTAGTAGATATGATGCACCCTCAATGTGTGTGCTAAAATTGAAAAGATTTATACCCATAACATGGGGAAGAGAGAGACCGGGGATAATGATATTTTAAGTGCTCGTACTTTTAACTTTTGGTAATTTAGTATCTCATATTTAAATTTTAGTAAATTAGTACTTATACTATCTTGTTTCTGTAAAATAATATATGATAAATGTTTTTTTGATGAGAAGATAATAATAGACTAAGTGTCTATACTTTTAATTTTTTGGTAGTGTAGGACCTTATCTTTAGATTTTAGTAATTTTCGGCCAACTATCTATCATTATTTTACCATCAAAATGAATGTTTATAAAATATTATTTAATAGAGACAATTAATCGCATATACTTTGAAATTATAGACACTATTTTGTCAAAATCTAAAAATAAGATATTAAATTACCAAAAACTAAAAGTATAAGCACTCGAACCTACTTTTATCTTCAAAAACTGTAAATGGTAGTAAGAGAAATAAAACTGTAAAATGCAGCTACTTCAAATAAAAATGTAAGAGAGAGAAAATGTAACGAGACAAAAGTCGCTATTTTATATTTAAATTTTGAAGTGTATTGGCTTATGGATGAAATCAAAGGAATTTCTAGGAAGTAGGACGAGCAAGTATACATTTCTGGTAAAGGGTCTATAACCCAGTGAAGCAAAAGTGAAATCAGAAGCATATGAGCTTTCGGCACAAAATTGACTCATCCGGGCATCATCTTGGCCCATTATCAGGCCTGCTTTTGAATTCTAAAGTTATACATGCATGCATACATATATATACATACACACACGTATATATATATATATATATATATCAGAATTTTAACTTTGCTGTTGCTAAATTTGGATTCATGCAAATGTACTCTAACTATGGGCTTCTAAGTCATTCTTATTAGGCCAAGTAGTCATTGCTACGAATCTTTCAGTCAGGAGAGAAATGTATCTTTCTTTCCTTGGGATAAAAAGAAATGCTATGACCTTGTACTCATTTTCTCTCCACTCCCTCACAGATTTTAAACCTCTTCATTTTCCTATCTCAATTTACCACAAAATATCTAATTTAAATAGAGCAATTCTAGCACTTATAATCAATAATTGAAATTATAAGAAGAATATAATGTAACAAAATGGTCCAAATATCTAAATAATCTCAACATTTATAGTAAATTGATGTAAACTGAGAGGAATAGATCTTCTCTATTTATTTTCTCTTCATTTTTACCATTTACTCTTTGGAGATGTTATCAAGTGTAATTAAATTATAAGATTATAGAGAAAAAAAATGATATCAAAATAATTTAACATAACATATTTTAAAAATATAGATAATTTCAACTATTAATTTATTATTATAATGAACTCTTAAAGTTGTTACTAAAAAATCAAGATATTTAATAAGCTTGGAGAAGTTTTACTTCCATTATCCAAACTCCAAAACAGAAAACACCTCATCATCATCTACAGTACAAGATTGGATTAGGGAGTTCATTATTGTAATATGTACAATTTAAAATTAAAAAGGAAAAGTCCGGCTCTATGGAGATCCTATAATAGGATGTTATTGACGTACGTTGATTGATAGCTCAGAACAATTAAGCTCATCAAGCATGGAGCACGTGATTGACCTTTAAAAGCAGCCATATTGGTTGAAACTTAAAGGTCCTATTGCAACTTGCCTAAAAACCCAACTTTCCGGTCAAACGGCGCTTAATTGTGGTATTTTTATTGTTTATATCAGTCCTAAAAAGGAATATATATATATATATATATATATATCTCACTCATAGTGTTGGAAACAAGCCGGGCTATTTAATACATAAAATAGCTTGATGGATGTATTATTAGTGTGTATGAAAAGTTCTTTCCGGTAACAAATTAATGAATTTTAAAGTTCATATACTAAACTAATCAATTTAAAAGTTTAATTATTTAGTTGCATATTTTACAAAAGTTCAAGTAGTACCATTCATCACATTAACCGATATAGATACTATTATATATATAATATATTTATATTTTAGGGCTAATGCTACAAATGGTACCTAAACTTTGAAAAAATATATAATTCAGTGTCTAAACTTTAAAATTGATCAATTTTAACATTCAAGTATATAATTACACATTTTACTAAAGTTTTGATACTATTTATAATATTTATCATTTATTTTAATATATAGTTAATTAACTAAATAGTTCTATCGAGAGTCATGGAAAAAATTGTCTTTGACACTAGTACAGCTAGTTGACGGTGACAGTTGGATATATGGCTAGCAATTATAATTCATAAAATTGCAGTGAAACTAGCGTAGCCTGTTGACGGTGGCAGTTGGATATATGGCTAGCAATTATAATTCAAAAAGTAGTTGCATGACTTGGAGTATATCTAAGTAATTTCTTCCATCAGATTGATATGCTCGCATATGGCACTTGTATCCTGGATTAACAACAAGCAGACTCCTTTTCCTATGATCTACAGTAGAAGGAGTGATAGACATGGATGATCCTGAGATCTTTGAATTTGGCCTGGTCGCTCGATATCCGTACAGAATGTTGCCCGTGGGGATCTTTTCCCTTCCATAGAAGTTGGAAGTGGTTTAGTTATCCATAATTTTAACAATTTTAATGAATGAAAAATATCTTTCGTTTGTTACCGATGTTTTATTCTTCAATATGGAAGAAATTTGGAGCAAAACACCTTAGCCTTGGCCTTATGAAGTGGACTGGACAATACTTATTGTGCTATGATATTAGATTTGCAAAATAAATATGATATTAGATAAAACTCTCTTCGTATTACTAGATAAAACTTCAAATTATTATTTATTATATTTAATGGTACAAAAATATTAGAGTAAGATTAAACTAGAACCCTTAATAAAGACACCAAACTAATACAATTACTACTACTATAATTTTATCATTCCGACCTTACCTTTGTTAACATAGTACCACCACTACTATCACCACCAGCACTAGGGTTGCAAACTTAGATTTAATGGAGATAAACTTGGTTCGAGCTCGATTAGTAAATGAGCTAACTTTAAACTTAAAATAAAAATTGCTTTATATATATATGAATTGAGCTTGAATTTCAACCCAATCTCGTGAATTAGCTCGTGAAGGCTCATTTAGGCTTGTGAAAAAGCTCGTTAACAGACTTATGAGTTTCATATTTATTATATATTATATAAAAGTATATAACTAAAATAACAAAAACTAATTAATATTTATGTATATATATATTTAGTGGTTTTTATATATTAGTTTTAAGTTTGAAAAAAAGTAATTATATGTAAAATTTAAATAGAAAATGAGCTATCTAAACAAGCCAAACTCAAGCTTAAATTTTAGGCTTGATAAAAGTTCAATTAGACTTGATAAAAAGCTCGGCTTAGCTCAAGCTACATTTGTAAATAAGTCAAACTCGAGCTCGAATAAAGTTTACTTAATTAAATGACCCAAGCTCGAATTTTGATTTCAGGCTCATGATACAAGCTTGGTAAGTTTTAAACAAGCCAAGCACAAGCTTTCAAAATTTTGACTCAACTTATTTGTAGCCCTATCATCACCATCCACCAATATGATACTAATAATAAATTGCAATCATTAATATCACAATATTATCACTAAACCATCTTCATCACCATAAATAAATAGATAAAATTGTTCTGTACTTAGTACATCAAATATGATATAAGAAATTTATGTTGTTTTATTTTACTTGAGTTTTACTGCACTATTCTCTTTCTTTTTATCCCATACTCACCGAAGCCAAACACTTCCCTTAGACTTTCTTTTACCATCTCCAATTATTTTGGATACCCTGTTCACTTATTCTCACTATGGAAAGACTTTTTTCAAACATGTTACTATAATATATCATCTTTTGATGCAGAGTTACCATATATATATATGTGTGTGTATATAAAATGGCGAAAAAAAAACAAAAGGATTCATCTAGGATCAATTTCAATGGAAGAAGTGGCTCATCTTTACTGCTTAGGATACAGAAACTCCATTTAAGAGAGACCTAAAAGCTTCCCTACTTGGAAGTAGTACTTAAAGTAGATTTAAGGCCTACAAAGACGCTTTTCTTCATTAATATCTTATAAATGCCTCGTAGTAATCACATACCCTACTTCCAGCTTTTTGTAAGTACAAAACTTTAACAGCACTAATAACAATAACATGTGAAATGAGGGGGGGGTTGTTGGGGAGAAGCCATGTGATTTCTTAAAATTGCCTAAACTTTATGTTAAAATCTTTGTATAGAGTTTGTTCATGATCAAAGGGTCTATCAAAAGGATAAATGATGCAAAAAAAAGCTACTCAACTCCACGCTATAATAAAGCGGGAATTGAATTTCAATTCAGTGGGAATATAATTGAGTTGTAATTACTATTACAAATCTGTTACAATATTTATTTGGTATAGAAAATGAAGCAAGCAATTATTAAACTAAAAATAAAATATCTATTATGCTCTATTATTTTTATTATGAAGAGATGATAATTGTATATGTGATATTTTCAAGATAATAATATTTATGAGAAAGATAGAAAATAAACCATTAGATAATAATTCAAGTGAGTAAGGATATGAATCGACATAATAATAATTCGTGATGAATTGTTACCTATACGTAAAATACTATAATATGAGCTTTATGTTGAGTGAGGAGGAAATGAATAACTATTCTCCATAAGTGAACAGTTCTTAAGATGCATCATTATGCTAACGATGTGCTCCTAAAAATTATTCAAGCAGGAGTAATCGATAATGGATATTTTGCTTCTGAATTTGACTATAAATTTGCTACATTATTATCTTACGTAGGACGTGATAAATGTGAATTTATCCATGCCAAATGGGGTGATTTCATCCACTTTAACACTACATTCAATAGCTAAGCCTGAACAGCTCCAATTTCATCTAATTTACCAAACAGCACGTCGTTAGTTTTAGGTACTGTGAGCTCCAACTGTATAAAACGCACTTTACACTTCAAAAAGCTACGGAATTGATTCCATGTGTTAATAGTAGTTATAAAGCACAACTACCTCCAGTAAATTTTAATTTAATGGCCCCATTCCAGCAGCGATGATATAGAACCCCCAAGCTATATAATTATATCCTTCTCCTCACATTCACATCCGAAATAAATTTCCAGATCATCAAGACAACCTCGGAGCCAACTCCATGGCCAGTTTCTCAGCAGCTCATTCGCTCATCATCCTAGGACTAGTCTTGGCATTAAGCAACATTCCTCTTAAAGCTGAAGCTAGGGCCTTCTTTGTGTTTGGAGACTCCCTTGTTGACAGTGGTAACAATAACTACTTGGAAACCCCTGCCCGTGCAGATGAACCGCCATATGGAATCGATTATCCGACTCACCAACCAACAGGCCGTTTTTCTAATGGCTTCAACATCCCTGATCTTATCAGTTTAGTTTTTGACATTGTTGTCATCTTGTATTCTGCAATTTGTTTAGCAGCCTTTTTCCTTACATGTTAACATACTGCTCTTTCCTATGCATTTATTAGGTCAACAAATCGGCTCCGAACCCACAATGCCGTACCTGAGCCCAGAACTTAGAGGCCAGAAACTTCTCGTAGGTGCTAACTTCGCCTCGGCCGGGATAGGCATTCTTAATGACACAGGAGCTCAATTTGTGAGTGTAGCTTGCATTTCATTTACTTAATGAACCTGTCCCTATATTCTATCAAAATTCATCCCAAAACAACAATGCCATTCTGTAGCTCAAGCTAATCAGGCAATGCTAGAGACATTTTTCAGCAACCTTACACTTTCATGGATTATGTTCAATATATGCAGTTCAGTATCATCAAGATGTATAGACAGCTAGAGTATTTTGAAGAATACCAACGACGGCTGAATGTGCTTGTAGGACCGACGGAAGCACGAAGAATTGTACGCAAAGCACTGGTTCTCATAACTTGCGGAGGAAATGACTTTGTGAACAATTACTATCTGGTCCGTAACTCTGCAAGATCTCGTCAATTTGCTCTGCCTGAATATGTACATTATCTCATGGTGGAGTACCGTAAACATTTATTGGTAATCTCTCACTTCCTATAACAAGAAGCCTCCTTATATTGCTTATGATCGTTGCATACAGTTAGTAATGTTCAGGAGGGAAGTAACTTCAATTATGTTATCAGATAACTGAGATGTGCAAATTTCTGAGCACTTAACACAGATCTTCTTTCTTCTTAAATTTATTGCAGAAGCTGTATAAACTGGGAGCAAGAAGGGTTCTTGTGACTGGGACTGGACCACTTGGTTGTGTCCCAGCAGAACGGGCCCAGCGTGGTACTAATGGTGGTTGCTCGGCAGAATTGCAAAGAGCTGCAGCCTTGTATAACCCACAACTCATTCACATGCTCAGAGGACTTAATAATAGAATTGGTAGAGATGTCTTCATTGCTGTCAACACAGAAGCTATGAGTATGGATTTTATGAATAAACCCCACACATATGGTATGTCCTGTGATTTGAAATATACGGCTTGCCCAAGTAGCCGATTCTTGTCCAAATTTTCCTATATATCTGCTAAAGGACTCTATCTGTGAAAAGCCAAAAGCTTTATAATTTCAAAGGATAATGATCTTTTCACTCCCAAATTTTTCTCACAAAAAATAATGGCAAAAAAATTTCTTTTGCTTGCAGGATTTACTACCTCAACGATCGCATGCTGTGGTCAAGGACCCCACAATGGGCTAGGATTTTGCTCAAATACGTCTAACCTATGCCCAAACAGGGACCTATATGCGTTCTGGGATCCATTTCATCCTACTGAGAGGGCAAGCAGACTTATTGTGCAGCAGATCTTGAATGGTTCTAGTGAGTATATGTACCCCATGAACCTCAGCACGATCATGGAGTTGGATTCTTTAATCTGAATGTTTTCACAACTGGGGCCATCCATTTATGTCACCAGTCTAGTTTCTTGTCTGTCTGTCAATTCATGAAATTTCAGAAAAAAGATCTGAAGTTTATTTGTTTGTTTTAAGCAATTGCCTTTCATTCAAAATAATCAAAACAGGACCAAATTATGTTATTCTTTTGAGCCAAAAAGTCAATTTTCACAATGTCAATATCTAGGCAAGTTGGAGAGAACTCTACTGATTATACTCAGGATAGTCTGTTAACTTCTACCAAGAACACTAAATAAACTTTCAACGAACTAAAATTAACGGATCCTGCAACAAACATCAATTAATACAAGAAGTCATTTCAAGCTGCCTTGGTAATGACCAGAAAATACATGAGGACTAGTATTTGATAACCTAGATGTATCAAAGATTACACCTCATGCCTCTTGAATATAAATTTAACATACAGAAATTTTTCTTGAACCTTCATCGGCTGCCTTCATCGCTTCAGAATATTAAAGAATTTACACAAAACTCCTCCAAACATCACACCATAAATGCTTCATATTGTTGAATGCAAAGCAGCATCTACACAACAGAAATTGTTCAGTCATATCCTCCCCTAATATCTCAGAAGTCAGAAACATAAGCAAGTTTCTTGTAAATCCTACAACTCAAAAAAGAGCACCGTGGATATAATGGATTCCATTATACAAAAATCGTGTTCTTCAAAATTTTTCCTGGTGCTTCTTTTTCCCCCCTTTTTTTCCAAGGACTTATATCATGAAATTTTCCTGTGTTGATCTTTTAACTTATGACCATGGTTATGAACCAATTGTAGAGGTTGAACATGTGCACGCAGGTGCAACTGCTTTATCCCTTCAACGGACATAATAGAAGGACCATGCGGTGTAGATTTGATCTGCTTGCCCCTTGTTTGGAAGCTCCCATGCTTTAATCAATAATATTCAGCTTCAAACATAAGAAGATTCACATCTTTCCAATTGCAATGCATCAATGTAAAGTAACCTCAAGTTGCTCAATCTTTTTAGCCAGATCATGCTTCCCGCAATTCCTTAAGCCATCAGCAACCATATCAAAGCATCGGGAAATCGGCACCAAACCAAATTCAGTCATTTCCACTAAGTAATTAGCAGCATCTACATACCTACCTCCCCGCCCACACATTGTAATCAACATTGTATACACAGGCCTATTTGGTGGATGCCCCTTCACTCTCATATCACTAAAAAAGCTAAAAGCATCATCAAACCGTCCCACCTTACACATCCCTTTAATTATAGGGGCGTACAAGCTAGGGAATGGCTTGTGCCCTTCCTCAATCAAATTATTCAGAAGTCTAAATGCCTCATCGATCTTCCCCAACTTAGAAACAGCAGGTATCAATATCTTATAAGTATTAATATCTGGACAAAGACCTAACCTACAAACACTAGCATAAACCTCCATCGAAAACTCAATCTCCCCAGACTTACACAACGCCTCTACCAAAGAATTAAAGGTCTCTACATCAGGTACAATCCCTTCTTTAGTCATCTTCCTAACCATTGCTTTAGCAGACTCTAGATAACCGCATTCAACAATCCTTCAACTAAAAGATCACGACCCCGAACGGGAGGATTAAACCCTTTACGACTCATCTCTTCCAAAAACTCCTGTGCCTCTTTCATTTTACCAGCAGAGCACCATCCATTAACAAGGATCCCATAAGTCCTTTTACTCGGAACAACTTCTTTCCTAATCATTCTCCTTATCAATGCATAAGCACCATGAAACATCTTAACCTCACATAATGCAAAAAGCAATGAATTATAAACATCCAGATTCTGAACACACCCAAAAAACTTGCACTTATTAAAAACCTCTACAGCCTGATCAACCAACCCATGTTTACCAAACTCCTCTATAACGAAACATACCGTATTCGGGCTTAAACCCATGTTAGAATCCCTCATTTGATGTATGATCTTCCACATAGATTCGTATTTCCTACACTGTGACAAGATTTTCACAACCTCTTCATATTCAACTGAAGTTGGGGTGTAGAGGGGATTGGTACGTGCCCAATTGAAAAAGCGGAAGGACTCGGGACCAGACCGAGAACATGCGCGGAGGACACGGTAGACAAGGTCGGAAGAGAGGGGGATTTGGAGCTTGTTGAGGGTACGTTCCATGTAGAAGTCACGGCGAACTATGTTGGATATGTGGTGGATGGCTGCAAAGTAGTCATCTTTTTTGGTGGTGGCGACGGTGGAGAGATAGAGGGGAGGGTGGCGTGAGAGAGGAGAAAGATAGGTTGGGACTTTGGCGGGGTTGTTAAGGAGGCGGAACAGAGTGAGGTTTGAAAAGAGCCGCATGGGGAGTTCAGTGAGGCAATTTTACAAACAGGTGGCGTCCATGGCCCGAAATGGACTATATTCTGCACGCTAAAAGCGTGTCTTGGCATGTATGCTTAACAGAATCCATCTCCTAGTATTTTAAACTACCACGTCAGTATTTAAAAGGGTTCCTGTTTAAAAAGAATCTTACTATTATCTTATATGAGATCCTCCGTATTGAGAACCGAAAAACCGACCTCCAACGTCCCGTATACGAGATCTCTGCATTGAGAATTATAAAAGTAAGTTCCTCGCAGCGTCAGGTTTTCCGTTTTAGAGGATCTTAAAATCCAAACAAAAGGTGCTTCAGACGTCCGTATTGATGGCAATGGCGACTCATGGATTCGCTGGCTCATAGGATAGGTCCAGATGAGTCTGATTATCTTCTTAATTTTTTTTTTTTCTTCTAGATCTCTTGGACTAGCTACTTCGACGGGTCTACACGATGGACCTGTATAAGATCCGCCAATCTGACGGGTCTCTTTGGCAGGTCCAAATCACCCTAGCAAGACAGGTCTAATGTTGGACTCACTATAGCAAATCCAGTTCGGATAGATTTGAAGTAGCATAGGAATACAATCTATTTTTTTTTTATTTGGATAAATTTAGGGATGCTAATTTGACCCCAAACCTACTAACTTGAAAACGGGATCGTTAATTCGTTATAAATGGAATTTTATTGACGAAACTTGATACAATCGAAAAACGAATCAAACTTTTTTATGTATATATAAATATATCATCATTTGATTCTAGCACCTAAAATCATTTATGAATCAGCGACTATTAGTGCTTCTAACATTTCTTCTAAGTCATAAACCGAAATTCTAATGTAATACACGTTGCAGAAAGTGTTCTTTTAAAGTAGAAACTCGATTATCATTGATCCAAGTTTCTATTTTATCGCTTTCATCTATGATTTTCTTAATATAATATATTTCAAATTCTAGGTCATGTATCTTATCATTATATCATGTTATTTTCTTTAATCATTTTACTATTTTTCTATACATCCATAAAGTTTTAGTACTTAATTATTCATATCCATGATTTATATATAAATTTACTTTTGTTTAATACTCATAAATAACGATTTAAATATTTAAATGTTTGTTTTTTGGGATCCAACGATCATTAGTCGATCCATTAGGCATTAATTATATAAAAAAAATAGAAAAGACAAAGAAATGATAAACTATTATCTTAATTAGTTTCAATTTTTTTTCAGGGATTTTTTTTTTTCTATGTAAATTCATTGGCTTTCTGTCTTGATAGAGAGTGTTTAACTTTTGGCATTAGCATTAATATCCAAGTAGACCTAGTAGAATATAATGTAATGATATATATAATGTAGATTATAGCAAATATATAGATATATATATATAATTGTTATGCTTAGTTAGACCTTGCATTGGTTATAACTTTGGACGTGTTTTAATGTGTTATGCTTAAGAGTTTAAGTAATTATAAATCCAGACTTTTATTAAGACTTTGAAGTTTTTTTTAGTCAGTAAACTACTACGGCCGTAGACATTTAATAAATGGTTTAGGTTATTAGTTCAAACTTTTTAGGTATGATTAATAAGTAAATCCTGTGAAGAACACAGTCTGATTACACAATTACTACACTTTTTTTTTTTATTTGTTACATACAGAGCCTCTAATTTTTTTAACATCTTTTAGACTTATTTTACTACCTATTCATTAGATAAAATAACAATAAAATACTTGAAATTAATATGTAAATACATATATATTTAAGGGCAAAATGGTCATATAAAACATCCAAACTCACTCCCTTTCTTAATTTGGGATGGAGATGCTCGGATTTTAAAATAGAGGAATTGAGTGCACCTAAAGTAAATATTAAAAGATATATTTATAATTTAACCTTTTATCAAAACACATACTCTAAAATCTACACACGTTTTCTATTTTAGGTCTTAAGTTCAATAATCGCATAATTCACTAATCAACTAGATTCCTTTGCTTCTGAAAAAGCATAATTTTAAAATCATAAAAGACAACAATAACAACTGCAAGAGACATAACAGCAGCAACAATCAACTCCCAAATGCTCTCTCTCTCTCTCCTCTCTCTCTCTCTCAAATTTTTACCAAATTATACAGTTTTAATTACTTACTAAAATAAGATATCATCAAATTTAATTACCAAAATAACCCATCAAACGTGCATGTTGGACATGTACAACAATTGTGTACATATTCCGCATTTTACACATGCACAACATGGTTAATGCATCATACGTGTAGCGCATCTTGTACGTGTGCAAGATGCCTCACACACACGTTGGACATGTACAACAAGTGACAATGATTCGCACATTTTACGTGCTCAACAAGTGTGACTCGCACCTTGAACATGCGCAACAATTCTCCCATCGATCTCGCACTTTCTATATGTGAGTTTGGTGATCTATTTTGGTAATTAATTTGTCATCCATCCTATTTTAGTAATTTTTTTAGAAGGATTACATTGACATTTCACTCCATTCCCTTTTTTCCCCCTTTGTATAACAACTAACATCAATTATACATAAACAAAATACCTTCCTTATCAATTATAAATTTTTATTAAGTGCTTTTTTCATAATATTATGACTTTATAAATATCCTTTTGACTAGACGGTATTACATAAAACCCATCTATCATTATATAAAAATTAGAAATTATATAAGGATCTAGGAATGCCTCCAATTCATTCAATGATGTTGTAACATAAGCCTCTTTGAAATTTCTTCAACCTATTTAGCACTACTCAAACGTACTATTACATGATCTAGTGGGACTTTATGTAGAGTGATGGCTCATTCTATACAGGGGTGGTTATATGAAGTCATGCAGGGCTACCACAGGTGACAATGTGGTTGGATCAACTAATATGATGCCCTCTAATACCAAGGTTGCTTGTATGTCATATGTAATGCCTTAAATATAGGGTCATCCACAGCCCATGCCATGTGTCTACTCTTAATAGTAGATAAAGATAATTTAAGAATGGTGTTTTTTGTTATTCATGTATTTTTCATTGTATTAGGTTATATAAGCTCTCTTGTATACACTGTAAAACTTGCTCCTAAAGTCAAAGGTTTTTTTTTTTTTTTTTTTAAAGAAAGTAACTAAACATAGAAAGCAATAAATATAGATATTTATAGGGATACAATCACAACAATTCAGGTAGGAAATAATTATGTAATATTCTACACTCCCTTAATTTGGTACATAGATGTTTTACATGCCTAACTTGTCTAAAAGTTGGTGAAAGATTTTAATTGATACTACTTTAGTAAGAATATTTGTAAGTTGATCTTTAGACTGTACATGAGGAACTTCAATTATCTTGGCTTCTAGCTATTCCCTGATAAAATATCTATCAATTTCCACATGCTTTGTACGATCTTGTTGCATAGGATCATGAGTTATATTGCATGTAGCCTTGTTATCACAATATAACTTCATAAGGAGTGTGAATGGAATTTTGAGTTCATGTAACAAATTCTTCATCCATAGCAACTTGCATACTTCTTTCACCATACCTCAATATTCAGCTTCGAAATTGGATCTAGCTATAGCTCCTTGTTTTTTACTTTGCCATGTAACCAAATTTCCCTTAACAAAAGTTAAGTATCAAGTACTTGAACACCTATCATCAACCGAACGAGCCTAATCTACATTGGCATATCCTTCAACAGATAAAGAGCTATCTATAATGAACATAGTCCCTTTTCCTAGAGATGACTTTAAATATTTTAAGATTTATAGTATAGTTTTGATATGATCTTCACTTGAAGAGTGCATATATTGACTAACAACACTAAGAGTATGTTAGATCAGGTGTAGTGTAGGCAAGATACATCAATCAACCTACTAACCTTTGATATTGTTCTTTGTTTGTAGGAATCTAGTCTAGAAAAAGGCTTAGCTTAACATTTTCAGCTATAAGAGTATCAATGGGCTTACAAGCTAACATACCAACTTCCTTTAGTAAATCTAATGTATACTTACATTGTGACAAGAATATCCCCTGTTTAGATCGGAATATCTTGATTCCTAGAAAATACTTTAAAGGTCCTAGATCTTTCATTTCAAATTCCTGAGAAAGATAAGTCTGCAAAGCTATCCTTTCATTTGTATCATTTCTAGTTATAGTCATATCATCAATGTATATAATAAGAATTGTGAGTTTCTCTTCCTTGTGCTTTTATGAAGAGAATATGATCAGAATTACTCTGGTGGTACCCAAATCCTTTATTATACTTGCAAATCTACCAAACAAGCTCTTGGTGATTACTTTAACCCATACAGTGATTTTCACAACCTACAAACCTATTTACTTCCTTCAACTTGTAACCTACACCATGGAGGTAATTCCATGTATATTTTTTCTTGGACATAGGAATGCGTTCCTTACATCAAATTGATGCAAAGGCTAATCAAGATTTGCTGCTAAGGATAAGAGAATACATATAGTGTTTATTTTGGTGACAAGTGAAAAAGTCTCTACATAACCAATCTTATATGCCTAACTATTAACATAGCAACAAATCAAGCTTTATATCTGTAAAGACTTGACCTACTAATCCTATGATTAAGTAAATTAAGTCCCCAATCACGTATCATATTTTCATATCATACGTAAGGTTGTCCTAAATCTAACAATTTATGTGAATTGTTTGTTTAAAACCACTACAACATGATACAAGACTTTTCGACCTACTAATCCTATGATTAAGTAAGTCAAGTCCCCAACCACATATAATATTTTCATATCATACGTAAGATTGTCCTAAATCTAACAATTTATGTGAATTGTTTGTTTAAAACAACTACAACATGATATAAGACTTTTTCCAAAAGGATTACTCACTTAAGTAATCTATTCATATAGAACATTTAAGTAAATAATTTATAACTTGGTGTCAAGCCCATGACACGACAAAACTTACATAAGTTTTTACAAAATAGGAAAATTAGACTTTAAGTTTTCATATACAAACAAGACTTAACTAACAAGCCTCTATTGAATACAAAATACATATTTAAACCAAACAACTTGTTCAAAAACTTTCTTCCTTGCTATCTTGCACTTGGTTCCTAGTCCCCCTACTTATCCATAAATTTTTCCCAATCCGACCCATAGCCTATATCATCATAACAGTCATCATCACCTGAAAATAACAACAGTGAGCCAAAGGCCCAGTACACAGCAACAACACCCAAAAGCGTAGTGACAATCATACCTAGACTAATGCAATGCAACACTAATGTTTCATTTATCTTTCTTTAGTATTCATTGATCAAATCATCATTAGAGTATTCAAACTCCGGGACAAGCCATGGGATTCTGGGGATCCTGAGTAACGCTCACGATGCTTAGGGGGTTGATATAGATAGCTCGAATATCTATATCTCCTAGATAACGTTACACTGAAAAGAATAATCTCATATAGGTTATATAGCCGTTGCTCAACTTCACTTAACTCAATCCGTAATATAAATTAATTCTCATGCTCCCATAAACATTGAATTAAATTATACTACTTCTTTTCAAGAATAAGTAAATGTTGCTTAGTTACTACATTTCCTATGGATTATCCGCCGAGCCTAGTCATTGCACATGACTATTGGCCTAAGCGCCTACATTAACATATCATTGCATCATGATAAGTTACCGCTCCTCGGACCGGATTCAACGGTGAAAAACACAAGCAATTCAAGCAATACTTAAGTCATTTAGAACTTATATCAAATTTAAGTATGCCTATCCTAACAATCATACAAGCAAGTTACTGTGTACCTGTACTAGCTCGAGAATCAATGGGAATAACCGAAAGGAGATCACTTACTGTAAAAAGAAGTAATTACAAACTCACACTTAGTTCAAGTATATATATTCATCAAATCTCAAGTATAATCATCCAAAGAAATTCAAATAAATCATTACAACATCATCACATAGCATTTAGATATAATATATTATCATACAATACTCAACAAATACTTAAATGATCATTTATCAAGTTGGGAGAACCTTTAACAACCAACAATAAGTTCTAAACTTTGTTTAGAAAGTGTATCAGTTGAAAAGAACTAAAATTTAAGCATTTTACTTTTAAAATTTATGAAAACTTAAAACATGAAAGTTGTAGAGCTCTTTTTAAACTTTCCAACGCAATTTGAATCACCTCAATCGGAGGTCGGATGAAAAAGTTATGACTAAGTTATAAAACAGCATTGCAATAGGAAAAAAAAAATCCGAGAGCGAAACGCCCTAGCAAACGGGGCCGTTTGGGAGACCATTTGCACTCAGGGAAAATGAAAATTTTGATCCGAGAGCGCAACACCCTTGCAAACGGGGCCGTTTGCTAGGCTGTTTGCTCCAAACACCCCCCCAAATGGAGCCGTTTGACAGGTGTTTGATAGTTTTACGAAATTTTTTTCAAACTTTAACACTTTTAACTTTAAAAAAAAAAAAACAACTTTTCTGAACTCCTAACATGTCCTAAACCTTATACAAACTTCATATAACACTTCTTATACAACAATCACAAGATAAGAATCATCAAACACAAATCCAAGTTCAACCCTATCATCAAGAACTTCACACATGCATAAATTCAAAACAAGAAAATATACTTACCATGTGAGCTTTAGGCCTTAGCTTTGTGGTCCTTAAGCAAGCTTTTAGCGGTTATTTTTGTAAGAGTTGAAGGGGCTAATGGTATATAGCCATGGAAGGGATTTTGGAGAAGAAAAAAGAAGGTTTTGGAGCTTTTGCAGGTGTGTTTGGGAGGTCTGAAAATTTTGCACGAATTTGCCACTTTATTAAGTTGATATTATCTCGTTACTTGACTTTTGAGGCATCAAAAGTTAAGGTAATTAATGACTTAACTTTTAGCTAATTAATGAAGATGTCTTAAGGCCTTAATAGTGGTTTAAAAGCGTGATTTTTTGGCCTTATTTTTCTGCTATAAAAAGAATCATATGCATACATTTATCTACTTATTTTAACACATTTCAGACATAATTCATACATGTTAATGCAATTTAAATTTTATGAACTAAATATTTAATAAATTCTAGAGTATTTCTATATTTTAACACAATAATAAAACACATAATTTATCATGAACATAAATCATATTCAACATATACAAAAGCATGTATAAATTCAATAACACATATAAAATATAAGTTGAGAATTTCATGGTTATTTCAATATCACTCAATGCTTCCATCTACTTTATATTTGATGATAAAGATCCATCGAAACCCAATAGTTTTTTTTCCCTTCAGGTAAGTCAATCACCTCTAGTGTTCCATTCTTTTGAAGAGACTTCATTTCTTCATTCATTGCATCTTTCCATTTGAGTTATTTTATTGCTTCCTTCACACTATTAGGAATATGTGGAACAGATAATTGATTTACAAATGATTCACATATCTTTGACAACCTATGGTAAGATGTATTATTATTTATAGGGTATTTGGTAGTACAATTTAAGATGGGTTCATAGCTTACTTTAGGAACTCCTCATAGGTTTATGGTTTATTTGGTTATTATGAATTTGGGTGTGAAATTTTTATGAAGATTAGGGTTTCGGTTGGTTCTTTGACGTTGTGAAGATTAGTGTTTTGGTAATCTATATTGGTTAAAGCACTTTGGCATTCATTTAGTGGTACAAGATTCTTAGAGTCTGACATTGCAGTAGTAGTGGTTTGATTGAGTGTGGTGGCTGGCGTATGAACGGGTTCAGATTCATATATTGGGTTTATTTGGTTACGTTGTGGCTATTTTATTTGTTCCTATATTATTTTCTGCTGTTGTTTGTGGATATTTTTTCTTTTTTGAAGTCATGGGAGAAATAAATGATACAAAATCTGGAGTGATTGTGTGTCACTATTGTCATAAACTAGGGCATATGAAGCATGATTGCAGAAAATTGCAAAATAAGAATTAGAGATTTCAATCAACACATGTTGCCTTTTCCATTAATGCATCTGAAAAATCTATTATGGTTTCTATGGATGAATATGCCAACTTCTTACAGTATCAAGAATCACTAAAGTCTTCATCTACTTTTGTTACTGTCATCGCTGAGTCTAGTAAACCAAACACGTGTCTTGTTTCTTCATCTTCCAAATGGTTTAGTGACTCTGGTGCCACAAACCACATGATAGGTAGTTCTAGTTTATTGACTACTTTCCAACCCAATTTCTCTTTCTCTCCTATTACAAGCTAATGGGCCAACATCCCATGTCCTTAGATCTGGTATAGATAATCTAACTCCACTAGTTCATTGTTCGTCTGTTTTAAATTTGCCTGATTTGTCCTTCAATTTAATTTCTATTAGTAAGCTTACTCATTTACTTAATTGTAGCATCTCATTTTCCTTGACTATCGCTTACTCCAGGATCTTATGACGAGAAAGACTATTGGTAAATGACATGAATATAAGGGTCTCTACATTCTAGAGACACAGGTACTACATTCTATTGCTTGCCCTAGAGTTATACCCTCATTTGAAGCATAGTATTGTTTAGGTCATCAATCTCTTTCTTTATTGAAGAAACTTCGTTCTCAGTTTCATAGTCTAGAGTCTATATATTGTGAGTCTTGTCAGTATGTAGAGCATCATCGCATTAGTTTATGTCCTAGAATCAATAAACGAGCAAATGCTGCTTTTGAGCAAGTCTATTCAAATGTATGGGGCTCTTATCCAATAACGTATAAAATTGATTAAAGTATTTTTTCACTTTTGTTGATGATTACTCTTGTTTGACTTGGTTATATTTAACGATGAATCGTTTTGAGTTGTTCTCTCACTTTAGTTACTTTTGTGCTAAAATTAAGACCTAGTTTAATGCTTCAATCCATACACTATGAAGTGATAATGCCAAAGCATATTTATTTGAATCTTTCCCATCTTACATGGTTAATAGTGGTATTATTTACCAAACTTCATGTGTAGATACACCATCACAACGTGGGATTGCCGAGAGAAAGAATAGACATTTACTTAAAACTACTAGAGATTTGTTGTTTCAAATGCATGTTTCTAAATAGTTTTAGGCTGGCGCAGTATCCATAACATGTTTTTTAATTAATTGCATGCCTTCAACTATTCTTGATGGTGAGACTCCTTATCATATACTTTTTCCATGTAAATTCTTGTATCCTATTGAACTAAAGATATTTGGCTGTACTTGTTTTGTTTGAGATGTGCATCCTTGAGTTACAAAACTTAATCCCAAGTCATTGAAGTGTATTTTTCTTGCGTATTCTCATGTTCAAAAGGGATTCAAATGCTATTGTCTTAGTCTTGATAAGTACCTTGTGTTGGTTGATGTTATTTTTCTTGAGGATACACCACTCTCTCCATCTTCTAACAATGCAGGTTAGGGGATAGAGGATGATTTGTTAATTTATACAATTACTTCTATTATTCGTACTTATGAACCAGCCCTTGATCATCTCCCTATTGGATTTTAGTTCAAATTCTTTTTTCAACTATGCATATCCACAGGCTTTGACACTTAATTTATATGTGAATATGTAGTCATATATAGCTGAGTTTTGGAAGCTAAGAAACAAGCAGTTTTGCAACTTGTTGAGGAATCAGAGACTGTTATACTTGTGGGAGAAGCTGGTGTTGGGAAAACATGGCAAGCCACGGAGCTTTAGCCTTATACAAGTCCTATGGAACAGTTTGAATACATCAGGAGGATAAGTAAGAAGCAAAAGCAGTAGCTGAGAACGTTGCTTCTCAGTTACTCATATTTACACCTAGTGAAGAGTTGGATGAAGATGGTGAATTGGATGAAGAGGTCTATATAAGGGGGATTGGAGCTACAAGGGTTTAAGGGAAAAACTTTCTGAGAAGCTTCCGGATATGGTAAAAGAAGTGATAAATACACGAGAGAATGCTTCAAAGTCCGATGCCAAAGCATCTGCAAAGCAGAAGAAAGACATTAAATTTGCAACTAATGAAGAGTTGTATCTTCTTGCAGTCCTGGATGACATACCTGCCAAAGATGAAGCTGAGATTGTGAATCTATTGAAAGACATCCTTAAACCATCAGCAGAGGCTCTTATGGACCTACTCAGATACATCCCTAAACCACCACATGTTCTTCTTAAGTTCTTGATCACAAGAAATAACAGTGTCAAAAATGCTGGTCCTGATGAAAATGGAGATGTAATCCAGCAAGAGGGCAGCGGACAGATATACCAAGTGACAACCCTATCAATGGATGAGTCACAGGCATTGCTGTGTGTGAGTGTTGGGACAGGTTCTTTTGGGATGACAACACTAATGAAATCATCTGAATTTGTTGCCAAAAATAGCCAGGGTCTGCCAGCTGCAATTATTATGACAGCGCAAGCATTAAGACCTGTTGGATTGGATCAAATTAATAAGGAGATATGCGAAATTTCTTTGGAGGTAGCAACCGTTGGTGCGGAACCAGCAAATGTTGAAAGATTATTGACTTGCGCTCACGAAATGTTGCCAAGCGATGTCGTGAAAGATTGCTTTGGGCAGAGTAGACAGTTATTTTCTAAGTGTTGCAGCATTCACTATGATGAGCTGATAATTTATTGGATATTAGAGGGCTTCTTTAGTTACGACAAAATCGACCAGTGTTATGAGGAAGCACACAATGTTTTGATGAAGCTTAGAGATCGCTTCCTTCTGAAAGGACAAGGGTACAGTCACATTTCCATGGAAAGTATATTGAATGAAAAGTTATCTGACCATACATGTGGTGGGTTAAGTCGAGCAGCCTATTTGGGATTGGCTAATGTGCTAGATAGCGTCGATTTTCTTGGGAAAGTTACACGAATGGATGGTATGATTAAGACACGTTGTAGATACTTTAATGATATATCAACACTCGTCATCGATGGACATCGTTTGTTCAGAGAAAACCGGGACAGATTTTTTGGTGCAATGACACGAATCAAAGTCCTGGCTATCTTGAATCCGAAGTATGAGTCTTTGCCTTCTTCTTTGCTCAGCTTGATAAGTCCTCAAGTTGAAAGGATGCCAACTTTTGAAGAACATTGATGGGATCCATCGAGTTTACAAACTTATTAGCTCTTGACGTATCTGGTGCAAGATCCTTAAAAATATAAATGAGGACCTGTTTAAGGAGATGGCCAACATAAGATCTGTCAATCTCTCTGAAGCTCGAGCAAAAACTTTGCCTAAAACACTCTTTAATAGGCCTGAACTGCGTTGGCTAATCCTTAGGGAATGTAAAAATTTGCAAGATCTGCCTTTGCTAGAGGAATTGCTGAAACTAGAAGTGCTTGATCTGTCTGGCGCTGCCTCTTTGGAAATTTTACAAGATAAAAAAGTTAAGAATCCAAGACTCCAAACAGTTGATCTTTCTCGATCCAAAAGCCAGAGGTTGCCCATCTTTGAGGCACTTACAAAATTCTCTCGGCTCCTGCTACGTGATTGCCAATCCCTAAAAATACTGTATCCAATTCAATTAGTCAATCCTCTTGAGATTGTTGATCTTTCGAGTGCTACTTCCTTAAAAGAAATGAAAAAGAATTTTCTGAAAAATAATTTAAGCCTTAGGCTCCTTGACCTATCTAAATCTGGCATAATTAGTTCACCTTTCCACCTGGGGGACTCGTCAAACCTTAGTCAATCGCAATCAACAATTTCAAATCTTGAGACCCTCGCGTCACTGGATCTTTCTGGTGTCTCTGGTTTGCAGGAAATTGATGGCACTTTTTTTGAACATCTCAAGTTACTCCGAGTTTTCATACTTTCTGGCACTAATGTAAAAGATCTTCGAACACTTTCTCCCCTAGCTGAACTCCGTAGACTCGTGTTAAGGGGTTGTAAATCCCTGACCAAATTGGAAGGCTTGTATGCAATGAACAGATTGGAAGTTATTGATCTTTCAGGCTGTCAGGCTGTTGAAATAAGTGAAGACACATCATTCCGACATATGTCTTTTCTCACAACATTTGATCTTTCTGAAACAAGTATGATGCGACTTCCACCTGATTGCTTTCCCAGTAGTCTTTGCATATTGAGACTTAGAAACTGCTCCAATTTACAACAACTTCCTTCTGTTGAGTCTTTATTACACTTACATCTTCAATATTAAATCCTACTGAAGAACTAATTCGAAAAAAACTGTAAATGGACACTAGCGAGATAAAAAAGAAATACTACAAATATCATATGAAGTTTGCACGTCCATAATATGTGTTTCAGAATCTTAATTCACTTAAAACTTATATTTTTATTTTACAATTTAACCTAATTTTCAGGTTCTTGATCTGTGTGGTGCAGAATCTTTGGGTAGCTTCAACACAAACTTTTTACTGAAGAGCAACCTTCAGACACTGTACCCTTCTAAAGTACCACTTCAAAGTTTGCCAACTCTCTCACACCTCATTAAGCTGAAGGAGCTTTTGCCACAAGGATGCTCTTATGAGGTGGCAGGACTAGAGGCTCTTATAGAGCTCAAGCTGTTGGATCTTTCAAATACAAAGATCAAATCTTTATCCGATATCTGCACAACCAGACTGCAACAGCTCTTCCTGTGGGATTGTGAAGACTTAGATGACTTAACAAAACTAGAGTCCTTTAGTCATTTGGAGGTTCTAGATCTTTCGGGGACCAGAATGAAAGATTTCCGCTGTAAGTTATTGGCTTTTGTTCATCTAAAAACACTGGTTCTGGAAAATATGAAGGAAATTGGGGAAATCGATTGGACAAGGGTATATTACTTACCACAGGAGCTCAACTTGGATTCTATGAAGTCTAGGAAAATTTCTGAGTCTGATAAAATACCTTCGATTTTCATCTGTGATGCTAAGTTTTTCCAGCTTTTGAGGAAAAATGAAGACTTAAAACTGCTTCCAAAGATTTCATTTCTTTGTTTGGCTTCACAAGGAGGATAAAAAAGATGGAAATGGATTGCGCTACAGGGACATGGGCTTCTTCAGGCATTTCAACTCGCGAAGAAGGTTCACTTTTCCCCGAGAACATGACACTGTGTTGGAAATCCTTGGATCTGATTCTTCTGATTCCTGGAAAGATAATCTTGGAGAAGCCACATCCTCTGATACTCCAGATGTAGAAAAAAATGATGTTTGTGGACAAGTGGCGTCCTCAAATTCTCTTGATATGCAGAAAGATGCTATTCAGCAAGCTGATCTTCTGTTTTTCCAAATGAGCTGAAATCTGCCCTAAGATATGCCAAGCATGTTTCACTGATCGATAGCTCCATTGCGCGGCTATCTCAGATAGTTGAAAATGTGAATTCTCTTAAGATGGTTGGAGCGATGCACTAAGATTAAATATATTTTGTCTGGTGAAAAAGATACAAAAGCTGTGGACACGATCAAAGGTTTGTACCTTTCTGGTCTTCCTTCTTTAATAAGTTTATGCAACAACAACATACAATGCGTGGTATTCAAAAACCTTAAGAGCTTTTCTCTAGAAAGTTGCTCCAAGCTTGAGAGTATTTTACCAACAGCCATGCTACCTCAGAGCCTTGAGACTCCCCAGATTAAATTTTGCAAAAATGTAGAGACTCTATTTAAGGTTGATGCCCTGGCAGAAGCTACACTGCTCAACTTGCATTCCATTGAATTGCTGGATGTTCCAAATCTGAAGTCTATTGGAGTTTCCATACCACCTTGAAAAACAATGAAGGTAAGATGTTGCCCAAATCTGGAGAAGTTGGAAGAAACACTTGAAGAAGCAGAAAGCCTTGAGGTTCTCTGCGTTTCTGATATGGTTGGACTGAAGAGCCTATGCAGTGGGAATTTGTCTTCCAGGGTCTTCAAAAATCTAAAGAAGCTTAAACTTGAGTCGTGTCTGGATATTACAGAAGTCTTTACTTCGTCTCAGCTGCCCTTCAACCTGATTGAGCTTGAGATGAAATGCTGTGATTAGCTGACAACGGTATGTGATGGCGACCCATCAATCGGTTGTCCCTTTTCTAGTCTGAGTAAACTGCACTTGTGGCAATTGCCTGAGCTTAGTTGCAACTGGAATAACATCGCTGCTCATGAGGATTTTCGCATCATGGAGTGCCCAAAATTCATCATTAATGAATGAAGGTAAAGGTGTTCTGTTAATTATTTAGCCATATCTGCATTCAAGTTTACATCTATTCAAGTTCATTTCTACACTTGCTAGCAAGGTGTATCTAGTGCTGCATAAAAGTTTCAAGTTGTAGTACATAGAATCTTATTCTGAATAGGTTTTCTTCACAGAACTTAAAATACATGCCCTGCAATATCTGCCTCAATTTCATAAGGGAAGAAGTTTATGGCTGCTCTGATATCTTATTCTCTCCGCACAAATCCTGTTCAGTGCTGCCTCAGATTACACAACACCCTCTTCATCCTTCTTTAGAACACAACCTTACGATTTAAGAAATCAGCAAAGATTGACAAAATTATATGAAAGTGACTTCCATTAGGGTCTGATAATCCAAGATGTTTGTAAGTGATTGTCATATGTGCAATAGTTTCATTAGGAATGCTATGTTTCGTAGCTTTTCTCATGACATTGTACATTATTTCTCATTAGCAGGGGACTCTGCAAGTCAAGGATGCTTCTAGCTTTGTCCAAAGCCATCAGAATCTCTTCAAGCTGCAAATAAAATGAGATTTTCATTGGAGCCTTTTGTATATATTTACCGTTTGTTTCTAAGATTAGTATGCCATTTGTTATGAGATTTGTCAAATGTCATTTTTTTCTTTTGCCAAACAATAAGATGTGTCAATGTTAGGAAAATGATTAGATGGTTTTAGCGATGGGAACAATAATATCTTAGCCTGTTAATCCTCTGAATTTGATACAATATTTAGCTATTGTTAGTCAAATTCAAATTTCGCCTATGACACAGTATTTTTATTATATACCGTGATTATTTTACCTTTCCATTTTATATTTATAGGTTTAATACTGGCTTGAATAGTTCGTGTTTCAGCACACGGTCAAGACTGCTAAGTGACTACGGAAGAAGTAATAAAATATCACCGATATTAGATACGTGTGTGTGTGTGTATCTCCGGAAGCTTTTGTTTGAGAGAGAGTCTCTTCATGCGAATGAGAGAAATTTTAGAATAGTTTGTGACATTTGCATGATTTAATGCAAACAAAACCTTCTTCTTTCGTGATCATGACGTTTTTTTTCTATATTTCGGAACATTATAAGTATAAATTTCATCATTTTGTAGATTACCATCCAATAGTCAAATAAAAAAATAATGTAATATTATTGTTTATAGCCCAAAATTAGAGTTGTTAAAGAAAGTGCAAATGTTGCTAGAGTGGTTAATTCAAAGCTGTGGCATAAGTGGTTTGGGCATAGGAGCTACAATTCATTGTTATTGCTGAAGAAAAATAATTTAGTGTATGGTTTACCCAAAATAGTGAAACCTGATGGAGTGTGCACTTCTTGTCAGATGGAAAAGCAATATAGGTTGCCTTTTCCACATTTAGCAACTTGGAGAGCAAAATAGAAACTTGAATTGATCCATATAGATCTGTGTGGTCCAATGAGGATAGAGTCCTTGAACAAAAACAAGTACTTTATTCTTTTCATTGACGATCTAAAAAGGATGATTTGGATCTATTTCATAAGATGCAAGTCTCAAGTTTTGGAAGTTTTTAAAAGATTCAAGAAGATGGTTAAAGTTAAATTTGGATGCAAACTCAAGCCTATACGATCTGATAATGGAATGGAGTTTAATTCAAAGGAATTCAATGATTTTTGTGAAGCTAAAGGAATATAACATCAATTGACAAGTGACTACAACCTATACCCTCGAGCAAAATGGGTTGGCCGAAAGGAATAATAGAAGTGTAGTAGAGATGGTGAGGTGTTTATTGGCTGAAAAGAAGTTGCCAAATGAATTTTGGGAAGAGGCTGCCTATACTACAGTCTATTAATAAATTACCAAATATTACTATGAAAAATGCAACTCCAATTGAAGCATGGAATTAGGGTAAGTTCATCTGTTAAGCATATGAAGGTCTTTGGAGCTTGTTCTTATGTGTATATTGATAAGTCATTTTTACGCTATATTTTTCATAAGATTGTGAGCTCATTTTACTAAGAATTTTTTATAAAATCCTGCAAAATTTATATTTTTGATAAATAATGTTGTTTTCAAGCTCTTAGAATCAAATAAGGATTAATCAAGTGTTTTAATTCAAATTTGGAGCAAAAACATCAATTAAAATCAAGATTGCAGAAGTTGAGCCCTGTAAAAGTCATAACCGAAGCGAAACAGAGAAAGAAGACAGCAAAAATTGGTCTATCGAGCCTCAACTACAAGCCCTTGACATGATCCAAGACTTCAGTCAAAGTGATCGAGCATTATTTTGGAAGAAAATACATTGTCGAGCCTCAAAGTTGAGTCTCAAATCTCGACCATCGACAAAAGCTTTTACAGACCAATTCTTTATCAGGATTGCCTCGAGCCTCAACAATATGACCCTCGACTCTCTCAATTTTACCCTCAATAGAGCAATGAACAAAAACACATAGTTTAGTTTGGAAATTCATAAAGTCGAGCCTGATCTTGCCTTATACAAGCCTCGACCAACATATCACACGTGACCCTCGAAGAATGTTTTCATAGATCATATACGCACGTGTAAAGTTATCAAATTCTGTTAGAAAGAATCTACCAAATTTGCCATGTGTCAATAAAGTAGGCCATGCTTTCTGAGCCTAATAGCCTATAAATAAACGTGTAAGCGTACGTTGTAAAGTATATACCAACAGTGTAAATCGGTATTAACATAGAGTAGATTTTTTAAGGATTCTTGGGTAAAAGAATTTCCATTTTTTTTTTACTTACGAATTTCTTCTGTTTTTCGAGTAAAATCAATATAACTCAATGTTTGTAATTTCTATGAATTTTTGAGCAATTAATTGTTTAATCTTTTGAATTTGTTTTATTTTTTCTAATATGTGCTTATTTTGATAAATCCATGGAGAAATAAACTCCTATAGCTTAGGGATTACGGATCCAATTCCTGATTCAGTTTGATTTCAAATGCGCTTTCAAATAAATTTGATTAGGTGTTTGCAATTAGTGACTTGAACTTAAACTTATGGCTTTTAAAGGAGTAGTGCACTTTTTTAGATCCACGATTGATTTCAATTGAATAGATGAGAGATCATTCGATTGAATAGATCTGTGGTCGCTAATGGGGTCGATCCTAATTACCTCTTACGAGGAATGGGTGAAGACTTTCTGTCATTTATTTTAAAAATTCATTGAGTTGTCTTTTCGAAACAATGGATTCTTATTCTTTATACGGGTCTAATTAAAAATTTTGATTACTGGTTTTAGCTAGATTTATAACTATTGGCTTCGAGGGAAGCTTTAATTTAAATTAGGGAATCTGGTAGTATAAATACACAATTCAAATAGCTTTTATGAAGTTTATTATTTTTAAGAAATTATTCTGATAAGGAATTGATGAAGTAACCCTGAACTACTATTTCATAAAGTTACAGGCTTATCTTTTATTTTACTTGTTATACATTTGTGAATATTCCTAACTTAGCATAGTTCATTTTTCTTTATGTTTTTCTATACCTTTCTTTGGCTAGACAATTGATGAGGTTGAGAGTATACTAGCTGCCATCCATTCTCTTGGGATAGACCTAAATCATTATATATGCTATATTTGATGGGTATGCTTGCCTTGTGAGACCGTAGTTATTGAACCTGATTTAAAAAACATTTATAAATTTGAAAAACTCAATCAATGATCAGTGTGAATTGAAATTCATTTAATCCAAACATCTTCACACACACACACACACAAACCACACATTCTGGTTGAAAAGAGAAGCAAGTTGTATGTCAAGTCATGAGTTGATATTTTCTTGGGTTATGCAGCAAAATTCAAAGGGTACAGGGTCTTTGATGTAAATGATAAGAATATAACAATTAACAAGGATGTACTTGAGGATAAGGATTCAATTTGGAATTGGAAGGAAAATAAAATGCAGTAAGGTAAGAAAGGAAATCAAAGTGGCGTTCTTATTGAAAATCAAGAAGAATCAGGTGAAGTAAGCACACCAATCAAATTTAATGATTTTGATGAACTAGGGTAAAACAAAGTCACTAGCAAAAATTTATGAATGTAAAGCGGCTTTCATTAAACCTTCAAACTATATGGAAGCAACAATGCATAAAGGCTAGGTTCAAGCTATGGAGGAGGAAATGCTTATGATTCAAAAGAATCAAACATGGGCATTAGTGAGGAGACCTCATGGAAGAAATGTTTTAGGAATAAAATTAGTGTATCGTGCAAAGGTACTTAATGTGTCCTTGAACAAGTTAAAAGTAAGGCTTGTTGTCAAAGGTTATGCACGACAATATAGAGTGGACTTTAATGACACACTTGCACCAATAGCAAGGTATGACACTGTTGGATTGTTAATTGCCCTTGTTGCTCAAAATAAGTGAAAGTTGTGTAACCTTAATGTCAAGTCAGCTTTCCTCAATGGAGAGCTTAACGAAGAAATTTATGTTGATCAGCCATAAGGATTTGAAGTTAAAGGGAAAGAAGAATATGTTTACAAGGTTAACAAAGCTCTTTACGACCTAAAACAGGCTCCGACAACTTAGTACAGCAAGTTGGACAAGCACTTGACAAGTTCTGGTTTCATGATGAGTGATTTTGAGGCCACTTTTTATACCAGAAAAGATAAAGATGGAAATATGTTGATTGTGTCTTTATATGTTGATGATTAATCGGTTACTAGGACTAGTGGTGTGTAAATTGGCATGTTTAAGGCTAAGATGGAAAATATTTGTGAAATGTCTGAATTAGGGGAAACACATTTTTTTCTTGGAATGGAAATTCTACAAAAGTCAAATGGAATTTTAATTTTTTAGCAGAAGTATGCTGTTAAATTGTTGAGGAAGTTCAAAATGAAGGATTGTAAGGCTATATCTATTCCTTTAGTTGCAAATGAGAAATTAAAACAAGAGGATGCTGGTGAATTAGTTAATCCTACAAGCTATAGGATTTTGGTGGGAAGTATTTTGTATTTGAACATCACTAGGCCACATTTGATGTATTTAGCTAGTCTTTTATCAAAATTCATGCAAGAGCCAAAGAAGAAGCATATGATAGCAGCTAAAAGGATCCTTAGATTTGTTAAAGGGACTCTACACTATGGAATTTGATATAAGTTAGTTGAAAAAGGATTTTTGCAAGGGTTCTTAGATAGTGATTAGGATAGAAGCTTTGAGGATTTGAGGAGCTCTTCATCACATGCACTTAATCTTGGTTATGGTGTTTTTTCATGGAGTTCTAATGAGCAGGAAGTGGTGTCCCAATAATTTATTGAAGCAGAGTACATTGGAGCTATTGATGTTGCAAACCATATTATTTGATGGAGGATTTGAACATGAAGCAAACTGATGCAACTGTGATAGGTGCAGGCAACAAAAATACAATTTCAATTGCAAAAAATCCAATGTTTCATGAAAGATCAAAGCACATAAAAGTGAAGTTTCATTCATTAAGTGAAGCTGAGGCAGGCTAACAAATTAATTTCCTACACTACAACTTACATGAATAAATTGCTATTATATTAACCAAGGGTCTACAAAAAGGGATATTTAAAGACCAACGGCATATACTTGGAGTATTTCAGAAAAATCTTAAGGAGTATTATAATATAAAATAAAATTACCTGTAAAGAAGGGGATAATAAAAAGGCCAAATAGTCTACCCAAAAATAAAATAATGAAATAACTCTTTTTCATCCTCACTTAAAACATACGTATTTCTCTACACAGTTTCATGAGGAGCCAAACCCTAATATTCCCTCAAGATATTATCTTGCTTCAAGGAAGAACAAAGGTCAAAGAACTCAGCAAGTTTTCTTATCTTTGTTTTTTTTGATGATTAGGAGAGGTTATCCATCCTAAGTTTCGTTGTCGTTGTTGAAGGATTCGTTCTTTTGGAGGAGGATTAGGAAACCCTAAGTTTCCTTATTGGCGGTTGCATTTGTTTTTGCAAACAAAGGAAAGGTAGGATGTTTGGTATGTGGATTAGAAAAGTGTTTAAAAGTTATCAATTTTGTTTTTAGAGTTTTGTCTGGTTTAAAATCAAGAAAAGGATTATTTTGATGTCTTTTTTGCATTTTTGAGCAAAGTTGTGTATGGACAGGGATCAAGATGTGACACGGGCACTATGTTATGTTTTTCTTCTTCAGAGCCTTTCACAAAAAGATGATATAACCTTCTTCTTTTCATGTTTTTAACGTTCCTAAACATCTAAACTCATAGCTTAATATCTAGTACACCAAAATCTAAGTAGCATGGCATATCTAAACCTAGAGTAGTTGTAGTCCTTAATAGCTTAGGAGGTTAGATGACCTTAGAAGTAATATTTTTCCTTTTGAAAACAAGTTTTGAGTTAGTTTTTGCTATATGTGATCTGGTGATCTTGGTTTTGTCGAATTAGCTATAGGGATGTTACCGGATCAGGTTTCGGATGGGTCATATGAACCTGAACCCTATACATTATATGATATACCAAACTCGACTTAATAACCCTGTAGGCTTTTCGTTTTATATCCAAACCCACCTTACAAAGTTTACTCTAAAACCCAACACCTGCTCGGTTACTTGCTTGACTATCACCCCATTGCTAACTCAAACAACAACCCAACTTGGCCACTTCAAGCCAGACCCACAATCACTGTGCCACTTAGCCTCTATTGAGAAACCCATCTCCACCAAGTCAACTAGGTATTTAAACTCGCAAGTACCTTACTAATTTGACTTGCTCACATTAAACTTACACTTCACAAGCACAAGCCTACCGACCAAAACAACCATAAACTCAGAATCTATTTTCTAATAGATACTAGAAGTAGACCCACTCTGATACCATGTGAGAATTGCAGAATCAATGATGAAACCCTTAGCTTCATTGATACAAAAACAAAGAAAAAGAAAAATATAGAGTATTGTGTTATGTTCTATAATGTTTTGTAAGGTTCTGTACAAAACTCACGTGACATGAAAAGGAAAAAGTTAAATACAGTAGCTTTTATTATCTAAAAACAGAACTACTAAACAAGAGACAAAGCCAATAAATAAAAGACACGTGTAATGTCAACAAGACTACTAGAGAGCATTGAAAGTTTTTTTTTTTGCATGATACATAATCTCTATAGGTTTTATTATTACCGGAGATGCTTATAGATCACTATAAATGAACACTATCTCCTGTTCATGATTATCTCTTTTCTTTCATGATGAATATTGATCTTGTATTATGACATAGAAAGAATCTAATGATGGAAGTTTGGATGTAATTTCAATATGGAGAAGGTTTACCTAATTTCTACTTCTTGTCCAGACCCTGAGCTTCTATGTAGATGCTATAGATTGTATCTTGTCACGCCCCGAAGGGTACCCTAAACGTAACAGTCTGTCGTACACGATACGAAAGTCTAGGAATGACTACCTTATCATTCAAAGGCTTCTTGTATAGTGTACAAGGCGTACTCACAGTTAGAGAAACCATGGGATTTAATAGTATCTATTTAAAGGAATGACAACCATGGAATAATAAAAATATTAAAAGTCATCGTATAAATAATAAAGGATCTATGATCCACAAAACATAATAAGTCCAAATAAAATGCGATGGCAGTCTAAGCTGACTAAGTACATATAGGTAACTGGGCTTCTCAAAAGGAAGAAATAGCCTTCAGCTCTAATCTCACTCATCCCATTCACCCCATGTGCTAACCTGTGGCATCCCTCGTCCTAGCTCGATCCAAAGATAACCCTGCAATAATAATTCACTATAAGGGGGTAAGCTACAACCAGCTTAGTGAGAAATTTCCTCATATTACACCTTTCAAGCATGTTTTCAAGCAAATTAATTAGCACTCATATGCAATGCAAAACAACCATATGATCCAAATACATGTAGTCATCCGAAAACTACACGTAGTACGGATTTGCGCCCTCCGTTACTTGGGTTAGGAAATAATCTCCATTGCACATCAGCTCCAGGAACTAATAACCCTGGGGCCTAGTAATAACTATCCAATCAATATGTTTATAATAAATAGTTCATTTATTTAAATAAAATGGCGATATACAATTATATTCCCAAGGGTGTGGTTATAATCCCTTAAGCGGTGGCATGCCGGCAAGGCTCTAATCAAAAGGGCTGCATTTCCCAGTGCAAAGTAGTTCCCTAAAGTTCAGAGTAGGGCCCGTAGTCTCACGACTCCGATTGGCTGCACCTGGTCCACGGCGTGATGCTGGCGGCCTTCTTCATGCAAGTCGTGCAATGCGTGATCCATTTATTTGTTTGAAATCGTCTATAATTAATGTTCGTTTAAGGCGATCAACCAATATCACAGACATGTTGAATACAATTACTTCTATTAATGCAACATACTGAATCAATTATTGAGTAGTTAAGAAATTTTCTCACAATCAATACATAACTCCGTTTCACATGCACAGACCCATTCCCCATACATTTCATTTTATAACAATATATTATTTTTATCATGCAACTAATTACAAGCACAACCAAATGTAATACTCATAGGAAAATACTCACTGTGCCATGTTCACTGATCGTAGTAGTCGTCTGGGTAATCAAGGTGTGACTCGGGATCACCTAAAATATAAAGGACAGCATATTTAATAAGAGGGGTTTCATTTTATTAGATACCTTAGTAGGTTCTACTGATTTTTGTTACTTCTTGCTACTTCAATATTGCTTCTTGTTTTTATGATATCTTCCTCATTTTAAATCCATTTCCGACGATCTTGTAGTCGTTTTCATAAGTTTTCGAATGTACTCTCTAATGGTGTAATTAGACTTACCGTTTAAGTTGATTTTCAATGTGAATATATATATATATATGTGATTTGGTCCCAGAACGTGATTGAGATCTATATTTTGGATTGCTTGTAGTTTAGATAATTTCATTTAATTATTTCAATGGTTCACATGTCTTCCAAAAAACTTAATTATCATCCTCATTGTTTGCGGTATAGGGAAAAGGAATTATATATATATATATATATACACACGTATAATATAACCTTCCATCCATGGACAAAGTCTCATGCGTAAAGATATTTTTACTTAGGTCATTATCACGATATGCCATCCTTATTCATTCTTTATGAAAGTGATACCATAAAATAAAATAAAATCAATACATGTTTTCCTTACATTCCTCAAACCATGGATTAATTGTTCTTTTGCTAATATTCATACGTATATACATTTTACCATATAATATTTTGTATGAGTATTTTGTGTACGTGCTATTATTTCCACATTATCATGTATTTATATAGTTATATGCATTTGTGTGCGTGACATGTGTACGATATAACTATATTATCCTCCGTAACGGTAAATTCTCACTGTAGAGATATTAATAATAATATATTTTATACATAATTCTTATTAATAAAGTTTTATTTTCTCATCATGCTCCTATTAGTGTTATGGAGGGAATTTTTATGTACATGTTGGTAGGTGTGATAATATATACATACATTTCTATTATGAAGATTCGGATATACGGAGAAATAGTCATTTCTTCTTCTTCTTTTTTTTTTAATTCTTTAAGCTATCCTTTTATTTTCTTGGCCATTCCTAGTGACCAATTCATCATCTTCTTCCTCGTATTGCATTTGTCGAAAGTGGCATCGACTTTACAATGCCATGGTTCAAGTTCTACTATTTGCATAAAATACTCACCTTTGCAAACTATGGCATATCTAACTTATATACACATATATATAAAGTTAGTTGAACTTTAATATCACTAGGATAAGCCTATTATGACTATAAACAACACATACCAGCTTGGGAAAATTGTCTCGGTTTGTATCATAAACTCGTTCCTTTCATCCAAGCTCCCAACTGTAGACAATTATGGAGTGTTCGTTAGCTCATGGAGGGTCTTGCGATCCGTTCTTTTGAAGAAAAGAAAATTTTGGTGATGATGAGATTATCAAGCTTGAAATGGAAGGAGATGGTACGACATATAGAAATGGAAGTTTTGTCAAATATGGATATTATAATATATATATATATATTAGTGAATGATTCGACGTACCTGCTGCTAAGAATGGATGAGATTAATTCCTTTGCTTGTTTCCACTGTTCGCTAGTTTCCTCGATGAGTTCAATCGAGCTTTTGAAGCAAGTCCAAGCGATGGAAGGGGTTGTTAATTGTTTGGTGACAAGGAATAGGAGAACAGGTAGTAGTAAGTTGCTATATGGGTTGTCTCAGATTTTTCCTTTGTCGCTCCTTTATGCTAAGGGAGTACAGACATTGGAAGGAGAATGATTGAGTGTGTGAGCTGTCCTGAGCTGTTTCCTTTTTCCATTTTTTCAATGATTTTCACTCATGCATGAAACAGTTTCATGATGAGAAGCTCGAGATGGAAAGAGCTCACCTTGACTTCCTCATTTGGTATTTGTAGTTGACTCTACTCTAGATAAGGTGATGGCTATGGAAAGTTAAAGGATTAGACTTTATTTATTTTTTATTTTTTAGTTTTACAATGATACAGAACAAGGGAGGGATTCTGTTGTCTAGTTCCAAGTCAAAGTATCTAGTTTGGTCAGCAAAAAGAAGTATTCCTAATTTAGTGTAAGTGTGTAGCTAAATCATGGAGTTAGAATTTACTTGTGTTCTCATATAGGTTAAGTAATATACATACATTATTTTATCTTGCTATTATTATTTTGTCTTATTATTATTATTATACATATATATATATATATATATAACTTCCGTTTAACAATTATGCTTTATTTCCTAAATTTTATGGGGTTTACATATCTCCAGCTCTTTCATCTCTTTCTCCACCTCCTCCACTTTTTTTCCGAGCATCTTTAAGAGTTTCCTTAGCTGCCACTAGATTTTCCTTTTTTATTTCAATTTTTGCTTGCAGATTAGCAATTTCTTCCTTCAATTTGTTAAGAACTTTATCTTCAATTTCCTGCATAAATTGTTAAGACAGAATTAAAATAGCAAAAAAAAAAAAAAAAAAAATTCTTGAAAAATTATAAAACGAAAGAATTTTTCATGAGACAACTTACACTTGGGATGACAATTTAGTACACAAACTCTGCAAGAATAACTCCCTTGTTGAGGATGTATGGTCTCAATGCAATGATAACAGTAGTATTCACTAGGACCATCATCAAGAGGGACATCGAGTAGGCTTAATTCATGGACATGGCACTCTGATTTCACGATTCGTGGTAGTGAAATACAAAATTGGTGCATGTCAAATTTGCCGGTTGCACAGTGATAGAAGTCGAACTTTCACCTCTTGCCACAAACATCGCAATTGTTTGACGAGGATGCTTCTTCAAGATATGCGAGGGTGTGCTCATGGCGAGGATGCTTTAAGGTTTGACGTCTACAAGCACAATAAACATCCATTTCGAATTCACATTCCACACATGAGATGGCAATACCTTTAAAGTTATTATAACTAACACCGCAGAGGTTTAAATCATCATCATCAACAAAAATGTAAGACTTCACAGAGAGGGAGAGTGATCATCATCCTCATCACCAGAAGCATGAAAAATCACAGAGAGGGAGTGATCCGGGTGAAGGGGGTGTTTGTCAATTACTGTGGGCATCTCAGCACATTCGACTTCTTGCAATACTTCAAGAGGCAGTAATAGGCTGGACCATCTTCCATACGAGATCGGCAATTGTAGCAATAAGATCTAGGAGCTGTACATCGCTTTAGTGAAGTCAGGGGATGTTCGTGGCCAGGGTATTGCTTTTCCAGACTTTGTCCATCCTCATATAATGCACTAGCACAACCGACATGCATCCAAATTTTTTGGAGTTCTGCAATTCTCATTCGTGTATGGAATTACATTAAATAAATAGTATAATAAAATATAAATTTAAATATAAAATGGAGAAAGGACAGAAAGGAAAAATGCAGCAGAGTAAAAAAAAAAAAAAAAAAAAAAAAAAAAAAAAATTAAAAAAAGAAAAGATCCCATCGACGGCTCAAAGTGCTTTTTGCTCATGTAAAGCAAAAAAGTAGGCTATTCAACTTCAAAATCACTTGTTGAATATGATAAGCCTAAAATCACATAATCGCATAAATAACTGGAGTTACCCGAACTAGCTTTAACTGTTGTAAGGTTGAGGTCGTGCTGTGGATATAAGGGATGTTTTATAACTTGGGGCAACTCGGTAAAAGAACAAGATTTGTGTATGAAGAACCTGCAACCTGTGCAACCATAAAATCCACCCTTGATACTGTCTCGGCATATTTGGCATGGAATTATAGACTCTGATTCCGCGTACAAATAAGAAAGATGATGACCGTGAGAGGGATGCTTGACTCCTTCCATTGAGTTCTCATACTCATCCTCCGTTGGCGTTAAAGTTGGAGGCGGCGTGAAAACAACACAATCAATATGAAGTGAAATACAACACTCACCACATCCATAACGATTCCGGCTGTTTGAGATTTGAAGCAGATATTACATTTATGGTTACGAGCTTCACTTGAATAAGTGAGTGAATGTTCGTGGAAAGAACAAAGTTTTATTCCTTTGGTAAATTTGCTACACTTTCGTGCAAAAAGAACCTGCATTCTAGACAAGCATAAAGATTATTAGCTGGTCCAAACGTCTGATTCAAGCAAATCCCGCATTTGATACGATCAATCTTCACTGGAACACGATAATACTTTAACGGATGCTTATGAAGATGTCGAGCCTGGTTTTTTTCGATTTCCTTTAATCCGATTCGTACTAAACCCTAACCCATTCAATACGAATCCTCGACTAAGAATTAAAGGAAATTTTTAATTTTAAAAATATTTTGGAGTCGCCACTCGACTAAAGTCGAGAAAATAAACCAAAACCAATGGGTAGGTTGATTTTGGTTTTGCTACTGATCTGTGAAAAAAATCGTTTTTTGAAAACGAGAATCAGAAATTAACTTGAGTTCGGGAGCTAACCTATTAAAACCTAAACGGTTACCACTTTAACTTTCCATATTTAAATTGCTTTCTTTTGAACCCTAATTTCAAAATCTAAACTATTTATCAAATCTAATTAACTAAACATATGTCTAATATGCCCAAAAATACTAATCAAATTCCATCGATAATCATATATAATCTAAAAACTCAAAATATTCAAATTAATCAAATCTTATCAAATTCTATCGATATTCATATATTCTAAACAAATCAAATAAATTCACAAAAATAATTTTTTAAATATTTTAAGTCGCCCATTTAGGTGCCTACGTACCCGCTAATCGGGATCAGACCACACGTAGTTCTTTTAGAAAAATTTAGTTTGTAGGTTAATTGTAAAATTTTTTGAAATCTTTTCGCTTTAAGTTCGTTAAATTTGTTAATTTTATAAAAAAATACATATCTTTTAACATGAACCCTAAATCTATCAAGTTAGGTTTTAGCAATTTTATGGAAAATCGGATTTTTTTCTAGGTGACAAAAATTTTGAACAAGAAATCATAACCACATATCATGCATATCAATTGATCATACATATCATCAAGAATATTATAAGGAATATCAATATTTAACAAGCTAATTTCAACAAATCAATATCATAGCATAATCAAGATTTATATATCATTGAAACTACATTATGAAGAGCACGATTTTAATATGGTTTCATATATGGTGAAATCATGAAATTCAATATTATTACAATCAAGGTCATCACTATATCATGGCATAAAAGGAATATTAATGACTAATCATCATACATGATCACATAATTTCAAATATTATAAACCTAAAACTAAAAAAAAAATTCATATATTCCTTATGATTAGGGCATGATTATAGGTATATTATCAATAACAAGATCTTAATATAATTCTATGAACACATGATATATATATAAAAAAAAAACAATTTTATCACAAGAAGACAAAATCATTACTATATTATTGCAAAAAAAAAAAAAAAAAAGAACAATCAGAAACTATATCATGACTAATTAAATCCTAAATTTCAAATTAATATCTTTAGAACAAATTTATGAAACAATCATTCATTTTTTTTTTAAATATAATGACTATACTATCATGATTAAAGCTACTACTAATTTTACATATTTTGAATTTTCAAAAATAACACAACACATTCATAACAAAATTTGATATTACAATTATATACTAATTTTTTATTTTTCATCTTTTTATCATCATTATTATTATCAATTTGAATAAGAACAAAAATCATGGAATCATTAATCATATTACAAATTTTAATGCATTAAAGGAAATATCAATATGACAATCATCGTAAGTGTATCATGTTATCACAAATTAAATCATAACAAGAAATGTCAACACAAATCATACATCACTTAGATATCAAATTTTTAATCTATAACATATAGACATGCAATCAGGTATTCATAGGGATCAAATTTTTAAATCATGGCATATTGTATAATAATTACAAATTTTGGTCAAGTCGTGTATTGGCTGTCATGGCATTATCAAAATAAGAATCATGTTACAATGTCCGAACAAGATGTTAATACAAACCATATATGATTCAAATATTCAAAATATCAAAGGAATACATTATAATAGAAATCAATTTTAAAATACAAACAAGTCATAAAAAAAAAAAAATCAAGAACTATTATTAACAAAGTATCGATAAAAAATATCAAAAGAATATATCATGTTTAGGAATAATATCACTACTAGTTAAGACGTACATTCATGTGATAACTAATTATTCATGAACATTATACAAATAATTATAAGACGATTATTCATCAGTTGATTACACATTTCAATCAAGCACAAATCATATTATTATAGTAGAATTATATTATTATAATAACCAGAATTATAACAAGATTTTTAATATTATTTGTATAATATCACAATTCATCAACTATTATTATTATTATTATTATTATTATTATTATTATTATTATTATTATTATTATTATTATTATTATTATTATACGAATACGAATTGAGAATGAAAAATATACCTGCAGTGGATGCGCTGGAGAAAGTGAATGGTCACGCGCTAGCAATAGCAAATGATTCTGGGAGCAGATCAATTACGCAAGCGTTTGGAATGAAACAATGACGCTCCGGCAAAGACTTTTGGCCTACAATCCACGTTCTGAGGATCTATTCGAACTTTCAAGAGACACGCGCAAGGGATGGAGATCGCGGCAAGTTCTGGAGCGAGTTGAATGGGTCAGGTTGCGTTGTTGGCAAAATCAGGTAGGGTTCTGGTGGAGGCCACGAACTCCAGTGGTCTTGGATTCGGCTGGGGAAGTCGGGAATTCTCCGATGACAGCGGCCTGGTGATCTTAAGTATTCAGATGTTATAATTTTGCTGTGCTTTGTTTTTCGTGTTCTGTTCTTTTTCTTCTTTCTATTTATAGAGCTAGGGTTTCAAAATTGTTTTTGATTCAAATCCGAAAAAATGGCTAAAACGGTTATAATCTTCAATTAAATGCTTATAGCTGTCATTAACGTTCTAATATTAACAAACAACACACGTTTTTAGCGAAATTTTCGGAATTTGAGATTTTTTGAAAACTAAAAAAATGAGTTTTTTTCAAATTTCAAGTCCGGATTTGAAATCCTTATAGTTTATGAAAACATGCAAATTATATATCAAAATGAAGTACTCCATGTCTAGTTTCAAAATATGTATTTGTTTCGTAAAAAACGGGTTTGAAAACGGGTCAAAAATGGACTTGAAAAGGCCCCACCGGGCGGCCGAAGGTAGGAGACGATGAACAGTAATTTTTTTTTTTTTTTACGAATTTTGAAATTACATTACACTATATTAATTATCCATATTACATCTATTATATTTATTTCTATTAAATTGATTCATTATTATTATTTATTTTTATTATTATTATTATTATTTATTTTTATTCCTAGCTTTAACATTTATAATTTGCAAAATTCAATTATTTTAATTATGTATATACTAACCTAAGTATTTATTTTGACAAAAAATGTCAAAATGAGATGTCTACAGCCGCCCCTCTTTGTGATGAGGTTTGTCAAAACCTCATCACAAAGATAAAGTAGACCTCATTTTGACTTTACCTCGTTTGGAATTCCCACTTTTTGAGTGGGGTGAGAGCTTTTCATGTTCTGATATGCTCATTGAATCACTTCTTGGGCAAGGATGCTTCATGTACTGAACCATCCCTTGATTCAGGTCTCATGTACTGAGTCCTTACTTGAAAAGAGGTCGTTTTCTGAGCGGAGATAGAATTGTTTCTTGAGCAGAGATGAAGTTGTTTCTCGAATAGAAATGATTCATGTTCTTGAAGAGAAGGATGGCACTCCTCTGAGCTAGTGATCCTTAAGTTTGAAAAGACCCTTGAAACGTTTCACATGTTCTGCGGATATGCTTCATGTTCTGAACTGCCTTTTGAATTGGATTGCTTCTTGTGCTAACATTTGTCTCATATTTGATACAACCGCGCCCTTTGAGCTGGTACCTAATTTGGATAAGCGCTCCTTGAGCTAGCATTTGATTTAGATAGACGCTCCTTGAGCTAGCCTATGATTTAGATTTGATACAAGCGCGCTTCTTGAGCTGGCACATGATTTGGATAAGCTCCTTGAGTAGCATTTGATTTGGTTTAGGCGCGCTCCTTGAGCTAGCATTTGTCTTATATTTGATTCAAGCACGCTCCTTGAGCTGGCACTTGATGTGGATAGGCGCTCCTTGAGCTAGCATTTGATTTGGTTTAGGCACGCTCCTTGAGCTGGCACCTGATTTGGATAAGCGCTCCTTGAGCTAGCATTTGTCTTATATTTGATTCAAGCATGCTCCTTGAGCTGGCACTTGATGTGGATAGGCGCCCCTTGAGCTGGCCTCTGATTTGGTTTAGGCACGCTCCTTGAGCTGGCACCTGACTTGGATAAGCGCTCCTTGAGCTAGCATTTGTCTTAGATTTGATTCAAGCACGCTCCTTGAGCTGGCACTTGATGTGGATAGGCGCCCCTTGAACTGGCCTCTGATTTGGTTCAAACGCGCTCCTTGAGCTGGCATTTGATTTGGTTATGCATTCTTTGAACTGGGTCTCATGTTCTGATCCCCAAATCTCATGTCCTGAGATCTTGATTTCCTCATGTTTCGCATGGCTTCTAGAGCTAATTTCCTGAAAAACTTAATTCTAGCAATATATATTCATTTTCATTTTTCATTCATTTTTTTTTCAAAACTTACCAGATTCTTATAGAAGCTTCTAAACTTGTCAGACCACTTGGTGAAGTCCGCTCATCACTAGGTTTATTTTGTCAGGCTAGAGCTCTTCACAGTGGCTATCCTTTGAATTGAGTATCTCTGCTTGTCTTTTGATGGTAACTGGGTTCTTTTTGATGGTCTTGACATCGGAACAATACGGTAGATAGTTCTTTGTATCTCCCTTACTTTGCAGCTTGAACTTATCGACATCTTATGCTATTGGTCTGAAATAGGTATTTCTTTAAGAAAAGATCAAATCTCAAAGTATTAGAATGTTTTTATAACTTTATCAATTGCTCAAATCTCTCTCTCACGGTACACTCATATTTTGAGAGATATAAGGATGAAAGAAAGCTTATCAATTGAAGTGAATGGTCAATGACTGATCTGATGATCGAGGACCGCTAGAGATATCTTTTTGTTGATAGATAACGAAAATTAGATCACACATAGACATAGTAGTCAACACATTTCTGAACTTGATAGAATTTTCATTAATTTCTCAAGAGTAGTACAACTTGACCGCATAAGAATTTACAGGGTCTTTCAAATCTGGACCATCCACTCTAGTTAAAATTAATGCACCACTAGGCAACACCTTCTTTACTACATATGGTCCTTTGTAATTAGGAGTAAACTTTCCTCTAGGATCTTGAACGTTCGGAAGTACTTTTCTCAAGACTAAGTCTCCTTCCTTGAAATTTCTCGGGCGAACTTTCTTATTGAATGCTCGAGCGATTCTTTGCTGGTAAAGCTGACCATGGTATAGGGCGGTCATCCTCCTTTCATCAATGAGATTTAACTGGTCAATCCTATTTCTCACCCATTTAGCTTCATTCAATTCGGTTTCTGCTAATATTCTGAGTGATGGAATTTCAACTTCAACTGGCAAAACTGCTTCCATACCATATACTAATGAATAAGGGGTTGCCCCTGTTGATACTCTAATGGAAGTTCGGTAAGCCATGAGTGCAAAGGGTAGCATCTCATGCCAATCTTTGTAAGTGATAGCCATTTTCTCTATTATTTTCCTGATGTTCTTGTTGGCTGCTTCAACTGCCCCATTCATCTGAGGTCGATATGGGGTAGAGTTCCGATGTTTGATCCCAAAATTTTGGCACAATTCAGACATTAATTTGTTATTCAAATTGGTACCGTTGTCTGTAATGATTGTATCAGGGACTCCATATCTGGCTATGATATCTCTCTTGATGAACTTGACAACTACTCCTTTGGTAACATTAACGTATGAGAATGCTTCAACCCATTTAGTAAAATAGTCGATCGCCACTAATATAAATCTGTGACCATTTGAGGCTTTTGGCGAAATTGGTCCTATCATGTCCATACCCCACATTGAGAAGGGCCAAGGTGAAGATAATGACTGCAATTCTTTGGAGGAGCATTCATCTTGTTGGAGTATATCTGGCACAAGTGGCAATGTCTCACGTGTTTAATACAATCTGATTCCATAGTTATCCAGAAAACCCATCCTCATAATCTTTTTAGCTAGCATATATCCATTCATGTGAGGTCCACATATCCCTTCATGGACTTCCCTCATCAACATATCTGCTTCCGCTCATCTACGCATCTCAAGAGTAGTATCAAATGATTTTTTGTATAATGTATTACCACTGAGCATGAAATGAACTGCTAAGCGTCTTAGTGTTCTTCGCTCCTTAGTTGAAGCATTTTCAGGGTATTTGCCATCTTGGAGGAATTCTTTGATATTAGCATACCAGGGATCTTTCCTTGGGACTTCCTCGGTATTCAAGCAAAATGCCGGTTCTTCCTCAATGCGAACCTTTAAGGGCTGGATCTCAACTCCATCAGTGATTTGAATCATAGATGCTAATGTGGCTAATGCATCCGCGAACTGGTTCTGGTTTCTTGGCATATAAGTGAATGATATTTCTTTGAATTTCTGTGCCAATTCTAGTATTGATGATAAGGCACCAATTTTGCATCCTTCGTCTTGTATTCTCCTCGTGTTTGAAAAATGATGAGAGAGGAGTCTCCATATACTTCAAGATCATCTATTTCCATGTCAAGTGCCATCTTGAGGCCCATGATGCAAGCCTCGTATTCTGCCACATTATTAGTATAAGGGAAAGTCAATCTTGCTGAAGCGGGTATTGTTACCATCTGGTGATATTAAGACTGCCCCAATTCCACATCCGCATACATTAGCTGCTCCATCAAAGTACAACTTCCATTTAGGAGTAGACTGTTCTGATTCTTTATCTGCCAGCAATATGCCTTCATCCGGGAATTGAGTTTCTCCATCAGTCACATTATCTTCAATCGGGTTTTCGGCTAGTTGATCTACAAGTGCTTGACCTTTAACTGAGTTTTTCACATAAGTGATATCAAATTCTGATAACAACATCTGCCATTTGGAAATTCTCCCAATCAACCCTGGTTTCTGAGCCAAATACTTCAACGGATCATGTTTCGTATAAAGCTCGATAGAATAATACAATGTATATTGTCTCAGTCTGTGCATGATCCACACCACGGCACAACAGGTTCTTTCCACTTCAGTATACTTCTGTTCTCCTTCAGTGAATTTCTTACTCAAATAGTAAATAGCCCGTTCTTTCCCATCTTCATCTTTCTGTCCAAGCATACCTCCCATTGATTCAGGAAGTACCGTCAAATATAGGAAAAGAGGGCGACCAGGTGTTGGTGCTACTAACACTGGTGGATTCATCAGATATTGCTTGATTTCATCAAATGCTTCTTGACAATCTTTATCCCAATCAATAGCTGCATTTTTCCTCAACAATTGAATAGAGGGCGACATTTGTCGGTTAATTGAGATATAAACCGAGCAATGTAATTCAAGCGTCCCAATATGCCCCTGACCTCTTTGATCGTCTTCGGGGGAGGTAATTCAAGTATGGCTTTAACTTTATCCGGGTCAACTTCTATTCCTTGTTGACTGACTACGAATCCCAACAACTTCCCTGAGGTCACCCCAAATGTACACTTTTCGGGATTCAACTTAAGATGGAATTTCCGTAATCTATCAAATAATTTCCTCAATATTTCCACATGATCCTCATCTTCCTTAGACTTAGCAATCATATCATCTACATATACTTCGACTTCTTGATGCATCATGTCATGAAACAAGGTGACCATCGCCCTTTGATATGTTGCCCCGCGTTTTTAAGGCCGAAAGGCATGACTTTGTAGCAGAATGTTCCCCAAGTAGTAATGAAGGTTGTCTTAGTTTTATCCTCTTCTGCCATTTTAATCTGATTATATCCCGAAAAGCCATCCATGAATGAAAATAGATGGTTTCTAGCCGTATTATCCACCAAGACATCTATGTGAGGTAAGGGGAAATTATCTTTGGGCGTGGCTTGGTTTAAATCGCGAAAGTCTACACAAACTCTAACCTTTCCATTCTTTTTAAGTACCGGACCACATTAGCCACCCATTCAGGATAATCGGATACCTCTATAAAACCGACTTCCAACAATTTCTTTACTTCTTCTTTAATCTTGAGCAAGATATCTGGTCTAAATCGTCTTAATTTTTGCTTCTTTGGTTTGATATCTGCTTTAGTTGGTAATTTATGAACCACTATAGAGGTATCCAAACCAGGCATATCTTCGTAGGACCATGCAAACACGTCTAAGTAATCAGTCAATAATCTTATCAATCTTTCTCGTTGCTCAGCGGATAAGGTGTGCCTATTTTCAAATTTTGGCTCTCAGTTCCAATATTCACTACTTCTGTAGGTTCACTGATCTCAATTCTGCCTTGTCATATTTTTGCCAACTTTTCTCTATCCCAGTGTGATCACTAATGTCATGTTCAACGACTAACTCATTAGGGTTAGAAATGATATCAGTATTTTCGTTATCTATCGGCAAGATATCTCTTACTTTCACCATTATCATCAGATCTGAAAAAAACAAGGTAAAGAAAGAGAAAAACGAAGAAATGTGAGAAAAGAGAAAAGAGATGAAAGAAACAAAGAATCTTTATTAATGACTATGATTCATGGAGTACATTTGAGCAATTGATAAAAGAAACAAAACATAAAACCCTTCATGAATTCAACCCTTACTCAAAGGTAACCCTAGAGTTATTAAGGGGATAGTGAACCAATTATTCAACTCCCGAACTGGACGGGAGCTGCAAGAAGGCTCCAGAACCGATGCAGTATCTGGTTTCTGGACATGAGCCGGTTGTGGGAATGTGACTTTGATATCTGGAGACTCGATAGGGGTATTATACCATTCTTCTCCTTTCTTCTTTCGGGCTTTCTTTTTCATCTCTTCTATCTCAACCGGAGTAGGGACATATCCCAGTCCAAATGTCCCTAAATGTCCCTCTTTTTGAATCATATTGGCTTCTTCAAAGATTTGTAAACCAAAGTCTTCGGATCCTTCTTCGCCAATATAGGGTATAGCAGTGTCTTTGAAGATAGCATGGTCTTGTTCTCCTAATACCGTAACGATTTGTCCATTTGTTATAAACTTGACCATCTGATGCAGACTAGACGGTATTGCCCCAGCTGAGTGAATCCAAGGCCTTCCAAGTAACAAATTGAATGATCTTGGTATGTCTAAACTTGGAACGGAATAGTAAAGTCTTGTGGGCCAATAGTAACTTCCAAGTCTATTTCTCCTGATATGCCTCTCTTGATCCATCAAAAGCTCTAACAATAGTAGAACTGGACCGGAGGTTAGATGCATCGATACCAAGTAAGTTCAAAGTAGCCAATGGACAAACATTCAAAGACGACCCATTATCGATGAGGACTCGGGCTACAATCATTCCATTACATTTGGCCATTATGAATAGGGGCTTCGTGTGTTGAGTGCCTTCTGCTCCCAACTCATCAGGTGAGAAAGAGATTTGATCCAAAGCAAATACCGAATTTACTACATGTTCCATTGTTTCAGTAGCAACACCTTCGGGAACCTTGATTTGTTGGAGTATCTTAAAGAGAGCCTCCCGGTGTTTTTCAGAAGTCATTAACAAACCCATTAAGGATATTTGAGCCGGGACTTTAGCGAGTTGATCAGCAATCTTATAATCACTTATCTTCATAATCTTGGTCAAGCTGTTTTCTCATCAGATTCCTCCTCCTTTTTCTTATCTTTTCTTAGTGGGAAGAATTCCTCTGCTAATGTTTTCTCTCTTTCGGGCTCTGAAGCTTTCCCAAGTTTTCCGACCATGGGCCTAGGAACTTGATTAACAGCTTGATAGTTGAACGGGCGGCTTTATAGTCTTTCGGTGCAATGGGCACATGGAATTGATACCTCATCGATTTCACCTCATATGGGGCTTCTTTCTGCTCTCCTTGACATTGGATAACTATCTTCTTTGGATTGGACTGGATCATTCCGATAAAAGGCTCGGGTTCTTCAATCGTGATCATGTTGATCGTGGGCCCATGGTTTGGGAGAGGATTGGTGTTGACATTAGGGGTCGGGGTTTCAACGAAATCTAGTTGGACCAATTTAGCATCAATGAGGTCTTGAATCTTGTTCCGAAGCCTCCAACAATAGTCAGTAGAATGACCTATTTGCCCCAAATGATAATCGCATTTTTGCTCGGGGTTATAATATCTGGGTTTGTAGTCTTCTCTAGGTGTTTCAAAGGTGATCAGATTGTCAGCTCTAAGCCGGGCTAGAACTTGGCTAAGGGGTACGGGAATTTTGGTGAACTGTCTTCTAGGTCTATTGAATGGTTGGTTTTGGGATTGTGGTTGTTGTGACGGGTGAAGGGTTGATTAGTGTTTGGGGTTTGTTGGTAGGTGTAGGATTGAGTAGGTTTAGTGTATGGGGTTGAGCTGACTACACTAACATGGTATCCTTCCCTTTGTTATTGTTGGGTACTTGAAATTTGTAGCCTTTTTCTCTACGTGATCCTCCCGGTAATAATGGCACTTTCAATTCTACACCCGGCTAATACTATCTCAGAGAAATTAGCAGTAGTGTGTCCAATGAGATGAGTAAAGAAGGTTCTTCTAAAGTATTGATGAAAGTGAATGTCAAATCTTTCTCCGGGATAGGGGTAGATACCATAGATGCCATTGATCTCCATCTTTGAGCATATTCCTTAAAGGACTCATCTTTCTTCTTCCTCATATTACTTAAATCCCACATAGAAGGGGCCACTTCAATATTGAACTTATATTGATTGTAGAAAGCCCTAGCCAATTTGTCCCAAGTATTAATCTCATCAAGATCCAAATGAGCATACCATGCTAAAGCTGGACCGGTAAGGCTATCCTGAAAAGTTTGGATCATGAATTGCTCATATTGAGTGTACCGGCTCATCTTCCTCACATAGAGCCTAGTATGCAACTTTGGACAACCAGTACCATCATACTTTTCAAAGTCGGGAATCTTGAACTTCTCGGGAAAGCTCCCGCTTCGATTGTAAAGCTTGTGATTCCAGTTTGATCAAATCCTTCCATTTTCTCAAAAATTTGAGTTTCTCATTGAATTGAGAAAGAAGCCTTTTCTCCATTTCTTTGTTTTGAGCCTCAATTTCCTTCTTAAACTCAGAAGAATCGTTTCACAATGGCTAGTGGCTCATGATTAATTACTTGTTCCTCAATAGTTTGACTATCGTTCCTTTCTTTACCCCAGAATGTCCTGCGGTAGTATCTTGAGGGCCTTAAGGTTTTGCGTGAGAAGATTCATTTGTCGGCCATTCGGAATACCATTTGTTCCAAAGTAGTGCCTTTGCTCGGACATCGCATTGGAATTACCAGAATTATTGTCGTTGTTGCTAGCCATTCTGGATTTAGACCTAGTGATGATCGGACTTCGAACCGGGTCTGACCGTTTAGGAGCTATCTTTTAGAAACTATGTTCAAAAACAAAATTTCCATAGTTTAGTGAAGAAAAGTATATATTATATATTTATTATATGATTCTCAACAAAATGAGCAAACGGTTAGCGGTTAATATATACACAAAAACAAATAAACGGTAGCAAAGAATATACAAGAACATAGAGACAAGAATATATATATGGAAAAGAAAAACGCATGCGCATGTAAATTGAGATGATGATGAAACTTTGTAGCAAAAAACCATTTTATTTCATTAAAGCTGAATTTACTCAAGGAGTCAAATACATGACCTAAACATGACAAAACCGAAAAGCTAAACAAAGAAAATCATCCTAAACCAAACGCCTAATCTTGCTAGGACACTCTGAACGGTCCTTCAGCTCCTCAATAGTCCTTTTTGCCATCCTTGGTTGAGCTTCAAGTGCTTGAACCTTGCCTTGAGAATCTTGAACTTCCTTTTCCATCTTTCGATCCTTCTTCTTCATCTCGGGAGCTTGAAATTCCAACTCGTTCACTTTTGCCCTTTGGTTGAGGATGTATTCTTTAGTGGCTCGGTATTTCTTCGTCTCAGTATTAATGGGGTCTATCACGTAGATCGTCTTGATTTCTCTTGTCTCCCATTTGGCTTGTATCAACCCTAGCATTCTCTCTCTTTGTGCCAAAGGAACACTCGGATCATCGTATTCCATAGTAAACTCCTTTAATGATGGCTTGCTAGTTATATCTTGAAGTGCTCCATATTGTCTTATCACACAAGCCGGATAATATCCCGTGGACCCGGTCAAACCAATCAAAGGAATTGCCGCATATTCCCTACATTCGGTTATTGCCGTAGGAGAATGGAACCATTTAGCAACCCAAAGGAAATTGTGAGCTTCTAGATCTTGGAGTAAGTGCACCCATTCATCGGTCCTTGGAAGATCTTGAATGCGAACTCTTTCACTAAAGCTTAAAATAAGATCATAACTATCTCTAATGTGGCAAGCTGGACTCAAATTGCTCCCATAATCTCTAGTGTGGCTTGCAAACCATATTATCAAGAGTGCCATACTAGACTTGAACTTCCCATGCCCTTTTTTCTTCAAATGGTTGAGAGATCTATTTTGTTCAGCGAGCAAGGCCGGGATATAAGACTTTCCCGCTAAGAATTGGTCCACTAATTCCACTACGATAGTGGATGAAAAGATCCCCATTCGGGAAGAGGATAGTACCGAATACGGCGGCTATAAAGCGTTGATGCGATTTTGCTCCCATGCTACTACACCTCCACAGAAGATAGGCTTATTGTCCTTGTAACTATTTGGAGATCCAAACCACTTGAATAAATCGGAAAGCCGAATGGAGAACAAATTGCAATTCTTGAGGGCTTTAGACACATCGGTCTTCTTAATTCCTAAAAAGGAGTTGAACAAGTTGATCGGCCCTTTACTAAGTTGAGGAGCATATATTCCCGCATCGTGGAGCTTGAAGAAGCCTCGTGTATTCCTCAATAGTGGGACTCAAAGTGTGCTCACCAAGGCAAAAGGCGGCTTCATCAACATTCCATAAGTAAACCAAGGCCCTAAAAAGATGAATGGGGACTGGACCTTTGGTAGAGAAAGAATAGGTCCCAAACGGTCTTCAATAAATCTTCTTTGTTCTGGCTTGAAAGTTTGTAACCACTTGCTCAAAATGGGCATCGGACTAGTAGGCTCATGAACATGGATCTCGGGAGTAAGACGGGCCCACATACTATCTGCCATTTCTTTATTCTACCTATTACAAAGAGATGTGTTACAACACGGTATATACATTTACATGACACTAAACTGAATACAAAGACAAAAACGGGTTACAAGGATTTTACAAGACACATTTACATAACGGATTACAAGGAAAAGTTAACTCCTATAAATTCAGCTTTTGTTTTGTAAAGCAATTTTGAAAAACATTTTGATTAGCCACAAAGCTTGATCATCATCTCCTTCATGTAGTGGATGCAAGAAGGGTGGGTTCTAAAGGTCCCCCAATTAATGGGCCATGGGCCACATTAACCGGAGTGGGAGGCTAATTCGTGTCTCGAATGGTGGGTAACCACAACACCCGAGACCTACTGGTGCCTCCCGTCCTAAGTTTACCTAAGGTGGCCCGGGTTTGACCACATCTAGCACACATTTTTTTTTCAAAAGTAAATATCCCCTCCAATAACTCTATATAGATAATATCTGCACATAAGCACACGGTTAGCACAAATATCTACAAATATACAAGATATTAAAAAAGAAAGCAATTTATATATGAAAAGCATAAAGTGGCTAGCCCTCTAAAAATGGTCCCCAGTGGAGTCGCCAAGCTGTCGAGCCTGGTTTTTTTTTCGATTTCCTTTAATCCGATTCGTACTAAACCCTAACCCATTCAATACGAATCCTCGACTAAGAATTAAAGGAAATTTTGAATTTTTAAAATATTTTGGAGTCGCCACTCGACTAAAGTCGAGAAAAAATAAACCAAAACCAATGGGTAGGTTGATTTTGGTTTTGCTACTGATCTGCGAAAAAATCGTTTTTTGAAAACGAGAACCAGAAATTAACTTGAGTTCGGGGGCTAACCTATTAAAACCTAAACGGTTACCACTTTAACTTTCCATATTTAAATTGCTTTCTTTTAAACCCTAATTTCAAAATCTAAACTATTTATCAAATCTAATTAACTAAACATATGTCTAATATGCCAAAAATACTAATCAAATTCCATCGATAATCATATATAATCTAAAAACTCAAATATTCAAATTAATCAAATCTTATCAAATTCTATCAATATTCATATATTCTAAACAAATCAAATAAATTCACAAAAATAATTTTTTACATATTTTAAGTCGCCCATTTAGGTGCCTACGTACCCGCTAATCGGGATCAGACCACACGTAGTTCTTTTAGAAAAATTTAGTTTGTTGGTTAATTTTAAAATTTTTCGAAATCTTTTCGCTTTAAGTTCATTAAGTTTGTTAATTTTATGAAAAAAATACATATCTTTTAACATGAACCCTAAATCTATCAAGTTAGGTTTTAGCAATTTTATGGAAAATCGGATTTTTCTAGGTGACAAAAATTTTGAACAAGAAATCATAACCACATATCATGCATATCAATTGATCATACATATCATCAAGAATAAAAATATTATAAGGAATATCAATATTTAACAAGCTAATTTCAACAAAGCAATATCATGGCATAATCAAGATTTATATATCATTGAAATACATTATGAAAAGATTTCAATATGGTTTCATATATGGTGAAATCATAAAATTCAATATTATTACAATCAAGGTCATCACTATATCATGGCATAAAAGGAATATTAATGACTAATCATCATACATGATCACACAATTTCAAATATTGTAAACCTAAAACTAAAAAAAATTTCATATATTCCTTATGATTAGGGCATGATTATAGGTATATTATCAATAACAAGATCTTAATGTAATTCTATGAACACATACCTAACATATATATATATAAAACAATTTTATCACAAGAAACAAAATCATTACTATATTATGCAAAAAAAAAAAAAAAGAACAATCAAAAACTATATCATGACAATTAAATCCTAAATTTCAAATTAATATCTTTAGAACAAATTTATGAAACAATCATTCATTTTTTTTTAAATATAATGACTAACTATCATGATTAAAGCTACTACTAATTTTACATATTTTGAATTTTCAAAAAAACACAACCATTCATAACAAAATTTGATATTACAATTATATACTAATTTTTTTATTTTTCATCTTTTTATCATCATTATTATTATCAATTTGAATAGAACAAAAATCATGGAATCATAATCTATTACAAATTTTAATGCATTAAAGGAAATATCAATATGACAATCTCGTTGTATCATGTTATCACAAATTAAATCATAACAAGAAATGTCAACACAAATCATACTCACTTAGATATCAATTTTTAATCTATAACATGTAGACATGCAATCAGGTATCATAGGGATCAAATTTTTAAATCATGGCATATTGTATAATAATTACAAATTTTGGTCAAGTCGTGTATTGGCTGTCATGGCATTATCAAATAAGAATCATGTTACAATGTCCGAACAAGATGTTAATACAAACCTATATGATCAAATATTCAAAATATCAAAGGAATACATTATAATAGAAATCAATTTTAAAATACAAACAAGTCATAAAAAAAAAATCAAGAACTATTATTAACAAAGTATCGATAAAAAATCAAAAGAATATATCATTTAGGAATAATATCACTACTTAAGACGTACATTCATGTGATAACTAATTATTCATGAACATTATACAAAATAATTATAAGACGATTATTCATCAGTTGATTACACATTTCAATCAAGCACAAATCATATTATTATAGTAGAATTATATATATAATAACCAGAATTATAACAAGATTTTTAATATTATTTGTATAAGATATCACAATTCATCAACTATTATATTATATTATTATTATTATAGTAGAATTATATTATTATAATAACCAGAATTATAACAAATAATTATAAGACGATTATTCAACTTGGGCAAGTGATCCTACGACAGTGTTTGCTTATCTCTCTCAAGGCCATGTCGTGTTCGTGACCGGACTATTGAGGGCTAAGAGTTTCCATTTATCTGTTTTTTGATAAACAGATCAGTTCTTGTTTGCAACAAAAACAATCAATGAACTAAATTGGACTACTATAGAAAGAGTTAATCAATCAAAGAGGAGAGAGTTTTACTTTATCAGATGCGATGAGCATAATTATAGTAATGCCGCTTTTCTTTAAAGTTCGTAACAAACACTTGTACTTTTTACTTGAATGCCATTTTTGCTTTTAAAGGTCGACGTTATTATTAATAAAGAAAAAAAGAAAGATTGGTACTGTATAAATTATATTTAATACCTAAATTTTAAAATAATCAATATAGTATCTAATCATTTATTTTCTACTTTTAATATTCACTTATACAAGCAGTCTATTAGCATTAAATAGTACTAGAAAAAATTGTAAAAATTTAATGATATATGTCATAGTAAACCATGTCAAAAAGATGATAAAAAGAAGTTATAAAAAGATTGATAAAATATTACATTAACTACTTTAAAATTTAAATATTAAATCAATTTTTTAAAGTTCAAATACTAATTATTATGGTTATTGAAAAACCACCAACTTGTAGTGTCCTAACAATTTCCTGCGATAAAAAAAAGGCAATAAGGTGACAATAATAACATCTTGGCGGGGGTGACGCCCCCCCTAAAAAAAAAAAAAAAAAAGCAGCTTGGTGGGAATATAGTTGATTGGACATAGAATGACCATCATCATTCATATTTTAGGAAATATTCTGATCTCTTAAATGAAATATACCAAATTTGAATCTCTCTACTTGTGCCAAATAAATAAATATATTAATAGCAATTATTAAGAACAAATAACTGAAAAATAGATCCATGGTAAGGTCACATGTCTTGGATGAATGATTAGCAAATATCAATGTTATCTTATTAAATGACATTAATGTACTTTTTTTTTCAAAAATTACTTAAAGCTTAAAATTTTAATAATATTTAGGAAATATTACATTGACCACTCCTATAAACTTTTAGAAAAACATGGACACCCCACTTTTGAAAAATGCTACAATTTCCCTCTACTTTTGTATAAGCCCTATAAAACATAATTAAATGGCATATGATGTGGAAATATTGTAATGCCCTAATCTAAAAGCGTTATTAGCCCGCCACGTGTCCTTAAAAGAATAGACAAGCTAAGGCTATAGATTTCTAAGATCACAAATATGTATTTCAAATATCACCAATCACTCATATAAAGTGTAACTTTTAAACACTTTTCATATCAAAATAATTTTTCTCAACATCAAATAGTATAACTTAAAAATAAAGAATAAAACAGAAATGATAAATCTTTACATATAAAAATGTCTCCAAAAGAAACTAACTAAATCATCATATGTTTCTTCTTCTCAAATTACTAATAACTAATCTCAATTATCAACAGGATGGTCATAACCGCTATCACTCTCCCCATCATCGATAAATATTTCATAGCCAGTCAAGTCATAAATCATAGAATCTTCACCTGTACCTGTGGGACAAATAAGGATTCAGTGAAAAACGCCCAGTACGCCAAATCAAAAGCACATGCACATGAACATGCATATCACAATATCACATACAAATTATTTTCTAATGCAACAAGCACAATTTAGTTATCTTTTCATCAGCCTGCAACTAACACAATTTAGGACTATTGATCACTAATCATAAACCCGGAGGAACTCATGACCCTGATGAAAACCATATTATCATATTATATACATATATAGATGCGTTCCACAATTAAGCTGGTAACGACTCCTAATCTACTATAATCATCTCCAGGTGCAACTCCACTCGGGACACTACCACACAAGGATCATGAGATTACCAGCGTTAGTATCACACTACTGTCGTGGTGTAAGCCCTGGAAAATTTCTAGTAAATAATTCCAAAATAACCTTCGACAGTAAACTCTAAAAATGACTCTAAATTTAAAACCGAACTTCTACTAGCCTTAAATCATGAACGAATGTAGAAATTTCTTAAATCTTGACAAAATGAGAATCGTTAAAAATAAAATAGGAACTCAACGATTTTCAAATCCAAAACCACTACATATGATAAATTCTATACGTAACTCTGACTTATAAAAATCAGGTAATATAGAACACAAAAACACATTATAAAAAAAATAACGATTAACCTTCGGAAATAAAAACCCAATTCAATAATTTCGAAAACGTTAAGAGATACTAAATACTTACAAAAAAATTAAAATAAAATTCTCAAACTAAATGTGTTGTATAAACATAAACCCCTAGTTTCCAAATTGGCAAAGATTTAAACCGAAAAATCACCCGAGAACCCTAAGTGGAATATAATAGTTCGTGTAAACCCCTAAATTTTAGGACAATATCAAGTTCAAACCCTAAACTGGAAAGTCAAGCGGAAAACCTAAGTCAATAAATTCCCAGGAAGCCCTAGTAGTTTAGATCCGACAATTTCGTATTCCTAAACCAAGGAGTCGGATTATGAGTAAGGGTGTAGTTTGGTTCGTAATAACACTAGGATGCTTTAAAAGATAAGATTAGCGAATTTTCGATCTATTTCGAACCAGATCGAAGACAGGCTTCGAAAGCGTGTATCGGAGCTCGGAATATTAAATATACGATATTAGTACCGTTAGACTCGTAATTTCATAAGATTTCAAAATTTATCGATTATATAATTTTTTGGGTAATAAAAGTTACAGTTATAACATTTTTATCGTATTTTCATTACTACTGGTACTTTAAATGTCAAATCTACTTTTTGAATTCTTCTACACTATTCACAAGTACAACTACCCATAACCTATTTCTTACATCCTTACACCTTACTCTTACAATTACATCATTTTTTTTCTTACAATTTGCTTTTCCAATATAACTTTATTATCTAAATTACTTAATTAATTTTGAATCTTACACAACACAAAAAAAACACCTCTCTCTTCCCTTTGAAGACCGGCGCAACTCCCCTCCCATTTCCCTCTCTTAAATTGTTTTATTTAATTTCTTTTATTCAAGCAAACCCTAATTCACCAAGTCTATATAAACTCTTTTATGCCAACTTCTTTTCACTTTCTTCTCTTCTTCTTTCTCGCTTTAGAAAATGGTTGCAAAACTCTCTCTTCCTCTCCTCTTCTAAACCGTGAAGTTCCCTCCCTATATACACACACACTTTGTTTTTCTTTCAAGTTTCTTGCTCCACACAACCAATATGTAATAGATCTATACCTTACTATCTTAAAAACATGTAATGGCAAGTTCATTTATGTGTGATTTCATATAAAATCCCCATGAACTTCAAGCTAGGGATGTGGAAACACTTAAACATGAGATCCTTGCCATCACAATGTTTTAGATCTTATTATTTGAGTTATTTTGTTATTATCTTGTTTTATTATTAAGTTATGTTATTAGTATTAATGATTTGTGCATATATTCATCATCTATTCATGTTCACATAACCATCATAGTGTTCATGCATTTATAACTAGTTTAGGAGACTAGATCTAGTTGTTTTAAGTTCATACATGCATTATATACATGTATTATACTTTTGTTTTATGTTCTTAAATAACTTGTAATAGCTTGATGATGGTAGAAAAATATTAGAAAGCTCAAGATCTATGTTATTTTCAACAAAAATAACTTTTGAAAATTAGGATAAAAAAGGAACCTATTGAAAACCTATTTTTCAACTTCAAAATGTGTATTTTTCATTTAAAATGAAGGGCTTAGGGAATAGATATCATAAATGGATGATCTTGATGAGAAAAACTTAGATCTACTAATAATGTTTTCAAAACAAAGGCAAGTTTACAAGGTGATATTTCAATCTAAAATAAGTTTTAAATTCATAATAAAAGAAGCTTGAAATGTAAACACCATTTTCAACTCCAAATAAGATTTTTATTAAAGAAATGGAAGCTTAATGGTAGGTTTGATTAGAAAAGAGTTTTGAAAGACTAAATAAGTTTTACAAAGAAAACAAACTCAAATAATTTTTTCCAAAATTCGGATTTGAAAATAACAATTATTTAAACACCTATTTCCAAATGCTAAAATGATAATTTTTATAGAAAAATAAAAGTCCTAGGGAATACATGTAATAAAGACCCCATTTTTTACAAGAATAAGAGAGGTTTATCAAAATATGATCTTAGAACAATAAATGGTTTCCAAGAATAGGTGAAACAATGTTTTCATTCTTTAAGATTTTGTAAAATTCTTACTTAGGCAAACCACCTATTTAAACATCTATTTTCTAACCCCAAAATGAAGGTTTTTATTAAAAAAATGAAGATGATGGCTATATAGGTCATCAAGGTTAAGTTTCGATGAAAGCAAATGTGATTCTTCAAGAAAGAAAACCACTTCTCTAAGTATAGTAATTTCAAAAGTTTTGCAAAGTAAAAGTTTTTCAAAAAGAATTCCTAATACTATAACATTAAGGATATACATATAGATAGTCATTCCATGACTTTCATGATAATAGTTTGTAGGTATTGCATATATACATGATGCACTTATAGAAGGTCAATACCATGCATGATTCATGGGTGTTGGTGGGACAAAAGTATATTAGCGGAGGTGAGGGGGCCTGTATTAACATTAAGGATGCAAGATCACTTAAGTTAACGGAAGTGGTGTAGGCACTTGAATCAACTACATAAAACAACAGATGTTGTAAACTAAGAGAAGGAGATCGGGATTATGGTTGCATGACTTATGGACCATCCCACTCAAGATTGGTATTGTGGTTGCATGACTTATGGACCACCCCAACCCTGAATGGAGGGCGTAAATCCATTCACATATGGTTCCCGAAAAGTCATATGCTTGTATGCTCATGTGCTTGTGCATTTCATATGGATGTTAATAACTTGTCTGTTATATACTGTTGTTGAGTACTAAATGTTTGGAAATGAATCTCACTAAGCTCATAAGTTTATACCCTAATAATTTCCTGTTATAGTATGAATATTTATGGCTATCTCCGAGAAGCCACTATCATTAGGTACAACTTTTGGACTCTGAGGAGCTTTTTGATGAGGCCGGGACCTAGACTTAAGCATAGACTTCTATTTGAATCTCCTAAATTGATATTTGAATGATGATATAAGAGACTTTTGAGAGCTTGAGAACTCTTAATATTTTGACAGGGGTATGCCCTTAGAGCATGTAATAGAATAAATCTAAATATAACTGTTATGATTACATTCTTGTTGCTATGTATGTCTCCTTAAACTATTTCGAAGCAAAGTATGGTCCCTATATATTAAACGTGAGCCCTACACCCGATCTTCAAACTCATGGAGAGACTAAGCTTGTCTTACTTGAGTTTAAATATCGAGTGTGGTGGACTGTCACTTTTAGGGTACCCTTTGGGGCGTGACACGTGGTCTTTACTAACCGTAGCCAAGCACAACACTCGTTTCAATTAAAGTCAAATATATGTTAAGTGATTCTTTTCAACTAATCCTACAAGCACAAACAAACATACATGGTAAGGTCGTACCTGGTATTGCTCCAACTCAAATCTACCAACAGAACTTCTTACAAGAACAGAGCTCTTAATCTCACATGTATCCTAACCAACAGTATGTCTCAATTAATTTAAATTGCCACACAATTAAACCCTAACCCTAGATTCCATAATCTGACTCAAAGATCTAAAACCCTAACCATAGATCTATGAAATTAGAATAACACACACCTTTTTTTCTTGGTTTACAATCCAATGGAACCCTTCAATACAACTTTCTCCAATTCTCTTGATTTTTCCACAACTTTCTTCAATATAATATATATATATATATATATATATCTCTAATTAGAAATTCTATCATAGTAACAAATAAAGTTTATTGGTTATTAGAATGGCATAGATTCTTACGTACTTAGAACTTATAGATCTCAATTAGGAAATCGTGACCCTAATTCTCAATTCTCCTAATAATAAACTATAATTACAATTCCATAATTTACAAATCTCATAATCCATCAATCTGATAAAGCCCTTACCTTTCTCCTTGATTTGTAATCACAACTTCAAATCTAGATCCACCCTTGATCCTCAACAACAAATCTTGGATTCCCTTTGAAACAACACATAAACCTATATTATAATCTAAAGAATATTTCTTCAAAATCATAAGAATTATAAAAAACTTTAATAAAAATATTACCTTTTTCTTGAATCAGAGTCTTCCAAATCCCTAATCATACTACGGTTTGCCACAACTCTTGAATCTCCTTCAATCCATTAGATAACTAGAATAAGAGAAGATTTATCTAAAGAGTTTGATTGAAAAGATTGGAGGAAGATTACATACTTAAGGTTTTTGTTCTTTGAAAGCTCCTAAGGTTTCCAAAAGAATGGGAGGTTATATATATAAGCTTTTATGATAAGTTGAAAAGGTTTAAAGACTAAGGAAATTCGTTTGTCAAATGACAAAAATACCCACTTAGCAATATTATATTACATTCATACCCTTCAGTATGAATTCTTTATTTGTACTTTACATCTCTCCCCTCCTAAAAGAAACTTTCATCCTTCGAAGTTACCTGATTCATTGAATAACTCGGGGTATGTGGCTCGCATTCCTCTTCTAGCTCCCAAGTTGCCTCCCGCTCAGTTTGATTTGTCCATTGGACCTTCACATATTTGATCATGCATCTCCTCAATATCTTTTCTTTCGAGTCTAAAATCCTTACTGGCTTCTCTTGGGTAGAAAGATTAGCTTGAACTTCCAACAGTTCCAAAACTACAATTTGATTAGGGTCTTGCACATATTTTCTTAATGGAGATACGTGAAATACATTGTGCACTCCTTCTAGACTCGACGGCAGTACTAGTCTGTATGCCATATCTTCAATCCATTCTAGAATCTGGAATGGTCCAACATATCTGGGATTCAACTTGCCTCTCATACCGAATCTAACAATACCTTTCGTCAGAGATATCTTAAGCAATACATGTTCCCCTGCCTGAAATTCCAATGGTATTCTTCGTTTATCAGCATAGCTTATTTGTTGGCTTTATGCAGTTTGTAACTTATGTCGGATTACTTTGACCTTGTCCAACGCATCTTGAACCAATTTAGGTCCTAAAATTTGTCTATCACCTATTTCATCCTAATGAATCATTGATCGGCACTTTCTACCATACAGGGCTTCATACGGTGGCATCTCAATTGATGCTTGATAACTGTTGTTGTAGGCGAATTCTACCAAAGGTAGATATTCATCCCAGTATCCTCTAAAGTCCAAGACATTGGCTCTTAGCATGTCCTCAAGAATTTGGATTGTCCGTTCAGACTGCTTGTCCGTCTGAGGATGATAAGCGGTACTGAAAACCACTTTAGTACCTAAAGCTTTGTGTAAGCTCTTCCAAAATCTCCCTACAAACTAGGTATCACGATCCGACACAATGGTCACTGGAATTCCATGCAGTCTCACAATCTCTTTGATATATAAAGTGGCCAAATGTTCCAAAGTATACCCAGTCCTAATGGGAATAAATCATGCTACCTTCATAAGTCTATCCATTATCACCCATACTGAGTCCAACTTTCCTTTGGTCCTGGGTAATGCTGTGACAAAATCCATATTGATATGTTCCCACTTCCAATGGGGTATAAGCATAGGCCTCAATTCATCGGCTTGTCGTCTATGCTCTATATTGATCACCTCGCACGTGTGACACTTCGATACATACTCAGCAATCTCTTTTTTCATATTATTCCACCATTATAGTTTCTTCAAATCTTGGTACATTTTGTTACCTCCTAGATGGATGGAGTAACTCGAATAATGCACTTCCTTCAATAAATCTCCCTTGAGTTCACCTTGCTCCAGTACACACAATCTACCTTTATACCTTATAATGACTTCTTCATCCTCATAAAATTCAGGGGCTCTACCAATTTCCACCCTTTGCTTTATCTCTAATATGCTTGGATTCTCCACTTGACTTAATTTAATTTTATCTACTAATGTAAGCTGAATTTGTAACCTTGCCAATCGTGCACTTACCTTTTGGGTCACTATTTCCAAGTCCAACTTTCTCATGTCATTTAGCAAGTGACACTCAGTAGTGACCATAGTTGCTAAGTTCTCATTCCTCTTTCTACTTAAGGCATCTGCTAAGACATTGGCCTTTCCAGGGTGGTATTGGATATCCACATCATAGTCTTTGATTAGTTCCAACCACCTTTTTTGCCTCATGTTTAGATCTCTCTCGGTGAAAATGTACTTCAAGCTCTTATGATCCGTGAATATTTTGCACCTCTCACCATACAAATAATGTCTCTGGAGTTTCAATGCATGGACCACGACTGCCAATTCCAAGTCATGAGTGGGATAATTTCTTTCATACGGCTTTAATTGTTTAGATGCATACGCTATAACTCTTTCTCTTTGCAACAAAATGCAACCTAGACTTTGTATAGAAGCATCACTATAAATAGTGTATTCCTCTCCACTCATTGGCAAAGTTAAAACCGATATAGACACTAATCTCTCTTTTAACTATTGGAAGCCACTATCACACTTTTCATCCCATATGAACTTCACTCCCTTCTGTGTCAGTTTTGTCAAAGGATTGACAATCTTAGAGAAGTCCTCTACAAACCTCCGGTAATATCCCACCATCCCTAGGAAACTTCTTATTTCAATTACCGTCTTAGGAGTCGGCCATTCTACTACAGCTTTTACTTTCTCGGGATCTACAAAAATTCCATTCCTATCCACAATATGCCCCGAGAATGATACTTGATCTAACCAAAGCTCACACTTATTGAATTTAGCATATAACCTTTCTTCTCGTAGTCTATTCAAAACCAATCGGAGATGTTCTTCCTCAGCTTTTGATACATCAAAACATCATCAATGAACACTACAACAAAAGAGTCTAGATAATCCCTAAAGACTCTATTCATGAGATCCTTAAATACCGCAGGTGCATTTGTAAGACCGGTGGGCATAACTACAAACTCATAGTGCCCGTATCTAATTCTAAAAGCTGTCTTTGGAATATCTTCTGCTTTAATTCGCAACTGATGATACCCCGACCTTAAATCAATCTTGGAGAATACCCGCGCTCCTGCCAACTAATCGAATAGGTCATCTATTTTAGGCAGTGGATATTTATTCTTAATTGTCACCTGATTTAATTCTCAGTAGTCTATACATAATCTCATACTCCTGTCCTTCTTTTTCACAAATAATACCAGAGTTCCCTAAAGTGACACGCTTGGTCTTATAAATTTCTTCTTAAGCAAATCATCCAATTGAATCTTTAATTCTACCAACTCCATCGGAGCCATTCGATATGGTGCTTTAAACTTAGGTATGGTACCATGCACCAAATCAATAGTAAATTTGACTTCTCTTTCAGGCGGTAATCTAAGTAGATCTTTAGGAAACACATCTAGATATTCTCTCATGACCGATATTCTCATAGGATCTATCCTTGATGCATCTTCTAGAGTCATAACTGCTAACATCGTCTTCTCCCACAACTCGTATGTAGGTAAAGTTGCAGGTCTTTGTACTTCCAGCTTATATACAAACTTATCTCTATCTATACTAAACTCCACAACTAAATTTTTACAATCAATTACAGCCTGGTGTTTCATCAACCAGTCTACTCCCAAGATTACATCAAAATCAATCATATCTATCACCATCAGATCTGCAGGTAAGAGCTTACCTTCTATCTCTATGTTTACATCTCTACAAATTCTATTCAGCAAAGATCCACTCCCTAAAGGAGTATTTACAGCAAAACATCCAGACATGAACTCAATATCCACTCTACATACAGATGTAAACATCTCAGATATACATGAAAACCTCGCACTTGTGTGAAACAACACAAATGCATTACGTTTGAGAATGGATAGCGTACCTGCTATGGTGTCGACACTGGAGGCATCTCAGTGTTGTAAGGCATAAATCTTGGCAGGTGCTCTCTGTCCCTAACCTTGAGGTTTACCCACTGGTGCTCCCGAAATTACCTGCCTACCTAGCTTTTTATAATCCACGGCCTTATGTCCCTTTCGTCCATACTTAAAACAGAAAATAGGTGGACCTCTCGATCGCTTGGTGCAGAATCTTTGGCTATGCCCCACTTCTCCACAGTTGAAGCATGTATTACAGGCCATTTGTAGTCTTTCACATCATGGGATCCCTAGCATTTATGGCATTTTTTATCAGAACTTGGGACCAAAGATCTTACTTGTTGAGTAAAAGGCCTTTTTCCCTTATCTTGAGCAATAACCGTAGCAGCTGGCCTCTTGCCCAGATAAACATGACTCCTCAAGTCCTCTCTTCCCTTAATCCTCTTAAATCCCTACTCAACCAGCTTTGCCTTGTTGACTACAGATGAGTAACTGGTCAACTTCATCAAATTAACTTGATTTTGAATCTCCGGTTCTAACTTAGTGATGAACCTTCTCATCTTAGCATCTTCACTTTCTCTTAGTGGCTCGGGGAGAAACCTCATAAGCCTATTCAGTTTTGCTTCATACTCTTCAATAGTCAGCTTGCCTTGTTGCAACGTATAATATTCTTGCAGTATCTTTTGTTTGACACTATCCGGGAAGAACTCCCTGTAGAAGGCTTGATGAAACATGTCCCATGTGATTGCACCTTGCATGTGCCTCTTGGTGCTTAGCTACCAGTTGTTTGCCCTCCCAATCAGTAAGTAGGAGGCATATTCTACTTTCTTGTTTGCAGGGACGTCCAACGCAGCGAAGGTCTTTTCCACCTCCTCCATCCGCAATTGTGCTTCTAGGGGTTTTCTAGGTGTAGGCTCAAATTTGTACACCAAGTCCACAAACTTGTTCAGACTTAGAATATCAACGTGTCTCGCTCCATTTCCTCCATTACCATTTATCCTTTGGGTTTCTTGCCTCCAAGCTTCATCATTTGCTTGAATCACCTGCATATCGTTTCTTATATTCTACTGCTATTGTGTGACTACTCCCAGCAAAGTATTCACAGCTTGCATCAATTGAGCAGTATTAATAGGCACTTGTTATCCTATAGGTAGGACTAGTGGCGGCGGTGGTGGGGATAAATCCTCATACTCTTGGTTCATAGGGGCTTGATTCAGGGGTAGCTATTCATCTTCACTAGATTTGGAGGAACCAGCATCGAGGATTCTTCTACGAGGAGGCATTCTATTCCAAGCAACATACACCAAAACATAAGATAAAAGGGAAAAGCTAACTTCAGAGATTAAACGCTATATAAATTACAAGATACCATAAAACTATATACATAAAAACAACTCCTATTATTTCTACCCCACTCATCAATGCTCATAGCCCTAAGGAGTTCATAACTTAATTCTAAAGAGATCATCAACCTAGAGCTTTGATACTACTTAAGCTGTAACGCCCTAATCTAAAGGCGTTATATTAGCCCGCCACATGTCCTTAAAAGAACAGACACGCTAAGGCTATGAATTTCTAAGACCACAAATATGTATTTCAAATATCACCAATCACTCACATAAAGTGTAACTTTTAAAAACTTTTCATATCAAAATAATTTGTTCTCAACATTAACTAGCATAACTTGAAAATCAAAACTAAAATAGAAATGATAAACCCTTACATATAAAAATGTCTCCAAAAGAAACTAACTAAATCATCATATGTTTCTTCTTCTCAAATTACTAATAACTAATCTCAATTATCAGTAGGATGGTCATAACCGTTATCGCACTCCCCATCATCGACAAATATGTCATAGCCAGTCAAGTCATAAATCATAGAATCTTCACGTATACCTATGGGACAAATAAGGATTCAGCAAAAACCACCAGTACGCCAAACTGAAAGCACATGCACATGAACACGCATATCACAATATTACAACTTATTTTCTAATGCAACAAGCACAATTTAACTATATTTTCATCAGCTTGCAACCAACACAGTTTAGGACTATTGATCACTAATCCTAAATCCGGAGTAACTCATGACCCCGATGAAAACCATATTATAATATTATATACATATATAGATGCGTTCCGCAGTTAAGCTAGTAACGACTCCTAATCTACCGTAATCATCTCCAGGTGTAACTCCACTCAGGATCTCGCCACACAAGGATCATGAGGTTGTTAGCGTTAATATCACACTACTATCGTGGTCTTTACTAACCGCAGCTAAGCATAACCAACACTCATTTCAATTAAAGTAAAATATATATTAAGTCAAAATTTTCAACTAATCCTACAAACACAAACAAACATACATGGTAAGGTCGTACCTGGTATTGCTCCAACTCAAATCTACGAACAGAACTTCTTACACGAACATAGATCTTGATCTCACACGTATCTTGACCAACAATATGGCTCAATTAATTTAAATTGCCACACAATTAAACGCTAATCCTAGATTCCATAATCTGACTCAAAGATCTAAAACCCTAACCATAGATCTATGAAATTAGAATAACATACACCTTCTTTTATTGGTTTACAATCCAATGGAACCCTTCAATACAACTTTCTCCAAATCCCTTGATTTCTCCATAACTTCCTTCAATATATATATATATATATATATAAAGTCTCCAATTAGAAATTCTATCACAATAACAAATAAAGTTCATTGATTATTAGAATGACATAGATTCTTACGTACCTAGAACTTATAGATCTCAATTACGAAATCGAAGCCCTAATTCTCCATTCTCCTGAATAATAGACTATAATTACAATTCCATAATTTAGATATCTCATAATCCATCAATCTGATAAAACTCTTACCTTTCTCCTTGATTTGAAATCACAACTTCAAATCTAGATCCACCCTTGATCCTCAACAAAAAATCTTGGATTCCCTTTGAAACAACACATAAACCTAGATTATAATCTAAACAATATTTTTTCAAAATCATAAGAATTATAAAAAACTTTAATAAAAATATTACCTTTTTCTTGAATCCGAGTCTTCCAAATCCCTAATCACACTACGGTTTGCCACGACTCTTGAATCTCCTTCAATCCATAAGATAACTAGCATAAGAGAAGATTTATCTAAATGATTTGATTGAAAATATTAGAAGAAGGTTACATACCTAGGGTCTTTGTTCTTCAAAAGCTCCTAGAGTTTCCAAAAGAATGGGAGGTTATATATATAAGCTTTAAGGAGAAGTTGAAAAGGTTTGAAGACTAGGGAAATTCGTTTGTCAAATAACAAAAATACCCACTTAAAAAAATTATATTACATTCATACCCTTCAATATGAATTATTTATTTGTACTTTACAAATACTATGTTGACATGGCAACAAAAAAAAATACTTATGAATTTCTATAATATTTTAAACTTATCAATTAAAATAACAATAGTAAAATAATACTACTTATTAATATATAAAAATAAAAATGAATTACGACCGTGCGAGCTAAATAAATAAAAGAAAGACACTAGTGGTTTACTACTTGTAAAAAAAAAAAAGAAAAAAAAAACTCCTCCCAAATTGCAACTTTATAAAACACTTATGTTCTTTTTCATATTGTATTTATTATTAATCTTATTTTTTTTCCAATGATTCATGAAAATGGAAAAATTAAACAAAAAGAGAGAGAAAAAAAATATCATCTTTTTATCTTGATAGCTTCTGCAACCTTTGGAGGAGGGTTTTTTTTTTTTTTTTTTAATTATTATAAGCAGCAAACTATTAGTGTTATTCTTTTGTCTTTTAAGCTTATATTGGTTGTAATTTGTTTTTCTTTTTATATATTAATAAGTAATATTGTTTTACTATACCTTTATTTTCAATTGATAAGTTTAAAGTATCATAGAAATTAATAAGTATTTATTTTGTTACCATGTCGATATGATATTTCCACATCATATACCATTTTGTTAAGTTTTGTGAGGCTTGCACAAAAGCAGGGTAGGGGCTTTAATGAAGTGTTGGGCTTAGAGACCCTTTGTACTTGTTATGGTCTGAGCACTTATTCTTGTATTATATTGATCTTTAATCTAGTATACGACTCCTATTTGCTTTTATCCTTTAAAAATTGTTTTTCGAATCTAATAAATGATTTCTTAATTAACATTGATTTAGCAACATAAATAGTTTAGTAAGCCTTAGCATATAATGCTCAAGTGTTATATGTGGTGAACTATTTTGGTTTTATATTCTAGGACATGACAACTAGTATGTAGAGTTGGGTAAAGGAAGGAAATATTGATAATCTGCAAGGATTAAAGTAGATGTTTGACATTGTGAAGCCAGCTAAGTCATATTGACTTGTTAGAATGGAAAATGTGAATTAGATAGCGAATTTAGGATCCAATAAAATCCTAGAATGAATCTATGAGTAGTAATGAGCTCACTTACAGCTTAAGAACCGACTAGAAATTTCTTTGACCCTAATTCATACCAAAGACAAGATTTTGTAACTTGAGCTAATAACTCAAGATATAACTAAAAGTCACTCTAAATTTCAAACCCGATAAAAGACAATCTCTTTACAAAACCTATTGGTTATAAAACCATAACTAAAAGATAAACCGCTAGGGTTATAAATATACAATGGGAATGAAAATAAATCTATAATTAACAATTTAGACTTTAAATTAAGATTTAGATTACACCATTGTTCTAATTAGAAAATTATGAGCTTATAGGAACTAAAACTCTAATTTGACCTATTAAGCTTAGAAAACCCTATTCATATAAGGTAAAACTCTAAAAATGCTTAATTGCATAAGCTTTAAACTCAAAATTTGAACTCAAAGATAATATAGGAATATTGTAGAAGTTTTAGATAAACTTTTAGAGATAAAATCCCTATATAACTTATATATTGTACACATATAGTTTAGAAAACTGCATGAAAACTTAGATATTTCATTAAATAACTATAATTCTAATATAAATATGCATCATAAAGGTTAAAAAGAGATCTACAACTTTAGTGTTTTATGTTTTTTCCAATTCTAAAAGTATCAATGCTCAAATTTATTTTTTTCCAGCTGCTATAGTTTTGAATAAAGTTGAAACTTATGTTTTATTTGTTAAGTGTTTGTAGTCAAGCATAAAATGGATCTTTTTGAGCCAAAATGAAATAGATAAATAATAGTTAATATGTTATATTGGTTAATTAATATAATTAAGCATGATTTAAATGGATTTGTAAATTTAATAAATATTTGGATTAAATATAGAAGTTATAGTTAAGATGAACTTATTGTATGTCTTAAGTTACATATGTGTAAGAATACATGTTATGTTTAGTGTGAACTTTATTTAGAATTGAACTTTTCGCAAGTGTGAGGTCTTGTTTTGAATTAGTGTTAAAGTTTTATTAATTTAATCTCTTTTATCATATTTCCTAACACCTTCAGGACTAGTTGCACCTTCTTTGTTAGAGAATATCTTAGGTATGCAGTAACTTGGTTGTTTGTTTACCTAGGATAGGCATATCTTAACTTAACTATAATTCAAGATAACTTAAGATTTGTTTAAATTAGTTGTGCTTTACGTCGTTGAATCCGGTTCGAGAAGTGGCACCCTGTTATGAGATTAACATTGTAGTTTAGGCGCTTAGGCTTCCCTTGTCATTGAGATATGACTTTCATAAGTGGTACAGTAGGTAGTCGATGGGATTATTGGTATCGGTATAACGTTTGCTTATTCTTAAGATGAAATAATATGATTTAGTTCAATGTTTATGGGAACACTTGAGCTAGGTGATATTATGAATTAAGTTAAGTGAAGATGAAAAATGGTTAAGAACCCTAGATGAGACTATTTCTCTTTTATAGATATATCATCTAAGAGATATAATTATCTGGGTTACTTATATCAACCCCCTGAGCGTTGAGATCATTACTCAAGACCCCCAGATTTCCTGTTGTTCCAAAGTTTGAATACTCCTATGTTGTTTGACTAATTAAAGATTATATAATGACATGATGGTTGTTGCATTTGCATATAGTTTGAGCTTGTGTGCCATTCGTATTTGTTTTCATTACTTATGTACTAAGCCATGGCTCATGCTTGATCTATTTTAGGTGTGGATGATGATGATGAGTACTATTCTAGCATGGGATATGGCACAAATTTCAAGGACTTTTTGGATAGTTTGGAGGTTTAGAGATGGACCTTAGGCTTTGATGGATCTTTTTGTAATAGTATAGGATAGGGTTTTTGGAAAATATATGTAATGGTTATTAAAGCTTTTGTTTAACTTTTATATCTTTTGTAATTGGCTTCTTTATAATCTTTTGTTTGTAATATCTCCATGTAAATATGTGTGTAGTTAAGTTTTATAACTTTGGTATAGTTTGAAGTTATTGTTATGATTTTCTATGAAGTTCTAAGGATTAGAAGTTTTGGAATTTGTTCTTATAAGAGATTTAGACAAACAATTAATCAAACCTTTCTTTATAAACATCCTTACATATAATATCGCAGGTTATATGTGGTTGGAGAACTGGATTCACCTATTTTAACTATAATGGTGGGTTCAAGTCCTTATAGTATTACTACCTACAAAACATGTCATTGAGGCCTTTAATGGCTGTAAGGCCATTCGACTCTACTGTTAATTTAGCATGTTGTGCAACATTGAGCGATTCTAGTGATAAACTGCTCTCAATTCAATAAAACTCTTACATGCTGAAATTTAGTAAAGATGGCAAGAACTAGAAGTCAGCACGGGGCGGTTCTAAACCGCGAACCGCTCCGAACAGTTCCCGATGGTTCCGTACCTGAGAACTACCCCGTTGGGGACAGTTATGAACCGCTGGAATCGGCAGGTCTTAGCAGTTTGTCCACCATGAACCGGCAGTTCTGCCAGGTTGGGAATCACTATTCCATACTAGGAACTGGTGGTTCCGACTCGGCTCATATAGAAATTTAAAAAAAAAAAAACAAAACAAAACACTTACAGCACGAAATCGTGGAGGGGGCTTGGGCGTGTGGGTTGTTTGGGGGGGGAGGGAGGGGGGAGATGGGGTTGGTTTGTAGGGTGGCTGTCTAATAGCAAATGCTATTAATAAGAAAAAAAATTCAAGATTGTCAGAAACCTTGAATTTGCAAATTGAGGATGGGGGCTCTGCACCATACAGGAAATGGTGGGAAAACAACAAAACCACCAAACAAATAATTGTGGTTGGGGTACCTGCATGCATAGGGAAATGGGAAATTAAGGGGTTAAAAAATCATGAACGGTTGGGGAATGTCTGTGCACTGTTTTTCAAATTGGAAAAGTAATCGAATCAGACAACTTCATTGCACTGTTTTTGCAAATTGTTAGACCATGAGGAATCAGATAACTTGTTTTGCGATTTTTTTCGCACGTAACGAGCTCTATAAATATATGAGTTTGATTAAAAAACTATCAAACTTTCAAAAGCTTGTAACCACCTTCACAGATTGAGTTTTGCTAAAATATCAACCATTTCCATGTTTGAAAAATATCAAACATTTCTGTGTTTGATATTGCTTGTTACTTTGTAGACTATCTTGTACGAGAGGGTTACCCAATAACACTTATTTATCGTGTTTGATCTTAAATTTTTAATTATTCTAATACCATCCCTCACATTAGTACCTACTCGTTGTTGAAAAAATCAATGGCTTCCTTTTTCTTTGGTGGTTCATCAAAAAAATCCGCAAAGAAAGACAAATTAAAGGTGAAGCTACCCGAGTGCCAGCAAGAGCCTACTATCAATATAGACGAGGATGTTGACTGCTATGACTTTAATGAGCCTCGGGTATCCGACTTTGATTTCACACCTGACCAATTCTCTCCGATTCCACCAGGTTATCAGATAGTCAATCCAGTTTACCATCAACAAGGGGATGATGATAATGACTCCCAAGATCCGGAAATGGAACAACTACCATAACATGAAACCGATGATTATGGCAGTTTGGGTAAAGAAATACACCCCTCTATCGAGGCAAACCCCTCTACAAAGCCACCTCGACCATATAAGTCCAATATGTTCACCAAACATTTTAGGAAGGTGGAAGGGCCATATGGGAAGACTAGGGCGCATTGTAGTTATTGCAACGCAAACTATGCCTTTTTCCAAGGGAGATAGATATGGTAGTCTTTCCAAACATCTTAAGTCGAAGCATCCTAGTGAGTATGGTTTGGATCCATCACAACAGTAAATATCACGATCGGGTTCCAAGAAAGAAGCAAGGTTGTGGCATTTTAATGAAGAACGGTATTGTGATGCTATGGTGCAAATGATAAGCGGGTTGCATTTGGGTTTTAATGCAAGCCAAAATACAGATCTTGTCTATTGCCACCAAGAAACTCTGTAGCCACAAGCACCTAGATGGAGTGCTACGACAATGAAACGATATTGTCTAAAAATGTACCGCAAGGATAAGGGACAGCTCCAAGCAATTTTTGCTGATCTCGATACATGTGTATCCATCTGTTCCGACATTTGGACTGATAGATGGGGTGAAAGTTGGTATATAGGGATGACATCTCATTGGATTGATAGACATTGGGTAATGCAAAAGAGATTGATTGTATTACAAAAAATGGATGGATCCCATACAGCACGAAACATATATGCGACAATACGAACAATTCTTGATGAGTATGGATTGACACAAAAAAAATTTTCAGTAGGATTTGATAATGCTGCAGCAAATACAACAAGTATTTCTGACCTTGAGTCGTTATGCCAACCAATGCTTAGGAGAACCTTTTTTCACATAAGATGTGCATGTCACATCTTAAATTGATGTGTGAAGGATGGAATGGATTCTTTAAAAATCCGTACATCTCCCATAAAAGTTGTGGTTGACTATATTACCAACCATCTATCTATTAACAGAGAATGGCAAAAATGGTGTGGTATACATGGCCAAAAGCCGAGAAAATTCAAAAAGGATGTGCAACACCGATGGAATTCGACGTACGAGCTTCTAGCTAGCACAGTACCATATAACGAATTGCTATGTAGCTTCGCCATTGCACATGTACCAAACATACCATTGCATCCCAATGAATGGAACATCTGTAACAACTTGTTGCAGCTGTTGAAGGTCTTCTATGACTGCACAAATGTTTTCTCCTGTGTGTACAATCTCAGTGTCTATCTCTTTTTACTAGAGGCCTGCAATATCATTAGGACACTCCAACAAGTAAGATCTGATCTAATTTTGCAAATGTGTGTTAACGATATGACTCGCAAGTGGTTGAAGTATTATAGGGCAATTTCTATGATATACAACATAGCATGGTTGTTGGACCCACGCAACAAAGTTGAGGGACTTCGCGAAATCCTGGATTACTATTACGAACATGTTGACAAGTTGTCAAACATTCAAGACGTTTATGCAATTTCTTCTAATAATGTCATGAAAGAGATAAGTAATGTACTGTTGAACTTATATTCTCAATTTAGTAGCAGATATGATGGACAAATACCCACCAGTCTAGCAACCCTAAGTAATGCCCCCATATCAACCACCATGGAGAAGCCCGAAGTGGTGCTCCAGCGCCAGCGGTTCAAAAAGCACCATGGCATAGGCGACAGTGGATCAGACTCAGAGATTGACAAGTACTTGAATATGGCATTCGAGTTTGATGACATGGTGGATGCATACAACTTTGACATCCTAGACTAGTGGAAATGTCACGAGGAGACGTTTCCAATACTATCTCGAATCACTAGACAAGTATTGGTTGCACTTGCTTCAACTGTGGCAGTTGAGCAAGCATTCAGCATTGCTAGGCAGCAGCTGGATGAGCATAGGTCCCGGGATGGTCCCGCGACGGTTGAGGCACTAGCTTGCAACCATGATTGGACTCATGCAGAATGACGGCAACAAAACTTAAAGAACTACTCAAGTGAGGAAGACGAGTATTTCAGTGACTTCAATTCATCTGGGGAGAGCACAGCTGCGACCTCTCCGGGGACTAGTTCAGGCCAATGAGCATTGAGTTTATATTTAATCGATTGATATTATTGTACCATAGGTGTTGGTGTTGTAATCAGGATCAATGAACTGTGTGATTCTAATTAGTTATTTGTTGTTGTAGTAGTTATTGTGTTCATGTTGTTATGAAGGTAATATGTAATGTCTAGCGCAATAAAATTTACTCGTCATCGTTGCCTGTATGTTAATCAACTACTATGTGTTCCGTAATTGTGTTTATTATTTGCAAACCATTATATTTTATTTGATAAAATTTTAAATGTTTATTTTGAGTATAAATAAGTTGTAATTGCTTTCGTTAATTTTAGGTTTTTTTTTTCATTTTTTGATTAATTAAAAAAAAACTAGTTCATGGTTCGCGTGGACTAGGAATCGGGTCCGAAACCAACCCGAGCCGTACCGACGTTTAGCAGAAACCACAAGAAATCGATCGATAAGCTTTGGTGATGAAAACTGGGTGAGGAACAGGATCCACAAGAAGCTCAACGGTTAAATGTTACTGTATTTTAGCATGCCTTCTTATGAGGATCTAGAAATACGCTTTTCGCTGAATGCTTATGTATAGTATTGTTTAACCAATAGGGCCTTGTATGTATTAATCCTTATTATAATAGCTTGAGAACTTAAAGATGTCACTGTCGATTCATGTGCATGATAGGATTTCTAAGACATAGATGATGATGATGATGTGGTTTTTGCTCAAATTTAACTCTGGTAGATGTTATACTAGGGGGAAAAGACAAAGCATGAAAATAAGTAAATAAAAATCCATTGCTTGATTGCAGAGGAAAGATAAGCTCGAAATGGAATGACACCCATTAGAAGTAAAGAATAAAATAAAAAGAGAGATAATAGGACAAGATGTTCCGACAATAGGACTGGAAGTAAAGAAAAAGACTCAATATTCAATAAAGCTAATATGTGAAAATTGCTCCAAGATAAGAGCTTTCATCTGTTATCTGTTCAAATTACGTCAAAATTTTCAATGGCTCAAGCGCGCACACACAGATATCTATCTCATCATATGCACCATAAATGTTAATTATTCATTGGACGAATTTCATGTTGCCGTCTTTTTATATACAAGTATTTATGTACACTTATATCGAGGTTTAGTAACGCGATAATTGTATAGGAAAAAATTAAATCGCGTTAATTTAACACGATATACATACGATAAATGAATTTTCCTATATCTCATTCTAAATCACTATTTTGAAGCTTAATATTGATAATTAATTTTATTTTAACTTTAAATAAATAATTATTATTGTAATGACAGAAAATTATTTCTTATGTGTATCTCTTGTTTTATATCATTGTATATCACACATCGTAAATCCATCATCAAAATATAATAACAAAACTTCTCTCTTGCACAGTCGTTCATGGAATTAGAGCACCGGGTTAAAAACAAACCCTAATTTTTTTACCGTAAATTTCTTACCTCAATTTTTTTTTCTTTCATTTCGTAAAATCTTTCAAGCATCCCAGCATTTGTTTCTCTTCTCCGGCGACGAAAAAAACATGGCAACAACAGCTGCTACCATGTCCTCTTCTTCATCGACAACTACAACTTCAGAGTCCATTGGGATTAATCCCAACGCGATCTCGATAATCGCCACGGTTCATCCTCATTCTCTCTTGTTTTATATTTATTGTATATTACCCATTATAAATCCATCACCAAAATATAATAACAATACTTCACTCTTCTACAATTGCTCAAAATGTTATTGTATAAAGAAACTTCTAAAATTTTACACTAAGCTTTACATATAAGGAAACTTATATGTTTTAATGAAACAATATCTTTTCCACTAAATCTCTATCTACAGCATTGTTTAACCAACAGTGTCTTGTATGTATTAACCGTATAAAAGTAGCTGGAACACATAAAGATAAAATTGTCATTATCAATTAATATATATGATACGACTCCTACGACTGAGACATGCATTAAATGATGATGATGATGATGATGTAATTTTTGCTCAAATTTAACCTCCGTAGACGCGGTACTAAGATTATTATATGTTAATAATTATTTTAAAAAATTATACAAATCCAAATACTATAAAAAAATTATAAAAATACTATAGCTATATTACACAAAGGAAATGTGATATCACATAGTCGATGTGCAATACACTATCAAGCTTGTATCGTATATAGATTATGTGATATAGGCATTTCTACAACTTTGACTAAGTACTATCATTATATCACATAAGCTAGGTGTCATATATGTATAAATCTCCTCTCTAACATTTGATATAGCGATAATAATTTAGTAATTTTTTTATGTAATTTAAATTTGTATAATTATTTTTTACAAAAATGATAGACATGTCTTTCATCCGATATTACACTAAGGAGAAAAGATAAAACGGGAAAAAAAAAAAGAGCATCGCTTATTTGTGAAGGAAAGTAAAATCTCGAAATGTGATGACCCCCATCAGAAGTAAAGGATAAAAAAGAAAAAGACAATGGGACGAAATCCCCCCACAAAAAGGTGAAAAAATAAAGTGTAAACTTGGACCAGAGGGTAAAAAAGAAATAGACAAAATATTAAATAAAGCTAACAGGTTAAAATTCCTGTCTAGGATGAGAGCTTTCATCTGTTACTTTTGAGGAAGTTCTTGTCTTTTTCTTTTTTCTTTTTTTTTATTAAATCTTTGTAAGATTCATTTCAAATATTTTCCTCCAAAAACATCAAAATTTTCAATTATTGGCAAGAGGTAGAACATCAGAAGCTGCACTTTACTAACTGTGGATCCAAAAGCTGCACAGCTACTCTGTGTGTGTGTGTGTGAAGTCAAAGCTTTTGCAGTAATACATGTAATTTGAGCTTATCTATATTTTCTCATCCAGAATTCAGTAGTCATCCCATAATCATAGAGCTCTCAGCATCCCACAGCAGCACAGTTTAGCAAATAGCACCGGTTTTTTTTTTTTTTTTTTCTTCATTTTTTGGTGCCAATTACTGTTACAAGTTACAACTACACTGTATGGAGGAACCAAAGGACCCTGGCTTTAAGACTTGGTATTTAAATGATAAGCTTTGACGATGAAAGCTGATTGAGGAGGTGGGTCCATGAGAAGTTCAGCGATTAATTGTTATATAAGGAAACTAATATATTTTGAAGAAATATGCTCCTGCTGAAGGTATATGTGTACTATTGTTGTTAACCATCAGTGCCCTATATGCATTAAACAGTACGAGAATAGCTTGAGAACTTAAAAGATGTCGTTGTCAATTGTGTGTTTGGTTCGTTAGTTCAATATTGGTTTGTGATTTGTTTCATATCCATTTCAATTAGATTATTTATTAAAAATAGAAACAGATGAAAAACAAACGTTTTACTTATAAATAGACTTTACAAAGCATATACAAATAAGATAAAAATGTAAATCAGAAACAGAGAGATAAAGATAAAAAATAGACTATTCAAATGGATATGCAGTTTAATAATATACTGTTTGGATGAAATTAATTACTAATTTTCAGTTGTAAAATTACGTTTAAGAAACAGGATATGCAATTTTATACAAAAATCGTGTGAAAAAATCGCGATTTAATGTTTAACTAGGATCGCAATATTGATTAATAATCGTGATATAAGTATTTTGTATGGATATCGCAATTAATAATCACGATATTGCTCTATACGTCAAATATATATCGCATTTTATAGTCGCGATATGCACGTATATATCGCGTTTTAAAGACGTAATATACGTGCATCTACTCTTCACTCATATATCCTATGATAAAAACGTGATTTTGATATTGTAAAGTGGTAATTATTTTTATTTTGATCTTATTTAAAAAATTAATTTCAATTAATGTGCTAAACAAACAGTTAATTCTTCTTATAAGCCTTATGTATAAGCAAACTAATATATTCTAAAGAAATATGCTTTCTGCTGAATTTCTATGTACGGTATTCTTTAACAATAGCACCTTGTATGTATCGTGTATGAGGATAGATTGACAACATAAAGATGTCATTGGCAATTAATATATAGGTTAGGATTTCTAGGATTGAGCTACCTAGGACATGATAAAGGAGGGAAATTAAAAAAAAAAAAAAAAAAAGAAAAGGCATTGCTTAATTGTGAAGGAAAGTGGAACTTCAAGTTGTAATGGCCCCATTAGAAATTAAGAATAGAAAAGAGAGAGACAAAAAAGTAGGACAACATACCTGACGAAAGGAACAAAATATGGACTTGGACTAGGAAAGAAAAGACTCAATAAAGCTATGTGAAAATTGCCGTCCTTGATGAAGGCTTTCTAGCTATTACTCTTGAGAATTTTTTTTCCTCTCTTTCCTTTTTTTTATTTTCATTTGTTCGAATTACACTAAAATTAGCTAGAAGTAGAACTTGAGAACCTGCACTTTACCACCTATGGATCCTGAAGATGCACAGGTATCTCCTCTCTCACTGTCTGTTTGTGCTATTATAGTACTTTTTGAAGGAAGATTACTTTTATATTGTTCCATGAGCATAGGGCTCTCAGCGTCCCAAATAGCATAGTTGGCAATTAGTAGTAATTTTGTCTCTGGTTCAATTACTTCCATTAAGGTGAAGAATAGTAATTTGAGTAGACCAAGAGTGCTTCAGTGAGAAAGCAGGAGATGTTGGTCCACAACCCTCATGTCATGTGTTGCAATAAGAGTAGGCATTACAAATTTTAACTTGAAAATCGAAGGCTTATAAGTACTCATCTATTCCTTTTTTTTTTTTTTTTTCTTGTTTTTGAGCTGCTATTATTACCGTTGAGGAAGGGAATCAAACATAGTCCATCCTGTTAGGAAACTGCTATTCATGCCAATAGCTTACAAGGGGTTTGGCCCTAGAACGCATTTATATAATAAATAAAGAAGAAATTATTAATATGAGAATAACAGTTTTGGAAGAAAGTCATCTATCATTTTCCTTTTCTGTCTAAGATAATTGCGTAAGGGTAAGTATGACTGCTTTTATATATAATTAAAAGGAGAAATAATGAGAGAATAAAGAGGGCTACTTTATTGGATTTTAGTTCATGTTCCTTGTTCAACTATGCTTATCCACAGGCTTTAACACTTAATTTATATATAAATGTGTAGTCATATATCGATGGAGTTTTGAAAGCTAGGAAACAAGCAGTTTTGCAACTTGTTGAGGAATCAGAGACTGTTGTACTTGTGGGAGAAGCTGGTGTTGGGAAAACATGGCTAGCCACTGAAGTATGCACTTCAGCTTTAGCCTTATACAAGTCCTGTGGAACGGTTTGGATACATCAGGAGGATCCGTATGAAGCAAAAGCAGTAGCTGAGAATGTAGCTCGCCAGTTACTCATATTTACACCCAGTGGAGAGTTGGATGAAGATGGTGAAATGGATGAAGAGATCTATATAAGGGGGGATTGGAGCTATGAGGGTTTGAAGGAAAGAATTTCTGAGAAGCTTCCGGATATGGTGAAAGAAGTGATAAATAAACGGGAGAACGCTTCAAAATCTGATGCCAAAGCATCTGCGAAGCAGGAGAAAGACATGAAATTGGCAACTAATGAAGAGGAGTTGTATCTTCTTGCTGTCCTGGATGACATACCTGCCAAAGATGAAGCTGAGATTGTGAATCTGTTGAAAGACATCTTTAAACCATCAGAAGAGGCTCTTATGGACCTATTCAGATACAAACCACATGTTCTTCTTAAGTTCTTGATCACAAGAAATAACAGTGCCAAAAATGCTGGTCCTGATGAAAGTGGAGATGTAATTCAGCTAGAGGGCAGTGGACGGATATACCAAGTGACACCCCTATCAGTAGATGAGTCACAGGCATTGCTGTGTGCAAGTGTTGGCACAGGTTCTTTTGAGATGACGACACTGAGGAAATCATCTGAATTTGTTGCCAAAAATAGCCAGGGTCTGCCAGCTGCAATTATTATGATAGCGCAAGCATTAAGACATGTTGGGTTAAATCAAACTAGTAAGGAGATATGTGAAATTGCTTTGGAGGAAGCAACCATTGGTGCGGAACCGGCAAATGTTGAAAGATTATTAACTTGCGCTCAAGAAATGTTACCAAGCGATGTCATGAAAGACTGCTTATGGCAGAGTAGACAGTTATTTTCTAAGTGTCGCAGCATACACTATGATGAGCTGATAATTTATTGGATATTAGAGGGCTTCTTCAGTTGTGATGAAATCGACCAGTCTTATGAGGAAGCACACAATGTTTTGATGAAGCTTAGAGACCGCTGCCTTCTGAAAGGACAAGGGTACAGTCACATTTGCATGGAAAGAATATTGAATGAAAAGTTATCTGACCATACACATGGTGGGTCAAGTCGAGCAGCCTATTTAGGATTGGCTAATGTGCTGGACAACATCAATTTTCTTGGGAAAATTACACGAATGGACAGTATAATTAAGACATGTTGTAGATACCTTAATGACATATCCACTCTCATCATTGATGGACATCGTTTGTTTAGAGAAAATCAGGAAAGATTTTTTGATGCAATGAGAGGACTCAAAGTCCTGGCTATCTTGAATCCGAAGTTTGAGTCTTTGCCTTCTTCTTTGCTCAGCTTGATAAGTCTTCAAGTGCTTGTTCTGAGAGGATGCCAACCATTGAAGAACATTGATGGGATCCATCGACTTACAAACTTATTAGCTCTTGAAGTATCTGGTGCACGATCCTTGGAAAATATTAATGAGGACCTGTTTGAGGAGATGGCAAACATAAGATCTGTCAATCTCTCTGAAGCTGGAGTGAAAACTCTGCCTCAAACACTCTTTACTAGGCCTGAATTGCGTTGGCTTATCCTTAGGGAGTGTAAAAATTTGCAATACCTGCCCTTGTTAGAGGAATTGCCTAAACTTGAAGTCCTTGATCTGTCTGGTGCTGCCTCTTTGGAACTTTTACAAGATAAAAAAGTTAAGAATCGAAGGCTCCAAACAGTTAATCTTTCTCGAACCAAAATCCAGAGGTTGCCCATCTTTGAGAAACTTACAAAATTCTCTCGGCTCTTGCTATGTGATTGTCAATCCTTAAAAGTACTGTATCCAGTTCGAATGGTCAATGCTCTTGAGATTGTTGATCTATCAGGTGCTACCTCCTTAAAAGAAATGCGAAAGGATTTTCTGAAAAATAATTCAAACCTTAGGCTTCTTGACCTATCTAGATCTGGCATAATTAGTTCTCCTTTCCACCTTAGGGACTCGTCAATCCTCAGTCAATCACAGTCAACAATTCCAAAACTTGAGACCCTTGAGTCACTTGATCTTTCTGGTGTCTCTAGTTTAGAAGAAATCGATGGCACTTTGTTTGAACATCTCAAGTTACTCCGAGCTCTCATACTTTCTGGCACTAATGTAAAAGAGCTTCGATCACTTTCTTCCCTAGCTGAACTCCGTCGACTTGTGTTGAGGGATTGTAAATCCCTAACCAAATTGGAAGGCTTGGATGCATTGAACAGATTGGAAGTTATTGATCTTTCAGGTTGTAAGGCTGTTGAAATAAGTGAAGACACATCATTCCAACATATGTCTTTCCTCACAATACTTGATCTTTCTGAAACAAGTGTGGAACATCTTCCACCTGATTGCTTCCCCAGTAGTCTTTGCATATTGAGACTAAGAAACTGCTCCAAATTACAACAACTTCCTTCTGTTGAGTCTTTATTACAATTAGAGGTTCTTGATCTGTATGGTGATGAATCTTTGAACAGCTTGGACACAAACTTTTTACTGAAGATGAGCAACCTGCAGACACTTAACCTTTCTAAAGTATCACTTCAAAGTTTGCCAACTCTCTCACACCTCATTAAGCTGAAGGAGCTCTCGCTACAAGGATGCTCTTACGAAGTGGCAGGACTTGAGGCTCTTATAGAACTCAAGCTATTGGATCTTTCAAATACAAAGATCAAATCATTATCCAATATCTGCACAACCAAACTGCAACAGCTCTTCTTGAGGGATTGTGAAGACTTAGATGACTTCAAAAATCTAGAGTCTTTTATTCATTTGGAGGTTCTAGATCTTTCGGGGACAAGAGTGAAAGATTTCCCCTATAAGTTATTGGATTTTGCTCATTTAAGAACACTGGTTCTGGAAAATATGAAGGAAATTGGGGAAATTGATTGGACGAGGGTATGTTATTTACCACAGGAGCTCAACCTGGGGTCTGTGAAGTCTAAGAAAATTTCTGCCTCTGATAAAATACCCTCGATTTTCATCCATGGAGCACAGTTTTTCCAGCTTCTGAGGAAAAATGAAGACTTATGGCAAAACTGCTTCCAAAGATTTCATTTCTTTGTTTGGCTTTGCAAGGAGGATAAAGAAGATAGAAATGGATCGTGCTACAGGGATACAAGCTTCTTCAGGCATTTCCACTTGCGAGGAAGGTTCACTTTTCCTAGAGAACATGACTGTGTGTTGGAAATCCATGGATCTGATTCTCCTGGTTCCTGGAAAGATAATCTTGGAGAAGCCACATCCTCTTATGCTCCAGATGTAGGAAAAAACGATGTTTCTGGACAAGTGACGTTCTCTAATACTCCTTATAAGCAGAAAGATGATGTTAAGCATGCTGAATCTGCTGCTTTTCCAAATGAGCTGAAATCCGCTCTAGGATATGCCAAGCATGTTTCATTGATTGACAGCTCCATTGTGCAACTATCTCAAATAGTTGAAGAACATGTTAATTCTCTACAGAGTTTATGGTTGGAGAAATGCACAAAGATTGAATATATTTTTTCTGGTGAAAAAGATACGAAAGTTGTGGAGAAGATCAAAGATCTGTACCTTTCTGATCTTCCATCTTTGATGAGTTTATGCAACAGCAACATGCAATGTGTGGTATTCAAAAATCTTAAGAGCTTGTCTCTAGACAGTTGCTCCAAGCTTGAGAGTATTTTATCAACGGCCATGCTGCCTCAGAGCCTTGAGAGTCTCCAGATTAAATTTTGCAGTAATGTAGAGACTCTATTTAAGGTTGATGCCCCAGAGGAAGCGAGACTGCTCAACTTGCATTCCATTGAATTGCTGGATCTTCCAAATCTGAAGTCCATTGGAGTTTCCATGCAAGCTTTAAAAAAAATGAAGGTAAGATGCTGCCCAAATCTGGAGAAGTTGGAAGAAACACTTGAAGAAGCAGAAAGCCTTGAGGTTCTCTGTGTTTCTGATATGGCTGGACTGAAGAACCTATGCAGTGGGAGTTTGTCTTCCAGGGGCTTTAAAAATCTAAAGAAGCTTAAACTCGAGTCATGTCCGGATATTACAGAAGTTTTTACTTCATCTCAATTGCCCTCGAACCTGGTGGAGCTTGAGATAAAATGCTGTGATAAGCTGACAACAGTATGTGATGGCGAACCATCACTCGGTTGTCCCTTCTCTAGTCTGAGTAAACTGCACTTGTGGAAATTGCCAGAGCTTAGTCACAACTGGGTTAACGTTGCTGCTCGTGAGGATTTTCACATCATGGAGTGCCCAAAATTCATCATTAACAAATGAAGGTAAAGGTGTTCTGCTAATCATTTAGCTATATCTGCATTTGAGTTTACATCTATTTGAGTTCATTTCTACACTTTACTAGTTAGCAAGGTGTATATACTGCTGCATAGAAGTTTCAGATTGTAGCACATAGAATCTCATTCTCAATTGATTTTCTTTGTAGAATTTGGTATACATCTCCTGTAATATCTGCACCAAGTTTATAAGGGAAGAAGTTTATAGCTGCAAGATGTCTTATTCTCTCTGTAAATCCTGTTTAGTGCTGCAACAAATTACACAACACCCTCTTCATCCTTCTTTAGAGCATAACCTTAAGTTTTTAAAAATCAGCGAAGATGGATCAAATAAATTCCAATGCAATTCCTGTGCAAATTCATACATTGCTAGAGTTGCTTAATTGATGATGGCACCAAAACTAAGAAATTTTCTTTCTCAAAAATTTAAAAGCGGATCTGACAATCCTAGGATGTTGAGTGATTGTCAGATGTGCAACAGTTTCATGAGAATTGCTATGTTTCGTCGGTTTTTTTCATGACATTGTACATTATTTGTCATTGCCAGGGGCCCTGCAAGCCAAGGATACTTCTAGTCTTGTCAGAATGCATCAGAATCTCTTCAAGCTACAAATAATATGAGATTCACATTGGAGCCTTTTGTTTGTCTGATAATCCTGGGGTGCTTTTTGTATATCGGAATCTCTTTACGAAAAGGACAGATCTTTTAGAATAGTTTGTAACTGTTGAGATGTTTTAGTTTTAGTACTTATAGGTATTTTTGTAATTTTAAACATATCTATTACTATTGAAAGAATCCTTAATTATTTGTGTCAAAAATTCTAAACACCATGGCAGTTATTATCTATACTATTATAAAGCAAATTTAGGATTGTAATGGTATCAAAAAACATTTATTTTATTTTATTTTTATCCTAAAGTGTTATAAGTGGCGGTTACTCTACTTTCCCCCCATGTCTCTCTCTCTCTCTCTCTCTCTCTCTCTCTCTCTCTCTCTCTGTCTTCTCCCTCACTCTAGAATAAAAACTGCTTTTTCAACAGTCACCCTCTTGTTTTTCTGCATTTTCTCTATTTTTAGCACACCCAACGCGGGTGCTCATATGCTAGTCTCTATTACTCCAATATCTCTTCTAAAGATTTTTTCTTTTTTTTTTTTTTGTTTCTAAACCATAGGCTAAAGTTTAGCGGTGGTTATTATTTTCAGTTATCCATGTTAAACAATTTTCTAGAACCATGCTACTATTTTGCTACAGTTATGTTCTTTAAAAACCTACACTGCATGTTCTCTTAGTTTAAAACTCTATTCGTAAATTCTCTCCGTTCCTTCTTGATGTAGCAGAGAAGATAGCATTTCAATCAGTAGAGGAGATAGCACTCGGTATTGGGAATAGTGGTCTGGGACGAGATGAAAAAGGAAGAAAAGGCTTCCAGGAGCAAGATTGGAAGGATGGAAGGATGGACAGTTGGCCTTTGGCTGCAAGCCGACTCTACTCTGCCGGCTTAGGGGGGGGGAGGGGAGCGGTGTATTTTACATGTCTTTTGGGTTTTTCAAATTCATAATTAATAATACAGTCAATGTTTTTAGAATATCATTTAATATTTTTAAAGGATAATTTTTAGTATCATTTAGTAAAATTTTTAATAAGATTTAATGTCTTTTAATAGGATGTTTGTTTGTTTCATAGGATTTAATATCTTTTCATAGGATGTCAGTTTTAGTTTTTCCTTTTAAATGCTATTTAATATTATTTAATAGGTTTTAATCCTTTATCGGTTATGGCAACTTTCACGCTTGTCTATATATATGTAATCCTATGACATATGAAAGATAGATATTGATTATTGTTGAATCGAATATTTGAGACTACTTTACTCATTTCTTTCCAAATATCATATTCCTTGTATGGATTGTGTATTTGATGCCAAATAACCTAGTTATTCATTGAATCAATAGATATTTGAAGATCAAAAGACAGTATTCTTATGAGAATCAACGTCTTAAGATAAACCGGTTGGATCTACATTATACGCTGCGTCACTTCTCTCAAAAAATTTCGCATGGTTATTTTCTTTTGAAACTCCACACTGTTTGTTCTCTCTCTCTTACTCTTGGAACTCCGTTCCTTCATTGTCTCTCTCTAAGCCTTCAACAACATCGGATCTTTAACCTCCTGGACGCTCTCGGTCGTTCATTACGCGACCTTCGTCTCCTCGGACTTGTCATCCCTAAGCCATCACCATCACCGTTACCAACTCACCGGGTCACTCAAGCTCCAAACCCATCTCCTCCAAAACGGACCCCACGGCAGCCCATCCAAACCCAACCACATACATAGCCACACTAAACACGAACCACCCATCGTTGTAATTATCTTAGTTTGGCTCAATTATAGTTTGTTTTTTGTGTGTGTGTGTGTGTTTTTTTTTTTCCTTAAGCTTTTGTTTCGTAAATTAACTTCTGATTGTAAAATGATTGCTTTTTCAATTTTTAATTTTTAATTTTTGGGTACATGATATTCTGCTTTACTCTGTACTTTTCTTGCTTCTGATCAGTAAAATGACAAATTGGACCAAGATCTAGGAAAACCATCATAGTCAATAATTTACATGCGCTGAAAAGGGTAATGCATTTACGGTTGGTCTTTTGTCTATAATCTCTCCTTTTTTTTTTTTTATGCTTAATTGAAAAAAGGATTAAGTTTTTACTTTTTATCTTTAGTTGTTGCCTTGCATGATATTTTGCTTTACTATATACTTTTCTTGCTTCCGAGCAGTAACTACACAAGTTTGACAAAGATCCGGAGAAACCATGACACACAACCATTTATATGTGCTGAAGCTATGTTCTAGAAGAAATTCATTTATAAAAAATAAGTATATTATCCAACACATATTGTTTTTTTAAATTGTATGTTTGATGATTCTATGAATTATGGCTTTATATTTATTAATCAGTGCAGTGGTTGGAATGAATTTGCTAATTTTATGTTTATTTATATTTTTTAAATTTTCTAATAATTTCAAGACTTTTATAGAGGTAATGCTTAGAATTATTAAGCAACTTGGCTAAATAGGCTAAAAAAGAAAAAAAAAAAAAAAGAAGGGTAGCAAACACGCTGCCAATAGCCTTGTGATGCAGCATAGGACAGAGAGACGAAAAATCCTATGTTGGCACCCTACGCCGCCAGCCTTTAGTTCTACACTACCGGTGTAGGAGTGGCGTACTTTATATGTCTTTTGGGTTTTTCAAATTCGTAATTAATAATGCGATCAATACTTTTAGAATATCATTTGATATTTTTAAAGAATAATTTTTAGTATTATTTAGTAGGATTTTTAATAGGATTTAATGTCTTTTAATAAGATGTCAGTTTCATAAGATTTAATGTATTTTAATAGGATATCAGTTTTAGTTTTTTCTTTTAAATGCTATTTAATATTATTTATAGGTTTTAGTCCTTTTTTTTTTTTTTGTTATGGCAACTTTCAAACTTGCTTATATATAGTAAGCCCTATGACATATGAGATATAGATTGTTTTTTAATGAAATTTCTTTGAGAGTGTTCTCTCTATTCCAAAACTCGTTATCTTTGTGTAGATTTCGACTTTTGATGCTAGATATCTAGATATTCTCATAATCAATAGATATTTGAAGATCATAAGCCGGTATTCGTGCACGAATCAACGTCTTGCGATAAACCCTATCGTACCTCTACTGCATCAGTTGGTATCAGAGCTGCGTTTGTTCCAGGAGTAACGATGCCATCTCGTAGACAATCAAACTAGCAACGTGTGGATAAAATCTATGGCTGTGATGACTTGTGTCGATGGATTGAGTAGAAAGTTGATTGGTGGTTGAGTGTTATGATGGATCAGGTTATAGAAAGGATGGAGGCACTTTTGGTGAATTAGGATAAAGATAGAAACCTTAATCCTGATTTGGTGCCTAATTTTGATTTGATACCTGATGTAGGTTAGGAGGAATCAGATGATGACTGCTCTTTTTTTTAAGGAAGATAGTAGTTGTAGAGAATTAGGGATAAACACAAAAATCCTAAATTTGATGATGATTTCTCTTCTATTGATGGGGATTACTATGATGAAGAACCAATATTTGACGTTTATGAGGAAGATGAAAGGGATGTCTTTGAAGGAAGAGGCAATTTTGAACCAGTTTATGATGAAGTTGTGTTGGAGGCTATAGGTGATGGAAGACCTGTTTTTGACACCGAGTATGTTGATGAAGAATTCGTGACAGGTGGTTAACAAGAGATTCATGATTTTGATATTGTTTCTGCTTTAGTGGGTAAGCAGGCTAAAGGAGAACTTGAGTTATCTCAAGTAGTTATTTCAATAGTGAAGAAGTTTCAAGGTGTGTTTCCTAAAGAATCACATGATGGCTTACTACCTTTGCATAATATTCAATACCAGATCAATCTTGAACTAAGCGTAACCCTTCTAAACCATCTTTATTATCAAATGAGCCCTACAAAACATGAAGAGTTGGGGAGACAGGTTGAGGAGTTACTGTGTAACATGGTAAAAATTCAAAATCGAATTTTGTCCAGCTTGGAGAGGATGATGCAGCATAGGATGAAGAGACAAAAAATCCTATGCCGACAACATATGCCACCGGCCTTTAGTTTTAAGCTGCCGGTGTTAGAGCGACGTACTTTACATGTCTTTTGGGTTTTTCAAATTTGTAATTAATAATGCGGTCAATGCCTTTAGAATATCATTTAATATTTTTAAAGAATAAGTTTTAGTATCATTTATTAGGATTTTTAATAGGATTTAATGTCTTTTAATAGGATGTCGGTTTCATAGGATTTAATGTCTTTTAATAGGGTGTCAGTTTTAGTATTTCCTTTTAAATGCTATTTAATATTATTTAATAGGTTTTAGTTCTTTTTCGGTTATGGCAACTTTCACGCTTTCCCATATATATGTAAGTCTTATGGCATATGAAAGACAGAAGATTGTTTTTTTAATGAAATTTCTTTGAGAGTGTTCTCTCTATTTCAAACTTCGTTATCTTTGTGTAGATTTCAACTTTTGATGCCAGATATCTAGGTATTCTCAGAATCAATAGATATTTGAAGATCACAAGCTGGGTATTAGTGCGCGAATCAACATCTTGCGATAAGCCTATCGTACCTCCACTGCATCAGTTGGTATTAAAGCCGCATTCATTCCAGGAGTAACGATGTTGTCTCTTAGACAATCAAACCAGCGACGTGTAGATGAAATATATGGCCGTGATGACTTAGGTCGACGGATTAAGCAGAAAGTTGATTGGTGGTTGAGTGTTAAGGTATATCAGGTTACAGAAAGGATGGAGACACTTTTGGTGAATCAGAATAAAGGTAAAAACCCTAATCCTGATCTGGTGCCGAATTCTGATTTGATACATGACGTAGGTTATGAGGAATCAGATGATTGCTCCTCTTTTGTTAAGGAAGATAGTGGTTGTAGGGAATTAAGGATGAACACAAAAATCCTAGAATTTGATGATGATTTCTCTTCTATTGATGGGGAATACTATGATGAAGAACCAATATTTGACGTTTATGAGGAAGATGAAGGGGATGTCTTCGAAGGAAGAAGCAAATTTGAACCAGTTTATGATGAAGTTGTGTTGGAGGCTATAGGTGATGGAAGACCTGTTTTTGACACCGAGTATGTTGAGGAAGAATTCGTGATAGGTGGTGAACAGGAGATTCATGATTTTGATATTGTGTCTGCCTTAGTGGGTAAGCAGGTTAAAGGAGAACTTGAGTTATCTCAAGTAGCCATTCCAATAGTAAAGAAGCTTCAAGGTGTGTTTCCTAAAGAATCACATGATGGCGTACTATCTTTGCATAATATTCAATACCAGATCGATCTTGAACTAGGCGTAACCCTTCTAAACCATCTTCATTATCAAATAAGCCCTATAAAACATGAAGAATTGAGGAGACAGGTTGAGGAGTTACTGCATAACATGGTTAAAATTCGAGGTCGAATTTTGTCCAGCTTGGAGAGGATGATGTGGCATAGGATGGAGAGACGGAAAATCCTATGTTGGCAACCTACGTCGCCAGCCTTTAGTTCTACACTACCGGTGTTGGAGCGGCGTACTTTATATGTCTTTTGGGTTTTTCAAATTCGTAATTAATAATGCGGTTAATGCTTTTAGAATATCATTTAATATTTTTTAAAGAATAATTTTTAGTGTTATTTAGTAGGATTTTTAATAGGATTTAATGTCTTTTAATAAGATGTCAGTTTCATAGGATTTAATATATTTTAATATGATATCAGTTTTAGTTTTTCCTTTTAAATGTTATTTAATATTATTTAATAGGTTTTAGTCCTTTTTTTTTTGTTATGACAACTTTCAAGCTTGCTTATATATATGGAAGCCCTATGGCATATGAGATATAGATTGTTTTTTAATAAAATTTCTTTAAGAGTATTCTCTCTATTCCAAAACTCGTTATCTTTGTGTAGATTTCGATTTTTGATGCCAGATATCTAGGTATTCTTATAATCAATAGATATTTGAAGATCACAAGTCGGGAATTCGTGCGCGAATCAACGTCTTGCGATAAACCCTATCGTACCTCCATTGCGTCACCTTGAAATCTAGTATTATATAATATGATGTCGTGTTAGGGTTGTGATTAACATACTAACACTTCCGAATTTAGCATGGTATCAAAGCCAAGTTGACGGTTGTGTCTACCACTAAACCACCAACCAAGACTGCATTAACACCACCATTAGTCACCACCACTAAACTCACTTCAACACCTCCAAAGCCTACACATGTTTATGGAACCAAATAAGTATCACATGTTTTTCATATTCCAATTGTTGGGAATTTACGATCCAAATCTGAATCGTGCAGCGGAAAATCGTTTTTTTTTTTTTAATTCCCAATCGGATCCAAGCGTTCCAATTAAATCAGAAAGAAAAGGGAATCGTGTACCTTTTTCTTTTGATGATGGGATCAAGGAGATGCAGATTACACTAACTCCCTCTACCGGTATCCACGCGAATGAATTGGATCTTCGTGTGTGCTAGCACGTCGAGAAATTTCGACCTTTGGGAATCCTTCACACTCTCTTTCTAGGTTACGAATTTTCTTTCTCAATGACGGCCAGCGTCAGATGATTAAAATTAACCTAGAAAGAGAATATATATAGAAGGTTATGTCCCTTCATATTACCCTGATATATATAAGGGTTATGTCTTTTCAAATTACCCTGATATATGTAAGGGTTATGTCTTTTCAAATTACCCTGAACAAATTAGGGTTTATGTAGAAAGACATATATATCCTTATTATGTTAATTTATTTATTTGTTAATTTTAATCTAATTAAAATCGACAAATAAATAATTAATTAATTCCCAATACGATTATCGAAGATCCATCTTATTCATTCTTTATGTGACCCTGTAGGTTCACATAAAATTGGTAGTAGCTCTTAAACATTTTTAGGACTACAAGACATAATTGGTCTCTAGCAAGACATTATGTCTACCCAATTTTAGTGAAGATCGATGATCCGACTTTACCTACTAACAGTTAGTCATTCAGTCCTTTTGTTACATGATATCTTATAATCAAACATAAGGTGTGGATCAAAACACTCTTATATTGTCTAATTACTTATTTCTTGAATCTAGAGTTTGGCTGACTTAAACAAATGATATTGATAACTCTTTATCAATTCATTCGAGCATGGCCATGCATTTCTCAGTCTTACTCATCAAGGGGCCTGATAGATATCTCTCTCAAATTAATGAGATGAACAAATCCCTTCACTAACACTCACATTCCTCTATATAACATATTGCATGCCCAAGTTTATTCTTGCAATCATCCGATTAAAGATGATGAAGAGATGAATCAAAACATGAAAACTGCTATATAGGAATCCATGGTGCCATTAGGTCAAAGGACTAAAACAACATTGTAAAAAAGAATACTTATTGCATTGATCCATACAGTATTCTTATAGTTGGTCAATCCAATACAATACACTCCTGTTTGTATCTATGTACTGAATTGATATCCCATATCCATGATCAGTAAAACTTGATCATCATATAGCAATCATACTAGTCTTAATTCATTATCATTCCACATAATGAGTGACTAGGGATAATTTAGAATAAAGTTATAATTCAGCTTATGGTTCTACTATTAAAGTCACATACTTTAACGACATAAGGTATAACTAAATATTCAAGGAATAACATTACCAAAGTAAATAGGCCAAAAATAACTTTGATAATTAAAATGACTTGATAACAAACATACAAATGATAAAGAATCCATATGGCCTAGGGCACATCACTAGCACCAATTTCCCTTTAATGTACTTATTGAACCATGATATGTAGGATTTAGGATCTAGGGTTTATTTTCATTCATCAAGTCTCTTTCCCCCCCGTCGCGATCCCCCCCTGTCCCTACATCAAATCATTTTTGTGGACATTTCTACATTGCAAAGTGTCTAGATCATATAAACATTCATGGTGGCATTTTGAGAACTATAGGGTCGTATTTGATAACCTAATCCCCTATTCATCTTTGTAACATATTTATAAATTTATATAGGCCTCATTATTCATTTAAACATATTTTGTTTCTAGAAATAATGGCCAATACTCTTGAGGTTTCATCCCTAAGTTTAATTTAGATAGTCCATTTCTTATTTTCATCTCTATTTATATTTCTTAGATATTTATAGAACTAGGTAGATATCAAATGTGTACCATACTCAAATTTTCTTTTAATGCATACGTAAGGTCATGGCATATAAGGTATAGCCTCTAGGGTTGGCTCAATTAGTTTAAGTTTCTTATTCTCATTTTCCTTCATGTTTCTATACTACAAAATGTCTAGATCATATAGTCAATTGATTATGGCCTATTAACGAGTTAAGTGGTTGAGACATGTAACGTATGTAGACTAGGGTTTTGACGCATTTAATCTTTTACTCTTATTTTCTTACATGTCTCTATATTGTATTGTATTTAGATAACATTGTTATACAGTGTAGTGTATATTTTAACTATAGGGCTAAGATTGGTTATAGGGGTTCCACAGGTTATATTAGTTTCATAGATCACATTATATGTTCATTTCCTTTATTATGAGCTAGATTTTATCATGGAACATGCATGACAGGCCCTACTCCTTGCATGGGCTGAAACATAGAATGAAACTTAGAATGTAAGGTTCCTAAGGTACAAGCTGGTTCTTCATGTTATTTGCTACTAAATGAGTTGTTTGGTTAGCATGGATATAAGGATACACTAGAATTGCCCTTAAACTCTATGGTGATTGAATGTGATAAGTTCCATAGACAATTCAATTTATTGATTTTCTAGTTTCTAAGTATAAATAGGATATAAATTATAAGATAGAGTAGACAATACCTTATTTGGATTGAGTTGGAAGTGATGAATTCCTTCCCTTATAAAGACCGAACCCTTGATGTCAGAAACAAGAAGATGGGTTTTCTAATTCTAGAAATATTTTTAATTGAATGAGACTTTACTTTACCTTATTGACCTTAACTCCTAAAGCCTAGATTTGTTTTTAGCTATTAGGAGTTCTTTTCTTTTAAAAGTTATGGTTGGAGTATAGGAGTTTAACACTAGTAAAAAAGGCGATTTGAGAGGCGAATTTTTTCACCACAGTAGCTCCGAATTTCAACTCAGTAGAGCTACTAAGGCAAATTTTTTGCCTCAAAATTTCGCCTCTACAGGGCCGCCGTGTTAGGGAAAAGAAGGCGAAGTTCGCCATATTATTTTTCGCTTAAGGCAAATTTCGCCTCATACATTAATATGTTTTTACGACTTTTAAAAACAATAAATACAACGACATATTGCAATAATTAAAAAAAATTATAATTAATATTACAAATTTATTAATATTAATATTAATATTTTATTTAAAATATTAGATGTAACTTTTTTACTCTAAACATTTGAAATAATAAAAATATTATGATATTATAAATATGTTTATATTGGTATAAATATTCTAAATTAGAAATCATAATATACCTAAAACATGAAATAAATTTTATCAATAAATACAAAAAATTTGTAAATCAAAATGAAAATATTATACCTTATATTATATTTGATTTTGATGTTCTTGAACTTGTAATAATAAATGGTAAAAACCTGTAGAAATAAGTACAAATAAATAATTACAAATAAAAACTAAATATAAAATTGAAATAAAATCAATGCAAATATAAAATGAATTACCAATATAGAAACAATTGTGAAGGAAGAAATTTTGAAGAAGGAAGTAGATTGGAAAGAAAAAAATGAAACGAGCAAAAGAAGAAGAAGAGGGTATATATAGATAGGTGACTAGGCTGATGAGGCAAAATTGGCCTCATATTTGAGAATCTAGGGGGAAATTGGCCTTATGAGTTGGACAATGAGGCCAATTTCGCCTCACATGACCAAATGAGGCGAATTTCGTCTCATCATAAAAAATTTAACTTTCTCGCACCCACCTATTTTCTCGCATGCCGTCCTTTTTTTTTTTTTTGCAATTGGTAATGTACTTTTATTATCCAAAAATTAATTATAATAAATATTTATATGGATTAAATATTAAATATGACTAAAATATTTATATGGATTAAATATTAATTACAAAATTTATTTATTTATTAATTAATTTATTTACTAGCAGATAAGATTAAAAATTAATCTTATTCAATTGGGTAATGCACTTTTATTTATTAAAAATTAATTATAAAAATATTTATATAGATTAAATATTAATTATAAAAAATATTTATTTACTAATCAATTTATTTACTGGTAGATAAGATTAAAAATTAATCTTATTCAATTGGATAATGTACTTTTATTTATTAAAAATTAATTACAAAAAAATATTTATATAGATTTAATATTAAATATAATTAAAATATTTATATAGATTATTAATCAATTGATTTACTAGTAAATAAGATTGAAGAATTATAATTATAAAAAATATTTATATAGATTTAAAATTAATTATAGAAATATTTATTTATTAATCAATTAATTTACTAGTAGATAAGATTAAAAATTAATCTTATTCAATTGGTTAATGTACTTTTATTTATTAAAAATTAATTACAAAAAATATTTATATAGATTAAATATTAAATATGATTAAAATATTTATATAGATTATTAATCAATTGATTTACTAGTAGATAAGATTGAAGAGTTAATAATTATAAAAAATATTTATATAGATTTAATATTAATTATAAAAATATTTATTTATTAATCAATTGATTTACTAGTAGATGAGATTGAAGAGTTATATTTAAAAATCTTAATAAAAAATTCATAAAATGAATTATTTACTTTTATGGATGTAAAGACCCGACATGCTCAATTCTCAAATTTTAAGCACACCAAGTCCCCAACCACGTATAACTCTTACGAATTATACATAAGGTTGTCTTAAAAAAAGGTGTTTATGTTGAACATTGCTAAACCAATTTTAGAATTTATGAAATCGTTTAGTTAGATTTCTAAATAACTGGATTTGGCAGCGGAAAATCAAATTTTATAAAACAATTTATAAACTTCCACTCCCTACAGAGCAAACCAGTTTTCTAAGAAACTAACTTTATTAAAACACTTTATGATCTACTCTTAGGGGTAGATATTCATTTACAATCAATTGGGCATTAACAAGCCCTTAAAAGAAAATACAATTTATAAATATATCCAGTCCTCTTACAAAACAAAACAAAAGAAGAAACAAAATACAAGTAATATCTCAATCCTATCACACTTCACTCATTCTCCCATATCCTCAGAATCGCCTAAAACCCGGGACAAACACCATCACATCAATCATCATCACCATCACCATCCTCATCAACATCAACATCAACATCAATAACAATAATAAGAACAACAACATCAACAACCTCCACATCATCATCAAGTCATCATCTCATCATCCATCATCAACAACAACAATACCCGTAAAAAGAATAATAACAACAATAATGAGCCGGAGCCCAGTACACAGTAACACAATCACACACGGAGTGGCATACAAGCTTAACTAAATGCAATGCATCAATCCACAAGTTATTATCTTTTCATTAAAATAAACAAATCAACAATGGAGCACTTACACTCCGGAACAAGCTAATGGGAATCTGAGGGTCCTGAGTAACAGCAGCTGCTCAGGGGGTTGATATAGATAGACCGGATATCTATATCTCCTATATCTAATCGATAAAGAAAATAGCTTCATTTAGGGTTCAAAAGTCGTTGCCCGACTCTACTTAAACTCAGTCCATAACATGAGCCCAGTTCACAAGTTCCCATAAACTTTGAACTAAATCATGATATTTTCCCCTTAAGTTTAAGTAAACGTTACTCAGATACTATTCCCCCTATCGGCTACCCACTTAACCAAAAAGAATCGCTATTGCATCATAGCGTACCATTGCATCATGGTAAAGTCATTGCAACATGACTTGGTTAAGCGCCTAACTAACATGTCATTGCATCATGACAGGTTTGTCGCTCCCCGGTTCCGGATTCAGCGACGTAAAGCACAACCAACACTCATCAATTATTAAGCCGTCTTTAAGTTCTTAATCTATTTAGGATGCCTATCCTATCAATCATTACGCAAGTTACTACATACCTTAAATATGAAATCCAAACAAAGCCTTGGAAGGAATTTCAGAAGATAATCCAGAAGATAAATCAGATATCCACCACTGTTTAAGGAAAGAACTCATATAAGAAACTAAACTAACATCCACTTATATCAAACTTTTATTAATCCTATTTGATCAGACACTAATGTGGAACCCCACTATGGCTGTGAATATCGCCCCGCCAAAATATGGACAGTTCTCCTTTATCTGTCAAAGTAATTCTTTTCACTTTAATTATAGTTTATTATTACAAAACATAGCATATATAAAGCATTCATATTCAAAGTAAATAAACATTTGAAACAACATATTCCCATATTATTCAAAGATCATCCTAATTCATTCATCTAAGCTAATTATTAGCTATTAACCCATTTTAGCTTAACCTTAGCCAAATTGTTTAGAATTAGTCATTTAATCTAAAACTAGTTCAAGTTGATTAACTTAAGTAATCTAGTTCCTTTTAGCTAATTCAAGCTCATTTAGTCAAGTTGAACTTAGATTCATTACTAATTCATTATACATGTAGGATCTATGTCAACTTGAACTCACCTTAACTTAAACTTAGCTAAATTAATTAACCTTAATCATTTAGTTCAAAACTAAGTCAAAGATAGTTAAACTAACTCATTCTAATTCATTTTAACTCATTCAATTCTATTTAATCAAGTTGAACTTAAGTTTGTTAACTAAGTTCATTTAAGTTCAATAACTAATCATAAGAACAAATAATAAACAAATCATAAACTTAGCATGAAGGAAATTCAAATAAAATTCATATAAATACATAACTCATCATTTATATACTTACCAAGATCATTTAGTTTCACTAAGTCATCATAACATCATAAATCAAGCAATGGAAATCATATATACAACATAACTACTTTTAGTTTAATACTCATGGAAATTCAATTAGTTGTTGAATTTATAAATCTATCTAAATCATGCTTAATTAAATCAATCTATCAACATGACACATCAAACATCACTTATCTATCTCATTTTAACTTAAAAAGATCCATTTACACTTAACAATAAACATTTAGAAACAAAAACAAGTTTTAATTTTGTTTAAGAAAACACAATAGCCGAAAAGAATCAAAATTTAAGCATCGATACGTTTCTAATTTGTAAAAATTCAAAACATGAGAGTTATAGATTTTTTTTAAGCTTTTTATAGCAACTTGAATCACCTCAATCAGGGGTCATATGAAAAAGTTATGGCCAAAATACGAAAGGCTGCGAAATAGGGCACTGAGTAAAACGAACACCGGCACTTCAAAGCCGGCAGCGTAAATTTCAAAGCCGGCAGCGTAAAGGTTCAACACCGGCAGCGTTGGAGGCAGCTTTAAGAAAATGCATTCTGTTCCCTTCAACACCGCCTCAAAGCCGGCAGCGTAGAAGCTCCATGAGCCAGCGTTGAAGACAGAACAGGTTTGCGAAAAGAGGTTTTTTTACACTTCCTTTTGTCAAAACTTCTTCAAATCATCTACTAAACTTCCTATATCAATTCTAACATCAAATAAACTCTAATAACAACTCCTAACACTTCAATCTTCCTCCAACAACTTCAAACTTCAATTCACTTCAACAAACTCCAACTCACTATTCATCCTCTTCTTCACCAATTCCAACTTCCATCAAACATTAAACTAACAAATACAAATATAAACAGCACTTCAAACTCAATTCAACATCAATTCATTAATTAGATAAATAAACAACAAAGATAACAAGGAAATTAACAACTTATCTTTTTAGAACACTTGCACACTTGATCTTTCTTTACACTTCTAACTTGTTTTCCTTCATCTAGCTTCTCTCCTAGCTTTGATTATTCTTCTAGATAGCTTTAATCTTGAGATTTGTGGAAGAAATTGGAAGAAAAGAAGAGAAGAAGAAGAAGAAGAAGAAAGAAAGAAGAAAGAGAAAGAGAAAAAATGAAAAAAATGAAAGAAGGAAAAGACAGCAAAGGAAATAATAAAGAAAAGAAAAGAAAACAAAGCTAAATTTATATAATAATAGAAATAGGGTATAGGTTTAGAACTATCAGATCAATATCTATAGTTCCAGAAGTATTTAAAAGATGATTTCTGAACCGATATGTTATAAATTAAGATCATAAAATAAGAACTTAATTTAGGAATTTATTTTAGATAAAAGATATTTAATTTGAGTTCGGGTTTAAGAACTGATATTTTTATTCAAGCAAATGAACTCAAATTTTACTGAGATTTAGGAATTAGTGTTTAGGCTAGGAATCAAGAGTTTAGAAATCCTCTAAACATTTTTAGAACACATTTAGGGATTTTAGGAATTCAAATCTCAAAACCAACTTAATTATGAGGTAATTAAATTAAGCCAACTTGTCTAATTAAATCCTATAATTCATTTGATTCATTTAATCTATTTAAACTCAATTTCTAATCTAGGTGAAGATTTGGGTATTTCAATGGAGGATTTCAAATAATAAAATGATGGTAACATGATGATTTTTGTATTAATATATAGTTTCGTTTGGCATTTTGTATTTTCATAAGAACTTTTAATAATATTAAACATATAAAAGTACATTTGGACTTTTGATAAAAATTTAATATTAAAATATATTAATTATAATACCATAAATTATTTCATATGTAATGTGATAGTTATATATTTATCGTATTTTTTTATGAAATTATACTTACGAATATAAATATTTATTATTAAAATTTGTGATTTATAATCTTATAAATTACTTGATATTTAATATGTAAATAAGATATTGATAAAAGTATATGATAAAAAGTTAGTTTTCTAAGGAAAATTTTTCAAACCATATATAAATCTTACTCATGGAAAATTTTATGAAAAATGATGTATGAAATATGTATTGTTAATTTTTTTGAAATTCAACATCTTAACATCAAAATTTGTACATTTAACAAGAATATTACAATTTAAATTTTTTATTTATAATTTTATATTATAATTAATATATAATAGTTTTTTTAGTTTTGTGCCAAATTAAACACACAGACATATATTTTTGAAAGTTTTGTAAAAATGCCAAAAATAAAATATGTTATTTTTAATAATATAAATTTATCAATATAAATGTGTAAATTATATATTGATATATGTTGTTTTTTCTTTTCTTTTAATATGACATCCTAAATTTTGCGCGATTTCCATAAATATTCTATATTATTAAAGGAAAATCACATACTTTGGTGTTCTTAAGCTTTTGGATTTAAATTTATTTCACTTGTCAAATTGAAACTACTCCCTCCATAAAATTTAAACAAATTGCAAAGTTTTTTACATAAATAACCATTCCCTCATCTTTTTCAATCTGAAAAAATTAAATTGTAATTTATATTTATATAAACAAATAGATGAAATCATCCTCTATATGAAATATTTTCTATTAAATTTGGAATCTATATAGAAATTTTCAAAGAAAAGGCTATTATTATTACCATTGCCCTATTTAGTAATTCGTGCATCTTTTTCTATAATATTTTGCAAATATATTATGTGGTAAACAAACGAAGTAATTAATTTGTATTTACCAGTTTATTTTATATATGTTCGATTATGGTATATGGACATGTATCACAGATGCGTTGAATGCTTCTATAATTAAATTAGACATGCATGGTAATCATCATAAAACATAAACAACATGTCCTAAACAATAAAAACGCTGAGAAAAAAACAAACACAGCAACACCTACTGTAGCTCCTGCTGTCGCAGTCTAGCACGCCCAGATCCTCTCATGGATGTCCTCCAAGAAATTGTAGATGGAGAAGTTAAAGCCAGTGTCGACTGAACAGCAGAATGCTGAGTCGGAGTATGTGGAGGTTGCTGAGAGGTAGAAGGATGTGAAGATGAAGGGACCCCAAAGAAAGCGTACGATCCAAACGTGGGTGACTGTGATGCAAAATGTGAAAAACCTAGCCCCCCGCCCATAGGGTGAACCCCAAAGGCTATTGGGCTCTCTGCTGTACTGAGCTGCCTGGTGACTCATGAGATGGATCGTACAGAGGATGCGTGAACATGGATGGATGGCTCGGCATCCCTTAGAAACCTTGGTAAGGATATAAAGGAGATGGTACTGGTGTGAATAGTGTAAAGCCAGGCTGACTAGGATCAAGGCCATAAGTAGGCGTCCTCATCTGCGATGCAGCGTGATGGTATGGAGGGTATTGCCTGAAGAAAGACGTACTAAGAGGACGGACATAGTTCATCAGCAAATCAATCTTCTCCTGCATCTTCTCAATTTTGTCCTCCTAGCTAGTCCTATCATACTCGGAGTGGACCAAATTCTCCTCATGCGGCTGCTCGTAGTAGTCAACCCCGTGTTGATCTATCGGCATGATGTAACCGAAGCCATGACTTTAGGCGGATCTGTGGCCCAAAACCTCCTCCATAATGACCTTATCCTCCTTAGGTCGCTGACCTGACGCAACAGCAATATCATCCTCCTGCTTCCTTTTTCCACCATACATTCCTAGTTGAAACAAAGTGAGCACAATGTCAATATAATCATACAAACTGATGGATAGGATATATTACATTGGAATTTGATAATCGAATATAGTAACATAATTCTACATGGAGACCTCCGACTCCCATCAATCTGTTAACTGCCTTTTCTGTCTCTTTAGGTGTGTGTGCTAGTAGTATTCTATTGGCGTGAGATCCTGTACTACATGATTAATGAAAATCAGCAGAAGAACATAGCATATAAACCCACATTCAATGTACTTGTATTACCTACATTTGTGAGTGCATGCTAAAGCATAGACTTCGTACCACTTGTATGCACTGACAGTTGCTTCTTCCTATTATCCGCATTGACTGTGGATCGCAACTACATGTTTCGAGAAGAAGTGAACAAATGAACTGTATCTTATGCATATATAATTTACCACATCGAGAATTGTACCTTATAATCCAAATCTGTCTCAAGGAAGTAGACGAATGCCCTCCATTCATCCAGTCTGTGCTCGAAACCCGATGGTGGCTTAGTAGCAGCTGCATCACCTCCACCTTTGGCTATGATGTAACGTTTAAGTCTGTATCGAAGCTGACTGTAGGACTTGCAAAGCAGGAGGAAATATCATATCCAATTTACATAGAGTTAGGATTATTGTTTTTTCCAAGGACTCCAATAGATTCACAAGGAGTTCTTTAGCAGTTAATTCCATGAAAAAATGAGATACATCACATACAACATCGTAAATGCGATTATCGAAGACCCTACGAATGATAACCTGGAGAATCTGTTGTAGCAAAACATGACAATCATGGCTCTTCAGACCTCTCAAACTGACTTCATCAGCACTTAAGCAAGATGATATATTTGAAGCATATCCATTAAGCGTCTTTACATCCCTAATTGAATTACATACCTCTCTTATTTGCCTAGTGGATAGTGTATATGCAGCTGGTGGCTTGAAAATGTGTCCACTACGTTGCTGTAGGTGTAACCTGAAACAAATACCCATTTCTTGGAGGGTGAGTCCTAGCTTTATCTGTGTCTTTTGACTTGCCCTTAAGACCAAAAATATTCCCCATTAGGTTATCCCATATATTCTTTTTCGATGTGCATCACATCAAGGTTATGTCGTATGTGCAGTTCACTCCAATATGGCAATCGAAATAGCAAACTCTTCTTACACCAGTTTGTGCCGTATTCATTCCTTCGATAGCATAGGCGCCTTGCAATTTTCCAAAAATGACATGCTCATATCGACTCAATTGATCGAAAATGTCTAAACCAGTGTAATCTCTTGGTCGTGCTCGTGTTTCCATGATGCTATCAAAACCTACCCTATCACGGCACCATTTATGTCTCAAAGGCAAGAACCATCTATGGCTCATATAGTGAAACTTACTATTTGAATGTCCACTCGTGTAGTCGATTTTACATATAGGACATGCTTTAAAACCCTTAGCCGTCCAGCCTGAAATATCATCGTAAGCTGAGAAATCATTAATAGTCTATAATAATGTAGCATGCATTTGAAATATCCATCCTTCGACCACATCCAGTGTTTTTACCCCACTTGTCTAAAGTTCTTGTAGCTCTTCTATAGGGGGTTGTGAGTACACATCAATATCTTTACCTGGTGATTTCGGCCCCGATATTAAGAGAGACATCATCATATATGGCTCCTTCATACATCTCCAATGTGGAACATTGTATACAAACATAATAATTGGCCACATACTATATGTTGTGCTCATGTTTGCATATGGATTAAACCTATCAGTGGCAAGTGCTAATCATACACTTCGGGGTTCGACGCGAACAAAGGATATTTGCTATCCAATCCCTTCCACTGTTCAGAATCCATTGGATACCTCAACACACCTTCTACCGATATATACTTTTCCTTATGCCATCTCATCTTTGAAGCTGTCTTCCAGCACATAAATAGCCGTTGTAATCTTGGAATTAATGAGAAATATTGCAAAACTTTAGCCGGTACTATTTTCTGTTTTCTGTTTTCTTGAAAGAAGCTTCCACCTTCTTTCCCCACACACTGGGCAATTATCACTATTTTCAAACTCTTTTCGAAACAACACAATCATTTTTGCAAGCATGGATCATGTTTGCATCTATGCCTAACTGCTTCAAAAACTTCCATGCTTTGTAATATGATGCAGGTAACAAATTGCTGGTAGGTAACAAACTTTTTATTAACTCAAGCCAATTGTTAAATGACTTCACTGACTACTTACTGTCAAGCTTTAGATTTATCATTTGAATACTGCTGATAATAATGAAAACTTTGTACAGCCTAGATACACTGGACTTTTATCTTTTTCAAACATTTCAGTCCACCCCTCTCCATCAAACTTACTACTTTCATCTTCACTATCGACATCATCTCCATCACCATCACTTATATTAGTAGCAATGTCTTCCAAAAGTTTTTGATTTGTCTCATCTTCAAAGTGCATATATTCAAGTGGATTACTCCCTTCATCCATAACAATATTATCATGTAACCTGTATTCATCTACATCCTCACCATGATAAATCTGAAGGAAGTAGGTCTAAACCATTCCTCTCCTGAGGAGGTTATACACAATAATCTGAATAGATTGCCATGAACTATTAAGACAATCTCTATAATGGCATCTAATCAGTCAATCTGCTCACTTATGGTTTACAACAGCTTCTAAAAATTCTCTAACCTTGTTTCTATATTTTGTTGTTGTCAAATCACGTGTCATATGCCAAGTTCGTTCAGACATCCTAAATTGGTATTTAATTAATTATCACATCTTAGTCATATCGGATAACTCTCCTATAACTATCCGTGCATCTAATATTGGAACACTGTATGTTCATTCAACTTATTGTTAAAGCCTATATGTTTGATGCAATTAAAGACAATATGTATAATCTTTTTTGAATCACTAATAAGAAATATATTACTACAAATTCAACATAAATTAATCGATAAACATATAAATAGGAGCAGTTACTACTGCATTTAATCTACGTGTCATGAAGTTATACACATTATGCATGTATTAAATATTAATATATAATTGTTACATTCTAACTATATATAATTTTTGTTAACATACAATAATAGTATTTAAATAATTATATTTAGACTACGTGTCATAAAAGTAAACACAATACACATGTATTAGATAATAATATGTCATTACTAGATCCTAAATACATATAATTTTTTTAGCTTACTAATAATAAATATATAAATATAAATAAAATATACATTAAATACTAAATATACAAGTACTATCAATTCAATACTTACACTTATTCTATGTGTTATTAATCTAAACACAATAAACAAGCTTCGAATAATATGTAATTACTTGATCCTAAATATATATAATTTTTTCAATTACTAACAATAAATACATAACTATAAATTGAACATTCATTAATCAATAAACATTAAAATATTAACATCTCAATATTTATATTTAATCTATGTGTCATGCCATTAAACATAATAAACATAGATTGAGTAATAACATGTAATCACTATATCCTAAAAATATACAATTTTTTAAAGTACACACGAATACACATGACTACAAATTAAATATACATTAATAAATAAATATATTACTACTAGTATTTAAATAGATGAATTAAAAATTTCATAACAAATTGAACTAACCTTGTAGTAATTACAATACAATAAATATCCAATCGAATCTACACAATTTATCAGATACCTACATAAAAATATAAATATAAATCAAAGACATATTTTATTATAAAAATTTATTTTTCATATAAAATATAATATGATAAGAATTAAATAAAAATATATAAATTGACCATATAATTAAATTTACTAAATTAAAAAGAGGTTTTTTTTTTCACTGATGTGTGTGTGAATGTAGGGGAAGTGTGTGTGAGTGAGTGAGCATATGTGGATGAAAAACAGGAACGATGTGTATGTGTGAAGTGATCGATGTGTGTATGTGTGTGAAGTGAGAGTGCAAGAGAGTGAGATAGGATTAGTTTGCGTGTGTGTGAAGTGAGAGTATGAGAGAGTGAAAGAGGATTTGTGTGTGTGTGTGTGTGTGAGTGTGTGAATGCTAGAGTGAGTGAAAGCAGAGTGATGAGTGTGTGCGTGAGTGAGTGAGAGAGTGAGGGTGTGTGAATGAGAGAGGGAGAGGCAAATTTCCCCTCATCCTAGTCAGCAAATGAGGCGAAATTCGCCGCTAACTAAGATAATGAAGCGAAATTAGCCTCATTGTCCCAGTTAGTGGCGAATTTCACCTCATCTACTGACTAGGATGACGTGAAATTTGCCTCATATTTCATTTGCAGGCAAAATTTGTAAACCCCGGTTTTCCTAGTAATCAAGTAAACTTCGGAAACCGGAAACAAAAACCCTAAACCAGATTAGTATAAGCCTTGTGAGAGAAACCTAGGAACCTTGGATCCGGCTTTCTTCAATTTTAAATTAAAAGAACTTTTATAAAATAATTTAATTTGGAATAATATTTTAAAGTATATTTCAAACCATAAAAAGTTTCTTATTTTGAAAAATTTTCTATTCCGGGCCTTTCCAAGATCTATTACAAAAAAGCGAGCCTTGGAACTAGAAATTCGGAAAAATGTTCCGGAATATTCTTTAGAACCGAAATTTAATAAGGATTTCAAAAATATAAGTTTTATAATTTTTCGGGTTATAAAAATTACAGATATAGCCTTTTTCTCATATTTTCTTTACTACCGGTAAAATAAATGTCTTGTTTACTATTCATTACTATTCACAAGTACAACCTACTACACACACAAGCCATACCCTAGTCTTACATCCTTACGAACACTCAATTACATTTTCTTTTCCAATGAAAATTTGTCTCTTAACAAATTATTACATTTAATACTTTTTATTACATAAATTACAAACAAAATAATTCAAACTCTCTCTCCTTCCCATTCCCTCAAACTGGCGCACATCCCCCCCATTTGACCTCAATTTGTTTTATTTTCTTCTTTTTATAATACAAACAAACTCTAATTTTACTTACTATAAATAATCTTTTACTTTTCTCTCTCCTTCTTTACTTCATTTGTCTTCAAAAATTTTCACAACTCTCTCTGTATTTCCCTTATTGTTGTAGCGCTTCCACCCCCTCCCCCCCCACGCCCACACACACACGCCCATTTCTTCTTCATTTTCCACTTGATTCAAGCCTTAAGTGATGAATCCTAACCCTTTTTTACCATTAAATCTTGTAATGGCAAGATTATTCATGAATATTTTCACATTAAGTCCCCATGAGCATTTTCTAGGGATAAGAAAATACTAATACATGAATATCAAGCCATCATAAGAGTGGATCTTGTGTTTAAATGAATTTTCGTCAAATGATCTTCATGTTCATGCATAAAATAGTAGAATAAAGTAGAGATCTTGCATAAAAATCCATGTTCATGCTTTTAAACTTCATTTCATGCGTCATAAGTAGTAGATCTAGCATTTAGATACTCATATTATATTTGACATTCATGATCTCATGAATATTTTGTGTTTTCATGCATTAATGCTCATAAAGGCTTTGTCTTGTGTATATAAATGTTGTAGTTAGTAGATCTTTATGTAGATAAGATAAGGAACTTAAAAAGGAAAAGTTTTTGTTTGAAATGTTCAAAGAAAAATTCGTATGACTTCAAAGCTATGTTTTAAAAACCCTTTTATCAACTCTAAAACTCATGTTTTACATGAAAAATGAAGGGTATAGGTAATATATATCATTAAGTAATGATTTTTATAAGTTGAAATGAGTTTTGATGAGATTAATGTGTAAAACAAAGAGTAGAAACAATACAAAAAATTTTGATTTACTACTCAATTTAGGAAATTCGCAACATTGGATTATTGCCATAAAAACACCTATTTTCCAAGCAAAATGAAAGTTCTATTTAATAAATGAAGTCCTTAGGGGATAGTAAAGCCTTAAATTTTAATGCATTAAACAAGTTTTTCTTAAAGGAATCGTTCAAAAACTAAATTCCAAAAATTCAAATTTTGGAATAAACCCTATTTAAAAATATGTTTACAAAGTATAAAATAGGAATTTTTATGTAGAAATGAAGGTCTTAAGTAATAGATATAATGAAGACTCAATTCTAACAAAGATAACTAGAAATTCCTAAGAATTAATCCCAAAACACAAGTGACTTATCAAAGTTAGGAAACTAGTTTTCTTAAAAGTAGTTATTCTTAAAGTCTTGCAAAATAAAGAGTTTTAAAATTTTCCTTTTAGTAAACATCATCAAGATCATGCATACATTAAACTCATAACGTGCTATTCATGATAGGAAATCATTAATATTGCATGTATAATTGATTTATAATGTAGAAACATTTCAAACATTTACAAAACTATTTTCGGATTTGGAAAACCATTACTGATCAGAACTAATCCTACTTTTTCGTGACCATAACATTTTCAAAACTTGAAAATAATATTAGAATTAGATAGATCTTTCGAAGTATATAGAAATCGATATATAATTTGCGAAATTCCGAGTGAAAATTACCAAGTTATTACCGTTTTAAGTCGGGACTTCTGCAAATGATGAGAATTACGAATTTTTTAATTTTTGATACGTAGTTTAGATTAGTTAAGTGATGAAATACTTATTAGGGTATTTCTTCCTTTTTAGGTGACACTGAATTCGACAATTCTCTACCATCGGACTATTATCACTAAAAGACCGGTGATTCATGGCCGAGTGAGTACTACTTCCGATTCCATTTATTGTATGTGATTGTAATGATAGTTGCTCTAGATATTTGGCAAAGATAAAATGGATATGCATGATGGGGATGAATGGGAATTATATATGGTTGTTGTTGATATGAGAATTTGAATATAAAAATATCGAAGCCAGGTGATTAATCATTGTTTGTATAGTTGAATTAGGATTGACTGTCTGCTATTATTGATTGATCACTTAAAGAATTGGCATAATTGATTATTCGCAATTGAAAATGAATATGGACTCATTCATATCACAATGGGGATTGAGCATTAGCATTGGTTGGTTGTTCGTGATCCTAAATGGTGTAAAAGTTGGTTAATCATGATCCATAAAACGAATTAATAAGTTGGTTAATCGTGATCCATAAAACGAATTTATAAGTTGGTTGATCGTGATCCTAAACGGCATCGTACCACAGGATTCATCAATCTACTAACCCGGGATGGAGGGCGTAAGTCCATCTACATCTGATTTCCAGCTAGTCATATGTTTGTTGATTCCATATGTTTGTTGCATATCACTTGTCTGGCTGATCACTTGTTTGTATGATGTGTTATAAATGTGATCTTCGAAGTTCTCACTCACTAAGCTAGTGTAGCTTACGTCCCTACAGATTTTATTTATTGCGGCATGAATTCATTTGGCTTAGACTGAGACAAGCTACAACTTAGGTACAGGAGCTAGGCATTTCCTCTAGAAATTGTATCCAAGTTTGCTTAGACTTTTGTAGGAAACCAAGTGACTCTGGATGACTATAATAGATCTCTAATTAATATTCTTTTGCGGGGGAATGACCCTTAGATTCTATAACTAATTACATATGTGTTTTAATTTATTTTCTAATGCTATTGGATGTCGAATTAAACTGTTTATCTTCATCGGTTTGAGTGTTCTATTGTCGTAAAAGGGATGCCTTACATCTATACAAGACTCCCGAAGTACTTGGGTAGTGATTTGTGAGTCTTACATAGCATGTGGTGGACTGTTACGTTTAGGGTACCCCTATGGGACGTGACAAAATTCACCTCATTGTTTTCGTCTTCTCCACCAACTTTTCTACTAGTGTAAGTATCTAAACTTTGTTTTTTTTTTTTTTTAAATAGATATGGACCCATGGTAGACTTGTAGAAGAAAAGTGAAGTTTTGTTTTTCGATGTGTTCTCTTGATTGGAGATGAGCTTCCAAGATTTGGATTTATGAAGAGAAAGTGATTTTTTTTTTCTGCTAAGTTTGGCTTATATATGAGTGGGGAAATGAAGGGTACAGTTCAAGATTTGGAGTAATGGTCTTTGTTTGTTTTTTATTTATAAAATCCATTTATCAAGTTGTGATGTTGATATGTAGGTGCAAATGGGTTAATGATTTACAGTAATTGTGAGTTGTTGTTGGATTGTTTTTGTTGACTAAAGTCTCCCTATTTATTCTCTAAGTATCACGGTGGAGCAAGTTATATTTGATTTGTTTTTGTTATTTAATTTTCCATGTCTATTTCCTTGTGTGTTTCACGGTGAATTGGAGAGGAAGTGCCAACTCTAGTAAGTAATTTTGGTGTCCATATATTCATTAATTGCAAGCTTAAATGTTGGCTTATCATTTGTTAGGTTATCATTTTCATATTGACTTCTTTTAGCAAACTTGCTCCACTTGCATTTATGTGAGGCAGTGATGGATTTCAAGAAGCAAAGGCCGGTCACTTAATTCCATTTTATACCGTACAACACATATTCATCTTAGTTTATTACTTATATAAGTAAATATCTAAGTTTTTTCTCAAATTATGAATTCATATGCATATAATTATATCAGTTATATGGGGGCTTTATCTCTAAAAATTCATCTAAGGTTTCTACAATATTCCATGATTATCCTTGAGTCTAAACCTTTAGTTTAAAGTTTATATGATTGAGTATTTTTAGAGTTTTATCTTAGGCTAAATTAGGGTTTCAGTCTCTAAAGATTCAAAATTCTCTAACTAACATTATGGTGTAATCCAAATTTTTATTTGAAACTTAGATTTGTAACTATAGATCTATTTTTTATTCTCATCGCATATTTATAACCTAGCAGATTATCTTTAAGTTAACGTTTTATAGGCAATAGATTCTATAAATGTATCGTCTCGTAATGTATTTGAAATCTTGGGCTATTTATGATCACATATTAAGTTTTCGACTCAAGTCACAAAATCTTGTCTTTTGTATTTTTTAACATCTAAGAAATTTTTATTCAAAATTTTAAGTTATAGATAAGCTCATGACTATTCTAAGTTTCTAACTAAGGTTTTTGTTAGGTCCTAAGTTCACTATCTATCATGCATTTACTATTTTATTCTTTTATACGAGAGTGAAAATTCTAGGATATTACAAAGTCAAATTAAGATTTTAGTCTCCATAAATTCATAATTTTCTAACTAGAATGTTGGCGTAATCTAAGTATTCAATTAAGGTCTAGATTTTTAGATATTGATCTATTTTTTGTCATATTGCATATTTTGTAATCCTAGTTATTCATCTTTAAATTATTATTTTATAACCAATAGGCTCTAAAAATTAATCATCTTCTATTGCATTTGAAATCTAAGGCTAATTATGAATACATCTTGAGTTATTAACTCGAGTTACTAAATCTTGACTCTTATTTCATAAGAATAATTTATCTTGGTTATTGATTATATCTAAATTTTCTAGCCCTAACTTAGAGTTTTAAATTATTACAGATATTTGAAAACAATTGTATCATTATTTAACTAGTGTAGAATTTATTTTCTAATCATTGAACTTAATGTAGAAGGATCTTGTAGTTTACAGTAACAATTGATTTGTCATTAATCATGGATTATCTAAGGTTATGGAAGTTACATTTTGCATTTCAAAATTTTGTTGCTAAGGTTTCTGATCTACCTAACAGTAATCAGATTTATTCATACTTTAATATTCTTAAATCGCAACAAATCAAGAGTGATTTTTGCGATTTTTTATATAAGTTCTTCAGGATTCTATGTTATATTCTTAGTAATTATCATACTCAGATTGTGTATATTTAGAGAGTTTACATCCTTCCCCCCTTAAGAGAAGTTTTGTCCTTGAAACTTATTGGGTTCGATTAAATTTTCAGCGATTACATTCTTCCCCCCTTAAGAGAAGTTTTGTCTTTGAAATTTCTTTTACTATAAACATCCATCTCATATTTAGTCTTTTGCATCTCTATAGTAGTCAAGTTAGCAAAAACACCATTTATGGAATCAATTTGCTAATTTCATATGAATTCACTTCAATATTCCATATCTCTCTATATCTTTATAGATAATATATTTATCATCTGCAAGGATATGATCAATAAATCCAATGTCAGATTATCCTCTTTATTACATAATTGTACAATCATTATAGTATGGTAGAATATTATCATGCATTCCATCTTATCTCCAAAAGAATGTTTCTATTATTTTGAGAAATATCAACTTCTTTCGAAATTTGCTTACAAGGTCTCAACTTATCCTTCGATGTGAAAATGCTTCAATAATCTAAGTGATCTCTAAACTACCAAAATAATTACTTTTCTTATTTCCAATACAGTCATATTGATAAAAATTATAAAATTTCCACTTGAAATCCTTATCACATTAGCATTATATTACTTCTAAAGATAAAGCACAAAACTCCACAATTGATTATGAATTTATTAGTTAAAGGTATGTGTCATCCGAATAACTGGGATTTTCGCCTTAAATTCACTCATTTCATGATCAGGAACTATATCGTACTAAAGATGATAATTGATTAGCAAATTTACTTATGGTGAACAAGCCATAAGTTATTGACTAAGATATTTCTTACAATAGGATTTATTGTCATCTTTGATCTCAATAGTTCTACTCAAGCTCATCCTTATCATCATTACTTCACATTGCCTTTAACCATATATTCAGTCAAAAATCATCGAAGAATTACATTGTACATTTTAATAAGATCCTTATATCCTTAGTCATTAGATTTCTCTTAATTTTCTTCATTAGTTTTATGTGAATTTATGTTAATAACTCCACATATAACTTTGTGTTTGATATAACATTCCTAATTTGCTTCTTAGTATTTCAACCAACCTAGCAAAATAAAGACCAGAGCTCCTTCTAGTTTTTCCTCAAATTGCATGTGTATTTGTTACAATTTGGCTGCTTAATTTTTATATCATCTTCCATAGTTTCATGTTTTTCAATATTCCATACCATTTGATTTATCCTTTTTTGTTATAGATAACTATGGAGTCACGTCTCGGAGGATACTCTAAATGTGGCAGTCCACCGCACATAATATTAAAGCTAATGAATGACAACCTTAGTCATGCAAGAGTTTCGATATTATGCGCAAGGCGTGGTTCCAAAATAATAGGAGACTCAAAGGGGTATTACATTTAAGCAGATAATAAAAGCATGTAAAGATTTATAAAGATAACATGTAATAATCATTAAGTTCAAATTCTTACAACTTCTTAGAGGCATTCCCCTATTCTTAAAGTCTTATTATTCTAAACCAACTAAACAACATACATAGATGTAACAAAATCTTACTATAGAGATTTTTCTTAGAAGTTTACTCCAAAATCTAAAATATACAAACTTCTTCCAAAAACTACTAGTAACTTTGTCTAGTACCTGACAAATAAGGCTCTTTGGTACCAATCACAAGTAATCAAACTGAAACAAAAAGCTATAGTGGTATAAGCAAGACTAGCTTAGTGAGATAACTCCTTACTTCAAAACATTTCCATAAAATCATATAATTATTTTAAACAATCATATGTGTATGCAACAATCATATGAGCAATCAAAATACAGATGATTAACTGAAAACCATGTGTAGCACGGATTTGCACCCTCCATGTCAGGGGTTGGGTGGTTACCAGCCCATTCGACCATCAATATTTGCATACTTATCAGCTCCTATTTGCTCATGTAGACTTCCTGACTACTACTAGCCACCACTATAACTCCTCATTCCCCCACACAAAGAATAGTAGCAAAAAATAAATGTGACTCACAATATATCATGCATGAATCATTTTTAATATTGGTTTATCCAATTATTGTTAATTTCAAGTTAAGGGTGACCAAAATAATATTCATCATACCATCACAAGAGAACATAAATTATTCATCAAATCTTTTTTCGATATACTTATCTTTTTATTCAACAACCACTTAATTCAACATGCATCTAATTCCCACAACATTTCAATCTTTTATCTTTCCTTAATCTCTACTGTCACTACTTACAAGCACATTCAAGGAGATGTAATTAGTAAGGGATTAACTCACTCTATCGCGATCGCTCCTAAACAAAATAGTCCTCCGGGAAAGCGATATCGGTTCCTCCTTCACCTAAACAAGATGAAATACCTAAAATGAGTCTTTCACATAATTTCTACTTGAAGATCCTAAATCTATCTTCTAATTGCAATAAAAATCAGATTTGCAAAAATTCTAACTTAAAATGGTCATAACTTGCTCATTTTATGTAAAAACCCGACATGCTCAATTCTCAAATTAAGCACACCAAGTCCCCAACCATGTATAACTCTTACGAATTATACGTAAGGTTGTCGTAAAAGAAGGTGTTTATGTTGAACATTGCTAATCCGATTTTAGGTTATGAAATCGTTTAGTTAGATTCTGGCAACAACTGGATTTAGCAGCGAATATAAATTTTACAAAACAATTTCGAAATAAAGACATTTCAAAACTTCCATTCCCTCAAATGGAAAATTATTCGATTAAATAAAGCTTTGCAAAAGTTAAATTACAAAACATGGGCTCTACTATGCCTTTTAAAGAATATAACAAGTTTAAATCATAAATCTAGCTCTCACTAATACAAGATAAGAAGAAATAAAATAACTAAACTACATCCACGCTCCTACTTACTTCACTCATCCACAAATCATCTCCGAGTCATCACAAGTGCCCAAAACCCGAGTTAAGTATCATCACATCAATCATCATCATCAACTCCATCAACAACAACATCATCATCAACAAGGAACACCATCACCATCCTCAATATGTCACTAGGAGAAAAAGAACAATAACAACACTAATGAACCGAAGCTCAATACACAGTAACACAATCACAGACGGAAGTGGCACGTGAGCTTAACTAAATGTAATGCATCAATCCATAAGTTATTATCTTTCCATTAAAATAAACAAATCAACAATGGAGCACTCACACTCTGGAACAAGCTAGTGGGAATCTGAGGGTCCTGAGTAATAGCAGCTTCTCAGGAGGTTGATATAAGCAGTCCGAATACCTAAATCCCCTATATCTATTTCATAAAAATAATCTCATCTAGTGTTTGTAGCCGTTACTCAACTTTACTTAACTTAGTCCACAACATGAATCTAGTTCACCCATTCTCATAAACATTGAACTAAACCATGGTATTTCCCTCCAAGTTTAAGGAAACGTTATACAGACACTACACTCTCCATCGATCACCTGCTTAACCATAAAAGAATCCCTATTGCATCATAGTATACCATTGCATCATGGTAAAGTCATTGCATCATGACTCAGGTTAAAGTGCCTAACTACTGTGTCATTGCATCATGACAAGGTTGCCGCTCCTCGAACCAGATTCAACGGCGTAATAGACAACCAACACTCATCAATTATTAAGCTAATTTTAAGTTCTTAATTCATTTTAGATGCCTATCCTAACATCTAACACGCAAATTACTGCGTACCTTGAATATGAAATCTAAACATAGCCTCGGAAGGAATTTCAGAAGATAATCTAAAAGATGAATCAGATATCCACTTCTGTTAAGGAAAGAACTTGTATAAGAAACTATTCATCATCTTTTTCATCTACCAACTCAAAACATTCTATCAAGTCTTTCTTAGTAATCTTGATAGATTTTTTAGAAACTTTGGATTTCAAAGTGAAATCATCTAATTGAATTAGATTATAATAAAATTCCTTAATCAAGCTTCCATCAATCACTTCTCTCACACTACAAATAGTCTTACACCCTATTCTATTTAACCAATGATTCCAGAAAAATCCATTTGTTCTAAAAAATTGGAAATCGATGCAAGCACATTCGAGTACCTTATAGTGAGAAAGTTTCTGCCTTTTCACTGAAATAGTTGATGTACTATCCGAATGCTTCCTTTTGACATTCTTTTTCTTTTGTTCTTCCTTTTCCTTTTTCGCATCCTTCTTAGAATCTTTCTTTAAACTCTTCTTTGAATCCTTCTTTAAAATCTTCTTTGCATCCTTCATTGAACCCTCTCAGTCAGCTTCTGACCTAAGAATTGGTTCCAACATTCTCTCTGAAACCAGCTTTTCAACTCTTTCTTCCTCATTAACCGATCCTTTTTCTTTATCATTTTTATCCTCATCATGCACTTTTTTTTTATCTTACTTCTTGAGTGTTTCCATCATGAGTTATGGTTTGTGGAATTTCTTCTTATCCTGATGTTTCGTCTTGAATCATTATGGGTTCAAAGATCTTTTTTTTTATTTGAAACCTTTTAAAGCTAAACAAGAGGATTTACAAGGAGGCATTTTGTTTAGGGTTTGATTCTTGAAGAAATTTTGGAAATGGAATTGGTAAAGGTTTTGATAGGAAGTATAAGGTTATAGGAATGTGAAAGAACGCGAGAATATTAATTCTTTATTTTATTTATTTATTTTAGTTTTTTAATTTTTATTTATTGAAAAAGCGCATTGCTTATTTCCCATAAAAGAAGCACCGTTTCCATTTCTCATTAAAGACAAATACATGAATATAGATAAATTAAAAATGAATAACAAATACCTGTATACAAATGAATAACAGATACATGTATTCAAAATGAATTAAAAAGGAATACACATGCCTATTTCATTCCTTAAGAATTCAAATATACTTTTGTCTACTGGTTTAGTGAATATATTAGCATATTGAAGATCTGTTGAAATAAAATCAATATTAATGTCTCCATTAGCCACATGATCCCTAATAAAATGATGCCTAATTTCTATGTGTTTCGATCTAGAGTGATGCACAGGATTTTTTGTTAAAGTAATTACAATTGTGTTATCACATTTAATAGAAACATTATTATAATTCAATCCATAATTTTGTAGTTGTTGTTTGATCCAAAGAATTTGTGTGCAACAATTTCCAATTGAAACATATTTAGCTTCAGCTGTTGATAGAGCAACTAAATTCTATTTATTTGAAGACCAAGAAATCAGCTTATCTCCTAAGAATTGATAAGTACCAGAAGTACTTTTTCTATCAATTTTGCATCCTACATAATTAGCATGTGAGTACCCAATTAACTCAAAATTTTGGTTTTTAGGATACCAAATTCCTAATTTTGTAGTACATGTAATGTACTTGAAAATTCTTTTTATGGTTTTTAGATATGTTTCAGTTGGATTACTTTGAAATCTTGCACATATGCACACAGAAAATAAAATATTTGGTCTAGATGCAGCTAAATATAAAAGAGAACCAATTAAACTTCTATATAATTTTTCATTTACTTTCTTACCTTGAGAATCAAGTTCTAACCTGGTTGAAGAGCTCATTGGTGTAGCAACTTCTTTTGTATTCCCATAGCAAATCTTCTTTAATATTTGCTTAGTGTACTTCTCTTAGTGAATGAATATTCTCTCTTTTGTTTGTTTGATTTGTAATCCCAAGAAGAAATTCAATTCACCCATCATGGACATTTCAAATTTAGCCTGCATAAATCTTGCAAATTCTTGACAATATTGTTGTGTCTATCGTAACTCTTTGATATCCACTCGATATGAGATATTCACTTAGCCTCTCATACCAAGCTCTTGGAGCTTGTTTCAATCCATACAAAGCTTTTCTTAACTTAAAAACATAATATGGTTTAAATGGATCCTCAAATCACGGGGGTTGTTCAACATATACTTCTTTTTCAATGTAACCATTCAAAAACGCACTTTTTACATCCATTTGGAATAATTTAAAATCTTTAAAACAAGCACAAGCAAGCAAAACACGTATAGCCTCAAGTGTAGCAACAGGTGCATATGTTTCATCATAGTTTATTCCTTCCTCTTATGAATATCTTTTTGCTACAAGCCTAACTTTGTTTATCACAATTTTTCCATTCTCATCTAATTTATTTTTAAATACCCATTTTGTTCCTATTATAGATTTATTTTGAGGTCTAGGAACTAGATTCCAAACATTATTTCTTTGAAATTGACTTAGTTCTTCTTGCATTGCATCAATCCAATTATTATCATTTAATGCTTCATTAAAATTACATGGTTCCATTTCAAACAACATAACAAAATGATTTTCAATATCTTGTAACTTAGATCTAGTTCTTGTTCCAAACTCTATATCACCAATAATTAAACTAGGGGGATCTGATGATTTATATTTCCATGCTTTTGAACTTTCTGGATAATCATTTCGTAATTCCATATTACCTTCTGCTTTAGTTTCTAACTTATCATATTTTAATTCTTCATCCAGATTACCTTCTGCTTTACTTTTTGACTTATCATCTTTTTGAGATCTATCAGATTTATCTTCAGATTTTGCTTCTGATACAGCAGAATTTGGTTCATTATGTTCATTTGCAGGCAAAAACACATCATCATCATCATCATTTTTTACTTCATCAAGAAACCGCACATTAATGGATTCTTCAACGACTTTTGTTGATTTATTATAAATACGATATGCTTTTACTATTAAGTGAATATCCTAAAAAGATCGCTTCATCGGATCTTTCATCAAATTTTCCTAAGTTATTTGCATTCTTTTCCATAGAACATGTACATCCAAACACATGAAAATATGAAACTGATGGTCTTCTACCACAAAACAATTCATAAGATGTTTTTGTAGTATTAGGTCGAATATATACTCTATTCATTATGTAACAAGCCGTTGCAATAACCTCAATCCAAAAATATTCAGTTGTTTTACTCTCATTTAACATAGAACGAGTCATTTCTTGGATTGTCCTACTCTTTCTTTAAACTACTCTGTTTTGTTAAGGTGTATAAGGTACTGAAAAATTATGATTTATTCCATATTCTTCACAAAAAGATATAAAAAGAGAATTATCAAACTCTTTTCCATGATCGGCTCTTAAAGCCACAATAAAAAAACCTCTTTCATTTTGAATTTGTTTAGCAAACTTTTGAAACATGTCAAATGTATCAGATTTATGTTTTAAAAAGAACACCCATGTGAATCTTGAAAAATCATCAACAATTACAAGTCTATAGTTATTTCCTCCTAAACTTAAAGTTCTTGTAGGTCCAAACAAATCAAGATGTAAAAGCTCAAAAGGTCTTTTTGTAGAAATCTGATTTTTTCTTTTGTGAGAAATTGAAACCATTTTATTCTTTAAACAGTGGTACATTTCACATCGTAAGTAAACTAACAACTAGATTCCTTTTAGAAAGCTTTTCTAATTGATTAAAGTTCACATGACCAAGCTTTTTATTCCATATATGTATATTATCATTCATGGTCAAAAAGCAACATTCAACATTCATATCATATGGTATGATTAGATATATGTTGCTTTTTCTAAAGCCTTCAAACAATTTCACTCCATCAATATTAATGCAAAACACTTGTTTTTCTCAAAAGTCATCTTATAGCCTTTATCACATAATTGACTTATGCTTTAATCCTTTTACTAGAGAAACATTTTCAATTAAATATGGAGGATGACCGATAGTACCTGTTCAAATTATCTTACCACGGCTGTCATCTCCAAACCTCACATATCCTTTTTGTAAGCCCTGGAAAATTTCAGTAAATAATTCTGAAAATAAACCTTGAAAATAAAACCCTGAAAATCACTCCGAATTAAAACCGAACTTCGACAAGTCCTAAATCCTGAACGAATCCAGAAATTTCTGAATCGTGAGAAAAATAAGAGCCCTCAGAAATAAAATAGTAACTCAATATACTTCCAATCTAACACCTCTACGTACGATAAATTTTTTATTTAACTCCAACTTATAAATTTAGGTAAAATAGAGCCCTAAAACAAATTATTAAGAAGTAAATAGTGATTAACCTTCGGAAATAAAACTCAATCCAAAGAATTCCAAAAACGTTGAGAGATATTAAACACTTATAAAAATCAAACTTAAAATTAAATGTCTCGAATCAGATATGTACACATAAAATATCAAGTTCCAATTTGGCAAAGGTATAAACCGGAAAGTCAACCGGAAAAACCTAAGTCCGCGAAACTCCCAAGAAACCCGTATCCTAGATCCGATAGTCCCATATTCCTAAGCCAAGGAGTTGAAATAAGAGAAAAAGGGTGTAGTTGGTCCGTATTAAAACTAGAATGCTCTAAAGGACGAGATTGACGAACTTTCAATCTATTTTCAACCCGGTCGGGTATCAACTTCGGAAAGCGTACCCCGAGATTTGAAATATTAAAAATATATTATTACTGCCATTAGACTTATATTTTATAAGGACCTCTAAAATATTAGTTTTATGAATCGTCGATAACTAGAATTTCCTGATTTGGCGATTTTGTCTGTACTTCATTACTACCGGTAATTAGTTGGTCTTTCGGTACTATTTACTATTACCCATTTCACAATTTTATACCCCGGTTTTCCTAGTAACCAAGTAAACTTTGGAAACCGAGGAACGAAACCCTATATTGGTCTAGTTCAAGCTTAGTGAGAGAGCTTAAAAACCTTAGATCCGACTTTCCTTCGGTTTCATAACAAAAGAAGTTTTATAAAGTAAATGAATATGAATTATTGTTTTAAGGTGTATTTTAAACCTTAGAAAGTTTTAAATTCGAGAATTTTTCAATTCCGGTCCTTCCCGAGCTTAATTACGGAAAAACGTGCCACGGGACCACAAACATAGAAAAATATTCTAGAATATTCATTAGAACCGTAATTTTATGAGGATTTCAAAAATATCAATTTTATAATTTTTCGGGCTATAAAAATTACAGTTATAGCCTTTTTTTCCGTGTTTTCTCTACAATCGGTAAAGTAGATGTCTTGTCTACTATTCACAAGTACAACCTACACTACACACTACCCATACCCTATTCTTACATCTTTACAACCACTCATTATATTTTCTTTTCCAAGAAAAATTTGTTTCCAAATTAATTATTACAAATATTACATTTTATTACTTAAATTACAAACTTTATCAAAATTCAAACTTCTCTCTCTCTCCCACTCATGTTGGCCGGTGCACCCCCGTCCCCATTTCCCTCTATTTTTCTTTATTCTACTCCTTTTTATACAAACAAACCCTAAAACACTTAATATATATAAACTCATTTCTACTCTCTCTCCTCATTTTTACTCATTCCAAATTTTTTTCAAAAGAAAAATCCTCTCTTCTTCTTCCTCATCTTGCTGTGACTCCAAGCCCCCACACACACACATTCACAAGTTCATTTCCTCTTCATTTCATCTCTAAAACTCCTTTTAGGTGATGTTTTCTAGTCTTTCTATTATATAATCTTGCAATGGCAAGAGTATTCTTGTATGTTTTCACCTTAAAATCCCAATGAGCAAATGCTAGGGAGCATGAATCTCAAACCATTACAAGAGTAGATCTTGTGTTTAACAAGCTTTTGATGAAGTATTATTATGTTCATGCATGCAAATGTAGAGATCTTGCATAGGAAGTTATGTTCATGCCATGAAACTCATGATCCATGCACTATATGTGATAGATCTAGTGTTTAGACACTCATATTTTTATTTACATTTATGTTCATGTGGATATCTTGAGCTTTCATGCATTAATGATCATAAAAGCTTAGCCTTACATGTATATAGATGTGTTAGATGATAGGTCTTCATGTATAGAAGGCAAGGAACTCAAAAAGAAAAGATTTTTGCTAGAAATGTCTTATGGAAAATTCGGATGATTTTTGAAACCCATTTTAAAAACCCTTGAAACCACTTTAAAACTCATATTTTTCATGAAAAATGAGGAGTATATGTAGTAGGCATCTTTAAGAAATGATTTGTAAAAGTTTGAATGAGTTTAGGCATGAGTAATGTATAAACAAGTAGTGGAATTAGAATGGAAAATTTTGAGATAGGGATTAAATTGTTAAATTCGTATTTTAGAGTAATGCCTACATAAAAACCTAGTGTTCAAGCTTAAATTGCATGTTTTATGGGTTAAATGAATTCCTTAGGCAATAGATATAATAAAGCTTCATTAAACAAGTTTTCTCCTAAGAAAAGTGCAAGAAATGAAATTTTCCAAAATTCGGATTTTTGTGAAAAGCTTGTTTAAAAACATATTTACAAAGTGAAAAATGTGAATTTTTATGCATAAATGGAGGTCTTGGATAGTATAGATGATAAAGACTTGTTTTTAGTTAGATAACAAGTAAATTCTAGGAATGGAATCCTAAAATACTAGGAGATGCAAAAATTTGGAAAGAATGGATTTTAGGAAATGGCTAAGGTGAAGTCTTATAATGATTAGGAGTTCTTAAGAGTTCATTATCAAAAATCATCAAGATCATGCATATATTGAACTCATTACATAACATTCATACTAGGAATTCATTCATATCCCATCTATGCACGAGTTATCAACTAGAAACATTTTTACTAAATGCAAAACATTTTTTCGGAAATGGAAACGTTACAGTACAGATCTGATCCCTCTGTTCCGTGACCTTAATGTCTTCAAAACTTGAAAATAATATTGGAAATAGATAGATCTTTTGAAGTAGATAGAAATCGATATAAAATTTGCGAAATTCCGAGTTAAAACGACTAAGTTATGGTCGTTTTAAGTTGGAACTTCCGCAAATAGAGAGAATCACGATTTTGAGTAGTTTAGATGCATAGCTTGAATTAGTGAAGTGATGAGATTCTTATTAGGCTATTCTTATTTGGTAGGTGATCCCGAGCAAGACGATACCCTATCACCTGACAATCGTTATTAAGAGACCGGCATACCATGGCCGAGTGAGTTCCTCTTCCGATTTCAATTACTGCTTGTGATTGTAATGATAGTTGCACTAGTTATTAGATGAAGATAAAAAGAATGATTATGTATGATGGGGTTAGTTGGGAATTATGATTGTCTGTTGTTGATATGTGAAGTTGAACTTAAGGAATATCGAAGCTGGGTGATAAGTTATTGCTTGTATAGAGATGAACTAGAGTTGATTGTCTGCGATTATTGCTTAACCACCTAAAAGAATTCAATTAATTGATTATTGGACTTCAAATATAACTGAACTCATGCATATCACGATGGGGATGGAGCATTAGCATTGTTGGTTTTTCGTGATCCATAAAACGAATATATATTGGTTAATCGTGATCCATAAAACGAAATTGTTGGTTAATCATGATCCATAAAACAAAATTGTTGGTTAATCGTGATTCATAAAACAAATTATTATCAGTTGACCGTGAGCTTAAACGACATTGTACCGCAAGATTTGTTAATCTGCTAACCCGGGATGGAGGGCACAAGTCCATCTACATATGATTTTCGGCTGGTCATATGTTTGTTGAACTCAATTGTTTGATGCATTTCACTTGATTGAGTAATTACTTGCTTGAATGTTTTGTCTTAATTGTGATTCGGAAGTTTTCACTCACTAAGCTAGTGTAGCTTATACCTCAATAGTTTCCTGTTGCAGTATGAATACCTTTGGCTATCTCCGAGGATTCGTGGACATCGAGTACAGCTCTTAGAAGCTAAGGAGCTTTTGATAAGGCCGGGTCCTAAAAGTAAAAATGGATTTCTAATCCTGTTTCTTTGAACTAGTGCCTGAGGGATAATACAAGGAATTTTGTGAGCCTGAGAATTCTTAACATTGTTAACAGGGGTATGCCCCCTAGTTCATGTAATAGAATAGTTCTCTATTAGATGGTCATGATTTACATTCTTGTTGCTATGTATGTCTCCTTAAACTATTACGAAGCAAAGTATGGTCTCTGTATGCTGAGAGTAAGCCTTACACCCGATGTTCGAACTCATGGGAAGATTGAGGTTGTCTTACTTGAGTTTAAATATCGAATATGACGGACTGTCACATGTAGGGCACTCTTTGGGGCGTGACACTTTTTCTTTCCACATGATGCTAGTGAACAAGAAAGCATCACCCGTCATATGACCTGAACATCCACTATCCAAGTACTAAGTTCTTTTATCTTAGTTCCTTGTTCCTGCAATTACACAGAAAAAGATGATCAAACCTTTTTAGGAACCCAAACAAATTTGGGTCCTTGATAAGTCAAGCTCTTTTATCTTGTCTCTTAACTTGATGTGTACTGAGCTTGTTTCTTTTGTAAAAACAATATTTTTCTATATGACAAACTTTATTGCAAAAGAAACATGCATAAGAATGTGTATGATGCCTCTTATTTACCTGGTAAGGGTAATTTCTCCTTGGATACCCATTATTATATCCATACCTATAGGTTCTGCTATACCTTCAGATTGAATCTTTTTGTTGATTGTTCCCTCTAAATGAGCCTCTGCTTTCATTATTCATGCTCTTTTTGATAGGTGGTTTAGCAGATTTCTCATTCATGGTTCATTTGCCTTAACAAACACAGTCCTTTTTAAATTTGCCGAACTATCATTACCATGTCCAAGTCCGTGTTTAATGAAAGCTGGTCTTTGGCTACGTATTAGCATTTTTTATCTTTCTTTACTTTCATTAAATTTATTGAAGGTATTTTTAATTTCTTGTGATAAACCTTCTACTCTTCCCTTTAAATCCTTGATTTCATTTTTCAAAACACCATTTTCTTTCCTTAAAGTATCAGATTTAACATATAATTTTTCATTGTCATTTTTCAAAACATTATTCTGATCAACAAGTAATCTATTTGTTTGACTTAAAACGTCTTTCTCGTTCTTTAAAGCCTTGTTTTCTACATCCAACTTGGAAATTTTCGAATCAGCCTTCTTAAAGGCTTTTAGAAGATTTTCATTTCAAAATACATTTCATTATCAATTATCTTAGTTTTAGATTCGGAGTTTACCTCGGATGTAGCCATTAAGCATAAATTAACTTCTCCTTCATCTTCACTGCTAGTTTCTGATACATCTTTTGATTCGTCCAAGTCACTCCAAGTTGCCATCATTGCTCAGCTTTTCTTCATAAATTTCTTCATCTTTTTCTTTAAAAGTGGACACTCGTATTTAATATGCCCTGACTTCTTACATTCATAACACATAATCTCCTTCTTCTCTTTCTTTTCCTCTTTGTCTTTATAGTCTTTTTCTGCATCATATTTGTTAAATTTATTGAAATTTTTGAACTTTTTACCTTTGTTCATCTTCATAAATTTGCTGAATTTTCTTGCCAACATGTTGAGACTCTCATTGTCATTGTCCTCATCAGAATCGGACTCAATAATTTTCTTAGCTTTGAAGGCAATTACTTTGGAATTACTCGCGGGTTCCTCTGTTGAATCAAGGTGAGATTCATACGCCATCAATTTTTCCCTCAACTGACTAAGCGTGAGCTTATTCAAGTCTTAGGCCTCTTCGATTGCGGTCTTTTTGGTGTCCCATGACTTCAGTAAGATGAGCTTATTCAAGTCTTGGGCCTCTTCGATTGCAGTCTTTTTGGTGTCCCATGACTTTGGTAAGATTCAATGCATCTTCCTAACAAGATCTGAATCATCCAATTTCTTTCCAAGAGAGGTTAGCTCGTTAGTAATATTAGTAAATTGATTAAAGGCATCCATAATTTTCTCATCAGATTTGATTTTAAACAATGCATAATGTTGAATTAAGGCGTTGATTTTGGTTTCCTTAATTGTATTAGTGCCTTCATAAGTGTTAGATAATGTATCCCAAATTTCTTTTGCATTTTGCAAGACAAAATTAAGTAAAATTCGGATGGAGCTACTATAGTAAGTAAGAGATTCTTAGCCTTATTGTTCTTCTCTATAAGCTTTAGCTCGGCATCAGTGAATCCAGCTTCATCAGTCAATGTCACTTGAGTATCACCAAATGCTATTACTTGCTAGGAACCATAGTCATTAACTTTAATGTAAGTACTCATGAGCATTTTCCAATATAAATAATTTGTGCCATCAAAATAAGGAGCTCGGTTAATAGCAATGTTATTTTCAGCCATTTTTTAAAAGATCACTCAATTTAAATAAATGAGCACTACTCCGATACCAATTGTTGGTCCCAAAAGATAACCAAGAGGGGGGGTGAATTGGTTTTCTAAATTGAAAATTTAATCTTTCCAAAAACTTCACCAATTTCACAAACTTAGATTATCTATTAAATGGCTTGTTAAACTCACTTGAAAAACAATAAACTCAATAAACAGAAACTTTGATTTCAATTTAGAAGAAAACTAGTTTAAATAGTATCACGAGTAGCTAAACAAAAACAATAATAAACTTCTAGAGTTTAGTCTTTGATTTGTAAATACACTTGTAGTTATGCTCTTATTTAGTTTTTGATTTTTGAATTGCAGCTCAAACAAATAATTAATTATGCACGAAATATAATGAGAGATAAGTTAGAGAAGAGTGCAAAGCAATTTATAGAGATTCCACCTTGAGCATCAATCCTCTCTTCCAGCACCAAGCCAGGGACCCGGTACTCCACACCGGTATGTTCTACTATCCAATCGATCAATAAGTTACAAGTTGTCTATGCTAAAGCAATTGGCTACAATGTACTCAGCTTGATCCTCCTAATCAATCAATCTACTGAGCCTACTTGTAACTCTCAACCTCACACTAATTGTGTAAATCTAAATCAGAGAAAATAAAATGAGCACCCTCAAAATTTCGAACATGTAAGAACAATTAAAATTGACAGTGATTTGCACAAAAGATGAAAGGAATTCGTGACGCTCTATTTGCTGTTGCTTTTCTCATTAAAGTTATCTTTGATCTGTCTTGGGCATGTGTTTTTATTCTTGTTTTCTCCAACAGCTAGAAGATGAAATGGATAAGCTTATTCTAGATTTCTTGTGCGTGATATCAGCTCATGTTTATCTTCAATATTTGCAAAATTTGAATCTTGATATCCGGTTGTTGTTATCTCGAAATTTTTGCTTCAGTAGATAAGTTTGTATACCTAACAACTGGTATGATAATTTTGAACTTGAAATTTGAATTTGATTTAACCCGTAGTTGACAAATTCCAATATCTAGTACTGTTCACGCAAAATTAGGATGATTTTTGAACTCCTTGAATAGACAAACATTCTTTAGACAATTTCCATGTAAATCTGGTTCATGTTGTTCGTGTCTAAATTTTGTAAGTTCTTCATATTATGCACACTAACTTTCTCTTCAAATATAATTTACTGTGTGATTTCAAACGGAATGCCAACCTCATTAGCTCTCTTATAAGCATTACTTGTAATAACACTTTGTGATGAAAAATCAACATCTCGGATTATGCTGTCAGAGGTTTCCTAAAAATTGATCTTTAATCCAACAAAATTTGAATCCCCTTAGATGTTGAACCAACTTTGTGGAACATAATTGAATATATTACCCAAATATTCACTTTGGTGCTAGGTCTTCAAATTAACCAAACACCTAAAGAGAATTCGATATCTAAAAATCTGTTCGTAATTTGCAAATTTTCTTCACATTGCAGGTCACCTTCTGATTTACCTTCTGAGCAATGTTGTCTTGTTGACAAGTAGCAGCTTTACCTTCCAAGTTACCTTATGATCATTTTAAGTTTCTTTGAAAAGTACCGATTCACTTTTTGAATTACTTTCTAACTACTCATTTGTTCTTGAAAAAAATTCCTTAATGCTTTCTGAAATACCTTCTAAGCTGTATCCTTTTGTAAAGCATTGTCATAAAGCTTTTGAGTATCTTTAATTGAATACTGCACACTTAATAAATTTGTTAATAAACACTTGACCCTTTTTGTTATCATCAAAATCCATATTGAGAGAAACCAACAAGCTGCATTAGTTGAGCGGAAAAACTATGAGCTAAAATTCCCTCCCCCATAAGAAGAACCCCTAATGGTACAAACCGAAGTTTCTACATCAGAAGCTACACAACATCCATCTACAGTAAGTTTCCATAGATTGAAGAATGAAGTCACTGAGATGAAGGGAAGACTTGTTGATTTAGAAAGAAGTACAAAGGAGGGTATGGACGATCTGAAGCAGATGATGTCCAACATCTTAGAAGTACTGTCGAGCTTGGATTTTCCCACTATCTGGTTCATTTCTCCTAACCCGATTCACATTAGACCCGAACCCATTTAACATGAATCCTCGACTAGGGGTTAAAAGAAATTTTCATTTTTGAAAATTTTTTAGAGTCGCCACCCGATATAAATCGGAAAAAATAAAAAGCTAGGATCAATAGGTCGGTTGATCCTAACTTAGCTACTAGTCTGCGAAAATTTGATTTAAAAACCAAACTTTTAAAACCAGATATCATGGATTCGGGGGCTAACCTATTAAAACCGAATGGTTACCACTTTTGGAATTTTAAACTTATAATTTGTCCTTTTCATGCTCAAAAATTCAAATAAAACAAAACAAATATTTATAAGTCAAATCATTCATTTTTATTTTTTATTATTTTTTTAGAACATGAATATCAACAAAATATCTTATGTTTACAAAATATTTATTCACAATATTAAAAAAAATAAAAACATTTTTTTTATTTAATGTCGCCCTACAGGTGCCTACGTACTCGCCAATCGAGATCAGACAAAACGTAGTTCTTTTGAAAAGAACTTTAGTTTGTTGATTAATTTTAATTTTTGAACTATTCTCACTTTAAGTTTATTAAATTTTGAATCTTTATGAAAATCATTTTTGATGATCCTATGATCTAATCAATTGATTTTTTATTTTATGAAAATATATTTTTCTAAGTCCAAAAATCATTTTTTTAAAAAAATAATTTCGTTTTGGAAAATCCAATTTTATCATTTTTATTTAATTTTATCATTATTATTATTATTTTTTTAATTATCACATAAATTCACAACATATATAATATATTAAAATTATTTTTCATACATTAAATATGTATTTCTAAAAACAATTTATGTATAAATACATATTAAAAATATTCAAAAATATAAAAAAAATACATTTATATGAAAAATAATTATTTTGATTTTTCTGGATTTTTTTGAATTTTTCTGAATTTTTTTATGAATTTTTATGAATTTTTTACTATTTTTTGCTATTTTCTGAAATTAATTATATAATAAAATAATGCGGACTTACCTGGGCCGTTGGATGGAGCGGATCAGATCTGGAGCGTCGATCGCGCTTGCTTGATCTGGACCGTCTGATCTCTTGACTTCCAATCTGGAGCGTTGATTTGCTTGATCAAATCTGGGCCGTCTGATCTGGATGATTGAATCTGGGCCGCTGATCTGCTTGATTGAATCTGGACCGCTGATCTGCTTGATCAAATCTGGACCGTCTGATCTGGATGATCGAATCTGGGCCGCTGATCTGCTTGATCAAATCTGGATCGTCTGATCTGGATGATCGAATTTGGGCCGTCTGATCTGAGCTGACCGTTGACCAGTGGGCGGGTTGGATCTCGGATTTTCGGGTCGGATCTGACCTGATCGGGCGAAGAAGATGAAGTCGCGGCCTTTCGAGCGTTCCCCGGCCGTCCCTGGTGGTTGTTGACCTCCACAAGCTTGTCGGCCCGACTCCTATGATGGTTGCACGTCCGCTGGTGGTGGTGGTTCGCGCCCAGAACCACCATGGACAGCGGTTCGAGGTGGTGGTTACCGGCGGTCCAATTCGAAAATTAAAAAAAAATTTGCAGAACTTAATTCGAAACAAATTGATCAAATCTAAGCACACTTGATCACTTTAAACTTGTTACTAAAGCTCCTCAAACACTCAAATTGGATCGAAATTGATCCAAGATCTTCGAATTTCGAATTCTCTCTCTAAGAACCCTAAGTTTCGAAATTTTTGAATTTCTTGATTCTGATTGTATTTGTTGAAAATTGAGTTGTGCCTTTTGATCCTACTACCCTCTATTTATAGGTTGCAAGCTCAATTTTACGTTTCATATTGCTTTAGAAACGAATCGATTTTTGCCTCTTTATTTTCACGAATTTAATCCAATAATTCGTGTTTAATTTGTTTCAAACTGATAAATTGATGATTAATCTTTCATATTCTTCATCAAATCATTCAATGTGGGTAGATGAATCATCCAATTTTATCAATTCTTGTAAATCTTCATTAATGGACAATTGAATGCTTCATAAATTGTATTATTTTTTTAGCACGAATTTTGTGACTTTTGGGTTGTTTTTACACATGAATTGTGTATTGATCTTTCATATTCCATGTCTACTTTGCAATGTATCATCAATTTCAACAATTAATGATGTTTTGTCAGTTAAAAATTGATGCAAAGTAAGGTAAAAAGTCACTTTGAGAAGGCAAAAATAAGATGATAAAAAGACAAAAATTTGCCTTTGCTAGGGTTTGAACCTGGGTCCTTGAGCTTGAGTGTGTGTTTGGGTCAATGTATTTAACCAACAGGCCATTTGGCCTGTGCCTCGATCACTTAGCCAACTCATTACTTAATTAAGGCTTTTGGAAAAATGAGTTTAATTAAACAAAAATGAAGATTCTGTTTAATTAACTTTATAAATTTAATCCTTAATTAATTGGGCAAAAATTGGGTGTCTACAGCTGCCCCTCTTTGTGGTAAAGTTTGAACAAAACTTTTGCCACAAAGACAAAAAGATAACCAATTTTTGCTTAGCTTCTCCTCCCAAATTTTATTTTCAACAAAGAGATTTTTATCTTGTGCTAAACCATCTGTCAAGTTTAGACTTCGAGATTCGCTAGGTCAACTGTCGGACCTAGACTTAGAAAACTGATAGACCATCTGTCGGGTCTAGATTTTGAAAAATGATAGGCCATCTGTCGGGCCTAGACTGATAGACCGTCTGTCGTGTCTAGATTTTGAAAAATGATAGGCCATCAGTCGGGCCTAGACTAAAAAACTGATAGACCGTCTGTCGGGTCTAGATTTTGAAAAATGATAGGCCATCTGTCGGGCCTAGGTTGATAGACCGTCTGTCGGGTCTAGATTTAGAAAAATGATAGGCCATCTGTCGGGCCTAGACTGATAGACCATCTGTCGGGTCTAGATTTAGAAAACTGATAGGCCATCTGTCGGGCCTAGGCTGATAGACCATCTGTCGGGTCTAGATTTTGAAAAATGATAGGCCATCTGTCGAGCCTAGACTAAAAAACTGATAGACCGTCTGTCGGGTCTAGATTTTGAAAAATGATAGGCCATCTGTCGGGCCTAGGTTGATAGACCGTCTGTCGGGTCTAGATTTAGAAAAATGATAGGCCATCTGTCGGGCCTAGGCTGATAGACCGTCTGTCGGGTCTAGATTTAGAAAACTGATAGGCCATCTGTCGGGCCTAGGCTGATAGACCGTCTGTTGGGTCTAGATTTAGAAAAACGATAGGTCATCTGTCGGACCTATGGGCTTTAATTTGGTCATTTGCCGGACCTATGGGCTTTAATTTGGTCATTTGCCGGACCTATGGGCTTTAGTTTTTGGTTTGAATTGGTGCTACTTGAACTGATTCTTGGCTGGACTGGTAACTATAATTCTTAAAGGCAGGATGACGCTCCTTTGAGCAAGTGACCCTAATTTTTTCAAACAATAGGACGACGCTCCTTTGAGCAAGTGATCCTAATTTTTCAAAACAATAGGACGATGCTCCTTTGAGCAAGTAATCCTAATTTTTCAAACAATAGGACGACGCTCCTTTGAGCAGGTGATCTTAGACATTAGAAGAACGATGACGACTGATTTTTTTGAAATCTTATAATTCGAAAACTGTGCTAACTTGAAAACTTTTCTTGAGTCGAGACTTCTTCTTTTTCATTTTTGTTAAGGCCAAATGCCTTTTTTCAAAACTTTTGAGTTTAAAACTCTTCTCTCTTTTTTTTTCTCAAAATTATATCTCTTTAAAAATTTAGAGATTCCTTTATTCTCTCTTGTTCTTTTCTTTTTGAAAAACAAACTTTTGAGAAAAACTTCTCTCTTTTTTTTTTCACTTATTTCATCATTTTTTCAATTTTGCTAACAAGCAAAGAATTTTATTGATTTTAAAATTGCTAATGAGCGACAACTTCTCCCTTACTTATTTTCTTTGAAGGTCAATCCTTGGTAGTCTTCTTTTCTCCTCCTTGATTAGGGGCAATAATCTCCAATTTGACTTTCTTGCCTTTGGGGCAAACTAATTCTCATTTTTTCTTGTCATTCCCATGAACTTGGATTGGTTATCTTATGCTTGAAATACTAAGTTAAAGAGGACTTCCTCCCACACTCTTTGGCTTATTTTCACACATGACTCGAATTCCAAAAATTATAGTCCGTTTTGTAAATGATACATTTTGGTTAATCTATCAGGACTTTTCTTGGGTAAAAAAATTTTAGCTTTTGGTCATTGGCTTTAATCAAAAGGATATTTCATAAAGGCTTTTTATTTTTGAAAAAATTTCAATAGATCCCGGGTTTACAAGTCAAGAACTCTTAAGGAAAACTTGATAATGCACTTGTTCCTAGTTTCAAGGGTATTAATAAATCAACTCCTTTGATCCAAAGAGTCTCCAAAGGGTGGAATTTGTGGGTAGGACTTGATGAATTTTGAATTTTAATGATCTTGAGCTATGTATCATTGATTTTTATCACCTTGTTTGCCTAATATCTTTTTCTTATTCTCTTTTTTTTCTTTTCTTTCTCTTCTTTTTTTTTTCTTCGTTGCCCTTTTGGGAGACGAATTCAAGGTGATTTGTTTTTTTATAGCTCAAAGTGTATGTGCTGTGTATGGTTTGAAATGAAGACTCTTTTTCCTTTCATAGGAAATGATTTATTTGTGTCAATTGACTACTCTTGAATTGATGCGACTAGGTCAAGTGCATATAAGTTATTCCTTTTCTCCTTATTAATGACCCTAACCTCCAAATTGCCCCATTGTGGGGTGGTTCTTGACAGGGTTTATTTTTAAGAATTCCTTCTTTTTAGGCCCAACGGGGTTAACAAGGGATATACTTTTGGTTATTGAAATGAATGCCTGGTATCATCTTAACCTATGTATCAAGTGCAAAATAGACTTCTTTTAAGGAATGAGCCTTATAAATTTCCTCACAATCACTCAACTCTCAAGTGTTTAGTGGTTAGTGTTTGGTATTTGGTTGCCTCTTTTTTGTCAAAACATTTTCAAGCAATAAAATATCCATAGACAAACATCCATTCAAATTGCCCCAAATATCAATAGAAGATTTCATTATCATTCTTATTACAAAGATAGGCATCAATGTCGATCTTCTTTCTTAAGCTACCTGCCCCTATTGGTGTTGACCGGCACATTCAACTTTTGCATATGATAGGCTACTTTATCAGATGGTAACAGCAAACTCTCAATTCTTGATGAAGTGACGCTTGGAAACCCTGTCGGAGTTGGGATAGGATCATTATCATCCATTGGCTTCATAGATTTCGGAGCTCGGGTTGGATAAGCTTTGCATTGATCAAATCTTGGATTTTGTGCTTTAATCTCCAACAATTCTCTGTAGGGTGGCCTGTTTGACCCATGTGGTACTCACATTGTACATTAGGATCATATTTCCTCAGCTTGTACCCTTCTTTTAGGATTTCAAATGTTATCAGATTCTGTTCTCTTAACCGGTTAAGAACTTGAATCATCGGAATCTCAAATTGTGTGAGACGCCTTTGTTGTGTTAAACAATCCTGTTTCTTTTTGCCCCATGCTTTTGAATTCAAAGGCTTCTTTTCTTGCCTCATATTCTTTGGATTGCAGCTTGATGATCCTTCTTGAGTCTCATAAGATGGCACCTTGTTAGCATCAAGGCCTAAATGTTGGAGTTTATCTAGCACGTGCTTCATAACTCGCTCGAGGGTTTCAATCCTTTCTGTCATTCCTGCAAGTCTTTGCTCTAGCTCTTCATACTCTTTTTGATCTTTCTCTTGTGAATTACCTCTTTGATTTAAGGTGTTGCTGACTTCTTGTGCATGGAGCATGTTAATTGTGGGTTCTTCATCATTAGCCACTAGCTCATCAAAAAATTGCAATTGGACCATTTCTGAGTCAATCAAATCCTGAATTTTATTCTTTAATTCCCAACAAACATCAGTAGCATGCCCCTGTTGACCCATATGGTATTCACAATGTGCATTAGGGTCATATTTTCGTGGTTTGTACCCTGGTACTGGCTCACTAGGGTATAATAATTGATCCTCTTTCAGCTTCTGGTAAATTTGAGATAGAGGAACTGAGATTTGAGTGAATTTCCTCCTAGATTTTTGTGTAGGATTGTTGTAACTCACTACATTGGCTGTATCCTCTTCTGCTTCTGGTTCTTCATTGCTTTGCAATTTACCAGAATCGAGGGCATTTTCAACTCTGCACCCTGCCACTACTACTTTTGAGAAACTTGCTGATGCATGTCCCACAAGATGTGAAAAGAAAGGTTCATCCAGAGCATTGATGAAAGTGATTGTCAGATCCTTTTCAGGCATCGGGGTGGTTATTCTTGCAGCTAAAGCTCTCCATCGTTGGGCATACTCCTTGAATGTTTCTTCTGTTTCTTTTTCATATTGTTCAGGTCCCAAACTGAGGGTATCATTTCGATGTTGAACTTATATTGGTTGAAAAATGCTCTGGCTAACTTATCCCAAGTGTCAACTTCTTGGTGATCTAATTGGGCATACCAGGCTAAGGCTGGACCAGTAAGACTATCTTGAAAAGTTTGTACCATCAGTTTGTCAAATTTGGCGTACTGCCCCATACGTCGTATGTATAGTCTTGTATGCATATTGGGACAACCGGTTCCATATTTTCAAATTCAGGTGCCTTAAATTTTTCAGGAAAGGCACCTTCCTCAAACTGTGGTAAGCTTAAGATTGCAGATTGGTCAAAGCCATCAAATGTCTTCATTTTTTCAACCAATTTTTTCTCTATCTCCCTAGCTTGAGCTTCTAGTTCTTTCTTTAGCTCAGCTACATTAAACTCATTTTGTATGTCATCCTGATCGATGAGTTGCCCCTCAATTCCTTTCCCTTTCTGTGCCCCTAAGGATCCTTCAGATGTTGTAGGGGTCTTAAGCTGAGCAAGACTTTGTTAAAGTCTGCATTGTTCAGCAATTCTAAACAGGGTTTGTTCCATGGTGTTGGGTCTCTGTTCAGTAGTCTGATTGGGAGTATTGTTGTTGTTAGCCATCTTGACTTAGTGTGTAAGGGATTAGCTGAACCTGCTCAAAAGCAATTTTAAAATCTTATTATGTTCTTGCTAGCAAAATATCTCCTATTTATTTTTTTTTTTTTTTTATTATTTTTTTATTGTTTGTTTTTTTTCATTTTTTATTTCTTTTTTTTTTTGTAAAAGAAAGTTTGGAACATTTTTATTTACAACTTTTATTCTTTTTTTTTTCAAGTTTATCAAAGAATTAATTGTTTGAAAGAATAATGGATATTCACAAAAAATTTACAAATGATTATTTAAAACCTAAAGTGGAAAAAGTATTTTAAAACAAAAACTATTTTTCTTGAATAATGGTAAAAAACAATGACTCTCTCAAAAATTTCGAATAGGGGCTAATATTTTACAAAAACGATAGAGTTGATGACAACGAAGTGGAATACCTATGGCAAAAGTAACTATGGTTGGAAAGAACCTATATCTATAGGTGGACAATATATACTCTATGGATATATACAAGTCCAACTTTGGTTGGAAAGACCCTATAACTATATATATTCTATGGATATACACGTCTACTATACACATTTCATTTTTATTTAAGAAAATATATACACATGCAAGAATGCAAATATGCCCGCACACGGATGCAAATGGGGATAATGACCAATAGGATTTTGAAGAATATTGACCGAAGTTATATTTAAAACAATGATTTCAAAAACCTTCATCAAATCATTTTTATTTATTCAACTAATCTTATAGGGCTAACTAAAACTAAAAGAATATTACTCCACATTTTTTTTTAGACTTTGTTGGAATAGGTTAAAAACTTTTTGTTTTATTTGATTTTTTATTTTGTTTTGAATTTTGATTTTTTTATAAATCTTCTTTTTGAAACCCCTTTTTTATTTTTAATAAATTTTTTATTTGGAAAAAAAAAATGATACAACTCCATTTTTTTTTTTGAAAAATTTGGTCATATCCCATGTTGATGAATGCATGATTTGGTAGGGTTCTATAGGTCCCCCGGTTTAGTGGTACTAAACCAGAGTGGGAGGACATTTCTTGATCTAGAGGGTGGAAAGCCACAGCCCTCGGACCCTACTTCGTCCTCCTCACTTAGCCTCTTAAGATGGCCTGGGTCCGACCGTATCTAGCACACATTTATGCTAATATGCAGATGCAAATGCAAATGAATAATCTATTGCCCCCCTTTTTTATGCCTGAAATATTAGTATACAATATATTTACAAGACAAATATATGTACAAAGAATCAATAAATAAATAAATAAAACTATTGCTCCTTCTTCTTTTTTTTTTTTTATCTGCAAGATTAGTATATATATTCACAAAACAATTATCCAAATAATGTACAAAGAATTATAATGTATATATTCACAAAAAATCGAGCAATTTTAAAGGATATATTTAAAATTTAAAATTCCTAAGTGGCTAGCCCTCTTTTTTAAAAAAAAAATTTAGGCGTCCCCAATGGAGTCGCCAAGCTGTCGAGCCTGGATTTTTTCCACTATCTGGTTCATTTCTCCTAACCCGATTCACATTAAACCCGAACCCATTTAACATGAATCCTCGACTAGGGGTTAAAAGAAATTTTATTTTTGAAAATTTTTTAGAGTCGCCACCCGATATAAATCGGGAAAAAATAAAAAGCTAGGATCAATAGGTCGGTTGATCCTAACTTAGCTACTAGTCTGCGAAAATTTGATTTAAAAACCAAACTTTTAAAACCAGATATCATGGATTCGGGGGCTAACCTATTAAAACCGAATGGTTACCACTTTTGGAATTTTAAACTTATAATTTGTCCTTTTCATGCTCAAAAATTCAAATAAAACAAAACGAATATTTATAAGTCAAATCATTCATTTTTATTTTTTATTATTTTTTTAGAACATGAATATCAACAAAATATCTTATATTTACAAAATATTTATTCACAATATTAAAAAAAACAAAAACATTTTTTTTTTTAATGTCGCCCCGCAGGTGCCTACGTACTCGCTAATCGAGATCAGACAAAACGTAGTTCTTTTGAAAAGAACTTTAGTTTGTTGATTAATTTTAATTTTTGAACTATTCTCACTTTAAGTTTATTAAATTTTGAATCTTTATGAAAATCATTTTTGATGATCCTATGATCTAATCAATTGATTTTTTATTTTATGAAAATATATTTTTCTAAGTCCAAAAATCATTTTTTTTTTAAAAAAAATTTTGGTTTTGGAAAATCCAATTTTATCATTTTTATTTAATTTTATCATTATTATTATTATTTTTTTAATTATCACATAAATTCACAACATATATAATATATTAAAATTATTTTTCATACATTAAATATGTATTTCTAAAAGCAATTTATGTATAAATACATATTAAAAATATTCAAAAATATAAAAAAAAATACATTTATATGAAAAATAATTATTTTGATTTTTCTGGATTTTTTTGAAATTTTTTGAATTTTTTAATGAATTTTTATGAATTTTTTACTATTTTTTGCTATTTTCTGAAATTAATTATATAATAAAATAATGCGGACTTACCTGGGCCGTTGGATGGAGCGGATCAGATCTGGAGCGTCGATCGCGCTTGCTTGATCTGGACCGTCTGATCTCTTGACTTCCAATCTGGAGCGTTGATTTGCTTGATCAAATCTGGGCCGTCTGATCTGGATGATTGAATCTGGGCCGCTGATCTGCTTGATTGAATCTGGACCGCTGATCTGCTTGATCAAATCTGGACCATCTGATCTGGATGATCGAATCTGGGCCGCTGATCTGCTTGATCAAATCTGGACCGTCTGATCTGGATGATCGAATCTGGCCCGCTGATCTGGATGATCGAATATGGGCCGTCTGATCTGAGCTGACCGTTGACTGTTGACCGTTGACCAGTGGGCGGGTTGGATCTCGGATTTTCGGGTCGGATCTGACCCGATCGGGCGAAGAAGATGAAGTCGCGGCCTTTCGAGCGTTCCCCGGCCGTCCCTGGTGGTTGTTGACCTCCACAAGCTTGTCGGCCCGACTCCTATGGTGGTTGCGCGTCCGCTGGTGGTGGTGGTTCGCGCCCAGAACCACCGTGGACGGCGGTTCGAGGTGGTGGTTGCCGGCGGTCCAATTCGAAAATTAAAAAAAAATTTGCAGAACTTAATTCGAAACAAATTGATCAAATCTAAGCACACTTGATCACTTTAAACTTGTTACTAAAGCTCCTCAAACACTCAAATTGGATCGAAATTGATCCAAGATCTTCGAATTTCGAATTCTCTCTCTAAGAACCCTAAGTTTCGAAATTTTTGAATTTCTTGATTCTGATTGTGTTTGTTGAAAATTGAGTTGTGCCTTTTGATTCTAGTACCCTCTATTTATAGGTTGCAAGCTCAATTTTACGTTTCATATTGCTTCAGAAACGAATCGATTTTTGCCTCTTTATTTTCACGAATTTAATCCAATAATTCGTGTTTAATTTGTTTCAAACTGACGAATTGATGATTAATCTTTCATATTCTTCATCAAATCATTCAATGTGGGTAGATGAATCATCCAATTTTATCAATTCTTGTAAATCTTCATTAATGGACAATTGAATGCTTCATAAATTGTATTATTTTTTTATTTTTTTTAGCACAAATTTTGTGACTTTTTGGTTGTTTTTACACATGAATTGTGTATTGATCTTTCATATTCCATGTCTACTTTGCAATGGTATCATCAATTTCAACAATTAATGATGTTTTGTCAGTTAAAAATTGATGCAAAGTAAGGCAAAAAATCACTTTGAGAAGGCAAAAATAAGATGATAAAAAGACAAAAATTTGCCTTTGCTAGGGTTTGAACCTGGGTCCTTGAGCTTGAGTGTGTGTTTGGGTCAATGTATTTAACCAAAAGGCCATTTGGCCTATGCCTCGATCACTTAGCCAGCTCATTACTTAATTAAGGCTTTTGGAAAAATGAGTTTAATTAAACAAAAATGAAGATTCTGTTTAATTAACTTTATAAATTTAATCCTTAATTAATTGGGCAAAAATTGGGTGCCTACAAGTACTCTTAAAGCTACTTCCACAACCTACAACATCCAAATCACCCTCTCCACAATCTATTTTAGCAGAGTCACATCCTGATGATAATGATGATGACAATGATGCCAAACTATCATCTCTACCTTCGTTACCATACACACATACATCACCTATACTATACACAGAACCAATAGACACAAAAACATTTGTTCATATAGAAACCATAAACCAAATACACTTACCACTTGTACATATAGAACCATACACATCACCAGTAACAAAAACCCTAAACATAGAACCATTACAACTGTTGGCTGAGTCACCTGCTCAGAACATTATTGAGAATAATGAAGCCACTATTCATACACAACCAATTCTTTCACCTTAACCACCAATAATGGAGGCTATAGGATTAACTCCAATCATACATACATCAATAAAGAAGAAGAAAATAAAGAAACTAGCCCAAGAGAAAAGGAAAATGATCCTTCATGAAGATCCAAAATTGGATGAATGTTCAACAAAGCCAATTGTATTAGAGACAATAGTGGAGCTAGTTTAAGTAGATGCTCCAACTGTTCCTTCAATAGAAAACTCTAATAATGAGTACAAACTTAGGTTTTTAAGTAGTTTAGTATAAAAAGAAGTTCAAGATGCTGGGCTGATAGAAAGAATGGGCAGCAAAGGATAAGTCTAATGAAGATTCCAATGAATTTGCCATGACAAGGTAACAAGGAGAAGAAGTAATAGAGGAAGTAGCATCTTCACAATAATCATCAGCCAAAGAAACAATCTTAGAGCCAGTTTTGGTAGATGCTCTAATTGTTTTAGATACTACACCTCTTCAACAAGCACCACCTAGGTGCGCAATTTTAGAAGCTGACGAAAGAGTGGCTACAGCAAAGGCTAGAAAGGAAGAAATGGATAAGTCGCGCCAAGAGAGAATGCGTGCATAGGAGTAGTGGCAAAATGAATACAAGGAGAAGGAAAAACAAAGGCAGTTAGAGGATGAAAAATGGTCTAAAGGAATCCCTGAGAAATACACTCCAATATGAGATAATATTAAAACTTACTATCCTCCACACCTCAAAATAGAAGCAGCCACAAATTATGAAGGGGAGAGTACTCCAACAAAGACCCTTATGACTCATGATGCTCCATAGCCATAGAAGCAGTATCTTCTTGATGCCCCTCAGCAATACCAAGATGATTCGCTCATAATCAATCAATTGTTGGAGGCTACAAGAAGAGAAAGAAAAAGAAAGATAAGGGAAGATATGAAAATGAGATTTAACGAATCTCATTAAAGATCAAAGGAGCAAAGGAAAAGAATTCTGCAAATAAGGTTTGTTATCACTAGAGTAGAAGTCGAAAGATTAGAAAAAGCCATAAAGGCTGAGAGGCAGAAAAGAGCAGAAGCCCGATTGTAAGCCCAATCACAGCTAATAAATGAGTTATCTCAGCCAGAAATAATTGAAGCTCTTCAAAGATTGGAAGAATTGGCTGAAGATGATGATAGCTTATGTGATGACAACCTCCTATATAGTGATGATGAAGAGGAAAGGAGGAAAGAAGAAGAGACTAGAGTAATTGGAGAGTGATGCTACCTATGCCTAAAGAATCCAGGAAAAGTAGGATAGAAAAGAAATGGCAGCACAACACAAAAAAAGAGTTAGTCCTTCTCCAATAGTAGTTCAACCCCATCAACTAACAAATCCTACCAATGAAGTCCCAAAAGTTAAGCCAGTAGAAGTAGAGGCAAGACTAATGAAAGAGGTAGAGGCAAGATTAATGTAAGGGGTAGAAGGTAAGGAAGAGGAGGAAGGGGTAGAGACCCCTATGAAGACTTTCCCAAGCCAAAAAGAGGAAGAGGAAATGAATTCAGCAGAAGTTTTCGCTATTGGTTGGGAATGGATCCTTAGAAATTTTTGTTTTTTTTATTCTTTATTCTTTATTATTAAATGTTATTGTAATATATGAAACATTTTTTATATTCTTTATTCTTTTAATAAATAGTAGATTCTTTATGCTTTCTTATTCGTTGCTTTTACTTTTTCTCCATAACTCTATTGAGGCTATAATTAAGCCTTGATGATGACATCTGTTATGTTAGGTTTTGTTTTTAACAGACTTAAATAGGTCTTGACAAAACAAGTTTGACCCTCGAGCTTACATAGAGAGAAGTTTTCTTCATTTCTCAATTTCTTTTAAATCATGCTTTAAATACAATTTGTCATGTTAATTGACTCCCCTATCCATTTATATTGTTTAAACATTGAGGACAATATTTGTCTTAAATGTGGGGGAGGGTTAAGCAAGATGAATGGGTCTAATAACTAAATAAATTATAGAGTATGTATTGATATAGATCAATTTTTCCATACAAATTCATAAGAACTCAATGAAATGGTTAAAATTTGACAAATTTTTTTCGAAAAAATCACTTAGCTAAATGAGTTATGAAGTTGTCTTGAAATTGAACTATTTTTACCTTGTTTAAATCAATTGATAGTATCCATATGTGAAGTAGTTTTACTTATTATTTAGTCTAGAATTTTAAAGTTAGAATTAGCTTAAGATCCTTAGTAAGGTTACTCAATTTTCTTACAAAAACTTAAATGATCAGTATGTTTTCCAATTTAGTCATTTTAAGAGTCGTTTTAACCTCTGGTAAATGTTCAAATGATGATTATAACTTGATAATTTTTTCCTTGTGTGTTATACTTAAAAACAAAATAAAAATTTAAAAATAAAAAATGTGCTTAGAATTGGAATGGGCTTGGGTTGGTCCCTTAGAAGAGCAACTTCTTGTCACTTCTTTCAATTTCAAAAGCTATAAAAAAAAGAGCAAAAAAATGCGGGCAACACCCTATCCAGAGGTAAAGAAAAGATGCCAGCAATATCCTGTTCCTCTGAAGCTTTAACTAATCAATAAAAGTAAGGAATAAAAAGCACAAATAAGGAAAAAGAATCTAGGGATGAACTGATGTATATGCATTTACTTTAGATTATTATGCTTAGAGAAATGATTAAAAGATTACATACTTTTATACATAAGGAAGGCAAAAGCTTATTGAGTTTCTTCTTAATCTCATTGATCTTTTGAATAATTTTTACTTAGAATTCTTTATTAAATAATGAGGGTAAAAGCTAATATACATAGATAAGCCAATTGATTTCTACAAAAGTAATTTTATTTCAATTAGTAAAGATAACTAAATTCTTTAGAATGCTGAGATGATTTGTGCTTAAAATATTCAGGTTAAATAAACCATTCATGATTTGTTTTCTTGATAAAGCCTTGTGATCTTTAAATTGTTTTATTTACTTGAGGATAAGAAAGGGCTTAAGTGTGGGGGAATTTGATAAGTCATTTTTACTCTATATTTTTCATAGGATTTTGAGCTCATTTTGCAAAGAATTTCAAATAAAAATCCTATAAAATTGATGTTTTTAATAAATAATGTTGTTTTGAAGCTCTTAGAATCCCATGAGTAATAATCAAAGTGTTTTAAATCAGATTTGGAGCAAAAACAACAAGTAAAGTCAAAATTACAGAAGTCGAGCCCTACAAAGTCACAGCTGAGGCCAATAAAGGAAGAAAATAGCAAAAATTAGTCTATCGAGCCTTAACTATGAGACCTCGACATGATCCTCGATTTTAGTCGAAGTGATCGAGCATCATTCTAGAGAAAATACACTATCGAGTCTCAAATCTCGACCCTCGACAATTATTTTAATAGACCAATTCTTCATTAGAATTGCCTTGAGCCTCAGCAATAGAAGCCTCGGCTTTCTCAATTTTACTCTTGGTAGAGCAATGGACAAAAACACATAATTTACTTTGGAAATTCCTAAAGTCGAGTTTGATTTTGCTTAATATGAGCCTCGACCAATAGATCACACGCAATCCTTGACGAGTGTTTTCAAAAATCATATGCGCTCATGGAAAATACCACAAATTCTATTAAAGAGAATCTATCACGTGTCAATAAAGTAGGCCATGCTTTCTATGCCTAGTAGCCTATAAATAAACGTGCAAGCATGCATTGTAAAGTATGTACCAACAATGTAAATCAGTATTAATGTAGAATAGTTTTCTGAAGGATTTTTGGGTATAAGAATTTCCATTTCTTCTTACTTGAGAATTTCTTCTGTTTTTTGGTAAAATCGATTTAACTCGATGTTTATAATTTCATAAATTTCTGAGCAATTAATTGATTAATCTTTTGAATATATTTTATTTCTTCTATCTCGTGCTTATTTTTTATGAATCCATGGAGAAATAAACTCCTACAATTTAGGGATTACGAATCAAATTCCTGATTTAGTTTGATTTCAAATGTGCTTTTAATTTAATTTAATTGGATGATTGTAATTATTGACTTGAACTTAAACTTGTGATTTTTAAAGAGTGGTGCACCCTTTTAGATCCATGATTAATTTCAATTGGATAGATCTATGGTTGCTAATGGAGTCGATCTTTACTACCTCTTACCGAAGAATGGGTGAAGACTTTCTGTCACTTGCTTAAAAAGTTCATTGAGTTATTTTTTCGAAACAATGAATGCCTATTCTTTGTATGGGTCTAATTGGAATTTCATATTATTGGTTTTAGCTAGATCTAGAACTACTAACTTCGAGAGAAGCTTTAGTTTAAATTAGAGAATCCGACGGTGTATACACATAATTCAAACAACTTTTAAGAAGTTTGTTGTTTTTAAGAAATCATTATGATAGGGAATTAGTGAAGTAACCATGAGCTGCTATTTCATAGAAGTTACAAGCTTATTTCTTGTTTTACCTATTAAACGTTTGTGAATTTTCCTAACTTAGCATAGTTCATTTTTCTTTATGATTTTTTTAAATCTTTCTTTTGCTAGACAATGGGTGAAGTTAGAAGTACACTAACTGCTAACTATTCCCTTGGGACTGACCTAAATCATTATCTATACCACGTTGATGGGTGCGCTTGTCCTGTGAGATCGTAATTATTGAAACCGATTTAGAAAACATTCATAAATTTGAAAAACTCGGTCAATGATCAATATGAACTGAAATTCAATTAATCCAAACACAAACAACAGACCAAGCAATAGGAAAGGTACTAATCATACAACATGAATCAAAATAATGGAAGGTATGTGTTATCATTGTTAAGGTTAAGGGACATCATGCTGGCCTGGTCATTAAATGTGCAAGAAGTAGGCATAAAACTAGTGGAGTCATGCTTACTAGATCTATATTTAGACACTAAGGTAGCATTGGTTACATAAATTTTTGGGTATTAGAGTGGACAAAAGTTATTGTTCCATGTTTGGTTTGTAAGATGTATCCCCGATTAGACAAAACTCTCTCCATAGGGCTAATCAAAACTTAAAATTTTTTTTCTTTATATTTCATGGTATAAAAAAATTGAAACTCGATAAAAATAAAATCTCTTAATAAAATTTTTATCCAATGTTGTCTAACATTACGCGTACAAAATAGGTATAAGGGAATTGTACTATCTAATACTTCTTATACTGTGCTATCCAGTCCTCTTGTCTTATCCAGTTCTCGTAGTCAAACGTTACCTTTGATTATAACAATATTCAAATGGTAATCTAATATATCAAGTGATAAGCACGAATGATACAGCAAAAAAAAAAAAAAAAGGGAAAATTATCACGTTCCATTGATTCTAAAAATACCTGGAATGCGATCTTCAATTATCTGTTGATCCAATGAATACCTAGATAATTGGCATCCAAAATTCGAAAATAATAAAATAAAATAAAAAATTTTGGTAGAAGAAGAGCAAGACAGCTCAAGTTCTATATTTTTGGGTCCGTTTGGATTGTCTGTTTTTCATCTGTATCTGTATCTTTTTTAAAATGATATGTGTAAATATATTCGATTTGCATCTAAATTTTATCTATATTTGTTCTATTTGATCTTTTGATGAGAACTGTCAACTTTTTTTTATCTATATCTATTTCTTGATAAATAATTTGTTAGCAAAAAGTTTGAAAAAGTGTCTGTATCTGCCGGAAAAAAGTCAAAACAAACAGACCCTTTATATGATAACTGATTTTCTTATTGCCATAAGGCATATATTTATAGGCAAGCTTGGAAATTTCCAAAAGGGAAAAAGATTAAAAAAGACAACCAAATAAACGACATTAGATGGTATTTTAAATGGAAAAAACTAAAAAGAAAAAGCATCCTATTAAAAGACATTAAATGATATTAAAAACATATTCTCTTGAATTATGACTAAAAAAGAATCATATTTAAAAGACATTAAATCCTATTAAATATCTAATTAAAGGCTACTAAAAGATATTGAAAAAATATTATCCGAATCATTATTGATCACATCATTCCCCTCATGTTGGATAAAATTCGCCTTGAGTTTTCACCATTTCATGCAAGATCAACCCATGCCTAGTGACCACCGATCCATTTTGCACGCTCTTGAACCTATTTTCACCTTTCTTAGAATGGTGTAGACAGACAAAAAAAAAAAAAACTTTGTTTTTATGAAAACCCAATTTTTGATAATAAAAAAAAGGAGAACTATCACGTCCCATTGATTCTCAGAATACCTGAAAAACGATCTTCGATTATCTATTAATTCTGCAAATATCTAGATAATTGGCATCCAAAATTCGAAAATAATAAATAAATTAAAAATTTGGGTAAAAGAAGAGTAAGACGGCTCAAATTCTATATATCTATTATGATAACTGAAATTCTTATTGCCGTAAGGTATACATTTATAAGCAATCTTTAAAGTTGTCAAAAAGGAAAAAGACTAAAGAAGACATCCTATTAGACAACATAAAATAGAATTTAAAAAGGGAAAAACCAAAAAAGGACATCATATTAAAAGATATTAAAGTCATATTCTCTTGAATTATGACTAAAAAAGAATCATTTTTAAAAGGCATTAAATCCTATTAAATATTCAATTAAAGGCTAGTAAATAATATTGAAAAAATATTATCCAAATACATATTGGTTGCATGAACAAACCATAACTTCTTGGTGTTTCTCGAGTCAAAACTTCACCGTTCCAGCTGTTAGGTTAGAGCAATATATAGCAAACCAAGATGAGCATTGAAGAATTAAAGTTGGACATTGAAGAATTAAAGTTGGACATGTGCACGCACTGGAAAGGAGTTTGTTGACCCAAATTTTTTGTGTCTATTGTGTTTTCGCGAATAAATATTTTATACATGTCAAATAAATTAAAAAAATCCTTAAAATATAGGAAGCATTTCATAACACATGCTAGATGTTTATTCGCGGAGACACAATGATGACAACAAACTTGTGATAGCAAATTTTTGTCTGCACGCGCTGGTATTGGGATTTGTTAGGTAAAAGATAAAAAGGACATTTAACAAAACAACACTTATTACCTCAATACTCTCTGGGGACTGGCTAGACTCCGGTAAACTTGGGGGAAGAAGAAAAAGAAAACTAAAACATCATAAGGAATATCGGAAAATTAAGAAACACAACAACACACAAAAGTCTAAAGATCAATGTCGAGAACTATTTCCATGTTATAATAAAATAGCATCACACGATTACCGCATTGTGCAGTTCCGACGAGTATGACATTTGGATTTCGTGTATTATATTAATTAGGTTTACCAATTTCTATTTCTTCTCCAGACACTAAACTGCTGTGTGGATGCTGTATGTTGTGTCTCCAGTTCTTTCATCTCTTTCTCCACTCGCTCCAGTTTTTCCTTTGCTGCCTTTAGATTTTCCTTCTTTGTTTCAATTTCTTCTTGTTGATGAGCAATTTCTTCCTGCAACTTGTAAAGAGCTCTATCTTCAATTTCCTGCATAAGTGTTAGGCATAAAATTATCAAGACAGAAAAGAAATAGCAAAAAATAGATATATATATAATAAATGAATTTTTACGAGGCAGCTTACACTTGGAATGATACATTCAATATGACAATTTAATTCGCACTCTTTGCATGAATAACTCCCTTGTTGAGGATGCATGGGCTCACAACATTGATAACAATATTCGCCAGAGCCATCTTTATCAATAGGGCAATCAAGTAGCCTTAATTCATCGACATGGAATTCCGATTTCATGACTCGTGGTAATGAAAGACAATCATGGTGCATCCTAACTTTGCATGCTAAACAGTGGTAGAAGTCGATGTTGCAACTCTTGCCACAAACATTGCAATTGTTTGTCTTTCCAATGATAGATTTTTCAAGATATACGAGGGTGTGTTCATGGCGAGGATGCTTTAAGATTTGACGTCCACCAGCGCAATAAACATCCATTTTGAATTCGCATTCCACACATGAAATGACAGTACCTTCAATTTTTTCATAACAAACACTGCAGAGGTTTTCATCTCCACCAGAACTCATAGAGACTGAAAGGGAGTGATACGGGTGAAGGGGGTGTTTCGCAATCACTTTGGCGTATCAGCACATTCTTTGTCCTGAGACTTCTTGCAATACTTCAAGTGACCGCAAGAATAGGCTGGACCATTTTCGATATATGAACGGCAAATGGAGCAATAAAATGAAGGGCTTGAACATCCCTTTCGTGAAGTCAGGGGATGTTGGTGACCAGGGTATAGACTTTGTCCATCCTCATTTAATGCAATTGCACAATGGACGTGCATCCAAATTTTGTGAAGTTCTTCACAATCACGTGTTGTATATAATAAACTAGAAGTCCGAAGGCCACATATATAACAAGAGTGTTCACGCAAACTGGCTGTTGTGAGCGTGAGGGAGTGTTGTGGATAAAAGGGATGTTTGATAACTTGGGGCACCTTGGTAAAAGAACAAGATTTGTGCATAAAGAACCTGCAAGAGGTGCAGCCATAAAATCCACCCTCAAGTGTGTATCCACAGATCTGGCATGGAATCATGGACTCTGAATCGGCGTAAAAATAAGAAAGTGGATGACGGTGAGAGGAATGGTTTATTCCTTCCGTTGAATTTTCATAATCGTCCTCCTCCCTTGGAGTTGGAGGCAGAGTGAAGACAACACAATCCATATAAAGTGAAATACCACACATGCTGCATTCATAATGATTCCGGCAGGGAGAGTAATCGGAGCAGATATAACATTCATGGCTAGGATCTTCACTTGAAAAAGTGAGTGAATGTTCGTGGAAAGAATGAAGTTTTATTTCTTTGGTAAATTTGCTACACCTTTCGTGTAAAAAGAACCTGCAATCAAGACAGGCATAAAGATTATTAGCTGGTCCAAACATCTCAATGTTGCACATCTTGCATTTGATACGATAAATCTTCCTCGTAACACGGTAATACTTCAACGGATGATCATGAAGAAAATGCAATATTTCACGGGACCTCTCCTCCTCCACCTCCTCTTCCTGATGCAGAGTCGAAATCGCACATATCACATCAAGACTGTACTCGCACTTCACAACTGTAATATACACCCATATATTCTTCCTTAAGGCAAAATCTGCACGACGACGACCATGACATCCGTTTAGAGCGGACAAGAGTGTGTTTTGGATGAAACGGGTGATGCATCTCAACCGGTAATCCCGCGCACTCTTTGTGGATAAAATGTGAGCAATCAAGACAACAATATGCTGGTGAGCCAGTGATTGCCTCCTTGCATATTGGGCAAAATACACTTCGACAGTATTTGCTTATCTCCCTCAAGGTCATGTGTCCGTGATCAGAGTGCCGAGGGCAGAGAATTTCCATATCTTTTTTTGATAAACAGATGCTAAAAGATCAGCTCTAGTTTGCGACAAACAATCAATGAACTAAATTAGGCTAGTAGAGAAAGAGGTAATCAATCAAAGAGGAGAGAGTTATTACTTTATCGGAAAAGCATATACAAGGCCACTTTATTATGAAGTTTGTCATAATTTTGGGTTTCGTGTAGTCGGCCTGGTTCAAGTCTTGATGTTTAATCTTCATGGGAGAGTATGGTCTTTAAATATGGACATGTCAATGGGCTAGAGAGTGGTCTATAATAATAAAAAGCGAGTTTTTTGTCAAAATGCCCTTAAAGCAATTTGACATAAGCATTTTTTCATTATATGAAATTATCTTTTTTCTTAACTAGCCCATGTGAGACTTTTCTTTCCTACTTTCTTTCTACTTCTTCTTATTGGATTTCTAACACTTCCCTCAAGTTCAACTCGGTTGGCCCAGTTGTAACTTGTATTCAATTTTATGACCTAGGCTTGTACTTCAAGTAAGTCTTAGAGACCATAGGCTACATGACATATAATAACATCATTGGTTACAATAAATTAGAGGTTACGGTTAAATCCAATCAACGTAAAATGTTATAATTATTACCATGACTATATATATACACACGCACACACATATCTATAAAGGTTTATGATACATAATAATTTAGGGTTCTTAATAAATTTAGGATTTGAATTTATTTCTAAAATTTTAAATTAAAGTATGTCTTTTTTTTCTTTTTTCTTTTTTTTTTAAATTATTTATATGATCTAGTTCATTATCATCCTATTCGTTTGTGATCCTTTTATATATTAACTATACGATAATACTTATATCTTGTTACATATTTGGGAAAAAAAAAAAGCTTCTTTAGTATGTTTTTTTTTTTTAATTATTTATATGATCTAGTTCATTATCATCCTATTAGTTTGCGATACTTTTACGTATGAACTATACAATCATACTTATATCTTGTTACATATTAAAAAAAAAAGCTTCTTTAATATTGCACTTATATTTTATTATTTTAAATATGTCTTATGTTACTTATATTTGTATTTATTGATATTTACACTTGGGAAAGAGGGAAAAAAAATTAGGGGTGATTTTTTGAACATTTTCTAAAACTTCCCTGTAACCTTATCATCCATTTTGCAATCATAAAAAATTAAGAGAACGTATAATTCAGGGTTTTACAAATAGAATCCACAAGAAGCTCAGCGGTTAAATGTTATTGTATTTTAACATGTCATGCCTTCTCATGAGGATCGAGAAAGACGCTTTCAGCTGAATCATTATGTAGTATTGTTTAACCAACAGTGCGTTGTATGATTGAACCTTATTATAATAGCTTGAGAACTTAAAGATGTCATTGTCCATTAATGTATATGATAGGATTTCTAAGACGGAGCTACCTAGGACAAGACATAGATGGGTGATGGTGATGATGATGAGGTTTTTGCTCAAATTTAACCCTGGTAGATGTTATACTAGGGAGAAAAGATAAAGCATGAAAATTAAATAAATGAATAAAAATAAATAGAAGCCATTGCTTAATTGTGGAGCAAAGTAGAACCTCGAAATGGAATGACCCGCATTAGAAATAAAGAATAAAAAAGACAATAGGACAAGATGCTCCGACAAAAAGAAAAACAGAGTATGGACTTGGACAGCAAGAAAAGAAAAAGACTTGATATTCAATAAAGCTGGCATGTGAGAATCGCTTTCCAGGATAAGAGCTTTCATCTGTTATTTGTTCGAATCACATCAAAATTTTCAATTATTGGCGATAAGTAGTGTTACAACAGATTGAGGTACTTATAGCAAATAATGGCAGAGGATGAAAGAGAAGATTAAGAAATATTATGACAATAGAAAGAAGATTTAAATGAAAAGAAGAAGAACAAAGCTTACTAGAAGAGAAAACAAGCAATTTACAAAAGAGAAATTACTCAAACCCAAACCCCAAATGTAACCAATCTCTCACACTAAAGATATTCACACTAGAATTAATGTTTATTGTTGTGTATATTTTCCTGATCTCATGTTATAAAAATAGCAAATAAGAGGACCTATTTATAAGGTACCTCTAACATGGTTTGGTGGTGGAAGTTGATAACAACCTCACCAACTACCTTTTCTACTACATATTCTAGAATATTTCTAGATAAAACCTAACTTAAATATTTTATAAAACTTACCTACAACAATAACTAGAAAATTCTACAATAAGTACAAATATGTGGCACAAGTTAAAGCCACATTACAAATCTTCACTTTGGCTTAAACTACCACTAATAGAAAACATATACAAATCAAGTTCATACAATGCTTGAACATGGCTATTGGAGTAGGCTTCATTAGCATGTCAGCTAGATTGTCTTTTGCATCAATCTTCTTTACCACATTGATTTTCAAACTCTCCCCCATGATCACTTCGATTATAATATATTAAGACCTTTTTCGTTTTGGACTTTCTTGCAATATCTAAAAAAGACATGATTGGTTTCGTCTTTAGATGTAAGGAAGAAAGTCCATACGTATCTTGTAAAATTATTAATAATAAACAAAGTGTATTTCTTTCCTCCTAAATTTAAGGTTTGGGTAGGACCAATAAATCCATATGCAATAGTTCTAATAGCCTAGATATGGAGATTTTTTATTTAGACTTAAAAGAAGTCTTAGTTTGCTTTCCCTCTTGACATGCATGACAGATCTTGTCCTTTTGAAATTTTAACTTTGGTAAATGTATGACAAGATCATTTTTAACAAGTTTTGAAATGATGTCAATGCTAGCATATCCTAGTTTTCTATGCCATAGTCAACTATTGTCATTTTAAGAATATAGACAAGTTTCATTTAAAGATTTAAAGTCATCTAAATTGATTTTGTAAATATTTCCTTATCTATATCCTTTAAACATGCTTAGTTATTGTCAATTCTTTCAATAGAACACTTTTTGGCAAAAAATATTACTTTAAATCCATTGTCACACAATTGGCTAATACTTAACAAATCATGTTTTAAATTATCGATAGGCAAAATATTTTTAATAATTAAATCTTGGTTAATAAGAATTACCTTCATCTAGGACTGCAGATTTCTTGTTGTCCCCAAAGGTAACATTGCCATGATCCTTTAAGTAAAGTGATGTGAACTTAGACATCTCTCATATGATCTGTTTAGAGCAATGTAGACACTTCATTTTGACATTTATTTTTGTCAAAATAAGTACTAATCTTAGTATACACATGATTAAATTAATTGAATTTTTACAAATTATAAATAGGAATGAAAATTAGAAAAATAAATCAATTTAATAGCAATAAATATAATGGATGTAATATGGATAATTAATATAGTATAATATAATTTCAAAAAATTGTAAAAAAAAAAATACTATTCATCATCTCCTACCTCCGGCCGCCCGATAGGGTGTTTTCAAGCCCATTTTTTACCCGTTTTCAAACTCCTTTTTTTACAAAACAAATACGTATTTTGAAACTAGACACGGAGTACTTCATTTTGATATATAATTTGCATATTTTCATAAACCATAACTATTTCAAATCCGGACTTGAAATTTGAAAAAAATTCGTTTTTACACTTCCGAAAAAAGTTCAAAAACCCATTTTTTTCACTCACGACATGTTTGAACGTTAATATTATAACGTTAATGACAGCTAATCGCAAATTACAACCGTTTTAGTCCGATTTTTTAGGATCAAAATCAAAATAAAACATGAAACCCTAGATCTATAAATAGAAAGAAAAAGAACACAAACAGAGGACACAAAAACAAAAAAAAAAAAAAAGAAAAATCAAAAAAGCATTTGATACTCAGGAAGTCGAGAGCTTCTATCCCCATAAGTTGATTGTTGTCAATGAAATAACCATGAAATTTCCAACTTATATTTTATATGTGTGTTATTGAATTTATACATGCTTTTGATATGTATTGAATATGATTTGTGTTCATGATGAACTATGTGCTTTATTATTGTGTTAAAATATTCAAATACTCTAGAATTTATTAAATATTTAGGTCATAAAATTTAAATTGCATTAACATGTAAGAATTATATTTGAAATGTATTAAAATAAGTAAATAGATCCATGTACATAAGCCTCATCATAGCATAATTCTTTTTACCTTAAAGGGAGCTTAAACACAAGATTAATTAACCAAAGACAAGTTCATTAATTAGCAAATGATAAGTCATTAAATCCCTTGACCTCTTATGCCTCAAAAGTCAAAACTTGAGATAATATCAACTCAAATAGTGCAAAATTCGTGCACAATTTTCAGACCTCCTAAACATGCCTCCAAAAGCTTCAAAACACAATTTTCTTCTTCTCCAAAGCTCTCCATGATCTATATAGATAAGCCTCTCATCTTCTACAATTTCCACCATCAAAAGCATGCTAGAGGATCACAAAACTAAGGCCTAAAGTTCTATTCGTAAGTATGTTTTTTTCATGTCATCAAAATATGCAAGTTCATTGTTTCTTAGCAATAGGTTTTAAGCGTAAACTTGTGTTTGATGATTTATGTGCTTTGTTGGTTGTATGAGAAGTGTTTTGTTGTTATAGGAGTTAGATGTATATGTAGTATAAGAGATTAGAAGTGTTGAAAATGCAAATGATTGATGACTAAATGTTGGGTGTATGATTTGGGATTTGAAGTATGATTTATGTATGATGATTTGTAGTGGAGAGTTTGATGTTTTGAGTTGGAGTTTATGTTGTTTGAATAATGTAATGAACATATACCAAGCTTTGGAAAGTTTGGATTAAGTTTGGGGAATTTTTTTGAAAGTGAACAAAGTTGTAATAAAACAGGGGAAATCAAAAACATTTTCGTATTGGCTAAATTTTGGTCGTACACCGGCATCTGGGGCTTCTACGCCGCTGGCTTATAGGCGGTGTTGGAAGCGAACAGAGTTAAATTTGTTAAAGCCGTTCAAACACCGCCGGCTTTCACTGGAAAAGTCAGCCAGCATTCATTTCTTTCACATTGTATACCGGCTACTAGGATTCTAAAGCCGCCGGTGTAGAGTGAGAAGTTGCTAGCGTACATGGATACGCTGTCGGTATGTACCTCTTGGCAGATTTTTGGAAATTTGGATTTTGTATTCTACACCGGCTTAAAGCCACCGGCGTAAAATGAATGCAGCCGGCGTACCCTTGAACGCTGCCAGCATTGGCAGTGTTGATTTTCAGAGTGTTGAACACCGGTTCAAAGCCGCCGGCTTTGAATGCCAGCGTATCCCCTACGCTTTTGAATTTTAAAAACTTTCTTCAAAATTTTCTAAAGTTTGATATATGATCAATTAAGTACTTGTTAAGTGTTCTATGATATAATAGGATTTTTAAATGCTTTATTATGACTTTGTAGTAATTTATTTGAATTTCTTTAATTAATTGTATTTTCAACTAGTTAATTAGTGCTTAAGCTAAGTGTGAAATTTAATATTGTTTTAAACAGTGATAGATTCTCGCCCAGCTAACCCCGTTAATTCCCGAGCTATCTTAGGTACGCAGTGACTTGCTTGTATGTTTGTTACGATAGGCATACTTAAATTTGATATAAGTTCTAAACGACTTAAATAGTACTTGAATTGCTTGTGTTTTCACCGTTGAATCCGATCCGAGGAGCGGTAACTTATCATGATGCAATGATATGTTAGTGTAGGCACTTAGGCCAATAGTCATGATGCAATGACTAGGCTCGGCGGATAATCAATAGAAAAGATAGTAACTGAGTAACATTTACTTATTCTTGAAAAGAAGTAGTATAATTTAATTCAATGTTTATGGGAGCATGTGAATTAATTTATATTATGGATTGAGTTAAGTAAAGTTGAGTAACGGCTATATAACCTATATGAGATTATTCTTTTCAATGTAACGTTATCTAGGAGATATAGATATTCGGGCTATCTATATCAACCCCTGAGCATCGTGAGCGTTACTCAGGATCCCCAGAATCCCATGGCTTTGTCCCAGAGTTTGAATATTCCAATGATGATTTGATCAATGAATACTAAAGAAAGATAAATGAAATATTAGTGTTGCATTGGATTAGTCTAGATATGATTGTCACTACGCTTTTGAGTGTTATTGCTGTGTACTGGGCCTTTGGCTCACTGTTGCTATTTTTCAGATGATGATGACTGTTATGATGATATGGGCTATGGGTCGGATTGGGAAAAGTTTATGGATGAATGGGGCAAGTAGGAATCGAGTGCAAGATGGCAAGGAAGAAAGTTTTTGAACAAGTTGTTTGGTTCAAATATGTATTTTGTATTTTGAATTGAGGCTTGTTAGTTCAGCCTTGTTTGTATATAAAGACTTAAAGTCTATTTTTCTTGTTTTGTAAAAACTTATGTAAGTTTTGTTGTGTCATGTGCTTGATACAAAATTGTAAATTATTTCCTTAAAAGTTCTATATGAATAGATTACTCAAGTGAGTAATCCTTTTTAAAAGTCTATATATCAAGTTATAGTGGGTTAAACAAACAATTCACATAAATTGTTAAACTTAGGACAACCTTACATATAATATGAAGATATTATATGTGGTTGGGGACTTGACTTGCTAAATCTTAAGGATTGGTGGGTCGGGTCTTTATAGTTAAAAAACCGCTAAGTAACCACGAACTCCGTTTCTACTCCGACCGACCACCTCCAGAAGCTGCACCGTCTTCAGTTGATAGCCACTCGAATTCCGACTCGATCCAGCCGTTCCTTGTCATCATCGTCAGAGTTCCTTTCTCAAACGCGCGTCCTTCATCCAAGCTCATTCTCAATCGTCGCTGGAATCCCAGCCAATTTCAACTTCCTCACGCGCGCGTCCCTGTCCAGAATTCATTCTGCTCCCAGGTAAGTTTCAATTTGTTTTCTTCTTTTAATAATAATAATAATAATAATAACTACTATATTATGATATTAAAAATAGGAAATTAAAAATAAGAAAAATAAAAATAATTAGTATATGATTATATTTTCAAAATTTGTTATGAATGTGTTATTTTTGAAAATTTAAAATAGGTAAAATATGTAAAAGCCTTATTCATGCTAGTATAGTCATATTAAATTTTTTTTTTCTTTTCCTTGTCAATAAATGAAATTGTCTCATAAACTTGTTCTAAAAAATATTGAATTGCAATTTAGGGTTTTTTTTTCCATGATATAGTTTTTTTTTAATGTTCTATCATTAATTTGGTGATAATCTTGTTTTGTGATAAAAATTGAATTTTATGATTTTTGTCCAATTGATGGTCTTGCTTTAATGATACAAATATGAAAGTCTTGATTTGAGTAAAATTTGTAATTGATTTATAACATCTCATTATACCATGATTTTTGAAAGTTTCAAACTTTGTGAATATTTGATTTCGTCGTTACGTATCTAGATGTTTTCATAATGCTACAAATTGATTTTTTTATAGTATCATTATTATGTTAATGAATACAATTACATGAACTTATATTGTTGGTGTTTATACCGTATTCTTGACATGAATGATGAATTGATATGCTTGTTTTGATATGATTGTTATAGTTTATATTCAAAAAAATTCTTTCTCACCGAGAAAAAATCTTTTTTCATAAAGTTGCTAAAATCTAACTTTATAGATTTAGAATTCACAATGAAAAATCAAACTTTCAAGTTAATAAAATTTAATAAACTTAAAGCGAAAAGATTGCAAAAAATTCTAAAATTAACCAATAAATTAAATTTTCTAAAAGAACTACGTAGTCTGATCCCGATTAGTGGGTACGTAGGCACCTAAATGGGCGACTTAAAATATGTAAAAAATTATTTTTGTGAATTTATTTGATTTGTTTAGTTTAGAATATATGAATATTGATAGAATTTGATAAGATTTGAATATTTCGAGTTTTAAGATTATATATGATTATTGATGGAATTTGATTAGTATAATTTTAGTTAATTAGATCTTAGTAAATAGTTTAGATTTTGAAATTAGGGTTTAAAAGAAAGCAATTTAAATTTGGAAAGTTAAAGTAGTAACCGTTTAGGTTTTAATAGGTTAGCCCCGAACTCAAGTTAATTTCTGGTTCTCGTTTAAAAAAAAAACCATTTTTTCTCATATTAGTAGCAAAACCAAAATAACCTATCCATTAGCTTTGGTTTATTTTTTTCTCGACTTTAGTCGAGTGGCGACTCCTAAATATTTTAAAAATTCAAAATTTCCTTTAATTCTTAGTCGAGGATTCATATTGAATGGGTTAGGGTTTAATATGAATTGGATTAAAGGAAATCGAACCGAAAATCGAAAAACCAGGCTCGATAGCTTGGCGACTCCACTGGGGACTATTTTTAAAGGGCTAGCCACTTTATACTTTTCATAGATAAATTGCTTTCTTTTTTTAAATATCTTGTATATTTGTAGATATTTGTGCTAATCGTGTGCTTATGTGCAAATATTATCTATATAGAGTTATTGGAGGGGATATTTACTTTTGAAAAAAAATGTGTTAAATGTGGTCAAACCCGGGCCATCTTAGGTAACTTAGGACGGAAGGCACCAGTAAGTCTCGGGTGTTGTGGTTATCCACCATTTGAGACACGAATTAGCCTCCCACTCCGGTTAATGTGGCCCATGGCCCATTAATCGAGGGACCTTTAGAACCCACCCTTCTTGCATTCACTACATGAAGGAGATGATGATCAAGCTTTGTAGCCAATCAAAATGTTTTTCAAAATTTCTTTACAAAAACAAAAGCTGAATTTATAGGAGTTAACTTTCCCTTATAATCCGTTATGTAAATGTGTCTTGTAAATCCTTGTAACCTCGTTTTTGTCTTTGTATTCAGCTTAGTGTACCATGAAAATGCATATATCGTGTTGTAACACATCTCTTTGTAATAGGTGGAATAAAGAAATGGACTTTTGGTTTAGGATAAAATTTTCTTTGTTTAGGTCATGTATTTGACTCCTTGAGTAAATTCAACTTTAATGAAATAAAATGGTTTTTTGCTACAAAGCTTCTTCATCATCTCAATTTACATGCGCATGCGTTTTTCTTTTCCATATATATATATATATATTTCTTGTCTCTACATGTTCTTCTATATTCCTTTGCTACCCGTTTATTTGTTTTTGTGTATATATTAACAGCTAACCGTTTGCTCATTTTGTTGAGAATCATATAATAAATATATAATAATATATACATTTTCTTCTCTAAACTATGGAAATTTTGTTTTTGAACATCCCAGTTTCTAAAAGATAGCTCCTAAACGGTCATACCGATTCGAAGTCAATCATCACTAGGTCTAAATCTAGAATGGCTACCAACAACGACAATAATTCTGGTAATTCCAATATGATTTCGAACAAAGGCTCACTACTTTGGAACAAATGGTATTTCGAATGGCCGAGCAAATGAATCTTCTCACACAAAACCTTAAGGCCCCTCAAGATACTACCGCAGGACATTCTGAGGTAAAGAAAAGGATTGATGGTCAAGCTATTGAGGAACAAGTAATTAATCATGAACCACTAGCCATTGTCGAAACCGATTCTTCTGAGTTTAAGAAGGAAATTGAGGCTCAAAATAAAGAAATGAAGAAAAGGCTTCTTTACTTAAAGTTTTTGAGAAAATGGAATGATTTGATCAAACTGGAATCACATGCTTTCCTACAATCGAAGCAGAAGCTTTCCCCGAGAAGTTTAAGATTCCCGACTTTGAAAAATATATGGTACTAGTTGTCCAAAGTCGCATACTAGGCTCTATGTGAGGAAGATGAGCCGGTACACTCAATATGAGCAATTCATGGTCCAAACTTTGCAGGATAGCCTTACCGGTTCTTTAGCATGGTATGCTCATTTAGATCTTGATGAGATTAATACTTGGGACAAATTAGCTAGGGCTTTTTACAATCCATATAAGTTCAATATTGAAGTGGCCCCTTCTATATGGGATTTAAGTAATATGAGGAAGAAGAAAGATGAGTCCTTTAAGGAATATGCTCAAAGATGGAGATCAATGGCATCTATGGTCTCTACCCTATCTCAGAGAAAGATTTGACATTCACTTTCATCAATACTTTAGAATAACCATTCTTTACTCATCTCATTGGACACACTACTGCTAATTTCTCTGAGATAGTATTGGCGGGGTGCAGAATTGAAAGTGCCATTATTACCGGGAGGATCCATGTAGAGAAAAAGGCTACAAATTTCAAGTACTCCAACAATAACAAAGGGAAAGATACCACTGTCAGTGTAGTCAGCTCAACCCCATACACTAAACCTACTCAATCCTATACCTACCAACAAACCCCAAACACTAATCAACCATTCACCCGGTCACAACAACCACAATCTCAAAACCAACCATTCAATAGACCTAGAAGACAGTTCACCAAAATTCCCGTACCCTTTAGCCAAGTTCTAGCCCGGTTTAGAGCTGACAATCTAAGCACCTTTGAAACACCTAGAGAAGACTACAAACCCAGATACTATAACCCCAGGAAAAAATGTGATTATCATTTGTGGCAAGTAGGTCATTTCTACTGACTATTGTTGGAGGCTTCGGAACAAGATTCAAGACCTCATTGATGCTAAATTGGTCCAACTGGATTTCATTGAAACTCCGACCCCTAATGTCAACACCAATCCTCTCCTAAATCATGGGCTCACGATCAACATGGTCACGATTGAAGAACCCGAGCTTTTTATCAGAATGATCCAGTCCAATCCAAAGAAGATAGTTATCCAATGTCAAGGAGAGTAGAAAGAAGCCCCATATGAGGTGAAATCGATGTGGTATCAATTCCATGTACCCATTGCACCGAAAGATTATAAAGCCGCCCCGTTCAACTATCAAGCTGTTAATCAAGTTCCTAGGCCCATGGTCGGAAAACTTGGGAAAGCTTCAGAGCCCGAAAGAGAGAAAATATTGGCAGAGGAATTCTTCCCACTAAGAAAAGATAAGAAAAAGGAGGAGGAATCTGATGAGAAAATAGCCTTGACCAAGGTTATGAAGATAAGTGATTATAAGATTACTGACCAACTTACTAAGGTCCCGACTCAAATATCCTTGATGGGTTTATTAATGACTTCTGAAAAACACCGGGAGGCCCTCTTTAAGATACTCCAACAAATCAAGGTTCCCAAAGGTGTTGCTACTGAAACAATGGAACATGTAGTAAATTCAGTATTTGCTTTGGACCAAATCTCTTTCTCTTCTGATGAGTTGGGAGTGGAAGGCACTCAACACACGAAGCCCCTATTCATAATGGCAAAATGTAATGGAATGATTGTAGCCCGAGTCCTCATCGGTAATGGGTCGTCTTTGAATGTTTGTCCATTGGCTACTTTGAACTTACTCGGAATCGATGCATCTAACCTCCGATCCAGTCTACTATTGTTAGAGCTTTTGATGGATCCAAGCGAGGCATATCAGGAGAAATAGACTTAGAAGTTACTATTGGCCCACAAGACTTTACTATTCCATTCCAAGTTCTAGACATACCAAGATCATTTAATTTATTTCTTGGAAGGCCTTGGATTCACTCAGCTAGGGCAATACCATCTAGTCTGCATCAGATGGTCAAGTTTATAACAAATGGACGAATCATTACGGTGCTAGGAGAACAAGACCATGCTATCTTCAAAGACATGGCTATACCCTATATTGGCGAAGAAGGATCCGAAGACTTTGGTTTACAAATCTTTGAAGAAGCCAATATGATTCAAGAGAGGGACATTTAGGGACATTTGGACTGGGATATGTTTCCTACTCCGATTGAGATAAAAGAGATGAAAAAGAAAGCCCGAAAGAAGAAAGGAGAAGAATGGTATAATACCCCTATTGAGTCTCCAGATATCAAAGTCACATTCCCACAACCGGCTCATATCCAGAAACCAGACATTGCATCAGTTATGGAGCCTTCTTGCAGCTCCCATCCAGTTCGGGAGTTGAATAATTGGTTCACTATCCCCCTTAATAACTCTAGGGTTACCTTTGAGTAAGGGTTGAATTCATGAAGGGTTTTTATGTTTCTTTTATCAGTTGCTCAAATGTACTCCATGAATCATAGTCATTAATAAAGATTCTTTGTTTCTTTCATCTCTTTTCTCTTTTCCCTCACATTTCTTCCTTTTTCTCTTTCTTTACCTTGCCTTTTTCAGATCTGATGATAATGGTGAAAGTAAGAGATATCTTGCGCGATAGATAACGAAAATACTGATATCATTTCTGACCCTAATGGGTTAGTCGTCGAACATGACATTAGTGATCACACTGGGATAGAGAAAAGTTGGCAAAAATATGAACAAGGCAGAATTGAGATCAGTGAACCTACAGAAGTAGTGAATGTTGGAACTGAAGATGAGCCTAAAAATTTGAAAATAGGCACCACCTTATCCGCTGAGCAACGAGAAAGATTGATAAGATTATTGACTGATTACTTAGACGTGTTTGCATGGTCCTACGAAGATATGCCTGGTTTGGATACCTCTGTAGTGGTTCATAAATTACCAACTAAAGCAGATATCAAACCAAAGAAGCAAAAATTAAGACGATTTAGACCAGATATCTTGCTCAAGATTAAAGAAGAAGTAAAGAAATTGTTAGAAGTCGGTTTTATAGAGGTATCCGATTATCCTGAATGGGTGGCTAATGTGGTCCCGGTACTTAAAAAGAATGGAAAGGTTAGAGTTTTGTGGACTTTCGCGATTTAAACCAAGCCACACCCAAAGATAATTTCCCCTTACCTCACATAGATGTCTTGGTGGATAACACGGCTAGAAATCATCTATTTTCATTCATGGATGGCTTTTCGGGATATAATCAGATTAAAATGGCAGAAGAGGATAAAACTAAGACAACCTTCATTACTACTTAGGGAACATTCTGCTACAAAGTCATGCCTTTCGGCCTTAAAAACGTCGGGGCAACATATCAAAGGGTGATGGTTACCTTGTTTCATGACATGATGCATCAAGAAGTTGAAATATATGTGGATGATATGATTGCTAAGTCTAAGGAAGATGAGGATCATGTGGAAATATTAAGTAGATTATTTGATAGATTACAGAAATTCCATCTTAAGCTGAATCCCAAAAAGTGTACATTTGGGGTGACCTCAGGGAAATTGTTAGGATTTGTAGTCAGTCAACAAGGAATAGAAGTTGACCCGGGTAAAGTTAAAGCCATACTTGAATTACCGCCTCCGAAGACGATCAAAGAAGTCAGAGGCATATTGGGACGCTTGAATTACATTGCTCGGTTCATATCTCAATTAACCGACAAATGTCGCCCTCTATTCAGATTGTTGAGAAAAAATGCAGCTATTGATTGGGATAAAGATTGTCAAGAAGCATTTGATGAAATTAAGCAATATCTTATGAATCCACCAGTATTAGTAGCACCAACACCTGGTCGCCTTCTTTTCCTGTATTTGATGGTACTTCCTGAATCAATGGGAGGTATGCTTGAACAGAAAGATGAAGATGCAAAAGAACGAGTTATTTACTATTTGAGTAAGAAATTCACTGAAGGAGAACAAAGTATACTGAAGTGGAAAGAACTTGTTGTGCCGTAGTGTGGATCATGCACAGACTGAGACAATATACATTGTATTATTCTGTCGAGCTTTATACGAAACATGATCCGTTGAAGTATTTGGCTCAGAAACCAGGGTTGATTGGGAGAATTTCCAAATGGCAGATGTTGTTATCAGAATTTGATATCACTTATGTGAATCAAAACTCAGTTAAAGGTCAAGCACTTATAGATCAACTGGCTGAAAACCCGGTTGAAGATAGTGTGATTGATGGAGAAGCTCAATTCCCGGATGAAAGTATATTGCTGGCAGATTCAGATAAAGAATCAAAACAGTCCACTCATAAATGGAAGTTATACTTTGATGGAGCAACTAATGTATGCGGATGTGGAATTGGGGCAGTCTTAATATCACCAAATGGTAAACAATACCCCGCTTCAGCAAGATTGACTTTCCTTATACTAATAATGTGGCAGAATACGAGGCTTGCATCATGGGCCTCAAGATGGCACTTGACATGGAGATAGATGATCTTGAAGTATATGGAGACTCCTCTCTCATCATCTTTCAAACACGAGGAGAATACAAGACGAAGGATGCAAAATTGGTGCCTTATCATCAACATTTACTAGAATTGGCACAGAAATTCAAAAAAATATCATTCACTTGTAATTAGCAAAATATAGTGATTGTAACAGAATAGCTACAACTCAGCAACTGTATACACGGACATAGTCTGGTATAAAAAGATACAAAAGATAATAGAAAGGGATCACCAAGTCTTTGAGTCCCAATTCTGGGTTGTAGGAGTCTGGCATACTCGAATCTGCCAACATTCATACCTGTACATAAACACAAGATTAGGTCAGTTAGGGTTTACTCATGCAGGGAAACACGAGAGAGAGAAGATAGAGAGTATTAGGGTTTCTTATCTTGTGAGAGTTGTTCTGAGCAAAAGTGATCGAGCAAGTGTGAGATTAGGGTTAGGTTAGTGAGTAACTCGTGGGCTGGCTTATATCGACTAGGCTGAGTCTAACAGATAACTAGTCCAAATTGGTGCTCTTGTCAAGAACTCATGGCTCCTGATACAAGATCTCAAGTTTCCCTTTCTCAGGCTGCGGACGTAGATTTCATCAAGATTACTCTTTTGTCTTTGCAAGAATCCATGGATCAAAAACTTAATTCTTTGGCATCTTGGATAGAAAAGATTGAAGTGAGTCAGATCTCACACAATCTTCCTTATCACAGCAAGAATGTGCAAGATTCATCATCCTCACAATCGTTGGTGGCTCCGGATGATCTGTTGAAGGGTATCAAGTTAGAGATCCCTAAGTTTGCTGGAGAGGATGTTCTTGGATGGATTTTCTAAGTTGAACAATTCTTTGATTTTCATCACATTGAGGGCCCTCAAAGATTGTCTATTTGTTCTTTTGCTATGACAGGAGATGCATTACAATAGTATAAGTGGATGTTTCTTAATAAAAGACTTTCCTCATGGGAAAAGTTTAGAGGAAAAGTTTGTAGAAGACTTAACTGCGCGATTTAGACCCTCTAGTTATGAAGATGTCCAAGGTATGCTTTCCAAATTAACCTAGTCGCATAATGTTGCTCAATATCAATCAGAATTTGAGGCTTTGTCTAACCAAACTCAAGGATTAACTGAATCATTTTTTATTAGTTGTTTTGTATCTAGTTTAAAACCTGCATTGCGAAGAGATGTGCAAATTAGTCGACCAAACCTACTTAATCTTATCTAATAAAGAAATTAACTTCTAAAGAAATGCAAGCTAGACGTGATAAAGGACTTTGCTATAATTGTGATGAAAAATATAACAGAAATCATAAGTGCAAGTCAAAATTTCTATTATTGTTGCATGATGAAGATGATGGGATTGAGGAGGATATTTCGGATGACATGGGAATATCTAACGAGGATATAGCTGATGTTTCACATGCAATCAGTTATCATGCTCTCAGTGGAAATCTAGTACCTTGTACACTTAAATTTCTAGGCAATATTAGACAAATGCAATTATCTGTATTATTGGATACAGGGAGTACTAACAATTTCATCCAAACAAGAGTTGCCAAACATTTGGGGTTGATCATTTCTCCAGCAGGTTCATTTCAAGTCATGATTGGCAATGGCCAAAAATTACAATGTACTGGGTTATGTAAGGATGTGTCTGTGGAAATTCAAGGGTTTTCTTTTCTTACTTCATTCTATGTTCTACCCATTCAAGGTGCAGATCTGGTATTAGGTGTACAGTGGCTTCAGGAGTTAGGGTTAATCACTATTGACTACTCAGAATTAACAATGCAGTTCTTTCATATGGGATATGTTGTTTGTTTATATGGAGATCAGTCTCCTACAAGTAGTCAAATCACACGTCATCAATTAAAACGTTTGATTCAAGTGGATGTTGTGGCCACTTGTTTTCACCTTGTGGCTCAGAAGGAAATTTCAACAAGGAATTTCACCAACAACACACTGTTTAACAATGTGTTGGGCAAATATTCTCAGATTTTCGAGTTACCTTCATCCTTGCCACCATTTAGAGAGATCAAACATCGAATTCATTTAGTCAATGGTGCTTCAGCAATCAATGTCAAGCCCTACCAGTATCCCCACTTTCAAAAGTCTAAGATTGAAAAACAGGTTAAGGAAATGTTGGAACATGGTTTCATCCAGAGTAGTAATAGCCCATATTCATCACCAATTTTACTTGTTAAACAAAAAGATGGCTCTTGGCGATTTTGTGTGGACTATAGAGCATTAAATCAAGCAACAATAAAGGATGAATTTCCTATTCCAACTATTGATGAGTTGTTGATGAATTGTGTGGGGCGACTGTATTTTCTAAGTTAGACCTGCATGCTGGCTATCATCAGATTAGAATGGCCAAAGAGGATGTGGAAAAGACTGCTTTTCGCACACATGAAGGCCACTATGAGCTTTTAGTAATGCCGTTCGGATTGAGTAATGCACCAGCAACATTCCAATCTATGATGAACAGAATTTTCAAGCCTTACTTACGTAAGTTTGTCATTGTATTTTTTGATGACATACTCATTTATAGTAAGACTTTGAATTCTCATGTAGCACATCTAGATCAGGTATTGAAAATATTAGCTGACAATACCCTTTTTCTTAAAAAGTCTAACTGTGCTTTTGGTCAAGATTCTATTGAATACTTGGGCCATATTGTCACTACTCAGGAGGTTAAACCGGAACCCAGTAAGGTGGCCGCTGTTCGTGATTGGGTCATACCCACTTCTATTAAGCAACTATGGGCTTTCTTGGGACTTTCTGGATATTATCGAAGATTTATTCAATCTTATGCTTCTATTGCACATCGTCTGACCGAATTATTGAAGAAGGATGGTTTTCAATAGTCAGAAGCAACAACTCAGGCATTTGATCGATTAAGGGAGGTTTTAGTTTCAGCTCCAATACTAGCTCTTCCAGATTTTTCTAAGAAGTTTATATTAGAGACTGATGCTTCAGGGACGGGAATAGGAGCTGTGCTTTTACAAGACAACAGACCAATCGCATTTTTCAATAAAAAATTACCTCATCATTTGCTAAAGGCGTCTGCATATGTTCGAAAATTACATGCTTTGGTGGTTGCTGTCAGAAAGTGGAGACAATATCTTTTGGGATCTCATTTCATTATTAAAACTTATCATCGAAGTTTAAAGGAGTTATTAACAGAAGTCATACAAACTCCTGAGCAACATAAGTATCTCACTAAACTCATGGGCTTTGACTATACTATAGTCTATAAAGCAGGGGCTGAGAATGTGGTGGCAGACTCTCTATCCAGACAATTTGAGGAGATGTACCAATATCTGGCTTTCTCTCTACCACATTTTGGTTTAGTGGATGAACTGAAACAGGAATATTAAAGCAATTCCCATTTTCAAACAGTCATCCACAAGCTACAATAGGGTGAGACTCTGAAATGTGAACTGAGTTGGAAGAATGATCTATTGTATTATGGGACTTGTTTATTTTTGGTTCCCACTTCTTCTGTTGTCACCAAATTATTGCATGAATTTCATGCTATACCTTCGATTGGACATTTTGTGGTAACAAAGACATATAAACGTTTGTCTGCACAGTTTTATTGTGATGAACTATACTCGAACTTGTCTGACTTGTCAACAAGACAAGATTGAGAGACAGCAATCAACAGGGCTGTTAGAGCCCCTTCTTGTGCCTTCTCGCCTATGTGAGAGTGTTTCCATGGATTTTATCACTTCCCTACCAAAAGTGGGGGAGCACTCATCTATCTTTGTTGTTGTTGATAGCTTCTCCAAGTATGCTACCTTCATTTCGACTACAAAGAGTTCCAATGCAACAGAAACTGCCTAGCTTTTCTTAAGCATGTGGTGAAGTTTTACGGTGTGCCCCATAACATTGTCAGTGATCGAGATGCTTGATTCACTGGGAAGTTCTGGACCAACTTGTTCAACATTTTGGGGTCCGAACTTAGTATATCCTCCAACTATCACCCTCGAAGTGATGGCAGACAGAGTGGTTCAATGGTATGCTAGAGGAGTATATGTGGCACTTTGTTAGTGCAAATCAAAAGAATTGGGCCGACTTACTGGATATTGCCTAGTTCTACTTCAACATCTAGCGAAGCTCTTCCTCCAACAAGAGCCTTATGGAGATCATCATGGGTTAACAACCTCTGTTATCCCACACAGCGGCTGCACCTTACACCGGTAGATGCCCAAGAGCTTATCAGTTTGCTAAAGATTGGAAGCAAAGTTCCAAAGTTGTCGGAGCTTATCTTGAGAAAGATTCCAAGCGAATGAAGAAATGGGCATATAAGAAGCGCCGACCCAGAGACTTTGATATTAAAAACCAAGTCCTCATCAAGCTTCTCCCAAAACAAGTCAAATCATTGAGGAACAAGGATAGATGGCTTATTCAGAAGTACATGGGTTTAGTTCCTATCATTGCAAAGATTGGGAAAGTAGCATATAAAGTAGAGCTACCTGCAAAGCTGAAGGTCCATCCAATCTTTCATGTTAGTGTCTTGAAGCCTTACTTTCCAGACATGGAAGACCCCTCTCATAACATACCTAAGCGACCGCATATCAAGATTAACTTTAACATGAGTTAAGCTGTTGAAGATACCCTTGCACAGAGGAATGTTGAAGATCCAAACGCTGGAGAAGAACGCACCGAATACTTAATGAAGTGGAAGGATCGGGGAGAAGAAGATAACAGTTGGGAAGTAGCAGAAAACCTCATGCCAATCTCAGAGATAAAGTCTACACCAACTATGAAGCCTTAATCAGGGTCAAGCTCAACCACACATTGACAAGAACGTCAATTAGATTAAGTGGGGGAGGGTGTTAGGGTCCATCTTTTGTAATACTTTTATAACACGACCCCTCCCCTTTTTGTACATATGATTTACAATAGGGAGGCCCCTTAAGGCCACTTTCCTTATATAGTATTTTCCCCTTATAATGTCCAATTTTGGTAATTTTAGGTGCACGCTCCTCAAGAGTTTTAATATCTCCTCCTGCCAGACCCAGGAATGCATATAAAGCTCTTTATGGGGGTGTGAGTAACCTTGTGGATTCAAGCTCTTACTCGCCACTGAACTATACACTATCAAGGAGCTCATTGTGCATTGTTCTCACACACATTGTACTATTGTTAATCATTAATAAACAATCTATTTCATTTCAAGTATGCCTTGTATTGATATGCTATATTGTTCTTCTCTTGTTGTGTTCATTTGTACTTGTACTTTACCACCAAGAGGAGGCTTTGTTGTGTGAGTTTAGGGTTGCTTACTACTACAAAGGCAAGACAGTAAGCACCGCATGGTCTTAGTGTGTTAACGAGGGCCCTAGACCATGACATATGTGGCACTATTTTTTGAACCTAATTGTAATAATCGATTTTTTAATATCTTGATTCTCAATCAGTCCATTATAAACGATTAGCTATCTTAATGGTTAACCCTTTTTTTTTCGATTTTCAGTTTTCAACCATTTAACTTAATGGTTTTAATAAATCAAATTGACAATTTCAACAAACCTTCTTTTTTTGCCTTTATCATGGAGTCTTTTTTTAAATTATTATATATATTACAAGAGTTAAAAAAAAAAAGGAAAAAGGGGAAAAAATCCTTTAGACATATCATCATCAATAAAATCAAACCAAATCAATCACCACATTAAATCACCTCAAATATAAGACAGAACTTAATATTTTGATCAAAATCTAAGGAACATTGATATAGGTAAATTACATATATATGTAAATCATATGTATATATATATATATATATTTTTTAAATTATATGTATATGTAAATTATATATAACATATTTATAAATATTGAAACAGTTAATCGTTAATTGTTGGTCTTTTGTGGTTACGAACATGAACTAAAACCAAAAACTGGAAAAAATGGAAACCATAATCCTAAACCGAAACCAACGGATCGGTTAGCCATATTTTTTGGATTGGTTTTAGGTTTCGATTTGGTTTTTCAATTCCATCAGGTTTTTTACATACCCCGAAGGATATATTGGTGCAATTTACACTTATTATTATTGATATACCACCGACTTGCAGCATCCCAACAATTTCTTGCGATAAAAAAGGCACTAAAATGACATAATAAACAAGGTGGTGCGTGTATAGTTGATTGGACATAAAGTGACTACCATCATTCATCATTTTACGAAGTCGCAATTCATGGAAAAATATTTTATAATAAATAAATAATTATTGTAAGTATTAAGAACAAATAAATGAAAAATAGATCTGTGGTAAGGTCACATGTATTAGATGAGTGATTAGTAAATATCAATGTGACCATATTAAGTGATGTGTTAATGTACCTTTTTTGAAAATTACTCACAACTTAAAATTTTAATAAAATTTATAGATTATTATCAAATCAACATATAACTAGTGGGGTTAGTTTCACCCATGGTACCTGAACTTTTTAAATATAACAGAAATGTACCTAAACAAAATTTTTTCATAGAAAAATACCTAAACTTTTTCTCACTATCAGCAAAAGTAATTTTGGCTTGATACCGGTCATTTCTCCAATGAATTTATGATGTGTCAGATTTATCTATCCTACGTGTGCCTTTCTCTCTTCTACTAAGATTACTTGTCTTTCTCTCTCTCTTATTTTAACAATATCGTTGTTTCTACGCGCTTAATTTCTAGTAAAATTTCTCTGACATCTTCTCTTTTTTAAGTTCCCGATTCTTCATCTTGTCCCTACCTCCATGTTTTTACCTTTTTACCATAAGATCACTGTATGAAAAACCTTGCTTTCTCCTGCGTACTATCACACATTGTTGTATAGCCATTGGATTTTGATAGAGTGGAAGGAGATGGTGGTGGTCCCAGTTATGAGAAATTACAATGGTTGTCCACCTAAATACGGTAAGATAACATGTAAAGACTGCTGCTTTTATGTTGCATTGTTCTAGAAAGCATTAGGGTTTTGTCTATATTTGAATAGCAAAGTGTTCATTTTAGTAAGTATGGGTATGTCGATGTTATCGCCTAAAATTTTTTATTTCTATAAATGTCTTGTTCTGTTTTCTTTTTTTTTTTACTTTTGTTTGTATTTGTTATATTTAAATGTGAAATTGGAGTTGGGTTTATGGTTGTAAAGGAATGGTTCTTCTCTGCGTATCTCTGTTTTTACAAGCAGGGGATGGGTATTTTTCCATTGTATTGCATTTTAATGGGCATTTTGGTGAATGGTCTTACATTGATGGGGATGTTGAAGTTTTCGACTGGTGTCATATGGACACAATGAGTATTGTATGCTTAGATAAGTGGGTACAAAGATTGGGGGTAGATGGCATCATTATGTACTACAAGAGATTACATAGTAAGGACTTTAAAGATGGCACTCAAGAAATGGGCAATGAATCTGATGTCCTTTGTATGTGTGTTGAAGTGGACGAAAATAGGTTGTAGATGTGTATGTTAGACACATAAGTGAGGAGGATTATGCACAATTGCAAACCCCAAAAAAGAAAAGGTGTAATGTCATCATAGAAGAAATTGGAGTCGAACCTGAAGAAAGAACAAGTCCTCCTGTGAATCATGGTGTCAATAATGTCGTGGATGAGGAGTTTAGTTGTCATAAGTCTAAACCTATCTCATAGACTACAAGGGTACTCACACCTAGCTTTAGGGCAAGGGAAATCTTGTTTAGCAATGATGGCAACAGTTCACATGTGGCAAATGTAGATGTAAATGATGTTTTCATGACCTCACCTGAGGAGTATGGAGATTTTCTCAACCAAATAATGGAGGAATGTAACCCAGCTGTGGGTGTGGTTGATGCTAATCATTCCCGTGCTTCACCTGAAGACAATCAAAACATGATGCTTGCTGAGTATACTGGTCAATCAGGTAATGAAGATGAAATTCATGACATGACATTGAAGGATGGGGACAGTGATCAATGTGATGGAGACTCTGATGAAGCTAAAGAAGATGGTCAAGAGGACTTTGTAGAGTTAGACTATGATATACCAGATGGAGATGATGATTATCAGGAAGGCATAGGTTGTGATAAGGGACAGAATAACATGGGTAGACCAAAGGCAACCGACAACTTGGTTGGGTCATCATCAAGGGTGTTGGTTGATGAGGTGGATGAGCATGATAGTGACTATGCCCTATCAGATGACTTGCACTCAGCCGAAGACAATGATGGGCCTGAAAAAATCCATTATCCTGAGTTTCATGATGATAGAGACTGTATGAACCCAAATTTGGTTATTTCAATTCATTTGAACAATTCAAAAAAGCCTGTAGAAATTGGTCCATTAAAAATAGATTTCAAGTGTATTTTCCAGTGAATGACAAGAGAAGATGTGTGTGTAAATGCTATACTGATGGTTGTCCTTTCAGAATTTATGCCAGTAGGAGGTCAGAAGCCGATCTAACCGTTCAAATCAAGACAGCTCACTTTAAACACACCTGTGGTAAGGTCTTCGAAAACTTCCATGTGACATCTAAGTGGCTTGCTACTAGATATCTAGAGAGATTTAGGGCAGATCCATCCTGGAGCATTGCTAGGTTTATAGCTGCTGTTAAGGAAGACACTGGCTTCTCCATTAAGCATATAAAGGCTTGGAGATCAAAAAACAAAGCAATGAAGATTGTGGATGGTGATGAGAAAGCTCAGTATGCCAAACTTCGAAGTTATGCTTTGGAATTAATGAAGAAGAATACAGGCACCACAGTCATAGTATCTGCAGATTTAGGGAATTTCAGGGGTGTTTATGTATGCCTTGGTCCACTCAAAGAGGCTTTCAAGAGTGGGTGTAGGCCTCTTATCAGTGTAGATGGAACCTTCTTGAAAGGCCTGTATGGTGGACAGCTATTATGTGTTGTGGGGATTGATCCAAATGATTGCATATTCCCTATTGCATATGTTGTGGTTCAAGTAGAAAACAAAGAAAATTGGAAGTGGTTCCTAGAGTTGTTAGGAGAAGATCTTGGCATAACAAACAGCCAACACATCAGCTTCATGTCAGATTGACAAAAGGTTTCATCTTTTCACTTACCTTCACTTCTAAATAAAGTTTGATCTCATAGACTTCCATGAATGAATGTATATTGTGTACATGTGTTCATTTTCAGGGGCTGGTGCAAGCAGTTAAGGATCTATATCCCAATTCAGAACATAGAAATTGTGTTAGGCACATATGGACAAACTTTAGGAAAAGGTTTGCTCAGTTCATTTTTACACTGTCTTTGTTCTTTTCATTCATATATTAATCATTTTTTTTATATGATAAAATAGGTGGGGTGGGAAAAAGTTCAAAGACTTATTTTGGAATGTTGCTAGAGCAACAACGTATGTACAAAGATTTGTGTTTTGGATGGCCGAGGTAGAGAAAGAAGATAAGGAAGCAAAAGAGTGGCTAAGTAGCATCCCACGTGAGACATGGTGTAGGGCGTTTTTCTCAACTTTGCAAAATGTGATATGCTATTGAACAATTTATGTGAATGCTTTAATAGGTAAGATAACTTTTGACCATATATTGTATCATTGGTTCATGTTGGTTTGAATGTTGTCTTGCTTGTTTTACTTGGAATGCTGCTGCTATTGATAGGTACATATTAGATGCTAGGAGCAGAGCTATTATAACCATGCTTGAGATGATTAGGATAAAGTTGATGCGAAGGTTGAAAAAAAAAAGAGAATGGATACAAAAGTATATTGAACAGGGGAGGGGAGACATTTGTCCTAAAATAGTTAAAAAGTTGTTGAAGTTAAAGGATGAGTCGATGAAATATTATCCAAACTTCACTGGTGGGCCAAAGGTAGCATGCTGTGGTTTTGGCAATACTTATGTTATTGACATGGTGGAGAGGACTTGTACTTGTAGGAGGTGGGAGCTTTGTGGTATTCCACATGCTCATGCAATTACATGCATACTTGGGAACAATGAACAGCCTGAGCAATATGTGAGTGACTGCTACAAGGTTAAGACTTATATGGAGGTATATAAATACTATATAAATCCCATTGAAGGTGAAGAAATGTGGCCAATGCCACAGGATGACTTGCTGCCTATCCAACCTCCACAAGAAGTCCAAACAAAAAGAGGAAGAAGCCCATAAAAAGGAGAAAAGAACCTGAGGAACTAGAAAATGTAAGGACAGGGCATAAGAGGATTACCAGGAAAGGGACTACTCAAATGACATGTATGTGGATCCAAAGGACACAATAAGAGATTCCATACAAAGGGCCAGAATAAGGTACAACTAATTTTATTGTTTATCCATTTGGATTGTTGGTGCTGTTCAAAATTGAGCATGTTATTGTTTTCCATCCAATGCAGAATAGGAAAAGAAGTGAAGGAGGAGATTCTGTGCAACTAAACCAAATGATGGATGAAGCTGCTATGCAGGTCGATAATGGACATGTCACTCATGACGTCATTGAGATGCAATCGGATGTTGTTCCCCATCCAAGCCAAGACACACAACCAAGCCAAGAATATAGGCAACATGCTTAGGTAGCCAATGAAGCAGCAATGGGACAGGATGGTGGTAGAAGAAAGAGAAAAAAAAAAAGGGTGCATCATGAAGGACCTATTGATGTTGTAGTGCACATGCATTTTGATGGACAAGTGTTCGTCTTGTTTACAATGTGTTATGGACAATATATTAGACTAGAAGAACTTTTCATTTATGTATTTTGAGCAAGTGTTTAGCACATTACTATCATCACCCTATATGTGTAATTGAATCTTTTACCTTTGAAGCTTATCAAGTTGATACATTATATTCTCATTTTAATGTTTATGCACTCTTTTTCGAGTAAGCAGCAAACACATTGGTGTTATCATTATTGCTGACCATTTTGATATTTTTTTAATTTTAACATTGAACTTTTACATGGTCAAAATTTACATCTTATCGAACATAAGAACAATTACAAACAATACTTCAATTAAAAATAACGAACTTCTTCAATTACAATTGCCATTATAAGGGGAATTGGTGTCACACTAACTAGACAAAAAAAGACACCCACAAAAGCAAAACAATAACAAAAAAAACCCTAAAAAACCCAAGTACCATATAGCCCCTACATCAGCACTCCCCAGAACATTGCACATGCCAAGCACAATACAACCCATCCTAAATAGCCTAACCCACAACATTTCCCCCCTTTCCTCGTTTTCCACGACTTTGCATCCTTGGCCTTCCTCTCTCTATCCATGCGATCGATGCGCTTTAGCAACCCCAGGATAACCACCTTAGCTCTCTCTGGCATTGGCGAGTCCACCCATACAAAAAAACCACAACCATTGTTTCCCTAAAAAAATTAATAAAATAAGATGAATAAATGAAATGGAGGATTGAAGACTAGAATTCAATCGACATAACCCCATAATAACTGCAACCGTAGAATCGCCTCCCAGGGTTGGCATCTATCCATGAAATATTTAACTCCGCATTAACACCACAGTGACATACTAGAGTGGCTTCCATTTGTCCAGTTCTTTAAGTGAGAAAAAGGGAGAGACAAAATTAGGTAGGTGAGACACCTTCAGATATTATGTACGCGAGAGGACAGCCAAAATTCAATGGTCAAAAATATTAAAAAAAAAAAACCAGATGAAGAATGAGACAATACAGAGGACGAAGAAGACGATAATTAGAAAATAAAGAGAGAGAGAGAGAGAGAGAAAGAGGGACGTTGATTACAAAATAGAGAGAGAGAGAGAGACAAGTAATCTTAGTAGGAGAGAGAAAGGCACACGTAGGATAGATAAATCTGACACATCATAAATTCATCAGAGAAATGGCCGGTATCAGGCCAAAATTACTTTTGCTGATAGTGAGAAAAAGTTTAGGTATTTTTCTGTGAAAAAATTTTGTTTAGGTACATTTCTGTTATATTTAAAAAGTTTAGGTACCATGGGTGAAACTATCCATAACTAGTGTCATCAAAAATGGGTTGATCCCCAGTTGAACCTGATTAAACCTTGACCTATTATTGGAAATGGGTTGGTTTAATTGTGTTTCAACCCTAGTTTAACCCAATTTTACCTATTAACCTTTGACTCTCTTGCATGTCAAGGACGATTGGAGTTAATGTTATTTCTAGGTGAAAATCCCTCAACTAAACCCATAGGATAGGACCATTTAAATTGCTTATGAGAAACATTCTATTGTAAATTTCTTATAAAAATACCTTGTCGGTTCAGTATAGATCATATCTTATGCAATACAAAAAAAAAAAAGTTATGTCTATAACCAATTGCATTAGACAATGCTTCTTTTTAATAATAAGACAATAATATAAGAATAAATAATTAACTAGAGCCTATGTCTTCAAAATTGTTGAATATGGTATAAACATTAGCCATATTTAAACAAACTATATTGCAAGCTAAATTAAAATTTAAGAAAATATACAACTCATTACTTCTCTTTGTCGCATGTATTAATCCTATAAGCTTTATAGAGTATGTCTATAAATAAAACTCGTGTCACTAGTAAGAGAAAGGCTTTTTAGGGGGGAAATTTTTTCCTCAATAAATCAAAATTTCGCATCAATAAACCATCTGAGGCAAATATTTCACCTCAAAGGTTTACCTCAGCAAGGTCATCATATCAAGGCCTAGTGAGGTGAATTTCACCTTAGAAACCAATTTTGAGGCGGCATTTGCCTCAACTATTCTAAAGAGGCAAGACTCGCCTCATAGTTTAGGCGGATTAAATATATATTTTTTTAAATAATTTTGTGTAAATAACTTGTTTTTTATTTCAAATTTTTGTAATAATAATTCATAATATATTACTATATCACTATTTACACATTTTTAATTTAAAATATATATTTTTATTTTTTAATAATTATTAATATATGTAAATATATTGGGCATAATATAATTATATTAATTATTAATACTATATATTAATACAAAATAAAACATATAAATAACTTAATTATATTACTTTAATTTAAGGATACTTATTGAAAATAACTTATAAACTTGAAAAAAAAAAAAAGAAAAGGAATCAAAGAAAATATTAGTTAAATTTTCAATTTATTTACGTAAAATGAAAAGATTAACAACTAAATATATTATATTTAATATGTACTGAGAAATTTGTAATAAGATGTGGCTAAAAATTGAACTTCACAAGAGATTTACAAGAACTCAACGTACAAAAAATAAGAAGTATGTTAAAAAATTACGATCGAAAAAAGTCGGGTGTTTGATTTGTATAGTGGAATTATGAGGCGAAGCTCACCTCGAATGTAGCTTATGAGGCAAAATCCATCTCAGTAGCAGCATCAAAGGCAAGTTTTGCCTCAAAACTAAGTATTTCCCCTCTCGTGCTCGTAAATTTTCCCTGAGCACTTTTGGAGACAATTTGAGAGCAAATTTTGAAAATTTTGTCAAAATTTTAAAAAATCTGCCAATTTTTTTGAATTTTATAAATTAAATTTAGAATAAAAAATATATATTACCTTTATAAATAATTTATACATATGTATGTTCATATATTTATCATTACATTTATGTCAATATATAATTTTTTTGTATTGCTTATATATATTTAATAAATTAATTACATTATATAAATATATATTTTATTATCAATGCCTATACATATTAATGTATTTACGATTATGTAATGTTATATATAATACCATGATACATAGTAAAAACAAAAAATCTAAGGAAAATATGATATTTTTAACACACGAAATAATACACACAAGATGTCTAATAGATTATTGGAAACACTAATAAGGCATACAATACAAAAATATTATATATATATATATATATGTATGTCAAAAATACTGAAATAAAGGTATATAGTACTCAAAGAACTCAAGGTCTAACAAAAAAAAAAAAAAACAAAAAGAAGCAATGACAATGGCAATCTATCCATGCCACCAATGCTGATTAAACTGTGTTGAACTTATGCCCAAGGTTGTCTGTGTGGCAAGGCAGAAATAGCGGAAGGTAGAGATGTATAATATCCATAACCCTATGCAGGAGCACCCTAAGAAAAACTCGGATCGAATGGTTGATTCATGCTAGCATGAGGAATTGATCCGTACATGGGCTATAGTTTTTGGAAGACTAATTGGTCGATGTGAAAGGTAGCCATGGTGTAAATGTAGATGTCAAATGATGCCCCTTAGTGAAGCCATGCCACCTAATGATCCTACTATTGGCTAAGATGGGGATGGAGGAGCCTGACCAAATGACTAACCCGGTATCCTGTATAGCATGGAATGAGGCTGTTGAAACCCTATTATGGTGTAGGCAGCAATTGTGCTTATGTTTTGTGCTCCACATGCAATCCGTTCTTCCTAAAACTCCCTAAACGTGACAAAGTTAAAGTTTGACTGGACCAAAAAAATGCAAAGATTAGTAGCATCGATCATTTAAGTATATCTCACATATGTTGGACTTCCTCACAGTTGTTAAGCACAGTACAATGCATCTTATGGAACTTAAGATCTGGCTCAATATGGTGCTTATGCCTAATGTTGCATCAATTGTCCAAATATGTAAAAACTCGATGAGGAACCGTTGTCTACTTGATCATACCACAATTGATGGGGTCAATTTATTATCGTGTCCATGTTCTCAAAGTATAATGAACAAAATTGAATACTTTCCTTTATAACATATGATTCAGTGATAAAACCATCTGGTCTAGCTAGGTTCTTCATATCGCCGTTAAGTACTACTAAGTGCCATTCAACGAGATACATCTAATGACACTGGGTGGGACCACATAATCGTGCTTCCCTCGACAAATGGATAGCTAAATGCACCATTATGTCAAAAAAAGTTGGGGGAAGATCATCTCCATTTTGCACAATGTCATCATAATAGTTTTCTCATAAGACTCCAATGGATTTATACAAAGTTCTTTCATAGTAAACTCCTGGAAGAAATGGGAAACATCATAAACCAAATAATAAATTCTCTTGTCAAGAAAACCACGAATGACCACTAGGAGAACTGTTGAAGTAGCATATGACAGTCGTGGCTTTTTAGACACCTCGAACTTACTTCATCTACTGCTAAATATGAGCTTATGTTGGAAGCATATTCATTCAGAAGTTTCACATTTCTAATCAAGTTGCATACCTCTTTAACTTGCCTAGACGATTGTGTATATGCAGCGGTGGCTTAAAAGTCCAACCACTACGATTTTGCAGATGTAGCTTTGGGCAAATACCCATTTCTAAAGGGTAAGTCTCGCTTTTTTTATGTCCTTTGACTTACCCTTCAAATTATCACATATATTTTTCTCCATGTGCACCATATCAAGGTTATGGCAAATAAGTATTTGCCGCCAAATGGTAAATTGAAAAGCACGCTTATTTTAAACCAATTTATACCATCTTCGTTAGTCCTCCAATAAAATCTCTCTTACATCTTCCCTAATACAACATGTTCATACTGACTCAATTGAGCTGATATATCTTAACTAGTGAACTCCCTTGGTTGTGTTTCCACATGCCATCAAAACTTCCCTTATCGTGGTACACTTGTGCAATCTATATTACATATAGGGCAAGCCTTATATCCTTTGGTCGTAATCGAAAATGCAACATAAGTTGAAAAGTCATTGATTGTCCACAACAATGCTTCCTGCATAAAAAATAACTAACCTTCACCACATCCAATGTCCTTACACCTTTTAACCTTAACTCTTCCACTAAGGGTTATAAGTACACGTCAATTTATTTACTAGGAGATCTAAGTGTAGGTATTAAAAGTGACATCATTAAGTATGGCTCCTTCATACATCTTCCATGGCAAAACATTGCAAACAAAAAAAATTACTAGCCATACACTATATGTTATACTTATGTTTGCATAAGAATTGAAGCCATCAGTAGCAAGTCCCACTGTTACATTCCAAGGGTCTAAAGCGAACTAACGATATTTGACATCTAAACCCTTCCACTGCTCAAAGTCTACGAGATACCTTAACACTCACTCTTCACTTACATAACTTTATTTATGCTACCTCATCTCTAAAGCCATCTTACACATGAACAACCATTGTAGTTGTGGGATTATTAGGAAATGACATAATACTTTGATAGGATAATCTTTTGCTCCTTCAAATGAAGTTTCCTCCTTCCCTCTCCACACATCAGACAGTGTTTAAGATCTTTATATTCTTTTCGAAAAGGCATACGGTCGTTCTTACAAGCATGTATAGTGTTAGCATCCATTCCCAACTATCTCAGCATTTTTTTAGCATTATAGTATGATGATGGCAACAAATTGTCTTAAGGTAACAAACTCCTTATGAAACTAAGCAAGTTGTTAAAGGATTTCATAGATTATTTTTTATCAACTTTCAGACTCATCATTTGGAGAATAGCAAACAACATTGAAAACTTCATACAGCTTGGATACATAGGACTTTTTCTCACTTTCAAACATTCTTGTCCACCGATACCATTGTTTTCAGAGCTTTCCTCTCCACTCTTGGTTTCTTCTCTCATGGTCACTCATATTAGTAACTAGATCCTTCAACATTCGATAGTTAGCTTGGCATTCAAAGGTTTCTCTTCCATCAGGAATGCTATGATTCACATAATCAACTCGTCTTCATCATCTAACTCCTCATAATGAAAAGTCTATATCAACTATGTCCATGCCATTCCCCTCGTCATGAGATAGAACACAATAATCTGAATGGACTGTCATTCCAAGTTAAAACAGTTACTACACGGACGTCTAATCAATCCATCTCCCTATTGTAATTTACCGCAGCTTGTAAAAATTCCTAACCCCATTTATATATATTGGTAATGTTAAATCACGTGTCTTGGCCAAGTACGTTACGAAATCCTATATTAGTATGTTGTAATCTATTTTACATTAATTTATATTTTTTTTATTTAACATCGTTTGTGACTTTATATATGTCATTACAATTTATAACTCACTACATTATTAGCATCTATTGCCTGAAACAATAATTACCTAATCAATATACTATAACTATGACATATATTAAACATTAACATCTAAGTAAAATAAATTAGACAAATAAACAAATACAATTAAATACATATATGAATATATTAAATATTTATAACTATATAATAGTAATAATAAAACAACAATCATACTAAATCATAAAAAATAATATAAAAATATCTTACTAACTTGTATGTAGAAATGCGCAAATAAATAGCCTTAATAATAGTCTTTTACACAAAATTATCTAAAAAAAATTAATATTAACAAATAATATTCAAAAAGTAGAAAAAATAAAAAAGAATTTTTTGCCATGACTAGTATGAAGGAGAAAAGAAGCGAGGATAAAATGATGGGCTGGAAGGGTATTTATAGGAAATTATATGAGGCGAATCTCACCTCTAATGCAATATGTGAGGCTAGACTCACCTCATATGCCACATTAGTGATGAATCTTGCCTCATTTTTTCGTTACACCAAATCAAATTTTTACTTGTGTGCCAACTATTAAGGTTTAAGATTTTATTCAATTTTCTTGAGTTATGTATTAGTTCAAAATAATTTGTATTTTCTATTGATTGACTTATGATAGTAGCCTATATTTATTGATTGTCTTAAACTGGTGAGTGCTTATGCATTAGAATCTAAGCATGTGCGCGATTGTGGCAAATGTATGTGTTTGTGGTTAGTCATGCTAAGCCGTTGAACAAATGCAAGAGCTACGATGACTTGTAGTTGCGTTGTAGTTACTATATTTAGTCTTACTATTTTTAGAGTTTTAATATGATGTTCGCTTTTGATAAAGTATTGTGCTTAGAGACCCTTTGTACTTGTTATAGCTTAGGCACTTAACCTTGTATTATATTGATCTTGTATCTTGTATACAGCTTTCATTTTCCTTTACCTTTTAAAAATTGTTTTCCAAACCTAATAAAGTTTCTTTCATTTTTTTTTTTTTTTTTGCCATCTTATTTTTGTTGTTTCAAACATATGTTTATCAAAAAATAAATTGGATGAAAAACATATATTTTTATTAATAAACAGATCAGATACAGATAAGGTGTAGATAAGATACATATATAAATCATAAACAATTAAAATTATACAATCCAAACAAACCCTCAATGATTTCCTAATTAAATTTTGCTTAGCAACATAAATGGTTTAACGAGCTTAGCATATAACAATCTAGTGTTTTATGTGGTGGACTATTTCAGCTTTATATTCCAAGTCTTGACGACTAGTACTTAGAGCTAGGTGGAGGAAGTAAGTATTAATAGTTTGTAATGATAAAATTAAGTGTGTATGCATAAATCACCATATGTTTTGTGGGATGTGTGTCCATGCTATTTTGCTAATGTTTTGAGGCACAGGTTAGCAGAAATGAGAGTTAACTAGAGAATTCTTAATCAAACCAAGTCATGAACATTACTAGGTAAGTGTGAGGTTTGATTTTTGAATCTTCCTACAATAAATGTGGTCTGACCTTTGAGTAGACTAGGTAATAGTGACCTGGATTGATCCCGAGATTTGTATGTGCAGTTGAAAGGCGCACTAAAGAGTAACTACAAAAATTATGGGGATAATATCGCTGTTGATTCGCTCATGAATACTGGAAGATAATTTTCTATATGCCTATTGATTTTACAAATACCCAGACGATATGGGCATCAAAATTCGAAAATTTATAAAAAGATGTTGTCAAGTACTCTATCCAAAAAAAAAAAAAAAAAAGAACTCTTTCCACGTTATAAGTAAAGGAAAAATGTTAAATTTTGTACCAAAACTGAACTTTGCAAAAAAATTCTATGTGGTACCTAAACTTAAAAATGGTCAATTCAATATTCAATCAAACTTTTCATGGTTATTTTTATTACCTCACTAGTGCCATTTGCTCTACTTCCTGATAAGGAAGAGGCAACTTATTATTAGTAGATGGTATTAAGAGAAGTAATAAAAATTCAATGATAGACTGTCTCCTTTACGTCAAAAAACAAAGCGAAGGGTATTAAAGAACTAGTAAAAATAGCAAAAAAAAAAAAAGTTCGAGGATATTAAATTGAACACTTTAAAGTTCATGCATCAATTTGAATTTTTATAGAAAGTTTATGTACCCTATTTGACATTTACCGTAAAATAAAAGCCACAAATTACAAAGTAAAACCAAGAACAGGGTTTAATTTAAAAAAACGGAAAAAAAAGAGAGGAAAAGAAAATATATTCATATTTGAGATTTCAAACCACAATGTGCAGCTCCCAACAGCTTTGACATATTCATAGACGCTATTTTTGTAAGTGGAGTGTCTCAAACTTTCTTCATCTATCCTCAAAAAGAGCACAATCTTCACCGTCTGCATGGTGAAAATGTTTTGTACTTCAGGGACATAAATAGTGGACAAAATTACTGAGGAAGTTTATGCTAGAAGTGAGACTGCTCGAGAGCATTGAAAGTTTATCTGCATGAAACATGCTCTTTTACCCAAATTCTATGCATTCTCCAAATCTCATAACAATTTTGAATTTCGTATAAATTAGGATTACCTGTTTTCTATTTCTTTACCAGGCACTAAGCTTCTGTGTGGATGCCATATATTGTAATTCCAGTTCTTTCATCTCTTTCACCAGTCGCTCCAGATTTTTCTTTGCTGCCACGAGATTTTCCTTCTTTATTTCAATTTTTGCTTGTAGATCATCAATTTCTTTCTTCAATTTGTTAAGTGCTTTATCTTCAATTTCCTGCATAAGTGGTATACATAAAATTATCAAGGTCCAAAAAGTAGGAGCAAAAAAAATTTCTCAAAAAAGGGAAAAAGGTTAAAGAATTTTTCATAAAACGACTTACACTTGGGATGATACATTCAATATGACAATTCACTTCACAAATTTCGCAGTAATAACTCCCTTGTTGAGGATGCATGGTCTCAGCGCATTCATAACAGTAGTATTCATCACTACCATCTTCCAGAAGGACATCCAATAGGCTTAATTCATGGACATGGCATTCCGATTTCACGATTTGTGGTAGAGAAAAACAAAAATAGTGCATGTCAGATTTGCACGTTGCACAATGATAGAAGTCCAACTTGCACGTCTTGCCACAAACACCGCAATTGTCTGTGTCCATCGAGGTGGGTTGTTCAAAATATGCGAGGGTGTGTTCATGGCGAGGATGCTTTAAGGTTTGACGTCTAAAAGCACAATCAACATCCATTTGAATTCACATTCCACACATGAGATGACAATACATTCAATTCCTTTATAACAAACACTGCAGGGGTTTTCATAATCACGATGAACAAAATGATGATGAATCTTAGAGCGAGAGTGATCACCAGAAGCACTAGAATTCACAGAGAGGGAATGGTCCGGGTGAAGAGAGTGTTTCTTAATCACTTTGGACATCTCAGCACATTCTTTGTGCAGCCACTTGTTGCAATCCTTCAAGCGGCAGTAATAGGATGGACCATCTTTGATATAAGATCTGCAATTGTAGCATTCATTATAGGAACTATAGATCGCTCTAGCAAAGTCAGGGGATGTTGGTGGCCAGGGTATTGCTTTTCCAGACTTTGTCCTACCTCATTTAATGCACTAGCACAATTGACGTCCATACAAAAGTCTGTAAGTTCTACACAATCACTTGTTGTATATAATAATCTTGAAGTCCTCTGATGGCATATATGACAGGAGTATAACGTTTTATTTGTTGTGAGGGTGAGGGAGTGTTCGGATAAAAGGGAGTTTTATAACTTGGGGCACCTCGATACAAGAACAAGATTTGCGTATAAAGAACCTGCAACCAAGGCAGCCATAAAATGCACCCTTAATTGGGAACGCGCAAATCTGGCATTGTAAAAATAAGAAAGAAGATGATGGTGGGAGGAATGCTTGACTCCTTCCGTTGGGTTTTCATAGCCATCCTCCTTGGAGTTGGAGGCAGAGTGAAAACAAAACAATCAATATGGAGTGAAATACCACACATGTCGCATGCATAAAGATTAATCCAGCGGTCCAAGTTTTTGAAGCAGATATCACATATAGGGTTATGAGGTTCTTGTGAATAAGTAGTGAATGTTTGTGGAAAGAATGAAGTATTATTACTTTGGAAAATTTGCTACAGTTTACGTGCAATAAGAAATTGCATTCAAGGCAAGCATAAAAATTATTAGCTAGTCCTGGTCCAAACATCTGAATCTGGCACATGCTGCATTCAATATGACTAATTTTCCCTGTAACACGATAATACATCAACGGATGCGCATGAGAAAATGCAATATCTCATGGGACTTCTCCTCCTTTTGCTGATGCAGAGTCGAAATCGCACATGGCGCATCAAGAGTGTATTCGCACTGTCACAACTATAATATGCATACTTACCGCTATAATGATTGCAAAAACTGCAACGCAAAGACGCCGGTTCAGAGAAGACAAGAGAGTGCTTCGAATGAAATGGGTGATGAATCTCAATCCATTGCCCACACTCTTTGTGAATGAAATATGAGCAATCAAGACAACAATATGCCGGTGAGCCAGTGATTGCTTCCCGCACATTGGGCAAGTGATACACCGACAGTATTTGCTTATCTCTCTCAAGGTCATGTCGAGCCTGTGACGGGACAGTATATTATCCATATCTTGTTTTGATAAACAGATCACAAAAGATCAGTTCCTGTTTGCAACGAAAACAATCAATGAACTAAATTGGATAGTATAGATAGAGTTAATCAATCAAAGAGGAGAGAGTTTTAGTAGCAACTTCCTGCAGTATAAAGGAAGGCACATACTTTTACTTTTAATGGCATCTTTGCTTCTAAAAGTCGACATTATTATCAAAATATACACCCATTGGCAGCATCCTAGCAACTTCCTGCACTAAAAAGGAAGGCATAAAGATGACATAATATATTTTGATTAGTTTAAGGGCTGTTTACGCATCAAAGTCCAAGATCAGAGTAGTTATTTTAAACTTTTAGAGTTATTTGTTAATATATTAAGTTCAAAGAGAACATTTGAAAGTTCAGGGTTGTATTTATACCTTTATCAAAGTTGGGATATTATTTATATTTCAACAAAAAATAAAAGGGAAAAATCTCAAAGCGTTCTTTGGATGAAAAAAATTGCAACTTATATGGTTTTAAAATCTCAATGACTAGTGCATTACAACCTACAAAACATGTCCTGTGAGGCCTTTAATGGCCGTAAGGCCATTTAACTCTACTGTCAATTTAGCATGCTGGGCAACAGTGAGGGATTCTAGTGATAAATTGCTCTCACTTCAATAAAACTCCTACATGCTGAAATTTGGCAAAGATGGTAGGAACCACAAGAAATCGATCGATAAGCTTTGGTGATGAAAACTGAGTGAGGAATAGAATCCACAAGAAGCTCAGCGGTTAAATGTTATTGTATTTTAACATGGCATGCCTTCTTATGAGGATCAAGAAATGCGATTTCAGCTGAATCATTATGTATAGTATTGTTTAACCAATAGTGCCTTGTTTGATTAAACCTTACTATTGTAGCTTGAGAACTTAAAGACGTCATTGTCCATCAATGTATGTGATAGGATTTCTAAGACTGAGCTACCTAGGACAAGACATAGATGATGATGTGGTTTTTGCTCAAATTTAACCCTAGTAGATATCATACTAGGGAGAAAAGATAAAGGACGGGAAAAAAAATAAAAATCCATTGCTTAATTTTGGAGGAAAGTAGCTGCTCGAAATGGAATGACCCCCATTAGAAATAAAGAATAAAAAAAGAGAGAGACAATAGGACAAGATGCTTCAACAAAAGGAAAAACAGAGTATGGGCTTGGACCGGAAGAAAAGAAAAAGACTCAATATTCAATAAAGCTGACAGGTGAAAATTGCTCTCCAAGATGAGAGCTTTCATCTGTTAGTTGTTCGAATTGCATCAAAATTTTCAATTATTAGCAAGAAGTAGAACTTCTGAAGCTGCACAGGTGCTCTCCTCTATAACCCACAATGTGTTAGCGTCAGACACAACGTGTGTGTGCGCCTGAGAGAGAGAGAGATTTGAGTGCCTTTCAAATGAAGTTTAAGTTGTTTATTGCTTCATAATATAACCATCCCATAATCATAAAGCTCTCAGCATCAAAAGCAGCGCAGCTAATTAATTAGCATCATTTTTTTTTTTTTTTTGTGCATCGATTAATACTGTTAAGGTGGAGAGCAATTCATGTAGTCCCTGAATTACCTATCTTTTTTTCTTTTTTTTTTTGGTAGTTAATTTGGCATGCTGTGCAACTATGAGTGATTCTAGTGATAAATTGCTCTCACTTCAACTAAACTCCTACATGATGAAATTTCGCAAAGATGATAGGAACCGCAACAAATTGATTGATAAGCTTTGGAGATGAAAGCTGAGTGAGGAACAGGATCCATAAAGAAGTTCAGTGATTAAATGTTATTGTATCTTTTACTTGGCATGTCTTCTTATAAGGACATAGAGGTTCGTTATCGATTTCACACTAAGCCTTATATATGAGGAAACTTATATATTTAAAAAAAAAAAAAATACGCTTTCCGCTGTTTTTATGTATAGTGTTGTTTCACAAATAGTACCCTGTATGTATTAAACCGTATGAGAAATAGAATAGCTTGGGAACGTAAAAGACATCACTACCAATTAATGTATATGATAGGATTTCTACAACTGAGCTACGCAGGATATGAAAGAGATGATGATGATGTAATTTAGATGTTTATACTAGGGAGAAAAGACAAATGAGGGGGGAAAAAGACAAAAAGGCATTGCTTAATTGTGAATGAAATAGGAAGCTTGAAATGTAATGGCCCCCATTATAAATTAAGAATAAAAAAGAGAAAGACAATACAGTAGGACAAAATGCCTAACAAAATAGGAAAACAAAGTGTGGACTTGGGCTGGGAAAGCACAGAATCAATAAAGCTAACATGTGAAAATTGCTGTCCAGGATGAGAGCTTTTGAGAAATTTTTTTTTTCCCCACTGTTTTTTCAGATTTATTTGTTTGAATCACACTAGAATTAGCAAGAAATAGAGCTTTGAGAACCAGCACTTTACTAACTGTGGATCCAAAAGCTGCCCAGGTACTCTCCTCACTCACTGTGTGTCAGTGATATTAGAGTGCTTTCTGAAGGAAGATTACTTTTTTATTGTTCCATCATCACAGAGCTCTCATCATCCCAAATTGCATAGTTAGCGATTCGAATTAGTTTTTTATCTGGATCACTTACTTTCATTAAGGTGGAGAGTAGTAATTTGAACAGACCGAGAGTGATTCAGTGAGAAATTAGGAGATGTTGGTCCCACAACCTGCATAACCTGTGCTACCATTAGATTAGGCAATCGGATACGTAAGATCTCACTCCTCTTCTACATTGCAACTTGAAAATCAAAGGGAATTGTGCCTGGTCCATCCTGCTAGGAAACCGCTATTCATGCCCCAAAACTCATTTAAATAATAAATAGAAAAGAAATTATTAATATAAGAATAATAGCTTTTCAAAAAATTATCCAGCAATTTCCTTTTCTTTCTAAGATAATTGTATAAGCATGAGTATGATCCATTTACATCTTATTGAAAGGAGAAATGATGAGAGAATAAAGAGGATTAGTTTATTGGATTTTAGTTCGAGTTCCTCATTCAACTATGCATATCCACGGGCCTTAACACAGTTTATATATAAATGCGCAGCCTTATATAGCTGGAGTTTTGGAAGCTAAGAAACAAGAAGTTTTGCGACTTGTTAAGAAATCGGAGACTGTTGTACTTGTGGGAGAAGCTGGTGTTGGGAAAACATAGCTAGCTGCAGAAGTATGTGCTTCAGCTTTAGCCTTGTACAAATCCTATGGAACAGTTTGGATACATCAGGAGGATAAGCATGAAGCAAAAACAGTAGCTGAGAACGTTGCTCATCAGTTACTCATATTTACACCCAGTGGAGAGTTGGATGAAGATGGTGAATTGGATGAAGAGATCTATATAGGGGGGGATTGGAGCTATAAGGGTTTAAAGGAAAAAATTTCCGAGAAGCTTCCAGATATGGTAAAAGAAGTGATAAATAAAGGAAAGAACGCTTCAAAGTCTGATGCCAAAGAATCTGCACAACAGAAGAAATACATGAAAGAGTTGTATCTTCTTGCAATCCTGGATGACATACCTGCCAAAGATGAAGCTGAAATTGTGAATCTATTGAAAGACATCCTTAAATCATCACAAGATACTCTTAATGACCTATTGAAATACATCCCGAAACCACCACACGTTCTTCTTAAGTTCTTGATCACAAGAAGAAACAGAGCCAAAAATGCTGGTCCTAATGAAAATGGAGATGTAATCCAGCAAGAGGGCAGCAGACGGATATACAAAGTGACACCCCTGTCAATGGGTGAGTCACAGGCATTGTTGTGTGCAAGTGTTGGGACAGGTTTTTTGGGATGACAACACTAATGAAATCATCTGAATATGTTACCAAAAATAGCCAGGGTCGGCCAGCTGCAATAATTATGGTAGCACAAGCATTAAGACATGTTGGGTTGGATCAAATTAGTAAGGAGACATGTGAAATTGCTTTGGAGGGAGCAACCATTGGTGCGGAACAAGCTAATGTTGAAAGATTATTGACTTGCGCTCAAGAAATTTTGCCAAGCGATGTCATGAAAGACTGCTTTTGGCAAAGCAGACAGTTGTTTTCCAGATGTTGCCACATTCACTATGATGAGCTGATAACTTACTGGATATTGGAGGGCTTCTTCAGTTATGATGAAATCAACCAGTCCTATGAGGAAGCACACAATGTTTTGATGGAGCTTAGAGACCGTTGCCTTCTGAAAGCACAAGGGAACAATCATGTTTCTATGGAAACAATATTAAATGAAAAGTTATCTGACCACACACATGGTGGGTTAAGTTGAGCAGCCTATTTAGGATTGGCTAATGTGCTGGATAATGTCAATTTTCTTGGGAAAATTACATGAATGGATGGTATGATTAAGACACGTTGTAGATACTTTAATGACATATCCACACTCATCATCGATGGATATCGTTTATTCAGAGAAAACCAGGAAAGATTTTTTGGTGCAATGAGAGGACTCAAAAGTCCTGGCTATCTTGAATCCAACGTTTGAGTCTTTACCTTCTTCTTTGATAAGCTTGATAAGTCTTCAAGTGGTTATTCTGAGAGGATGCCACTTATTGAAGAATATTGATGGGATCCGTCGACTTACAACTTTATTAGCTCTTGAAGTATCTGGTGCACGATCCTTGGAAAATATAAATGGCGACCTGTTTAAAGAGATGGTGAACATAAGATCCGTTAATCTCTCTGAAGCTGGAGTGAAAACTCTGCCTAAAACACTCTTGAATAGGCCCAAATTGCATTGGCTTATACTTAGGAGTGTAAAAATTTGCAAGATCTCCCTTCACTAAAGGGATTGCTGAAACTAGAAGTGCTTGATCTGTCTGGTGCTGCCTCTTTGGAACATTTGCAAGATAAGTTACTTAAGCTTCCAGAATTCAAAACAATTAATCTTTCACGAACCAAGATCCAGACGTTGCCCATCCTTAAGGCACTTAAAAAGTTCTCTCGACTCTTGTTACGTGACTGCCAATCCTTAGGAATACTTTATCCACTCAAAAAAGTTTATGCCCTTGAGCATATTGATCTTTCAGGAGCTATTTCATTGAATGAAATCCGAAAGGATTTTCTGGAAAATAAACCAAACCTTAGGCTCCTTGACCTATCAAAATCTGGCATAATTGGTTCACCTCTTCACCTTGGCTACTTGTCCAACCTTCCTCCATCGTGATCCACAGTTTTAGGACTTGAGATCCTCGAGTTACTTGATCTTTCTGGTGTCTCTAGTTTAAAAGAAATTGATGGCACATTGTTTGAACATCTTAAATTACTCCGGGCACTCATACTTTCTGGCACTAATGTAAATGAGCTTCCACCACTTTCACCCCTAGCTGAACTCCGTCGACTCATGTTAAGGGATCGTAAATGTCTAACCAAATTGAAAGGCTTGGACGCATTGAACAGACTGGAAGTTATTGATCTCTCAGGCTGTAAGGTTGCTGAAATAAGCAAAGCCACCTCACTACAACATATGACTTTCCTCAGGATTCTTGATCTTTCTGAAACAACTGTAAAACAACTTCCACCTGATTGCTTCCCCAGTAGTCTATGCATATTGAGACTAAGAAACTGCTCCAAATTACAACTTCCTTCTGTTGAGTCTTTATTACAATTAGAGGTTCTTGATCTATACGGCGCAGTATCTTTGGACAGCTTGAACACAAACTTTCTACTGAAAATGAGCAACCTTCGGACACTCAACCTTTCTAAAGTACCACTTTAAGGTTTGCCGACACTTTCACACCTCATTAAGCTGAAGGAGCTTTCACTACAAGGATGCTCTTATGAAGTGGAAGGACTAGAGGCTCTTATAGAGCTCAAGCTGTTGGATCTTTCAAACACAAAGATCAAATCTTTAGCCAATATCTGCACAACCAAACTGCAACAGCTCTTCCTGAGGGATTGTGAAGACTTAGATGACTTCACAAATCTAGAGTCCTTTAGTCATTTGGAGGTTCTAGATCTTTCAGGGACAAGAATGAAAGATTTCCCCTATAAGTTACTGGATTTTGCTCATCTAAGAACACTGGTTCTGGAAAATATGAAGGAAATTGGGAAATTGATTGGACAAAGGTATATCATTTACCACAGGAGCTCAGCTTGAGGTCTATGAAGTCCAGGAAAATTTCTGAGTCTGATCAAATACCTTCGATTTTCATCTGTGGTACAAAGTTTTTCCAGCTTTTGAGGAAAAATGAAGACCGTGGAAAAACTGCTTTCAAAGATTCCATTTCTTTGTTTGGCTTTGCAAGGAGGATAAAAAAGATGGAAATGGATTGTGCTACAGGGACATGGGCTTCTTCAGGCATTTCAACTCACGAGGAAGGTTCGCTTTTCCTAGAGAACATGACTGCGTGTTGGAAATCCTTGGATCTGATTCTCCTGAGTCCTGGAAAGATAATCTTGGAGAAGCCACATCATCTGATACTGCAGATGCAAAAAAAAATAATGTTTCTGGACAAGTGGTGTCCTATAATACTCCTGACATGCAGAAAGATGCTGTTAAGCAAGCTGAATCTGCTGTTTTTCCAAATTAGCTGAAATCAGCTCTAGGATATGCGAAGCATGTTTCACTGATCGATAGCTCCATTGTCCGACTATCTCAGATGGTTGAAGAAAATGTGAATTCTCTTAAGAGTTTATGGTTGGAGCGATGCACTAAGATTAAATACATTGTCTGGTGAAAAAGATACAAAAGCTGTTGAGAAAATCAAAGATTTGTATCTTTCTGGTCTTCCTTCTTTAATAAGTTTATGCAACAACAAAATACAATGTGTAGTATCCAAAAATCTTAAGAGCTTGTCTCTAGACAGTTGCTCCAAGCTTGAGAGTGTCTTACCAACAGCCATGCTGCCTCAGAGCCTTGAGACTATCCAGATTAAATTTTGCAATAATGTAGAGACGCTGTTTAAGGTTGATGCCCCGGTGGAAGCTACACTGCTCAACTTGCATTCCATTGAATTGCTGGATCTCCCAAATCTGAAGTCTATTGGAGTTTCCATGCCAGCTTTAAAAACAATGAAGGTAAGATGTTGCCCAAATCTGGAGAAGCTCGAGAAACACTTGAAGAAGCAGAAAGCCTTGAAGTTCTTTGTGTTTCTGATATGGTTGGACTAAAGAGCCTATGCAGTGGGGACTTGTCTTCCATTGGCTTCAAAAATCTAAAGATGCTTAAACTCAAGTCATGTCCGGATATTACAGAAGTCTTTACTGCATCTCAACTGCCCTCCAACCTGATTGAGCTTGAGATAAAATGCTGTGATAAGCTGACAACAGTAAGTGATGGCAACATATCAATCGGTTGTCCCTTTTCTGGTCTGAGTAAACTGCACTTGTGGAAATTACCCGAGCTTAGTCACAGCTGGGGTAACTTTGCTGCTCGTGAGCATTTTCGCATCATGGAGTGCCCAAAATTCATCATTGATAAATGAAGGTAAAGACGTTTTGTTAATCATTTAGCTATATATGCATTCGAGTTTACATCCATTTTAGTTCATTTCTACACTTCACTTTCTGCCAAGATATCTTATTCTCTCTGCACAAATCCTGTTCAGTGCTGCCCCAAATTGCACGGTAACGTTAAGTTTTCAGAAATAGCTGGCAGTTACTTAATTGATGGCCCCAAACCTATGAAATCTTGTTTCTCAAAAATTTAAAAGCGGTTCTGATAATCCTAGGATGTTTGTAAGTGATTGTCAAATGTGCAATAGTTTCGTTAGGATTTCTATGTCTTGTAGCTTTTTTCATGACATGGTACATTGTTTGTCATTGCCAGGGGACTCTGCAAGCCGAGGATGCTTCTAGCTTTGTCGAACGCGTCAGAATCTCTTCAAGCTACAAATAATATGAGATTTGCATTGGAGATTTGTCAAATGCCACTTTTTCTTTGACCAAACAATAAGCTGCTAATATTAGGAAAATGATTTATATGGTTTCAATGATGGTAACAATAATATTTTAGCCTGTTAATCTTCCTTTGAATTTGTACAATCTTTAGCTATTGTTGATCAAATTCAAAATTTGCTTATTACACTGTATTTTTATTGTATACCATGATTGTTTTACCTTTCCATTTTATATGGGGTAGATTACATTAGAAGGTATTAACATTTAGAATAAGTTATTAACGTTTTGAGTAGTTAAGGTATTAATGTTTTAGAAAGTTCATTTTAAATATCAATGTTTAGATTAGTTTTCAATTAAATCTTTTTAACTTTTCAAAGTAATCATCATACTTTAATACTTTTTTTTTAACCACTCAAAATGTTAACACCTTGAATGAACTTACTCCAAATGGTGATACTTTTGATATAGCACACAGTCAAGACTGCTATGTTATCTACGGAAGAAGTAATAATAATGCCACCAATATATGTTTACGTATACATATATATGTATATATCTTCAGAAGCCTTTTGTTTTGGAGATAGCCTCTTTGCAAAAGACAGAACTTTTAGAATAATTTGCAACATTTGCATGATTTAATGAAAGATAAAAGTGTTTGCTTTCTTGGCGCTTTCCTCTTTTTATTTCGGAATATTATAACTCTTTAAATTTCACATCATTTTGAAGATTATCATCCAACAGTAAAATAAAAATATAATATAATAATTTTGTTTATAGTAATTTACATACAATGTATGTGGATAAATTATAAAAATACCCCCTTATAATTGTCCATTGGCCCTAAATTTAAAATTGTGCATTTAGCCTCCAAATCTTAAAGAAAGGAGGGGTAGTTGTTATGGGGTTTTGTGTGGAAATATCACATTTTGGAAAAATAAATCCTGAAATACGATATAAAAATAATTTCGTAATTTAAGTGCTAAAGACACAATTCACGCTTTTGATCATGCTAAAAAGGGTGTACATGCTAGATGTAGTCTTATTTTTTTCTTTTTCTTTTTTTTTTAATTTAAGGGTGCAGCTAGCACCCTACCCTCTATGTAATGTAAAGAGGGCACATCTAGCACGCACATCCTTTGTACAAAACAAAGAGGGCATGCGTGCCAGATGTGCTTTCCCACCTATTATCATCAAAATAATTTTTGCCAAGGCTTATTCTATCATTCGCATTTCTCTCCACAAAAACACAGTTCTCTCTCTATATTGCTCAATAGGCACGGTGATTAATTCATTCTTCTCACTTCCTAGCTTTGGATCTATGTTTTTTAAGGTAAAATTTGTCTTTTTCATCTCTTATTTTATTTTGTCTTTACCTCATTGTGATGAGAAGTCTAATTGAAACCTTAGTGTTTTTTATTTTTGGCACTAGATTAGCCAAATTTTGTGACATATTATTGGTGATCTTCCATGTTGATGTGTTAGATAGTACTAATTGTAGCATGTATGTGGATGCATTAACAAGATTTGATGGTCTTTTTCGAGGCATCTACTCATGTTATACAGCTCTATGACAATAGTTATACTAGTGGATTCCTCCAAAGTTCGCTTCCAAGCCCAAGCTATGATATATTCCCCTCCAATAGCAGCTATCTAAGGGATATCATTGGCAACTTAAGGGGAGTGCATAGTCCCTATTACACACTAGACCTTGAGTATTACTTCGGTGCAATCCATCTGCCTCCAGCACCATAGAGAGAGCAGTGACATCCAAACCACGAAGCAACAAATAAGGGTGAGGAGGTAACCTAGCTTAGCTAGGTTCATCGCCTATGTCAGCACAGCCCTATTGCTACACATGACTTCATGCAATCACCTAAGCAAGAAGAGGGTGGAGGGGAAGAATAAATAGAGGGGCAAGTACAACAAGAGGTTGAAGAACCAAGACAGAAGTGTTTTGTGTTTGCACAATTCAATCAAGCTATTTTTAAAAGGAGAGATGGGAAGAGAAGGGGCTAGATTGTATTTATTTGCTACTTGACTTTGAAATGTTTTCAAACTTTCTTTTATTAGTATGTGTTAAATTTGTTTGTCTTTAACTGCTGTTTGTTAAGAAACTGTTGTCCAGAGATGGAATTTGTCAGCTGGACAACGTGTTGGGTTAGTATATGGATGTAGTTTTGCTAGAAAATTTGTCCATTGTATTGTATTGTATTGACTTTATTGTTATGTATTCGAGTGAATTGAATATTTTTCCCTAATATTTAGGCAAGTTTTGTAAAAGGGGCACATGTGGCGCGCACGCCCATATTATATAGAGGGTGTGGGTGTTAGCCACACCTTTGACACTTAAATTATTAATATCTTATTATGTACCATATTTTGAGATTTATTTTCCTAAAATACGGTATTTCTATACAAAACTTAGTTGTTCTCTCATTGAAAACCACGCATGAGGATTTCATCTTTCACTACTCCTAAGAGGAATGTTCATTTGGACCTTGTTCTACTATTTTTGACATTGAATAAAATAATTGAGAAAAACATAGATTTAAATAAAATTGCATAAAATAGAGTAAAATGGTAATCAGTGTCTAATTACACAATTTCAAAGAAAAGCGGTATACATGAAGCAAATATAAGAGCTTGTATTCACAATTTATCTTATATCCTATTAATATATTAATTGTAACAATCTTTACGTTAGATTACTATTTTTCTACGTTTTCTTAACATCTATTCATGTATAATACGAGGTATTACCTAGTCAGCATTTATATTTCATGAAATAATTTTAGTAGGGACGGATTTGCAGTATCAATGTAGGCGTAAATGCACATCTCATTTTCTTAAGACTTACTATCAAATGAGTTTCTTGTGTTAGAATCGAAGGTGATTGCAAATTTAGGTCAATAGGCTCGGTGTTGGGAATTTATGGAACATTAAATTCTTAAATTAAATAACACGCATGTAAGATAATGGCACAAATGAGTCTAAATAAATAATGAAACCTACCTGAATTCAATGGAAGATACACAAAATCCTAGTTTTGATAATTTTATCTCTCTTTCTCTCCTTTGTGATGATGGGATGCCATGTGAGTAATGAGCAACACATATGATTTGGGATCACGGCTATCTATATATATATATATATATATATATATGTCCATGTTTATTATTTTCAATTTTGTCCAACATAAAGCTAGAAATTATATATCTATACTTTACACATAATATTTCATACTTTATATGATGCATTAAAGTTTATATTTATTAGACCATTTTATTTAAACTTTATATTTAATGATAGCTTTATTATACAATCAATAATATTAACACATATAAGCTCATCTAGTTTATTTTGATAAACAATCTCTCACTTGGGCTATATGTTGGTGACTTTATAATTGTATATGAATCTTATGAGTACTCAAAATTTTGCATCATTTCTAAATGCATCGCTAAACTATTTAATGCATCCAAAGCAAGTTTCACTACATACATCATAACCGACCCTATCAATAATCACATACATCAATATGATTAACTGGCATGAATCTAGTATGGAGGTATAGTATGGAAATCACTTGTAATGTGATGTAACGTGCCGTTTCCGACATATCTAATTAGACATCCTCACAGGCCAAGTTTGACGCGTGACCTATGGATAGACCTATGCTGGTCCATATCAGTCCCCTAAAGAAAAAATAAATAAAATAATATGCAAATTTTTTATTATAAAAATAAGAAATACAAACAACTATAGAATTTAAAGTAATGGAAATTTTGAAAAAAAAAAATGAATAACATTTAATATTTAGATTATTTTCCATGTGAAAAGTAGTCATTTATTATCTATTCATAGCATTTAATACTGTCACGTCCCAAATAGTAGGCCTAGTAGGATTACCCCAAAAATCATTACATCATGTGTGCATCCGTAATATGATGATTGCCTTACAAGTCAGAATTTGCAAGACTCTAATTAATTATTCTCTCACTATATTATACATAAGATAAGGCAAACCTAAGCCTAAGAGAAATAATGACTAAGATTAATTAAGAAAGGAAATTCCAATTTTAGGTTTCATCTCTCAATCTAGATTTGGCCTAACATATTTCTAATCTTGTATCTATTTTGTGGAACTTGAAATTAGACATACACTGCACTCATATCCTATCCCATTCCTAACTTTGAGTGACTTACAAAAGTAGACTTTAAACGGGTCAACTACATCTAGTTGAGTGAAATTTCCTCATATTACACTTTCAAGCATGGTTATCAAACAGTTGATAACAAGCAAACATAATGCAACAACTACATGAGCAAACACATACGATCAATTAATTAGATTGCATATGGTATGGATTTATGCCCTTCATGACTCAGGTTAGGGAAGTGTGCATAGTCGCCATGACCCAGCGAGAACCCACCAGTTCCAGGTTATCGTGTAACCTCAAGTATTTCATAAAATACTTAATAAAAGTGAGACCTCTTTTTTTTTTTTTCAAAATGATTTCAAAGAAAATTCCCGAGTACACAAACCCTAGGCCGAGCCCTTGGCATGATTCTACCGACAAGGTCGTTTCCCCATATGAATTAGTTCATCATCAGTAGAAACAGACACATGGACTTAACCATGCCGGCCGATCTGCCCAGCGTGATACTAGCTGCGCAAAATATGCAAAATGCATGATCCATTTTGTTAATTTATAGACCGATAATTATAAGTGCATTCTTACATGATCAATCAATATTCATAGACACTCAATTCATATAACTAATGCAAAAAATTCAGATTGTGCTCGATTTCAATATTAAATTTTTGCAAATTTAAGCAATACAAGTAGAGGCAACCCCAAAGCCTAGCACATATATCAATTTTTTTATCTCTATATTTAGTGCACTAAGCTACACACACATAAAACAATGTAATAATCATAGAGAACTCACTTTACCACATCTATGGGTCGAAGTCATCTTTAGGGTATAGGTCCTCTTACTTGATAGCTCTTGAATATAGTAAGAAATTTGAGGGATAAGTAAGAAACAACTATAAGCAGTAATTTTGCAACCTATCCTATAGTAGTTTTCGAGTTAAATCTTTAATCGTTTATACTTTTTTGTCTTAAATTGGTTTTTAATGAGTCAATAGTCGTTTCGACATGGTTTTTCGTGTACTTTTCAAATATGATATTATTTCTATTGAAGGAAAAGTGTAGAGTGATGAATTGACTAAGGACTGTTGATGCAATTCATATGAATTTGACAGCTTTAATTGAATTTTCGTGTTCACGATAATTTACTCGTTTCTTATCCGTTTTTCAAGTACAATTTATTGGTGGTGTTAGTTCTATTAAAAGGAACCTGTAAGGTGCTTGAAAAATCTAAAATCATTCTGAAATTTTCGTTTTAAATTTGACAACACTTTGTGAATATTGTTTTTGCAATATCTAATCTGTTTTCGATTAATAGTCAATTTCATAGTATTTTTTTAGTACTTTCCAATAGCGATATTGATTTTATTAGAAGAAACATATAAGGTGCTGAATCGGCTTAAAACAGTCTGCAATTTCCGTAACAAAATCTGACAGCACTTACTGAATTCCTTTTTTTGAGATATCTTGGCCATTTTACATCCGTTTTCGACAAATAAATAGTCGATTTTTCACGGTTTTTCGAGTACTTTCTGAAGGTGACATTATTGTTATCGAATGAAGGCTCCAGGGTACCAAAACATACTAGTTCAGATTACGAAATTTTTTTGTCTCAACCTAAATCACTTATTCCCAACTTCTTTTGCTCCATCTTGCTCCTAAGCCATTTCCTGTTTATCTATCAAGCTGTTATTCATGATATTATCTTCCTTAAATACCATGAACAGCTTCCTAATCTTTATGTTTAACTAGTTTTACCTTGTTCTTAAACTTAAAAGCTAGCCATTTAACTTAGACTAAGAAATCATAGACATTATTGGTTCTTATTTTCTTCCTCTCCATGGTAAGTGTCAGCTTGCTCTTGGAGGAAGGAATATGGCATGTATAAGTGTTTCTAAATCACATGTCATGCTTGTTTTATTCCAATTATGTCTAAGGGTGTTCTGCTCTCTTTCTTCCTATATATTTAAGGTTCTCTTTAAGGTGTTTATTGGCGTGTCTAGCATAGATGAAGGAAGAGATATAGTAACTACCTAGTGTGAAGAATTTCCTGTTGGACGAGGACTTTGGCTTGGCGTGGAATAGAGAATGCAGCAGCAGCTGATGACAGACGTAGTGGTTATTGTCCTAATGTTGGTCGTCGAAGTGGTGACAAAGGAGAGATTAATTAGATTTTTGGGTCAACACATCAGCAGCCTTACTAATATGAGATGGCGTGGGAATAAACTGCTTTACCTTGCTGTCGTTGTCTGCGTAGGAGCTGCAGCTGATCACACACGTGTGTGCACGTCAATATGTAAGTTGGTCGGTCCAAAATGAAAGAAAAAGAAGCAGCAGTAGCAGCGGTGAAGCAGTATTATAACATTTTCTGTATGGTCGTGTTTAAGTCTCGTTTGATCGGTGAGAAGGAAGAGGAAGCAGTAAGGCTATAGGCTGAAATTTTGCGCCAAGGAAGCTGCCAGCAATTTGGAAATTTTTTCCTCTGTTGTTGTGCTGGCGTGACCATTCTGGAACGTGGCAGCAAGGTAGAGAGGAGGCTGAGCAAGTGTGTGTGCTGATTCGCTATATTTGGTTCCATTGAAAGAGGATAAGGAGCAGCAGCAAGTAGCTTCCTTGTTCCTTTTCTTTCATTGACGAGAGAACAACAACATGTGACACAACAACAATAACAAAATGTGAGCTGCGTTACTCTACTTTTTCTTTCCCTTTATTTAGTTCAGCTAGTTCCTTTGACCACCAACCTGCACTAACAAGACGAACTTCAGATATAACTTATTATGTCCTACTTGTTCGCCTCCATTATATATTCATTTGTTCATTATCTAATTAAGTATTCTTTTACTTCTTTTTATTTCTTCCAGTCGCGCGAGCCATTTCCCTGTTCTTATGGTTCTTTTTGTTTCCTAATATTCCTCCTTTTCTTCCCTTTAATTATTGATTGCTGTTTTTAACTATTGCATCAGCCCACTTATTAGCCTTTGTGCTGAATTCTGGTGCTTTTGGCTGAAACTCTCACCTTATTATGAGGTAAGCACCTTCCTATTTGTGTATATAAGACAAAGGAATGATTAACTTTAAGTTCGGTATTGTTACATGAGACAAATGCCATTAAGATGCTTAGGACCTATCCAATAGAAAAGAAAAACTTATGAACAATAATGGTGAGCTTAGCTTATATGAATTATGACCTTGGATGATTGAAAATGAAATGGTCAACTTAGGTGATTAAGAAGTTAGTCGAGATTCAAAAGGAATAGATCTAATTGCATGGAGTTTGCATTCGTAAAGTGCTAAAAGTCTTGAACTACAAGTAGACAACCCAATGAGGAACAACACCAAAGCTGATTGAAGTAAAAGGAGTTGAGAAATAAGTGTTTGAACCGATGTAAGTAAAAATTCGTAATATGACCTGGTGCCTTTCGATGCCTCAGGGCTTTTATTTCATAAAAATAATATCACCATTGAAAAGTACTCGAAAAATCGAGTGAAATCAACTATTTATTCAATGAAAACTGACTAAAAACGGATGAGATATCACAAAAACAAGAATTCACAAAGTGCTATCAAAATTTCATAAAAATTGCGGACTGCTCCTAGCTTTTTCTGCACCTTACTTGTTTCTTTGAATTAAAATACTACAGCCAATGGAAAGTGCTCAAAAAATACTATGAAGTTGACTATTCATTTGTCGAAAATGGACAAGAAACCAATTAGATATTGTAAAAACAAAATTCATAAGGTGCTGTCAAATTTAAAAGGAACACTGTAGAATGATTTTGGATTTTTCAGCACCTTACAGTTTCTTTTCAATAGAATTAAGACCACCAATAGAATTTACTTGAAAAATCCTATAAGATTGACTATTTATTCGTCGAAAATAGATAAGAAATGAGTAAATTATTGCGAACATAAGATTTCAAATAAAGTTGTCAGATTCATACGGATTTCATTAATTATTCTTAGTCAATTCGCCACATTACGTTTTTCCTTTAATGGAAATAATTTCATAATTGAAAAGTACACGAAAAACCGTGATTCGCTACGCTTAGCCTCTTTCTATATGATATTATGCATCTTGGTTGTGCGCTTCCTGTCGGTAATAGCAAGAGAGTGAAGAACAAATGCAACCGATTTAAGATGGAAAATTATAAACGATTAAAGATTTAACCAAAAAAAACCTACTACTGTTGTATAGGTTGCAAAATTACTAGTTATAGTTGTTTCTTACTTATTTCTCAAATTTCTTACTATATTGAGGAGCTATCAAGCAAGAGGATCTATACCCTGCATAGGGCAAAGTGAGTTCCCTATGATTATTACATTGTTTGTGTTTTTAGTTAGAGCACTAAATATAAAGATAATAAATTGATATGTGTGTTGGGCTTTGGGGTTGTTTGTGCTTGAATTGCTTGAATGTGCAAAAATTTAAAATTGAGACCAAGTACAATCTATATTGTTTGCATTTGTCATACAAATTTGAGTGTTTGTGAAAACTGATTGATCGCGTGAAAATGAACTTATAATTATTTGGCTTTGAATTAATTAAGTGGATCATGCATATCATGCCTCCTGCATATTTTGAACAACCAGTATCACGCTAGGCAGATCGATCGGCATGGTTGAATCCGTGTGTTCATTTCTACTAATGAGGAACTAAGTCGTATGGTGAAATGGCTGAGGGCTTGGCTTAGGGTACGTATACTCAAGAATCATTTTTTTTGAAATCATTTTTGAAAATTTTAAGAGATCTCGCTTTCATTAAGTATTTTATGAAATACCCGTGGTTACATAATAACTTAGAACTGGTGGGTTCGCATTAGGTTGTGGTGACCGTACACACTTCCTTAACCCAAGTCACAAAGGGTGTAAATCCGTATCATGTGTGATCTAATCGGTTGATCGTATATGCTTACTCATGTGGTTATTGCATTGCATTTACTTGTTATTAATTGTTTGATAATCATGCTTGAAAGTGTAATACGAGGGAATTTCACTCAGCTGGATGTAGCTGACTCTCCTATAGTTTATTTCTGCAAGTCACTTAAAGCTGGGAATGGGATAGGATTCGAGTGTAGAGTGTGTCCAATTTCAAGTTCCACAATATAGGTAGAAGATTAAAATATGTTAGGCTAAACCTAGTTTGAGAGATGAAACCTAAAACTGAAATCCTCTTTAATCAAACCTAATTGATATATCATTTAGACCTAGGTTTACCTTATCTTACCTTTTTTGTAGAGTATTCGACTCTCTACGGTCCTTGTGGCTTGTAAATTATAAGTATCCAAAACTATTTTCATAATAATTTAATATTTATGTATAACACGATGCGAGAATAATTAATTAGATTCTTGCAACCTCTAACTTGTAAGGCGGTCATTGTTATAGGTACACACGTGATATAAAGATTTTAAGACAATCCTACTAGGCTCCCCTTTAAGATCATGAAATACATTGTTTTTTCTAATTAAATAAAATGCATATAAATTAATATATTGTAAAGAGATAAGTTTTAAGCCCAAAAATGATTTGGTATTAACACTTTAAGTAGAGTGACAAAGTTTAAAAAGTTAAGTTCATAAAATTGAGATGACTAAGGGAGATCTGATATATATGGTGGGCTTCAAGTAGAAATCGTTAAACTAAATCGATCCATATGCTTTTAATGGGAGAATCCATCAATAGGAGACTTATTTTCTCCATCAACTACATCATCAAGACCTAAGCTTCCATAAATACCCAAAGGAGGGGGTAGAATTGAGGCAAACAATGTCATGCTATCAAAATACTTTCACAATTGAGACATAGCCATCATGCTACCGAAGTACTCTCACAAAAAATCAAACTGAGAACAGAGTGAATAATACCTTACCTCTTTTCAAGATATTATGGGGGTGGTACTTCATAAATTCATCACTTGTCACTAGTACATTCAATTTTCCTAAATTTACTACTCTTTTTCTCTATCTCTTCACTCTTAGTCATCTCTTATATGTGCTTTTATGTCGCTCCTCTCAGGCTACATGTATTGTGAGACACGCTACACATACATGACCGCTACAATCAAATCTACCCCACTACCTGTATTTTATATGAGGTAATATAACAACAATAACATATCTTTGTATATAAAGTACTCTTTGTAAAAAAAAATTACAACTTTTGCATAACTAAATGTAAATAATGGACCGTTGGCATATAATTTTATATTCCCATAATTTAAAGGATTATAACCTTTTAAATATTTTGTGTATAATTTATAATCATATAAACTACAATATATAATATACATTTAATGATGTTTTTCAAATATTTACACATTGCATCATATACTACTAGTAATAAATAATCTCATAGGTTTTAACTTTTATACCCTTTTGTTTTAAATTTACATATCCTCATGTTTCACAAAAAGTAACTTCTTTTATTTATTTTGTTTCCCTACATATTTGGTATTAGGTCTTTACATTCTTTGTTTTAGGGAAAGCGATCACATTTTTACTTTGTCAAAATGAAATGCCATTCTTAACGCTTTTTATATTCTTTTAAACCTTTTTCTCCCTAGAAGTTATCATTTGCATCTTTTTATTAATAAGTTTCTTTTTTTCACTATTTTTATCATCTATATTTTATCATTACTTAAAAGCATATCTAATGCAGTGTAGGAGCAAATGAATTATTACAAATCTATTGATTCAAAGAATAACTGGAAGAGTAATCTTCAAATAACCATTGATTGCAAGTAATACTGTTTAAATGACATCAAAGATCAATAAAACAATCAAAATTTAGATTCAAAGAGACTTTGCTCTATACTAATGAAAATATAGATGGTAAAAAAAACTGTCTCATAACGTGCAAAACCTAAAATATTAATAGGAGCTTGCAACCCTAAAAGCAAGAAACCAAACAAAACAAATAAAATAAAATAAAAAAAGAATTCGCTAAATGAAAGCTGGCTAAAGGTCGTCGGCTTATATCTGAAGGTCGTCAATGTTGAACTTGAAGGCTGACGGCATTGAAACTTGTTACATGAAGGCCACCTGTGCTGGAACAAAAGCCGCCAGCATTGGATCAAAAGTCGCCAGTGTACTTGCGACAATGTTGGATTTTCCATCACTTGTTCCTCATTTTCCTTCTCATGCCACTTTTCTCAATTAGTTAGGTCCCCTTCTTTTTATTGTATCATACTCTCCTAGTTGGACAAAATTCACCCTCAAATTTTAATTGTGTCATGCAAAATCCATTTGAATTTAACATAATAAACTACCTGAACAGGGCTTGATCCAATACTATGGATTATAGCATGGTAGTGTGCAAATTCAACAAGATTCACCTTGTGATCCCAACTTTTCACATGTTCACTCATGAAGTTCCTTAACTCTTCATGTTCTGTTTGACTTATTCGAAAATGGGAATGGTTTGGAAAGGTTACACCTAGTTCAAGATCAATTTGGTGTTGATTATCATGCAAAAAATGCAATTCTTCAAGAAACACATTCCAACGCTCCACCACTATCAGAATGACTACTTCAAATAACTCCACTTTTCCTTCAACCTCCTTAACCAAAGTAAACACAATATTAGAATCATGAATCTCCTCTTCGACTGTCCTAGGGTTCATGCATGACCTCTTAAACACCAAATTCCTTCTACCATCTCCTTTCAAAAACTCTTCCTCCTCATATTCTTCATCAAAAATAGGTTTTCCATATCCCTCAGCCTTAAACAAATCATCCTCTCTAGCCACACTTTCCTGTTCAACAGCATAAAAATTAAAATTTAGCTTACCCAACGCTAACAATCTCAAAATTTTCATTCTTTTCATCATCAACATAAGTGTCAAAGATTGGCTTTTCATTAACCTCAAAAGTAGTCTCATCATGAATCAGTTCGCCATTACTACTTGATTCAAAGACAGCATCATAGTCTTCCTCCCCAATTTCATCAACAAATAATGTCTTTTCCTCTGCCTGCAAATCATCATCAAATTCTAGGATTTCTATGTTCATCCCTAACTCACAACGACTACTATTTTCCTTAACAAAAGAGGGGTCATGATCTGATTCCTCAAAATCTACATCAGGTATCAGATTAAAATTAGGCATCAGATCAGGGTTAAGGTTCTATCTTTATTTTGATTCGGTACAATTATTTCCATCCCTCTTGTAATTTGATCCATCACCCCACTAAATCAGTAATCCATTACACCAATAGATTCATTAACGATCTATCCGATCCGTCGATCTAGGTCATCATGATCATAAGTTTCATCCATAGTGGAACGACACTGGTTTGGTTGTCTACAAGGCGGCATCGTTACTCCAGGAACAAACCTAGCTTTGATACCAATCGACGCAGCGTATGAGCGTATGGATTATTACAAATCCATTGATTCAAGGAATATCCAGAAGAGTAATCTTCAAATAACCGTTGATTACAAGTAATACCGGTTAAATGGCATCAAAGATCGATAAAACAATCAAAATTTGGATTCAAAGAGACTCTGCTCTTATTGATGAACATATAGATGTTAAAAAACTTTCTCACAATATGCAAAACCTAAAATATTAATAGGAGGTCGCAACCCTAAAAGCAAGAAACGAAACAAATAAAATAAAAATTAAAAAAAAAAAAGAATTCACTAAATGAAGGCTAGCTAATGCCGTCAGTTAATATCTGAAGGTCACCGGTGTTAAACTTGAAGGTCGTAAGCGTTAAAACTTGTTGCATGAAGGCCACCTGTGCTGGAACAAAGCCACCAACATTGGTTCAAAAGCCGCCAGCATACTAGCGACAATGTTGGATTTTCCATCGCTTGTTCCTCCTTTTCCTTCTCATGCAACTTTTCCCAATTAGTTATGTCCCATTCCTTCCACTGCATCAATATCCCAAATATAAAATAACATTAGTGGAAAAGTTGAAACTTCTCTTCTATTATGGTATATAACTTAAAAAACTTTCTTCATTAGAGAAGAAAAAAGAAACTTCAGAAACTTTTATGTTAATGTACCTTTTTGAAAGTTCTATTTTTCCTTTTAGTGCTTCTTCCTTAGAAACCTTTTTTTTTTTTTCCTTTGGCCAACCTTCCTTAGAAACTTTTGCTAATGCAAATTAAATTTCTAAAACTAGTGGTATTATTTGATAATATAATTTATAAAAGTTAATACAAAAGGGACACTATCAAAACTTAAAAGAACAAAGTAAACCAAATTTTAAAATTAATGATGGTTTCATAAAATACTAATGATGAAAATTTAGTAAAGAAGAGGCACCATTTTAAAAAAATTTTAACATCTCAAAAGCACATTAGTAAAAGTTAGCATCAAATAGTTCATTAATCAAAAGAAAGAAAAATAAATTAATTAAAAGGCATGGAACTTTTATATCATATTAAAATAGATATACATTATTAATATATTAATTATGATAATATTCCAAATTACCTTATATTTAACTCATTAGAAAATGATAAACTGTTATATAAGGTAGATTTATTCCTAGTTCTATAAAATTTACAAACAATATGTTTAAAAAAAATTGGAAAAATAATAGTTCAGTAGTTGTTCCTATAACTAGCATTGCCGATTGCCACTGTCACTGCGAGTTTGCGAACACGTCATTGGCATTACCGAATGGAAGCAGCCGGTCTCACCGTAAAAAGGGTCGGCTTTTCATTTAGTTTAACTGGATTAGCCATTTAATATATACATGATCCAATTCTAACAAATTACATTTAATGAAAAAATTTAAATGAATCCCAAATTTTTGTTGACAAAAATTCTAGAATCGATCTAAACATGTTTAGAAAACTACATAGACATCTTGAGATCAATTAGTAGAAGCGAAATGAATCAAGAAAGCATACCTCGAGCCACTACAATCAAATCACTCACATTCTCAATTCACGGGCTATGGCGTTTTGGTTTTTCTGCTTTAGCTTTTCTAAACCCTCATTCGCCGACAATTTGATGGTATAAATTTCTCTAGATGAGGAGCAAGCGTAGTGACCTTAAATAGGAAGCATCACGTCACTTTTTATAGACCTCTGCCCATCATAGAGTTCGATCTGACGCAAGCAAAGCATGGGAGCGAGATTTTCTTGTTGAACATTGTTGCATTCGTGGGTTGATATTGTGTTGAAAGTGGACCACATCTAGAGACTAGTTTCCTAATAAAACAATAAAGGATTTCAATCGAAATCCAATTCAAAATAAAGCAAAATATCCTAGGAAAAATATCCCAAAAAAAAACAAGGAATTTCAACATTCTTCCACTTGGTTCATTTAACTCAACATCAAACATAATAAGAAACAAAATATATGAATCGTGGTGATAAGTCCTCTCATAGTGAGTATTAACTTCCATGCATTACAATATATCAAGTCTCTCAATACTAGCCCTTAACTTAATGAATAAACCATGTTAATTCTAGGTCTAAACTTAATGATATTTCTCAAAATAAACAAATAAATACATGCACAAAACCATATGAGAAAACATCAAATTAAATAAGAGTTCTACTGAAACAAAAATGTACGTACAACAAAAATCATATCACGGACCAAGTCCCATTTGCATTACATGATCCTTAAAATTCTTTGGTGGCATGCTTTAGTTAAAGGATCAACAATCATCAATTCAATGCTAATGTGCTCAATCGCCACTTTCTTTTCCTTAACACATTGTTTTATAGCTAAATATTTGATGTCGATATGCTTACTTTGACTCTCACTCTCGTTGTTCTTAGCCATAAATACTATAGTTGAGTTGTCACAGAACAATCGCCATGACCTAGAAATAGAATCCACAACTGTAAGCGTGGAAATGAAATTCTTCAACCATATACCATGTGAAGTAGCCTCAAAACAGGAAACAAACTCAGCCTCTATGGTGGAAGTAGCAGTCAAGGTCTGCTTTGCACTTCTTCAAGTTACATCTCCACCAGCTAGCATGAAAATATAACTAGATGTTGATTTCTATGAATCAATGCAACTAGCATAGTCTGAATTATAGTAGCCAATCACTTCCAAATTATCAGTCCATCTGTACATGAGCATGTAGTCTTTTGTCCCCTAAAGATATCTCATAACCCTTTTTGCAACTTTCTAGTGGTCAACACCTAGGTTACTCTAATATCTCCTTAACATTCCAACAGCATATGCGATGTTCAGTTTGGTGTAGATGTGAGCATACATAAGGCTTCCACCAGTTAAAGCATATGGAATGTTCTTCATTTGTGCTCATCCAAAATCATTTTTTGAGCATTGACTCAAATCGAATATGTTAGCCTTTAAAATGAGTGCTACACTTGGTGAACAATCATTCATGCAAAATCTCTCTAAAACCCTTTTGATATAAGTCTCTTGAGACAAATTTAAAATGCCTCAAGATCTTTCTCTATGGATCTTAATGCCAATAACATAAGATGCCTTGCCCATATCTTTCATATCAAAGTTCTTTGAGAGATTTTTTTACCTCATATAGCAAAACCTTATCATTAGTCAGAAGCAAAATATCATCCACGTATAACATAAGAAAACAAGTCTTACTCCTACCGACCTTCTGATATATACATTGGTCCATAATGTTCTCTTCAAAGTCGAATGAAGTGATGACCTCATGGAATTTTAAATACCACCATTATGAGGCTTGTTTCAATATATATATGGATTTATTAAGCTTGCAGACTAAATGCTCACCATCACTAGAGAAGAATCCTTCAAGTTATTTCATGTAAACCTCTTCCTCTAGATCACCATTGAGGAATGTCATTTTCACATCCATTTGATGTAACTCAAAATCAAAATGGGCTACTAATGCCATAATTACATGGAGAGAATCCTTCTTAGATACAGGAAAAAATGTCTCTATCTAATCGATTCCTTCCCTCTGAGTATCATTTGGTAACAAGTCTTGACTTATGTTTCTCAATGTTGCCTTGTGAGTCTTTCTTTGTCTTAAAGACCTATTTACATCCAATGGTTTCTACACCATTAAGAAACCCAACGAGATCCCATGCTCAATTAGATGCCATAGAATCCATCTCATGTTTCATGGCATTATATCACAAGTTTGATTCTTTAGAACTCATGGCTTATTAAAACCAAGATCATTTTCAGCTCCAATGTTATAGTCCAATTCTTGCAGATGCACTTCATAATCACTAGGAATTGTTGATTTTCTAACTCTAGAAGATTTTCTTAACATTGTACCATCACTGTATTGAGGAACTTGTTGCTCAACTTATTGTTCAACTGATTGCTCAACAATTTCTTATTGTTCCTCATTTACAACTTAATATATTGGATCGATATCAGCAACCTATGGAACTTCAGCAATTGGTTGTCCAACACCCATTTCAACTTGAGGGTTGTGAATGGCAATCAATCTATCACTTAAACTAAGGGGTTGAGCTTCATAGTGGTCCTTTTCAAAAACTATGTCCCAAAATTGACCACTCCCACTTGTCAAGTCGTTCTTAAGAAATTTTGCATTAACCAGGTATAGTGTTTTGGGCAACAATCCCATGTTCCTGAAGAAACTTCGTAAATGGACCAGATGCTTGTCCACTCTTTATGTATCTACCATAGTACTCTCCACTTTGCCTGATCTCACGATCTTAATTTGCTTTCTACATAGATTCTTTACTTTAACCTTAAAAATTTTGAAGGCATCCAAGGCTTCACCCTTAGAATGAAGTACTTTAACCTTAAAAATTTTGGACCATTTGTGTCCATGTTTGGACATCAACTATCTGTACGTATGATCTCCAATAGGTTTGTGCTCCTCTTTACACCCTTTTTAGAGTTGTTAGTTTGCTTACCCCTAATACAATCCACACAAGTCTCAAAATCAGCAAAATCTAAAGTATTAAGTACCCATTCATTTACTAATCTTTTAGTTCTTTCAATGGAGATGTGTCCCAATCTCCGGTACCACAACATAGAGGATTCCTCATTCACAACACATCGTTTTACTTAGCAATAACTTGCATAGAATTATAAGCAGCATCATTTTGTAATTAAATGGAGTAAAGACCATCAAACAACATACTATAACCAATAACTTCATATTTTTTAGACAAACTAAAACCAAAATCCAAAAAATTAAAGGAAAAATCTAAAGGTACAAGTCTTTAAACAAAAAATCAAATTCCTAGAGAAACTTGGAACATAAAAGATCTTTTCCAAATGCAAAATAAAACCGCTACTCATGAATAAACTACAAGTGCCAGTGGCTTCCACATGTGAACTCATCTTACTTCCTGAGTAGATGTATTGTTCACTTCCCATTGGCTTCCCTAGCTTTTGCATACCCTGCAATGTATTAAAAACATGGATTGTAGAACCAGAATCAATCCACCACGTGCTATGATTAACACTGACCATAATAGATTCATAACAAACAAGTGAAAATAGAGTACCTTTCTTGTTGAGCCAATTCTTAAACTTAAAGTAGTCTTTCTTCATGTGCCTTTTCTTCTAGCCAAAAAAAAAAAAAAACACACTTGCACTTTTTCTTTGTGACTGGTTAAGGAGGAACCTTGCCTTTTCCCTTATTTTCGGAATCATCCTTCCTTTTCTTTCCAAGAACGATTAAGTTCACCCTTTTACCCTCTTCTATTATCAACCTTTCCTCTTCTTGCACACGTATGGTCAACAGTTCATTAATCAACCACTTGTCCTTATGTATGTTATAAGAGATTTTGAAAGGACTTATTGTTAGGGAAAAGTGCATAGAATGTAGTGCACTAAGAAAGATTATGACATGGTAACCTTCAAGGCTTTTAGCTGAGCCACTATGTCCCTCATGCGCATGATATGATTACGTATGCCCCTTATCCAAGAGCTTCATGGATGGGAACTAAATAATCAGGATGCTAGTAAAGGCCTTATCAGATGTAGCGAATTGCTTATCAATTGCCTTTAAAAGATCCTTGATTTTATCATGCTATTCGACAAAATCACGGATACTAATAGATATTTTGGTCTTTTATTAGCATCATGGAGAGGTGATTAGATCTCTCCCATTTTTCATAAAGACCAACATTGTTCGAGTGTTGGTTTCAGTAATGCCTAATGGTTCATCTATCTTAATAGCGTAATCTATATCCTTCCTCCTCAAATGGAGGAGAACTCTCTCCTTCCACTCCTTATAGTTGTCACCCCTTAATTCGGGAATTTCACTTTTAATATCAAACATGTTCGTAGTTTGAATAGTTGCAAAATTCAAATATACATGCTTATTATTCATAATTTGAGGCCAATAAAAGAAAAATTTATGCTTTACCAATGTAAATCATGCTTTTATCCATGAATCTAGTGACATAAACTTGCCTGTGAGCTAAAGTCTTACTCAATAAGATTCATCTATAGCCTTATGACAAAACTATCAAATTATGTTCCCTTTCTTAATTCTAGTGGGTAAACCAAGAAATATAATCCAATGTTTCTTCCTAATTAATAATACAAATACAACAAAATTCCTATTGGTAGATTTTATTATATCACGTATGATCAACAACAATTAACGTTTTAATGTGATCTTAAAACTAAATATATAATCCTAATTAATTAAAGATGCTGTGGCTACTCCTCAATTAATGAAAATCATATTGATCACCTAAGTTCATTCTTAATAAAGAGATAAATAGTTGCATAACTTCCTAAGTAATGCAAATGAATTGAATAACTATGCACAAATATTATTTAATATAATTTTGCATGTACAATAATCATAAATTCATACATACAAATTTCAAGAAATAAATAAACAATATATGCATACATTATTCAATAGTTAAAAGAACATATACGCTCTTTAATCACTAATTTTAATGTGTATAAATTATTCAACTTAATATTGCGTGCTTGAATAAATACTAAAAATTAAACATACAATTTATCAAAAGGAATAAATAATTCAAACACATTAAAATTCATTAAAATTGTCAAATTGGGACAGCATAATCCGTATTAGCAGACCATGTTATGGAATTAGAAGCAACATAAATGACACATAAGTAAAAGTTAGTTCTTGTGATTGGTAGATTGGATATTATAGCTATGAATTGAAATGGACATCGCATTTACCAACTTATTAGAAGTAGTAAAACCCGTGTATAATATTCTATAAAAATTGTTTTTTTTTTTGTTTTGAGTCGTCTTCTTCCTTCAACAGGGTCCTTATGACTTTGTTTTGACCTGCGACTCCGAATGGAGAATCCAATGGTTTTTAGTCAATTTCGACTCTAAATCCAATGTTTTAAAACCTGTGTATAATATTCTGAAAATTTTTTTTTTTTTTCTGAGTCGTCTTCTTCCTTCAACCCTATGACTTGGTTTTGACCTACGACTTCGAATGGAGAACCCAATGGTTTTTCAGTCAATTTCGACTTTGAATCCAATGTTTTAAAACCCGTGTATAATATTCTGTAAAATTGTTTTTTTTTTTAGTTGTCTTCTTCCTTCAATAGGGTCCCTATGACTTGGTTTTGACCTGCGGCTCCGAATGGAGAACCCAATGTTTTTTCAGTCAATTTCGACTCTGAATCCAATGTTTTAAAGCCCATAAATCATGAAAATTCGATTTCCAATTGTTTTTTAACTTATTAGGATTAAAAAACATCAAAATCTTAAACGCCAAATATCCAAAAATCGAAACCATCGATGAACAGCTTAAAATATTCAAAGCAAGCAAAGCGATCCTTGATACATGTTAAACACATAGACATGTTCAAAATATATTAACTTAATGATTGCAATCTCAGTTACAATTAACAAAGTGCAATTGAAAATCCAATTCTCCAAAACTAAGTTAAACGGAGATGTAAGACAGAGGGAGTTAAAGTGCTCTATTACCAAATGATAAATAATTCTAGAATTGATCTAAACATGTTTAGAAAACTACATAAATATCTTTAGATCAATTAATAGAAGTGAAATAAATCAAGAAAGCATACCTTCAGCCATTTTGATCAAATTTACTCATATTTTCAATTCACGGGCTATGGCATTTTGGTTTTTCTGCTTTAGCTTTTCTAAATCCTCACTTGCTTACAATTTGATGGTATAAATTTCTCTAAAAGAGGATAAGGTATAGCGAGCTTAAATAGAAAGCATCACTCCCTTTTATAGACCTTTGCCCATCATAGAGTTCAATCTGACGTGAGCAGATCGTGGAAGCGAGATTTTCTTACTAAACGTTGTTATATTCATGGGTTGATCTTCGTGTTGAAAATGAAACACATTCGAAGACTAATTTCTTTTTAAAACAACAAAGGATTTCAACTGAAATCCAATTTAAAATTGAGCAAAATATCCTGAGGAAAATATCCCAAAAATAAAAGGGAAATTCCAACATTTACCATTGTGCAAATATATTTCTTAAGATTTTAAAGGTTGCAAAAAAATTTAAAATTTGAAAAATCAATAAATAATCATAGAAATCATAAATAATTTCATAACCTTTAATCTTAGTATAAAGACATACTTTTATTATTATTATTATTATTATTATTATTATTATTATTATAACAAGAAACAAAGAGAGGTTAGTGCTAGTAGTGATACTACTAGGTTATATGATTACAAACTGAGATAATCTTTTGTTCAAATATCTGCCAAAAAAATAATTATGCAAATACCAATTTTATAATAATAATTACTAAAATACAATCATAATATTACAAATACAAGATGCGATACTTGTTTTTTCTATGAATGTCTTTTCTATATTATTAAACGAATCCAGGTTTATTGGTGTAAAAAAAGATAGGGCCAATGTCACGAGTGCTACCTGAACTTTGTCTCAATAGTCAATTAACTACCTGAACTTTTATTTAGTCAACCGATTACACTTTTCGTGTTCATAAATACTACATCTGTTATCTACATTAACACTATTTGACAAGTTGACACAAACAACCTATCTCTACACGACATGTGTCCATAACCTATTTTAACCACTAGATTAATCAGAAAAAATAAAGATAAGACTTCAAACCATGTTTAGCCAATCTTCTTTCAGGAAAAAAAAATCAAGACATCATCTTCTACGTTAAGCTCTCTCTTTCTCTCTCTAGTTTCTCTCTCTAAGCTTCCTCAAGACAGTAAACTTGAACCGCCTTTCCTTGTCAAAGCCCAGGACTCCACCATCTTTCTCACCAAGAACCCCAATCACAAACCCACATTCTTGGCCAACCTCAATCACTCCATCAACAATCACAACCGCTAATCCATCACCATCGATAACCCCAAGAGCTTCACCATTGCTCCATCCCCCATCTCAAACCGAGACAATAACCATTCGTGATAGAAAATGATGCTAGATCAAGGCCAAACGATGATGTTTTAGGCCTATGCAAAGCACTCGACCTATAAGGAACCCTAGACTATGAACTAACTACCGGCATAGCCATTAAGGATTTTAGCGGCATGCAGTCCGTTAAATCCCTTGCCTTCCTCCACTCTTCTAGTTCTGATGACGTTGCTCGCATCATCCGTGTAGCGGCAAGTTCCCTCAAGTTACTGCTCACAGCAACGGCCATTCCATCAATGGCTAGGCTATCGTTGATAAGGGTCTTGTACTGGGCATGAGCTTGAGACATTATCTAATGCTATTGTCAATGACCAGGCTTTCCTTTATAGTCCCCAAACGTCGAACATGATGGAATTGGAAGTCGCTAATGGATAGATGTTCTAGTTTGCTCTTAAAATCAAATTTGAGAGTTGTTTTTTGGCGTTGGTGGTCTCAGGTAGAAGATAAAGTCTTAAATTTTTATTTTTTTAAAAAGAAGATGGGGCTAATGTTATTATCTTTATTTTTTTTTTCAGCTAAACATGATTTGATGTCTGATATTAACATTATTTGTTGGGATTGAGTTAAGTGGCTTATAGTTAAAGTAGGTCATGGACACATGTCGTGCGGAGATAGGTTGTTAGTGCCAGCATAGCAAACGGTGTTAACGGAGATAACCGAGGTAGTATTTATGAACACGAAAAGTGTAATTGGGTAGTAAATTGACTAAATAAAAGTTCAGGTAGTTAATTGAATATTAAGACAAAGTTCAGATAGCATTCGTGACATTCACCCAAAAAGATATACACCCTTTCTTTCTCTCATATTTACTTTCTCTTTTGCATTTTTATCTATTATTATAAAGCAAAAACTATAACTTTCATATATATTACTAAATTTGAAACCGTCATTAACCACCACATACTTTTATATTACCATATTTTTCTTTTTCTCTAATTAACTCCTTTTGTCAATTTTTTTTCTTTTTTTTTTAATTCTATATGTTTTGTAGCATCCGTGTAATGGTGTAGATGTCCTCTAATATTATATATGAGATACTCAATTTTTATATATGTTGTATATCGTACATGCGATATTATTTGAATATAAAAATTTAATATTTTATATTAGATATGAGATATTAATTAAAAAAAACGTATTCCATCTTATACATAGATATTATAATAGTATTCTAGTATTATTATTTTTATATGATTCGTAGTGGACAAATTTATTAAGTTTAGGGTTTAAATACTGACCAAATATTTTTCATTACCTACAAAAAAAGTTTTTCGTTTCCAAATTTGTGGAAACAAACGGACGATCGAAAACGTGATGTCGCTTTTCCCACGGTTGCACGGCTCGGAGCCACGTATCCTCTCTGCCCTCCACGTAAGCGACAATTCGACCACAAAATCCTTCAGTTTACTTTTCCGTACACCTAGTCCGAACCGCTCCGGCCCAATCCCTTCTTTCACGGTCGAACCATTCCCAACCACGTCACCACATGGACCCCACAGCGCAAAGCTGGACCGGTGTGCTTTTACGTACATAGCCTCGACATCGGTCCATACTTGTGGTCTAGATTTCGCGTCCCGGGAGTGGGCCCTACAGCGCAAAATAAAAAACATTTCACATGTAAAAAAGCGCAAGGGCAACCGTGGGCTTTTTAAGTCATCAGCCACTAACTGGATCCCACGTGGCGCGATCTCAATACACCTGTGGTTTTAGCCTCAAATAAAAATTTTAATTTTCCTTTTAATTTATTAATTTCACGGAAAAATAAATCCACGGGAAATAGTAGTGGCTGAGATTGCTTCTTGTTCCTGTCTACTGTGGTACTAGCAATTTCTGGTAATTTAGGTCTCCGAAACCTCGGTCTTTTCTTCTTCTTTTCTCTTCTCCTTCTTCTTGTTTTCTCTACTTCCGAAACACACACTCTCTCTCTTATTTCGAATCGGTGCTCGTAGTGATCTTGCATTATGCGCGGAGCTCGAAGAGATTGTTTCAGATGAGTAGATGTAGTACAGCATCAATTTAATATTTAATGAAGGTTTTGGAATTAACTATTTCATTTTTTTGGTTGTGATTTGGTAGAGCTAGGGTTTTTTGAATTGGAATTTTTCTGTTAATGATTGATTTTGGTTTGATATGGTATGGTAATATGTTTAAATGTGTGTAAATTTGATGTTTATATAATCTTTCTCAGCAAAAAAAGAAGCAATATGTTGAATTAAAGTACCAGAAGATAGTGGACTTGGTGAGAATTTCTTGATTACAACGACCTCGAGTTTTGTTATATTGAGTTTGTGTTGTGTTGCGTTGTGTGAAGTGAAGTGGTGAGGTATTGAAGGAGTGATGTGATAGAGAGAGAGAGAGAGAGAAGAAACAGAAGGTTTATTATATGTCCATGGTTTTTTCTGTTGCTTGGTATTTATTTTGCAGCGTGGAATTCGGTTATGATGATCGGGGAAGGGATGGCGGAGGAGGAATCAAAAGGAGGCTGTTTTAATAGTTTTCGTTTTTGTTCCATAGAGAGGATTTGAAAGCTGATGGATACGTACTCCTCCGGGGAGGACTTCATTTTTAAGGTCAATCTCTCGAATCTTGGCTTTATCTCTGGTTTCTACATTAAATTCATAGTGTTTGATTTTTGGATATTTGAGTGTTTTTTAATTTGTTTAGTTGTTTGCAAGTTTATTCGTTCATATAGCAATAATGACTTTGTTGCTAATTTAGTTTAAGATGTTTGTATGAGCTGTTGGCAAAGCTAAAGTTGAAAATTAGATGGAAATCCAACTGACATTTTTTGCTGGAATGCTTAGTCCTACTGTCTGCATCTAGGCTAAATAGGGCTCCCTTGGCATTCCATCTTTACTTTTAGTTCAACAGGCTTGTCCTAAATGGAATGCATTTGTTAGTTTCAACCTAATTGATGCCACTTGGCATTCTTTCCAGTAACCAGAGGAATCCTAGTTGGGATTTTTCTACTTTTATAATGCAATACCGTTCAATGAATTTATATTCTCCGTGTGGATGTTTGGATATTGTCAGACTAGGAAGCCTTACACAATCACTAAGCAAAGAGAACGATGGACAGAGGAGGAACATAATAGGTTTCTAGAAGCTTTGAAGCTCTATGGAAGGGCTTGGCAGCGAATTGAAGGTTACTGCAATATATCTTTATTATTTAACTATCCATGCGTATTCATTAAATAGATTAAGGGTGTAAATGAATTGGATTGATTGTTGGTCAGACATATTAGTGGAGATGCTTCAGTATGCAATAACATATACAGATGTCTTCCCTTATGATTTGTGCTTCTGTTTTTCACCCTCCAACCTGGTTCTGTGCAGAACATATTGGAACAAAAACTGCTGTGCAGATCAGAAGTCATGCACAAAAGTTCTTTTCAAAGGTCAGCAACTAACTTGACACCTGTTAGTCAACATATGATGTCTTTGTACGTACTTAGCTTGATCTTCAGTAATTTTTTAGAAGTAAATTTGATGGCCCAAGCAGCCTTTGTTTCTTTGAAGTGCATCAATATATTCATAGTGGTCATTTCTATAGATTTTTGGCCTTGCAAAAAGAGATAATAATTGGATGGTGCTTTATTGCCTCTCTTAAGGGCAAATGACTTGTATCCTTTGAATTTTTGGCATGGGAAGCATACTTGGCATCTCATTATAGTCTGTTTCCTTTGTTGACTTTATGATTGCTCATATTTGTTTTACATTTTATTACTATTCTCATGCAACTATTCCTCTTGTTACCCAAATATTATTGTCCTTTGGATGTGTATATGAAGTTTAAGGAAGAAAAATGATTGATATTTATGTTTTCCTTTATGCTTTATAGTGTTGTTAAAGTGTTTTTACGCAACATTTTTGCTTTTCCTTATTACATGATATTGATTTTGTTTCGTGCTCTGGTAAGAATATAGCCATAGACTAACAAATTGGCCACTTAAGAGTGGATTTTCCTTTGTTAGTGTTTTGGCTTTTCTTGGTGGGACTTGTGATGGACAACAAAAAAGGGCCCATTCATGGAGAACTTTCCTATTTAATGAAAGATACTAACTACAAACATTATCTATGAAATATGTTGATGATATTTCTCTAGTTCTCTTGCCTTCCATTAATCCTTGTAATGTTTTATTTATACAAGTTACATTCTGACTATCACACTAAGAATAACGACTATCAACCTGAGTTAGGAGGACTAGTGATGCTCTTTCTTTTCTCTATGGTACCTATTCTAGACCTTCAAAATGAACTGCTTCACAATCTATGTTGAGGTTTACCAGCTCCAGCACAAAAAGCTTCTTACATTGATGCCTTGGGTAAATTTTATTGTGTTAAACGAAAGATCTTGGCATGATGTGAAGCCATCTTCTTACCGTGTTATTTGATGATAATGGCCTAGGTTGCTGTGCTGTGGTTGGATGGGTCTCTAGGGAATCATTGAATCCCTGAAACTTGTACAGGATGATGGCCAGCCTATACTTTTCTCTCAATTCCTAGTCGAATTCTTTGATGTTTCTAAGTCAGGTGGAATTTGGAACTCATTCTGATTAGTCCATATCATCCTTCCATAAAAGTTTACACTTGATGCTCAGAAGTATGTTTGATGTTGTTATCAAGAATAGATTTTTTGCAAGTTAATGTTGAATTTGGTACCTGAATTTTGTCGAAAAATACAATTAGCCGAGAAGTGCAATTAGGTACTTGAACTTTAAAAGTTCAATTTTAGTACCTAATTAAACTTTTCGAGGTTAATTTTGGTACCTCCTATAACTCTGTTAACTCCATCTTCTTACTAAGATGGACTACCCAATCATGATATGACATGTGGACAAATATTAAATAAAAATTCTGGAGGGAGGAAGGGAGGGAGAAGACAAGATGAAGCGAAGAAGATGAATGCAATCATCATGCCCATATTTCAACTTTTTCAAACCTAACCCACCTAAGCCACCATGTTCATTACAAAATAGCAGTAGAGTGGCATTTTAAGTTGAAATCCCAAAAAAAAAAAAGAAAAAATGCAATTATGGAAATTATAATAGATTTTGTGTTTTTCAATTCAGCCGCAAAATCCAAAGACCCAACCTAAATGGCTCACCTATGCCTAAACAAAAGAATAGGACACTTAAATCCCGTTAATGGCGAAAGGGTATCAGGCATATTGGTGAATCCAAGTTGTGGAGCTCTCATACAGGTTATCTTCTTCAATACCGCATGCATGGAGTGTTGAACTCAAGTTTGGTATGTCTTCCACAGAATTAGGAGTCGTGCGAATGGGGGGCTTGTAGAGATGGTATCCCTCAGGTGTTGCCTCAATGTGAAGATGGCTCAATGGGTTTGGGTGTTTTGCGGCAATGATTGAGTCAGAATCTTGTTTAGATTTGCTCAACAACAAAGGTCGATGGGGGTCTGAGGTGCATTTCGATAGTGGATTAACACTAGCGTAGTGGCTAGATGTGGTTTTGTTGGGTTGGCGTTGCTTGGTTAATGGAGGTTGAGGTTGGAATGATGTTTGGGAATGGTAAAGCTATGATATTCTGTTTAATCTGTTAAGCGAAAATTGGCTATGGAGCTTGGTTTTTAGAGAGAAATTAGAGAGAGGAAGACTAAGTTTGAAGATTGGCTACGAAGCTTGCTTTTAGAGAGATAAATTAGAGAGAGAGAGAGACTGAGGTTGAAGAGTTGCTATGGAGTCTTGCTTTTAGAGAGATTCATCGTCTTCATCTTTGTTGTGTTCTCTCTCTCTCTCTCTCGAGAATTTTTTATTTGATTTTTACTTGTGCCATGCCATGATTAGGGACGTCCATGCATGGAATGGAGTTATACAAGATACAAAATTAGCCTCGAAAAGTTCATTTAGGTACTAAAATTGAATTTTTAAAAGTTCAGGTACCTAATTGCATTTTTAGACAAAGTTTAGGTACCCAATTTGACATTAACCCATTTTTTGTTGATGGTCCTCAATGGTTCTTGTATGGCTCCTTAACAAGATACCTATAAAATGTTGTTGCACAATGTTAGCATAGATATCAAATCAAATAAGTGTGTAAGCTAAGTTTCATGGTCAAATTGTCAATTGAGTCTTTGACCAACTTCCAGGTTGAAATACACATAAGGATAATGTTCACAAGTTGGGTGACCCTCAAGAATGATTCTTAACATTAGTAGAATTTAAGTGGAGGAAACATGTGCCTGTTCACAAAAGTTTTACTTCAGGGTGCTCTTGTGCTACACTTGGGCACTCCAACTACCAACTTAGAATAATAAGTTTAATCTATCACACGACAAATACAAGTTTTAGAAAGAGAAAGTAGAGAGGGGGTTTTTTTTGGGGGAGAATATATTTTTACCAATAGAATGAATGGATGTCTTTTCAAGATTTATTCCATCTATCAGCTATAAATCATTTACACCTACTCCTACCTATCTACTACTACGATTCTATCTACGATGGTACAATGAATTTAGGTAACATGATCTGCAAGACATTCAAATGGGTCTCCATCTTGGTTTGCAATTGGCTTATTTCGGGGCTCTAAACAATTTGTTCATGAAATTATGATGCCTTTGTCACATTTTTAACTGCAGACCTTCTTAAATCTTAGGCTTTTCTACCTTTGGCTTAGATTTTCGATCAATGTCCTCCTCCTTGTGATAGCATCAGCTTTTCCTTGTAGCTTGCTATATTTGGGTAGCAGGTATCGTTGCTTTAATCTATCCTAATATGTCTTCCTCCGATGGGACCTAAACTTTCTTTAGCATTTTACTTGGTCTTGGTCTTCAACGAACTTAGTTGTATACTTCTATAATATATTTTCCACTAGATAGGTCTTTTCTGTGATGCCAATTTTCTTTTTTGTCCTCTTAAGATTTCCAATGCTGAGATAATTGTTATTGCTTGGCTAGTCTTTTTAGCCACTAGAATTATACACTGAATCTTTTGTTGAATAAGAAAATATAGTTAGGCAAGGTATGATGATGACATTGATCCTGTCAAGAGTCAATAATGGTGAGAAAACTAGTCATCTATAGAGATTATTTCTATAGACTTCCTCTTACACCAAGTACCCTTTTTAGCAATTCTTAACAGTGGACACCCTTAAAGTTAACTATCTTCGATCAAACTTTACTCCTTTTAGCCTTGGTCCCGAGTTTATTAGCTATGTCATTTGAAATGAATATGTGTGGGTTTCATGTTTACTACCACATTTATCTTTCTATTATCCACATTAAACTCAAAGTACAGTAGACCTTTTTGCTTTAAAATGTCTTGGGATTTCATGATATATTAGCTATGGTTTTGATATGATGTATCATTTCAATTCTGTCCATCTATTTTTTTGTTCATTTTTACTTTTCCCCATATATGATGTGTGTTTAGATTTAAATAAAGTTAGATTTAGATCAAGGCTACATTTTCAATGTTAGTCATGTGATTTGATGAACTAATTGGGTAATTTCTAATTGGAAAAGTTGAATGAATAATCTATGATAGAGACTCAAGTCAAAGAGGAGTTTGACGAAGAATTTAGGTGAAATGGGAGTTGCATCCATTGCTAAATCTGAAGGAATTGATCCAATTTTTAAAAGCAAGAAAGTCGAATGATTTTTGAGATTCATGAACTATGTTAGAAAAGGAAGTATAGCTAGCCTCTATTTTCATGCAAGGATGTGTTGTTTTGGTGTCGCCAATGCTTTGACGACGTTTTGCCATTGTGTAAGTTGGGAAATATTAATAAGGAGATGTTGAGTTATAGTAATCGATGTGCATTGAACTTGTTCTAGAGTTTATTAACTTTGCATCATAATGCATCAGTGGAAACCTATGTAGAGAAGTCTAGGGCTCTAATTGCTTAAGATTCCATAACTTTAGAAGGACAACTTCGAGGATACCTTCTACAAGGATTTAAGAGATGATATATGATTTTAAGTAAAAACTTAAGCTTTGAGAACAATAAAAATCTCTTTTGATGTAGAAAGAAAGTTCCTAAATGGAATTTGTTACCCAATCATGTCTCGTCAAGTGGAAATGGTTGGGTAAGGACTAACTGATTATAGCTCATTTGGATTTCATCAATTGACTTGCTTACAACATCAATTTTAGTGGGAGGCCTAAGTCTTATGACAACAACTGTTCGTCCTCAACTTCAAGGGAAGTTATTACGAAGCCTAATGTTTCTAATGAGACAATTAGTATAAGTAGAGGACAAAGGCAATTTTCTTATGTGCAGATTATGTAAAGAAGAATAAAGCCTTTGTTTGGGATGTGATTTGCCTTATTTACCTAACTACTAGTGCCATCATCAGTCACTACAATTATGATTTTTGGAGAGCCTAATTTGCTTAAGTTAAAAGAGTTGATAAAGGGGAGGGAACTACATTAGTGCCACTTGTGAAGTTATAGAATGTTGCTATTCATAAAGACATAAAATTGTCTTTCTGAGCAATGCAAGGATATACTAGATCCAAGACATTGAAATTTGGAGGTAAATTTCTCACTCTTATTTTCAATTTTCATTGATAGTGATACAAGTCATGGTTTTGATTCTATGAGAATAGATAGAGCAGTCACATTTGAATGTGGCATCTAACCATTACACTGTAAAGTTACAAATAAACTGAGTTGAACTTTTAAAAGCTTAGGCTTAGCTTGTTTAAAAGTTAAGCCTAAGCCAAGCTTTTATTGAGCTTGAAGTTCAAGCCCAAGCTCGTTTTATCTATACATCAAGCTCGAGCCATGTTAAACTTTTTGTCAAGTTTTATCAAGCTTAATCAAGTGTTTTATATCAAGCTTGAGCTCAATTTATTGAGATAACAAACTTTATTTTGAACTCGAGCTTTACTCATGTTCCATTTAATTCTTTTCATATCTTGTATGTATTGAAGCTAAAATTAATATATGAAAGCTGCAATATATTGGATAGAAATTAATTTTTAGTTTTAACTATACATTTAAATATAATGTATCATACATACATACATACATACATATATATATATATATATATATATGATGTACAAGCCAACAAGCGAGCTGATTCATGAGCTTGCTGATGGATCTTGTTTACAAGCTTACTAATGAGCCTGGTTACGAGCCTAGATGAGCTTGCTAGCTAGCTAGCTTGCGAGTTTAGGTTAAAGCTCAAGCTCAATTTGTTTAGATAGACAAGCTTTATTTTGAGTTTTTGCTTGATTCGTTTACTAGTCGAGATGGCTTCGAACAAAGCTCAAAATAAAGTTTGTTTATCTAAATAAGCCAAACTTGTAAACAAGCTAATAAACTTGTGAACAGCTTAGCTTGTTTACAGTTCTATTGGTCTTTGTTGAGTTGAAGGGTGGACATTACATGGATTTAGGAGTTCGTAATTTGATAGTAGATGGACGTATTATAAAATTCCGTTGAAAGAGGGCTACGTTCCTTTCATTATGAGGTCTTATTGATATGCTCTCAAGTTGGAAAAGATGAGAATGGGTGTTTAGTTGGTGTTATAGATAATATTGTATTTATGAATGTTATCTTTCCTAAGTTATGTAATTAATATTGTGGTAGGTGTAGCATACCAGCAGTCATTAAACATTGTATGTTTATCTTTCCATGTATGTACAAAAATATATAGAAAAATATATATACATAGAATTTTCTTACTCTTATCATGGTGTTAGAGCTATTGAGATCCTTCAAAACTTAATTTTTTTTTTTTTTCGGTTGCCTAATAAGCAACAATCATTCTTTTTCACACACCCCATTGAGTGTGATTTCTACTCTCACTGCCCACCTAGGACGCCACATCATCGCCCGACCTACCACCCTATCAATTTCGACGAGCTTTTGATGCGCATGTGAGTCACACATCGCTTTAAGCTTTTGATGTTCTTCTTCTTCGACGGCGCGTGGAGGCATGTGAAGCTCCCTTTCCGCCACTTGTAAGCTTTGACATCCATCTAGTGAGGCTGCTTTTTTGTTCTTCTAGGTTTCGTTTATCATATCATTCGTCTTAGGAAGTGCACTTGAATTGGGTGTTGTGTCTGTTTCCTCTCGACTGCTTATCTTATGCCACAGTCTGGTTAGTATTGTTGGAACATATTTTTTTCTTTTAATCCTTGAACGGTTCTGAAATTGTGGCAGTGGTGGTATTTATTTTAAGGAAAAATGACCAGTAATGAAGACAGTATGACAGTTATTGATATGATCCCGGTAACAACTAAGATAACAGACCAAAAGCTCAATGGGAACAATTTTATTGGATGGAGTAAAATTGTGCGAATATATTTGCGGAGTATTGAAATAAAAGATCATCTTACTAGTGATCCACCAATGGATAATACTAAACAAGCATGGCTGCGTGATGATGCCAAGATATTTTTGCAGATTAGAAATTCCATTGATAATGAGATTATTAATTTGATTGATCACTGTGAACATGTCAAAGAGTTGATGAGTTATTTGGAGTTTATGTACTCAGAAAAACGGAATATTTCTCGGATCTACGATGTTTGCACAGGATTTTATCGAGTTGAACAACACGATCAATCTCTCACCAACTACTTTATGAATTTTAAGAAAACCTATGAGGAATTGAATACATTATTGCCATTTAACTCTGATGTGAGAGTTCAACAAACTCGACGTGAACAGATGGCAGTAATGAGTTTTCTAGTTAGTCTTCGTCCTGAGTACGATGTGGTCAAATCTTAGATTCTCTGTAGCCCTGAGATATCATCTCTGCAAGAAATCTTTACTCGACTACTTCGCATAAAAAACCGGCCTTTGCTCCATCTCATTCTAACAGTGCCCTTGTTGGTTAAAGGGCAAGACGTTCTTCTACTGATGGAAAATGGGGAAATAGCACTCCAAGTCAGAATTCAGGAGGAGTGGTGTGCTATTACTGTCATGAGCTAGGCCATACCAAGCGCACATGTAAGAAGTTACAAAATCGTACCTAGAAGAAACCATCAGCATATATTGCTTCTACTGAGTCTGTCCCAAGTTCTGGGAAGATAATCATAGTTTCAGCTGAAGAGTTTGCCAAATTCTCCCAATACCAAGAGGTAATGCAAACTTCATCTCATCATACATTTGCTATTGAAGAGTCAAGTAAACTAACTCAATGTCTCCTTTCCTTCTCTTCCAAATGGGTCATTGATTCTGGAGCCACAGATCACATGACAGGTAACCCAGACCTCATCTCCACTTATCAATCATACACATTTCCCACAAATGTTGCTCTTGTAGATGGGTCTAAATCATATGTCCTTGGATCTGGCACAATTAATCCAACTTTTTTGATTTCCTTATCTATTGTGTTGAGTTTACCAGAGTTTTCGTTTAACTTACTATTAGTAAGTCAACTTACTCGTACAATGAATTGTTGTATCTCATTTTATTATGATCATTGTCTATTTCAAGATCTTATGACGAAGAAGATTATTGGTAGAGGACATGAATCAGGTGGTCTCTATATATTGGATACATAAGTCCTGTTGCATGCTTAAGTGTTCTAACACCGTTTGAAGCTCACTGCCATTTTGGACATCCCTCTTTACCTTTGTTAAAGAAACTTTATCCTCAATTTAATCATGTTTCTACTCAATTTTGTTATTTTGCTAAACACCATCGTTTGTTTAGTTTGCCTAGAGTCAATAAGAGAGCTAGTCAGCCTTTTGAATTAGTCTATTTGAATATATAGGGACCATGCCCAGTTGTATCTAAGGCCTATTTTCGGTATTTTGTTACCTTTGTGGATGGCTATTCACACATGACTTGGCTTTATCTTATGAAAAATTGTTCAGAAGCGTTTTATCATTTTTTTGCTTTTTGTGCTAAAATAAAAACACAATTCAATGTCTCAGTACATCCTCTAAGAAGTGATCATGCCAAGGAATATTTCTCTTACTCATTTCAGATATTGATGCTCCAAAATGGTGTTCTTCATTAATCTTCTTATATAGACACCATCACAAATGGAGTGGCAGAAAGGAAAAAACAGGTATCTTTTTGAGACAACAAGAGCACTTTTATTTTAGATGCATGTTCCCATACAGTTTTGGGCTGATGCAGTCTCCACTGCTTATTTCCTAATCAATTGTCTCCCTTCATCTATTCTTCAGGGTGAGACTCTTTATAAAATATTGTTTCTTACAAAGCCATTATTTCCTATTGAATCTAGGATATGTGGTAGTACTTGTTTCTTTCGTGATGTACGTCCACAAGTCACTAAACTTGATCCTAAATCTCTTAAATGTATCTTCTTGGGATATTCTCAGGTTCAAAAGGGATACTGGTGTTTCTGTTCTCATCCTGATAAGTATCTTGTGTCTATTCATGTTACTTTTGCAGAAAACACTCCATTCTTTCCATCTATTGAAACCTTAACACACGAAGAGGAAGACAATATACTACTTTATCAAATTTCCTATAACCATTCAAGTACTACAACACTGCTGCCACCGCCACCACCATCACGGCCTCCAATTCAACATGTGTATTCACGATGATGAGATCCACCAGTTTTATGTCCTGCCCCAATCTCTTCTTCCTCAATAGATCCGACCCCAAGTGACCTTGATTTTCCTATAGCTCTTTGCAAAAGTAAAAGATAATGCACTTGCCCTATCTTTTCATTTTTATCATATGACGGTTTGTCATTTTCTTCATGCTCCTTTGTTGCCTCTCTTGATCATATATTCACTCCTTGTACTCTTCATGAGGCCTTATCTCATCCTGGCTGGCATATTGCAATGATAGATGAAATGAATGCCCTAGATACTAACGGTACTTAGGATTTGATAAGCTTGCCCACAAGAAAAAAGGCTATTGGTTGCAAATGGGTATTTGCAGTTAAAGTCAATCTAGATGGATCTGTTACCTACCTTAAAGCTTGTTTTGTGGCCAAGGGTTACGCTCAAACCTATGGCATAGACTATTTTATCACTTTCTCTTCAGTAGCTAAATTAACATATGTCCGACTATTTATCTCTATTGCAGCTACTTATGATTGGCCTCTACACCGGCTGGATATCAAAAATGCTTTTTTACATGAGGATCTTCAAGAGGAAGTCTATATGGAGCAACTACCTAGGTTTGTTGCTCAGGGGGAGAAAGGAATAAATTTTTCGTCTTCATAAATCCTTGTATGGGTGGAAGCAAAGTCCTCGTGCGTGGTTAGGAAAATTTAGTCAAGCAATGGGGAAGTTCGGGATGATCAAAAGTGAGTCTGACCATTCGGTGTTCTATAAACGTTCTTCGTGTGGGATTATTCTTCTTGTTGTTTCTGTAGACGATATAATTATTATTGGAAATGATGAAAAGGAATATCTTCTTTGAAAGAATCTTTTCATAACCAGTTTGAGACAAAGGATTTAGTGTCGGAGTAGTATTTTCTAGGCGTTGAAGTGATGAGGAACAAGAAAGGTATTTTCTTGTCTCGAAGGAAGTATGTACTTGACTTGTTATCTGAAATAGAAAAGTTAGGGACAAAACCATGTAATACCCCAATGAATCCTAATCTGCAATTCACTAAAAATGGGGAGTCATTTGAAGATCCTGGAAGGTACAGGAGGTTGGTTGGGAAACTAAATTACCTCATAATAACTCGTCCTGATATTGTGTATTCTGTTAGTATTATGAGTCAGTTCATGTCTTCTCCAACAATTCATCATGATATTGCATATAGAATGCCATTCGGATGCTGATTGGGCTAGTTCCAAAGAAGATAGAAAATCCATTACAGGCTATTGCGTTTTCTTGAGAGGAAATTTGATTTTATGGAAGAGAAAACATAATGTTGTATCAAGATTTAGTGCAGAATCAGAATATAGAGCTATGGCTTTATCTACATGTGAGGTTATATGGATATACCAAGTTCTGGCAGAGATTGGATTTAAAGTTCCCTTACTAGCAAAATTGTGGTGTGATAATCAAGCTGCTCTTCATATTGTATATAATCTGGTATTCCACGAAAGAACCAAACATATTGAGATTGATAGCCACTTTGTTCGTGAAAAGATACAACAAAACCTAATTTCCATAGGCTATGTAAAGACTGGAGATCAACTTGGAGACCTTTTCACAAAAGCATTGAATGGAAGTCAAGTTAGTTATTTGTTTAACAAGTTGGGCATGATAAACATCTATACCTTAGCTTGAGGGGGAGTGTTACAGATAATATTGTATTTATAAATGTTATATTTTCTAAGTTATGTAATTAATATTGTGGCAGGTGTAGCATACCAACAGTCATGAAACATTGTATATATATCTCTCCATGTATGTACAAAAATATATAGAAAAATATATACACAGAAATTTCTTACTTTTATGAGTTAGAAAGGTAATTTTAGTAGGATAAATAGATTAAGGACAGTCAATACTCAAGTCCAATTATTCTTGTTTAAAAAAAAATAAATAAAGATGACGGCTCTTTATTTTGTATCGATTATGGAGCCTTCAATGATGTTACATTCTTAACAACTATCTAATGTACTTATTGATCAATTATCAGATGAATTAGATGTTGACAATTTTCCTAAAATTAATTTGAGAGCCGTTCCTTAAAATGTTGTTTCAAACTTATTAAGGTTAATATGAATCCTTAGTGATCCTATGTTTTACAATGCCTTTGCTACTTTTCAAGCTAGCGTGAATGATATAATTTGCTCCTACCTATGTAAAATTGTTCGGTGCTTTTCATGATATTTATAGCTGTGGTCATGTTGGGCATTTGCAAATGGTGTTTGAGAAGCTTCACATTCATCAACTTTTGGCTAATTAAATGAAATGTTTGTTTGGCATTGTTTTGTAGAGTATCTTGGCCATATTGTAGGTAACAATAGAGTGAGAATGGATTGAAAGAAGATATAGCAAAGTGTTAATAACTGGCGTATTCCTACTACTACAAAAGCCAAGGGGTTCCCAGGGCTTAAGTGGCTATCTAAATTTGTCCAAGATTATAGTAAGTTTGGTAGACATTTAACTAATCTTTTGAAGGAGGACAACTTTAATTGGACTGATGAAGCGGCATCTTTTTGTTGCTGCAAGTGCTAGTTTTGGTCCTATAATAGCCATGCCTAACTTTCTGATCCATCTTTCATTGGTATGATGCTTCAGGAAGGAGTATTAAGACTGCCAATGCAAGAAAGCAGGGCTATTGCCTTAATATAGTAAGGTTCTAGCTGATTTTCTGTTTGTTTGGTTTTTTTGGTAAATATACATATTTTTTTCAAACTTTTTTCTAACGAATTATTTATCAAAAAATAGATATAGATAAAAAAAAGTTGACAGTTCTCATCAAAAGATCAAATAGATCAAATATAGATAAAATATAGATGTAAATAAGATATATTTACACATATCATTTTGAAAAAGATACAAATACAGATAAAAAACAGACCATCCAAACAGACCTTAACTTGGATGAAATCAACATGTAAGAGGGCTTATGGCTTTGTGAGTATGTATCAAAGGACTTTGCAGTTTTTACTTAACACATCACCACACACAACCAATAAAATTGGTTGGCCAAATTGCTGGGTTACAATTTTGATATGCAACATTAGAAGAGTGAATTGAATAGAGTAGATGGTGTGGACTGAGGCACTAGGTCAGTGCCTATTTAGACAAAATCAGAAGAGATCAAAGCTGCTGGCTTCAAGATCTTATTTTACATGTTCAGGTTCAGGCTATATGGGACGATGCTGTAAATAACAAAGGGTTACATATTATGAATGATTTGCTATATCATTCTAATAAGCTTGTTCCATTGTCTTCTTGATGGGTGTCTTTGTTTTTGTAAGAATTTCACTTTACACTCATTGAAGGTATTAGGGTTTATACTCTCTTCTATGAAAATCAATAAAATTTAGTTTGTCTTCTACTATAAATTTCTATTCATATCAATTGTTATCAAAGGAAGGTTAATTCTTTGGTGAGGATTCTTGTGTGCGCTAATGTGAGTTGTTCTAAGCGATTGTGCTCAGGTGATGAGTGCTTCTGAGCATTGTGCTCGAAGATGTTGCGATTGGATAATAGAGTTCACTCTTTGGAGTTTCTGGAGAGGTATGTCAATATTCTTCATATGATGCAAAAATTAGACAAATTGGTGATGATTATGCGCATGTTGAAGCCACTGTTGAATGATCGTCATGTTCAGCCTTCTTCAGAGAAAGTTACTGGAGATGCTCATCATTCTTGATTCTACTGTTCACTGTTTGGGTCCACGCACTGTTCATGTTCGAACATGAAAGGTTGATCCTAATAAACTTTGAATCTAGAGATGGACTCATAGCATGTGCAGGAGCCTGTGATAGTGCTCCCCTTTGTCGTTGGCTGGTTTTTCCAACAGCTATTCTGGCAAGAGTTCTAGAGCTTCTATATAGTCTTACATTGATATTTGTGAAGATTCATCATTGGATATTAAATATAAAATCTGTATGTGATGGTATTTTGTTGAAGCTTATATAAGGCTTCATCCCTCTATACATGGTTAGTAGCAATCCAATATGGTGACAAGAATTACTATAGTTTGACCAAGGATTCAATTGACAATCATACCTTATGGTTAAGGAGGTATACACACTGGTGAAGAAAAAGATGGGGCTGATTTCTGAGCCACTATCTCTACCATAGTGCTTAATATAAGCAAGAATTCTAATATGTTGGAATCTATTGCAAATCAACAATCATTAGATAATGTCGAGGATTGTGTTGAGGACAGGTCTTCTAAAGTAATGGCTGATTTGTGCTATTTCATGGTGATAAGGAAGTTGCTGTTGCTATGGACAGCAACTTGACGAATAAACACAATAATATCACAGCACACATATAGCTGTTGGTAGACATTGTAGATGATTTACTCAGGCTTGCTCGCATGTAGCAATGGCATCTGACTCTGCAAATTGAAGATGTCCTTCCTTTAATGTTGCACAACATTGATGATGATCCAAGAGTTACATACTGGTGGGTGGCATTGACTTGTGCTTCCTCAATTTTAGATGCACCTAGATTTGACAGCGTTGGCGTGAGTTAGTAGTGGTTGTTTTCACTAAGAAACAATTGGACCAACTCCCTAACGGATGACAACCCATTATTATTAACTACTCAAGTAATGACGTTTCTACCATTCTTCAAACTAAACGACTACTAACTCTATGCAAATCATACACATGCAAATTGCAATATGGGAGCTCAGCAGTATCATATCAATTTGTGTATAAATTAGTGTAAGTAGACATTTAACTTGAAGAAGGGTAAAAACGTTAGTACTGGAGGAGGAGTTATTGCTTTGATGCCAATTGTTAGGAACTAGAAAATTATAGTAGGAAAAAAGACTAGATTTTTTTTATTGATTTTTATAGGAGAAAAGGTACAAATCCCAATTCCTTCAATGAAGGACCACGGGCAATATGCCCATCTTAACACACAAGCAATTCTATTCATACAATCACTAAAAAACAGATAACTAACTCCCTAACTGATTACATCATCCACTATTTATAGATTTCTTATGTAATGACAATTTTGCTCCTCTCCAAAGCCTAGTAACACTATGTAATCTATCACATACAAGTTGCAAGATAGGAGCTTCATAGGTATCATATCAGTATGTTTGCTAATCAGCATTGTTGTAATGTTGATTTTGTCATGGTCGACTAGGTTTTCTATAAGTTACAACCTCATCGTCAATGTGCTCGGTGGCTCATGTGTCTTAGAAGTTTTCACCTTGCTATTTTGGTCCTTATAAGATGGTTGCATGGGTTGGGGCTATCACATATCACCTTAGGCTTCTTGATGGGTATTGCTTGCACCTTGTATATTATGTGTTTCTCTTGAAGCATTAAATTGGTCTTTTTCTAGTGTTCTTCCCAACCTGTTGAGCTTTATTCAGGTGAAGTGAATGTCCTCAACCACTTCGATTTCTTGATCAATGCTTTTCCATCAAGGATGGCTAAGAAATTTCCCAGCTTCTTGTGTAGTGGGTAGGCTAGGTGAAGAAAATTGCATTTCGACTTAGCATCATGGATGGATAAAGCAGCATTTCAACTTCCCTTTCCTTAATTTGACCTTGGGGTCAATATCATTGTCAGAGGAGGTGTCCATGTGATTATTTAGGTGGTCAAGCCTATCACTACACAACATACAACTACGAAGTGTGTTTGAGTATTTGTTTGTTGTTGTTTTACTTGGTTAATTTTCTATCATTTTTAGTGGTTGGTTAGTATTTCTTGTCTTTGTATAATTTTAAAAGTATCTAGAAATTTTTATAAGAGATAATAATTTTCTAATAAATAGCTAAAACTAATAAGTAGTGTGTTAAGCATAAGCTCTATACCTTAGATAAACTATAGTCTGTGGGGCATTACCTCTCAATCACTCTGTTACTTTCCGTGACATAGCAACAAAAGACTGAGTATCTGTTCTTCCTTTGTCCGTTTTCCACACAAGTTTGAGCTGCTATAGTTTGAGAGCTTGGTCGTCCTCTTTCTTTCATGCTTGGCATGGTGTAATGAATGACCTCTCTACTTCAAATCTTAAATCATCAATGTCAGTGTCTACTACTGTTGCAACTTTGGTATACTGTATTTGGAGATTGAGAAATTCTATTTGCTCAAGGAAGTTACGGGTGCATGTTCCTTCTTTAATGTGTCAAATCCTCTTCTACATGAGACTCCCTAGCCATTTTTTCTCTATTTCTAGTTTTTTTACTTTTGTATTCCATCCTCTTGTGGACGGTTACCGGTTGCTTTTGTATGAGAGTGGTTTCATCTAGTCTTGATGTCTTTTGAGTTAACTCCTGGTACACCTCGAGTGATTGTATTTTTCTCACTTTTGGTTATCAATGAAATTATTTATTTAACCAAAGAAAACTAATATGTAGTAGCTAGCTTCATATTTTGAGATTTTGGTTAGAAAATACCTCTAATACTATAAAATCCTAGGAGAGAGAGTGATGCTCTTATGACCTTTCGTAGCTGAAAGGTGTGTACATTTTACTGCAATTCTATCCATAAAATGGTTTTGTTAGTCTACCAAACCCTAGTCATGACAATCTTAGTCCTACATGCATTGTTCATTGAGACTTCTTTTCTTCTTCTCTCTCCTCCTCCTCCTCCTTTCTCTCCTCCTCCTCTCTCTCTCTCTCTCTCTCTCTCTCTCTCTCTCTCTGCTTATTTTCAACTTTTCCCTACGAAGTGCAGATAGATAAGTATCTTCATTTGATTGATATATCACCTTCTTGCCTCAATGATGGTTGTCATATTATTATGTTGATGTAATATATCTATATTAACTCACCAACAATTTGAGTTCTAGAGGTTTTTTTTCACATACGCCTATCTTTTGCACTGTTTTTTGTGGTGGGAGAGAGTGTTACGGTTGTCATCTCAATATCTAAAATGAAATTTACAAAGCAAAAAGGAAAGAGAACTTTTGAAATTTAAAGATTTAATTCATAGATTCCTTCATTCTATGATAAGAATCTGTACACACATTTGACCAATGATCTGCTTGTTCTAGCAATATACTGATCTAATTCCTTATTATTTCCAATTATTAACTAAATGCTGGAGTAACTGCCTCTTCTTTCTTGGTCCATAACAAATGTTGTCTCAATAGAAACAAATCGTGTCCTCAAAGTTCTGCATAATCCATATATTTTCCTATATACTAAGTTATTCCAATTTTTCAAAACTAAAAACTCACTTTACAGAGAACCTTAAATTCTGAAAGAAGTAGAACGACTTTGTGAACTGATAGATCCATTATAAAAATACCAATCTATGTTTCTTCATCAAAATGGATATAAGTTTGTCTAACACACAAACAAACTTAATGCATTAATCTTCTTCTAAATCAACGTCCAGTATAGTCACACTTTGACCATTTGATGTAGCTTGAAGCTTTTTCTAGTGAGAGAAGCACCACTAGGCAATCGATTTACCAAAGTGTTAATTGTTGTTTTCTCTTCTTGTTTGTTGATGTTGATAATTCCAGAAGAATATTTCAATATTTTGGCAATATCCTCCCTTGAACTCCACAATCCAGTGCTTTCGTTGAAAAAACCAATCTCCCATTGAAAATACTAAGAATAGCGACCAGCTGAGTGGCATTCAAAAGCAATGCCAGCATGTTTGTCCCATTGAATCCATTAAATCTTGAGGTTTCTAGGACTAGCATGGCACCAAATGTTGAGGTCTAAAATGAATTTCAAAAAGAACAAGAAAGGAAAGTAATGTATCTATTTGTGAAAGTACTCCCAAGAAAATTGAAAGAGTAGAGAGTAGTTTGAAAATTTGAGATTTTTGTTGTGAGTTCCTTCATATTACAGTAGGAACCTAATAATATGTTTGACTTATGACCTGCTTTCTCTCTATCACTTTGGCTAGTTTGATTAACTACTAACTAATTATATAATAAAAAGTTAATGTGTTACCACCCATTTCATATAGTTTCTTATAATTTATAGTATGTGCACTTAATGCTAATGGAATTGCCTAATTTAGTTTCTTGGGCTTATATGTCATCACTGGTCCTTCACAGATGTAGATTTCCTCACGCATGCTCTGTCTTTTTCTTCCAATGCTATTGAAGTTCTAATGAACTTCTTTCTGCTGAAATGAATACATCCAGTTGATACTTTGTCTCTGTTTCTTTTGACATGTCAGATAGCTTGTCTTTCCTTGTTAATGATTATATTGGGTTTACTATAGAAGAGCTTGATGAAAATTTAGATAGGTAGAACCTTCTGGTTGGTTTTTCATTCAAACATGCAGCATATCTTGGCTATTTCTTCTATAAATCATCATATCAGGTATGCTTAAAGTACACCAAGTTTTGTCAGTACAGGAGGATTGTTGCTTTCATTTTATATTGTTAATGGCATTGCTCTTCAACATTTTGCATCCAATGAATACAATGAATAACATCTTCCTGAAGAGTTACTTGAATCAGTTAGCAATTTGAAGAACGTTTGGACTATTATTGAGATGAAATGCCGACTATCAGTGACCAACTATGATGCCTCAGACCTTTATCAATCAAAATTAATTTTAATGACCTTGTAATTTGAAATAAGAGCTCTGCTTTCCCCCAAGTGAGGATGAATCCCTTCTGAATGCTTTCTGATCTCACTTGCAGCTTGATATCTTCCTCTAAAAATCCTATGTAGCAATGTTATTATTTCTATACATGTTTCATATTATCCAAGTTTTACAAACGAAGTAGGCGACCAGAGTTGTTCTATACGATAGTTTTTGTTTGCAATATTTTTTTTATTTTTTTTTAATTATATAAAATTACCTTACATTACTTTTGAGCTAGACTCCTTGTTCAGGGAGTCAATGGCATTTTTCTTCTATGCCTTTTTGATTACATGTACTTCACTATGCCGAAGTCTCAAAGTATCACCGATTGTAGGCGAAATGGGATATGTAAATTTATCTCTGAGTGATGAAAATTAATTATCTTTCAGTTGGAAAAGGAGGCCCTTGTCAAAGGCGTTCCAATAGGAAAACTCTAGACATAGAAATTCCACCTCCTCGCCCTAAAAGGAAACCAAGCAATCCTTATCCTCGGAAAACACGCAATCAATCCAGCATTACAGGTGGGAACAAAAGATGGAGCAGTCGCGAGCACAGTGTCGTCATTGAGGCATGGAAAAGAGCCACCTGCAAAAGTGCTGGACTTTGGAGAAAGAACGACTTCCCAAGGTAGACTTCTTTCTGCATTTATATATATTTTTAAGCCATTTTGTATATACTAATTGTATTGCAGAATAAACGGTTATAATATTATTGTTTATCTTATGATATTCAATTTCAGCTTTTTGTTGTTTTAACTTTAGCAAATATATCTATGAATTTATTTCTAGAGAGCTAGTGATGGGGAAAAGATGGCAAACGCCAAAGAAAATCAGGATGATAATTACTCTGAAGTGTTCAATTTCCATCAAGAAGCTCACTGTTCTTCAGTTTCTTCAGTGAATAAAAGTTCAATGCCAGCCTCAACAGCGGGCCATCCATACACTTTCAAAGAGTTTGTTCCTTCTTTACAGGAGGTAAGGGATGAAATTACATATCTAGTTTTCATGGTTGTAACTGGAAGAAGTTTTTGATGAACTCCTGAACAGGCAGCTCAAAAGAATGGCACAAGTAAAGCTGCTGAATTGGAGAGTTCCAACCCCTTGCATGAGAAATCAAATCAATGTAATGCATCTGATTTAAATTGCACAGTAACAACAAATGATATGCAAGGGCCTCAAAATTTCCCTAGACACGTGACAATACATGTTCTAGATGCAAAGCAAGGAGTGTATACCCAAGCTCCTTCAACAGATGCTTTACTGCAAGATGCGGTCTTCCAACCTTCTGGAGAAGTTAATCGGTGCTCGAATCAATTTGCAAATCCAGCTGCATCTGCGACATCTGAAAATATAGATGGTGCTCATAAATCGGATCATCAGTCATTTCCAGCTTTTCACCACCCTTTTACTCCAGTTCACCCAAGCCAAGATGAATTCAGATCGTTCCTTCATATGTCCTCTACATTTTCAAGTCTCATAGTATCTAGCCTATTGCAGAATCCAGCAGCTCATGCTGCAGCAAATATTGCTGCTACATTTTGCCCCTACAGAAACCTGGACATATCTGCTACAGATCCTCCTGCATGTACTCAAGGAGGTTTTCCAAGCAGGCAAGTGAGCTCTACTCCTAGTGTGGCTGCTCTTGCTGCTGCGACAGTAGCAGCTGCAACAGCATGGTGGGCAGCTCATGGATTAATCCCTCTTTGTACTCCTCTTCATCCGGATTTGCCTGCACCCCTGCATCTATGAGCACACCTCTGCCCATGGACATTGGTAAAAATCCTCTGACAGGAATTGAGGGAAAGGATAATACAATTCAGAATCCAACTGCAGAAATCAATTGGATCCAGAACACTCAGAAGCTTTGGAAGCTCAGAATTCTGTTTCTAAAACACCTAATGTATCTTCATCTGACTCTGAGGACAACGATGCAGAGAAGCCTGATGATGGAGTAAAAACTGCTGATCATGAAAAGGCCAAAGAAGATACAAATTTGCAGGATATGAGTAAGCTGAAGGAGGGGAAACCAGTTGATCGTTCCTCATGTGGTTCAAACACACCTTCTGGCAGTGATGTTGAGACTGATGCATTAGTGAAACAGGAAAAAAACAACAAAGTGTCAAAAGATCTCGATTCTAATCATCCTTCAGTTGAATTTATCACCCGTCGAGGTCGAATCACCAGCAACACAAGTGATTCATGGAAGGAAGTTTCTGAAGAGGTTAGTAAATTTTAAACTAAATTTTCATCACATCAACTTCCATACTACTACATATTATTTCAAGAGTGTAGTTTAGGCATTAATTTACAAAGAAATAAAGATGAACATAAGCGACACTTGGGTATGAAAGTAATTAAATCCTGAAACTTTTATTCCCTCCAAAGCTCAGGTCCCCCACATGGTGGCGGGATATTGTTAGTCAGACGTTTTCTCTAGCTATTTAGGATTTCTTTTATTTTAAGAAATTGATCACAAAAATAGATAGCACTTTGAAGAAACACAGACCTATTGCATGCTGTAATACCATATGTATGTGCACATTCAGGATCCTAGAAATAGAATGAAGACACTTCCACAATAAGTAGGGATTGAATAGACTGTTTAAGGTCAAATTGTCAATAATGTTTTGCTATCCTAAGGAACTGTTGAAAAACTACCAGAGTGGTACAGCAAGGGGTTGAATAATGAAGGTGGATATAATTAGGGGTTGCATAATGAAGGTGGATATAATGAGGACTCATGATATTATTAATTGGGAGTTTTCCTGGAGAAAGTTCTATCATTAGTGAAGTTCCCTTTGTTTCTTGGATGATGCAATGTGTGACAACCCAAAAGTTTCCTATCAATTCTCATGGAGAACTGATTGGACCTTCTGAAATGGCAGTTAATTAAGAAAAGGAGATATAGGTCACCTTATTTCATTGTATTGGTGATTGATGTCACCTGATTTTACTTTCCACTCAATAGAAAGAGTTGCACAGTTGAGTTTTATTAATAATCTCCTAGTCATCATTGGTAGAACAACTCAGTCCGTTTTGCTGATCATAAGGCTCTTGAAGAATCCAGATGGTTGTCGGTTTGCAATTTATCCATTGAAAAAATAATCTTTTGTGCAGCTTGACTGATCAGTTAACACAAGATGGTGGACATTCTTGGGTTTTGGAAAGGAATCATAGCCATAAATAAATTTGTCAGTGTTACTTTATTTTCATAACTTTTGAAGAGCATAGTCTAGTAGCTGACAAACATGATCTCTTGAAAAACCAGCCATTGGACATCAGTTTCTATGATATGCAGAGACAATATATCTAACCTATGCTATCCTATTTTTGGTGACATTTTATTGGTCTTCTATGTTCATGTTAACAGATTACTTAAGGAAATTCAATGCAATGTGATGATGATGGGCTCTTGGGAATAAATCTATTTGTAAATTATCCATTTATCCTGGAGGGAGACTATGAATGGATTGAGTTAAATCAAGCCACTTGCAAATTAAGAATTTCTAATGTGTAAAATTCTAGGTGACTCAACATAGTTTTCAAGAAAGATTTTAAAGCGAAGACAGGAGGAAGTTGGAGATGGAGACATGGTATGTAATTGATCAATAATTAACTTAAATGGTCCTTCAGTAAATTTGTTGGAGAAGGGGGTCACTTATGGCTTTGGCTTTCCAAAAAGGTTTGGCTATGTCAATCATCAATGGCATATCATTGGAATGGCCATGAGAAAAGTTATGGGAAGAAGAGCAGTCGGGCTTGGGGACAAACATTATTCTTATTAGCTGTAGACCCTAGATTTATGTGCCACTAGGAAATAAACTTCTCATTAAAGTTGTGCCTAAGTGCCTTGCTGCACCCCATACTATTGTCTAATGGAAAAAGCTAGTTGGTTTAGTAAGCATGTGCATGCATGTATCATTAGCATTCTGGCCGATTCGATACTTGGGCAACTCAGTTTTTCATTTAAATTATATTTTGCCTCTAATTGTTTGTGTCATTTCTGATATTTTATGATTCATTGGTGAAGAAATTTTTTTAGCTTTACAAAAATATGCCTATATAACAAATATAAATAATTTATATTCATGAACATGCTTTTATATATAAAGATCCAACATATACAAGGTTTGAAAAATTGATATTATTAGCTTTGTTTAATCAACATTTTACTTGTACAGTAAATGCTTCAATTTACATTCACTTTAGTATAGCTAAAAAAGTTGCTTATTAAAAATTTGTCAAATATATCCCCTTGTATTTGGATAAAAGAAATAGTAAATTGAATAGTAGAATAACATATTCCTATATAACACTAAATCATTCCCCAAAATGCTCATAATATGTTAGTGCATATTCTGCTTTATTTATCACGCGAAATGCAAGACAACAAGGGGTGAACCAAGCGGGGGATTGAAAGATATTTTGTTTGAGCACTTTGCAATTCAAAAAAATAGCAGTTTGATTAATTAGGAAAAAGCCAATAATTGCATGAAAAGCCAATGAGCTGTATCCACGTTTGGCATAATGAATAAATTCAATCCTCATTACACAAAATCTTGATATCTTATTCTACTGAATTTGATAAACTTCACTTTTCTAGTGGAAAAAAAACATGTAAATAGTCTTTCTGTCAGATGTTATTCCTCCAGCTTAAATTTTACAATAAGGTGTTACTTTGCTATAATATTGATAAAAATTTCTGCTTAAACTAATTTGAAAAAAAAAAAAAAAAAAACTCATATCAACAGCAAATTATGTTGATAATGATCTTAATTTTCCATTGAGGCAATATTTTGTATACTTCTTGCCTTATTTAGCCTTAAATTTGGACCATGGTTGCACCTATATGTTAACAATTTCTGGAATTGCAATATCCTGTACTTCAAAACCAATGCTAAACATTCTATATTAACTTAAGAACTATCTTTTTTCATTTGAGACGTAAGTTGGAGTTATTCTTAGCAGATAATCTTTCATCGTTAATATGCTATAGTCAGAATTTCATCTCTTTGCTTTATATCTATTGGAACAATACCAGTGGTGATTTTTTTCCTGGTACATAGCACAATTGATTGTAAAACTTTTTATATGCAAACGTGCATAACTATAATAAAAATAGATTTACCTGTAAAACATAATGGTGCAAAGAAATGTACCATATTAATAAGATGTTGTTTGCTTTATTTATTGGAAGTTGATCCTTGCAAAATGTTATGTAAGTAACCAGTTTGATTAACAAACCAAGGTAAAAAAAAAAAAAAAAAATTAAAGAAATGAAATTTAGTTGCTATTCATGTTGACATACCTTTTAAGTCCACCCACAAGTCACATGCATGTAAACACACTAGCTACCTAGATGCCACACCTTCAACTTCCCATGTAGCTGACATGCAGGATGGAGAGTGATTCGACTTCCACTTAAAAACTTGTGATAAAGATGAAGAATTTCATGTTGGTTGATGAGAAATAAAGAGGTTTAGGGTTTCATTGGAGCTCTTGTGTCATTTTTTGTTTTTAATTAAAATAAAGATGTGAGATAAATGTTGGCTTACACTTAGGAAAGCTCTTTTTTTTCTTAATTTTTTATTTTTTAATTCTGCATTTCTTTTATAGTTATCAAGTGACAAAAGTTGAGGCTAAAGACCTCTTGTAATTTGTGAAATGTCAAGTGGGGCCAACTACTTTTGCTCCCATTCAACTGTGACATGAGGATGGGGCATCCAACACCCATCTTTGGCATGTATTGCACGTATCCATGTCTAACCCTCATTAAACGCTGTATTTCCTTTTGAAAGAAGTGGTCATAAAGCCTAGGTTATGCTACTGGAAAATGCATCTTTACTATTTTAAATGCAATCGGGGAAAAAGCCATATTCATATTACATTATTAAATAACCCCACAGCTCACTCAAATGTGTCAATTTTGTTTGGGTATGGTAGAGCCTAGTGTTTTAGCTAAAGCAAAACTGAGAAATTTCATTGATACTAAACAGATTTTACATGTTATGATGACTCACAAGAGCACTTTGCTCTCAACTAGCTTTCCTTTCGTTAAGGAAATGACTTATGTCCCATCTCCCTCACTGGAACTATTTATAAAACCTATCTGTACAAGTCTAGAACCATCTATACAAGTACTGGCAAAGAGATAAAAGAGAGCATGTGCTGAGCTATACCATTATGTTAAGTACAACTAATAAATCTATGCAAACATAAAAATAGTAACTAGCTATTAAAGAAATTCTATTATGCACAACACCACCACCACACCCACCACCCCCCCCCCCCCCCCCCAAAAAAAAAAAAACCAAACAACACCCCCAAACCACCACCAACCAACAAACAAACAAAAAAAAAAAACACACAACACTCCCCTGCTTCTTTCCATGTCTTCCCTGTACATGTAAATGGGACTTGCAACCCTTGATTTTGTAGCAATGCGTCCCTCCAAAGAATAGTCCTTGTCCCTAACGACAAAGGTGGGAAATTGCACATGAAAGGAGGCCATGTCACCCTTGTAGCATCCAATGCCACTTGCTCTTGCCACTTAACTAACACTTTGAGGAATCTCCAGGGCATCCTTGACCAAGAAGCAACATCCCAACATTTGAGCAGGTTAAGGATCATGTCCTTTGCTTTCAGCATTTAACTCACTTGTTGAATATGCTACCATCCCAAATAGCACAAGCCGTATCCCGAACCTGAAAAATGGCACAAGTCACAACAAAAAATTCCACACTTTTTCAAGCCATTCAATACTAATTTGAAACAGTCCTGTGATATCTAGAAAACCTGTGTCAACCATCTGGAGTCTTGTGAAACTCATGCAGAAAGAGAGACCCATTTATAATCTGCTGCTTCTTTAATAGAATAATTCTTGATTCCTCAACTGAAACCCATGACCTGCTGATTCTCCCTTTAAGCAATAACTTCACTTTCACGGTAAAATCACATATTTTAGTGCTCTAGATCATTCCACTCTGGATCCAGTATGGCACCAAGATCTAACTAATCAAATTACCTTAACAAGGGACTAGTAACCTTGTTATCGAATTCACTCATATATGGAACATTAAAGATCATACCCCGATAATTTTGCAAAATGAAGCTAGCATGTTTACTTGTTTGCAAACCCTGACTTGAAGCATTGGGCATAGAGAGAACTTGGCTCAAAGCCTGTTTTTATTAAAACAAAGCATTTTCAATGTCATCGATTGTGGGAAGCATTTTTTCTAAGCACGTCTGTCAAATGCGTGTGTCATTGTGCCAAAATCCTTGATGGATTTTCTATAGTAGCCCAATAAACCCAGAGGTCCTCTCAACCCTTATACCGATGTAAGAGTTGGCATTCTGCAATGTTCTTCACTTTATTCGGATGCATACATCAATACCTGACACAATATGGCCTAGGTATTCAAGAGATTCCTTGCCAGAAGTAGCTGGTGTGTTAATAAGCCTGAAGGGCATAGCTGGTGTGTTAGTAAGCCTGGAGGGCATGACAAGGAACTTATAGTGACCTCATTGAATCCTAAATGCTGTTTTTATCACCTTTAACTCCAAGTTGGAGATGACACCATATAGCTTATCTCACAATACATCAATTGTTGACACAGTATTTCTTGTGCATGACTGTTTTATCATTCAAGCATCTTTAATCAGCATAGAAATCTTGAAAGCCACCTTTCTTTTTAATAATTATTACTAGACTGGAGAAACGACTAGAACTTGCTCTTATCATACCCGCAGCAAGCAGTTCTTTTACAAGATGCTCTGTTTCATTCTTTTGCACTTTGAACCTACCTGTAGGCCTAACATTAGTGGGCCCAATACCTTCCTCGAGTGGTATCCAACAGTCTATGGCTCTAGATGGAGGTAAGTCTTGACATTTTCAATGAAAACATCCTCAAATGCACTTGATAGGGATGAAACATCTGGATGGATAGCATCTTGATATGACTCCAAGAATAAGACCTCCAAAATTTCATGTTTACTAGAGACCAGGGATTAGTCCTCTCCTTTATTTACTTAAATTGTTAACCGTGTTGTGTTGGGTGCATAGTGTCTTGGTGATGTATGGGCTGTGCGGTGGTGTATTGTCCATCATTATTTGTGTGTGTGAGCTGTGTTTTGATAGGTGCATGTCATGAGTGTTTTAGAATTATCTAGAACATCTAGATATTTAGTGCCCACCTGGCATTAGAGGGTCTTATTATAAAATGGAAATTCAACTTAGTGTTAATATTGTTTAGAACATCGGTTTTTGCTAAGACATTTGCTCATGTACTCATTCTTTGCTTTTCTCTTGTACTGAAATCCTAATTCAACTAGCAGATTGCATTAGAATTCGTCAAGAATAGGTGATGAGATTTAAACACCGATTTTGCAGATTGGAGAATTTTATTTATACTTACAATATAATGCTTGAATTGCTTGAATTCTATGTTTACTTTACAGAGGGTTAAGCTGTTATACCTGATATATATATATATATATATATATGTATGAAATTGTATAAGTACCAACTTGTCCAAATACAAATTACATAAATACAAATTACATAGAAATAATCATCAAAATACTGGTGCAAAATCGCATGTAGTACTTGTTACTCATGTACAAGTACGAATTGTACTTCTTACGTGCGATTCTTCTATAAATATATTAAATTACTTGTCAAAAAAATATGATTTAGTGCTGTAGAACTCTTGCTAAATTGCATCTTGTTTATGCGATTTATTTAGTGAAAAATAAAATGCTTATTCTACATGTGATTTCACCTATTAATATCTGTATGCATATGCATGTATGCAATTTTGCCCACATGGGTGTTCTATGAAGATATGCTATAATGTCAATTTCTTTATATTTAATAAATGATTTACTAGAACTATGCAAAAGAATTAGAAGACATCAAATCATCAAAACAAAGGAGTCTGATTCACACTAACCATAGTAAATTTGGAATTGCATTATTTGATGGCCAGCGAGGTATTTCATAATTTTTTAAATATTGGCATAATCGTTTTGGTGGTGCAGATGTATCTTTTGCATAAAGCCTTTTCTTTTCTTTCGTATTTCCCCCCACCCCCACCCCAACCCCAAACCCAAATCCCCACCCCCCCCCCAAGTGTAGAGCTTTCTAAATGGTCTTTTTTATCATCGATCATGTGCTAATGTTTACACGGCATAAATTCAGTACTGCAACTTTAGTCAAGAGTCAAACTCATGCATTGTTGCCTTGATAGCATTAGCACCAACCACAACATGGATTTATAAATACACACACAAGTTAACATATATCTTATAGGGACGTATGGCCTTCCAAGCACTTTTCTCAAGGAATGTGTTGCCCCAAAGCTTTTCACCCCCGAGAAAAAACGACAAGAAGAGTGGAAACCACAGCATCAAAGAAGATGAGCAAGTCGTGGAGGATGGGGATGCAGATGTGGATACCGATGCCGTTGTCTTGGACCTCAATGAGAAAAAGCAGCCATCTTGTTTTATTAGTCAAGGCATGGGAAGTTCCTTATCAAGAGTTGATGACAATGTTGAGGAGGGTCTACTCTCGATTGGACTGGGTCATGGAATGCTGAAGACACGTCGAACTGGATTTAAACCTTACAAGAGGTGTTCATTGGAGGCTAAGGATTCTAGAATGGCCACTGTTAACAGCCAAAGTGAAGAAAAGGGCCCCAAGAGGATACGAATGGAAGGAGAGTCATAGCCTGAATATTATTGCCTCCATATTAAGGAAGGGGAAGATCTGTTGTTACATGTCAAGCTTTTACTAGTCCTAACGCATGTTTCATTTAACTGTTAATTTGAACTTCTAGCAAGTCACGAAACTTATCGTGTTGTGTGTGTACTATAATTCCGCAGACAATTTTCATATTCTCAATTCATCTGAACTGCTTGGAGACTTTTCGGCACAGACCTAGACAAAGATTATTATGTATAAAATGAGACTCCTGCAAGGTCTTTTATCCTCAGATAGGTCTGTCCTTTACTGATTTACCATCCTTTTATTATTTTTCAGCCATTCTTCCTTAAAATGGACTTGTACTGCCTAACGGTACGACGGGGCTCCCAGGTTCATCGAGCTATCGCCAGTTGACCTGGAGATTGGAAGACTTAAGGTGGGAGGATTCAACAGTTGCATGGCTAAAAGTTCATCAATGTTCGGATGGCAATTCATACTGCCAACATCGTGATCGTTAATATTATGGGTTTTTTTTTCCCCTCTTTACATCCATATGAAATTGTTTATAGTAAAAGTTCTGATCTTATAAGCTGACAATTCTAGGTGTTCCAGAAAGAATTGCGAGTTCGATAACTTTGATAGGAATATATAAATAAAATTTTTGACATGCATAAGATAAAATTAATGTGTTTGCAGCAAAACTTAATAAATGAGGAGTGATTAATAAAAAGGTTCGTGTATCAGGACATGACTGATGCTTTTACAGACCTCTGTATATTGACATTAAAGAACTCTTTAACGTTATTTGGATTTGAAAATATTACCTTATATCTGGGGGAAGGGGACAATCGTGTTAATCGAGTTAAAACTGGCTAGAGGATTTGACAAGACACGTGTTGGCAAACACTAACTTCGTTATATCATGTGGTTGTCCATGTCGAAAAATGCTAATCCCTGATCTCTTCATGTTATATGGAGCAGCGGTTTAAACTAGAGATTTATGTTTTATAGCTGTCATCTAAATTCACATTGAAAGCCAAAAATTCTATTGAGTTGTTACAAGTCATTTAAAGTTTTCTATGTAATATGTTTTTTGTACCATCTAATATGTTCATCAGTATTTTCTAAGTTTCTGGCTATAAAACTGATACTTATACCGTGAAACAACCTAATCATATATTGCCATAAACATAGAATAGTTGAATATCTCACTTAAAATATAAGATATTAAATAACATTTTAGTATCCCGCAAATGTAAAGATTGAGAATCTACATAAACCCTTGAATAAATGGATTCCTTTATTTCACCAACCTGCATTGTTCTTCGGCTGGCAATTATTAAGAGGGAAAAAAAAGAGACACACACACAGAGGCAGAGACAGAGAAAACCCATCGGCATGATATTGCAGAAGCTGAATGCAGCATCCAATCAAGTGGCAGGAACAACAAACTATTTAAGTCATCAGGTTAATGTTCCCTGGACAAATCTTCTCCATCTGCTGTACTCTAAGCTAAACGCTAACTTCCATCATGCATCTTCTACAAAGCACTATCCAGCCTTGCTCCAATGCGATGATGCACCGCTGTTACCTTTCCTCGCCCGGATAAAAAGGAAAGAATCAGAGTTATGCATGGCTGAAAAATTAGAGAATAAGACCCTTGATAGCCAAATTGCTTCTTACCTCTCTTTTGCATCTTTGTTTTTTCCACTCTTTCACCAAATGGAGGAGAACCTGAAGCTACAGATCGCCCGGTGTGACACCAGTAACTTCCAACAGTACCAATAATAGGTGTTTCCTCAGGACTTTAAGCTTTCGCCCCTGTGACTGTCTTGGAGAGGCAGAAGCAGAGAACAGTCTCAGGTCTTCAACAGTGAGTACTCCTAAAACCGGTCTATCTTCATCACTCCTTGGGAGTATTGATAGCTCGTTTTGGTGGTGAATTTCCTACAGAAGGAGTGCTCTCCTTAGACTTGAAAGTAGTTTCTGATTCCACTAACCAGCTAGAAAGGGAAGTATCAGCTGCAGCTTCTTGTCCCAAAGACATAGTACAAAAAACTTGTTTTGAAATTTTGAAAGCAGGCTCTGCATGCGGGCAAGTAGGTTTGGACGCATTTTGCTCTATGCTAGTGTTCTCTTTTGCTTTATGCTTTGGTAGTGGTGTAGGTGTAGGGGCATTTGCTTTCATTGCTTTCCATTGAGAAATGTTTTCAACTGGAGTCAAGATTGGACCAACATACTCATTCCTAAGCCTAGCATTTTGATTGACACCAGCAGGGTTTTACTCCTTATTGCCCTTCATCACCGGCATGGGACTAGCCACCTCCTTTTTGCCTGTTTCTGCATGCTTCCTAGAGTCGATGAACAGAGAAAACAAGGAATCAGATGATTCTGGCTCTGCCACAGCATCTTTATTATGAAGACCTGCACTATAATCAGTGGAAGCATCATCGCTGTCTCCTCCCCATTGTCCATGTCGTCATGAAATTCATCTTCACTGTCTGCGCAGTCTTTGTATCTATGATTAGGTGAAAGAGTTGACACATTGGACACTTGTGCGGATAATGGCTCCTCTTTGCTCTGCTTTTCCTCTTTTCGTGCAGGTAATATATAAGACTTCTTCTGCAGGTAACTCAAAACGTTTTCACATTCAAATCGAAAGCAACTTTCTTCCTGCCATCATCAAGCTTCAAATCTTCCACTCCCTCATCTCTGGATACAAAAATATTCAATCACAAACGTAATCATAAATGACTTAAATGGGAGCTAGTGCAATGTCCCCTATAACAGCGAAGAAGACCCAGAATTTGAAGAGTTCAAAAGTTGTCTATTGACAAGAAGAACAACACTACAGTTGAGGCAATCAAACTGAACGTGCCTTGAAGGCAAATCTAATCTTTTACAAAGAAAACCCTTTTCCTTATTCACTGGTCACTTCTAATCAGTTCTATCAACAGATTTTAACACACCACTAGCTACTCCCATAACCTTTTACCAGGTTACTAAGCTATTGCTAGTTAGCACTATTTCCATTACACCTAATGGTACTTGGTAAAGGTATTAAACCGTGTCTAGGATAATAGGTTAAAATGATGAAAGAAATTTTTACACAAATTCCCTAGATACCCGTTAGCATTTTCCTGAGATAAATTATATATAGGAATTAGTACATAATCCTCTTCTTCTTTTCACAAATTCCCTAGATACCCGTTAGCATTTTCCTGAGATAAATTATATATAGGAATTAGTACATAATCCTCTTCTTCTTTTCACAAATTCCCCAGATGCCCATTAACATTTCCCTAAGTTAAATTAGATAGAGGAATCAGTACCTTCTTCTTCTTCTTCTTCCCCTTTCCATAAAACATTAATAATGACTACACCACAATGTTAATGTTTGAAGATGTTAATAAAATGTCCAAATAAAATATGCCTTATAACAAATCAATTAAAACGCCCTTCAACAAATTCCCATAACAAACACTAACTCATAATCAACAAAAGAACACATTTTCCACAACACAAAATGCCCAGAAATTGAAGAAGGAAACAAACAAACGAAACTACTGTAATAATATTCATACTGTAGTAAAAAAGATAGATTAGCAACAAAAATACATTATTCCCATCCCTCCTACTTCAACTTTGCAGAAGATTTAACGGGTATTTCTTCATTTTCCAACTTCTTTAAACAATCGACAGATAAAGCAACTAAATCGCATTTTTCTTCTTTGACCTGTAAGAAAATTACAAATAAAGTCACTCAGTTTAAATACAATTAAAATGAAAAAAAGAAAAGAAAAGAAATTTCACGTCTCCATGGACTTTGAAAAAGCTTGAAAAAGACATACTTGATTTCTGGGTAAGCTTTTATGACTCAAACTGCGGCGTTTCTGATTCTTAGAATTACCAAAACACCGTAAAAAACACCCCATTATTAGATAACTAATATTCTGAGTATCTGTAATTTGGGTCCCCCCAGCCTCTCTCTCTCTCTCTCTAGGTTTTTTTTTTTTTTGCCACTCTCTCTCCAGGTTCAGAACTTCATCACTTCATCAATGTGTCAAAATTAAGAGGCAATATGGTCTGCACAGTGATATCACCATGAGAGAGAGAGAGTGTGTGTGCATGTATGTCAGTATGTGTAGGGAATTAAGGAGGAAATTGAAGAATCTGAATCTGAGGCAGCAAATATGGGGTTTTGGACGTATCTATCCAGTTTTTTAAAACTTAACCGGAAAATATTTATTTTTTCAATATATTTCGCGAAATAATTTCATGTTTATAACTCTAATTGAAATTAATTATTTATTTAAAATTAAAATAAAAATAATTATTAATATACAATTATTAAATCATATGTATAAATTAGAATATACAAATATTATACGTTGTATTGTATATCACGTATTGTAGTCGTGATATTCGCATGAATATCGTGTTTACAAACGAGATTTACACGCAAATGAAAACATTCATATCCCGATTAGTAATCGCGATATGTGATTACCTTTTATATCGCGATTAGTAATCGCGATAGAGTAACGGTATGTAAACTTTATATCATGTTTTATTTCTGCGATTTACATGTAAATTATTATATCTTATTTTTTAAACGTGATTTTGCTATGGTATATTGGTAATTAATTTTATCAAAGTTATATATTGGTAATATTTTTCCACAGGAATTCTAAACATGTATTAAACTCTATTTTGCAAATAACCAGCCAAAAACGTATTCAGTAAATGTACACAAAAATTAATACTACTAGTGCATTCAATGAATGCGCTCATGGAGTTTTGTGTAAATAAAATTCGGATGCATTCATTGCATCCATTTTTTTTTTCTAAATGTAAGAGACGCATTCACTGAATGCATCCGAACATAGTACCCTCATAAAATCCCCTTTCATGATAATTATTTGCCTGAACACCTAAAAACACACTCACTCTCTACTTTCGCTCACTCTAAGGAAATTCCAAGGTGTATTTTGCAAAATTACTCACACCAATTCGTTCTAGGCTTCCATAAGATTATCTTAAGGTAAAATCAAAGTCAATTTCTCATATTTGGTAGTTAAATTCGTCAGTTTCTCAAATATTTGAATATGAAACCCTAAAATTGAAAGTAGCGAAAATTGGTGTATTGCATGGTTTGTAGTGTTGATTTAAGTTTGTTGAGCTATGTTGTGATGATTTTGGAAGCTTACATGTGTTGAAGTATTGATTCTAATACATGCTTGATAAGTGTTTGATGAAATGTCTATATAGGATTTACTATGGAGGATTTTGTTTGGTTCATTGAGTATACTTATGGGAATGTTGTGACTGGAAAAATATGGTCCAAAGTATGACTGAGCTCCGATTAAGAAGGTTTGGATGAGAACTGATGCTGACTTTACTCATTTTTTGAGTAAGATATGTTGTAGTATCGGGGTAGATCTAACTATGGGAGTTGTCCAAATAGTCCATAGACACCCTCATTACATGTTGAATGGGCCATTATCCATGCTGCTTCCTATTGTAGATGATGACGGTGTTGAAGACTTGATTGGCCAGGCTAAGGAACTTGGTACAGGTTTATTGCAAGAGTTGTGTGTGTAGGTACAATGATAGTCTAGTGTTCAGACCAAGTCCATACCATCTCAATTGGAACAAGTTGAGGTTCCAAACCTGGAAGGCTAGTAGAACACATGTCTTCACCCCATCAGTAGGGTCGATGTACATAACCAAACTCCATACCAGCAAACTATGGTGCATCATAATCTTATGAACTTTGAAGAGCATGAGCGACCCATGTGGAAGAAGGAATGGTGGAACTTGAAAGGAGAATTGAACAAAAAGTTACTCCAATTCTAAATCTCAGCGTTGCGAATGAAAATTAGGATGGTCAGTATTATGTGGATGAGAATGGAGATGCAATAGATGATGAACAAAGTGACAGTGAAGATGATGATACTCCTAAACAGATCAATGAGTATCATGCCGATGTTGTGACTGTGATGACATCACAACAACCATCCAGTTCAAGAGAAACTCCTCCAAGTAATGATGCCCCACAGGGTGGTTTAGGGATAAAGTATCCTTTTTCAATATCAGAAGTAGTGATAGATATATAACTTTTGAGGAAAGCTTGAGTATAATGAGCATGAACATATTAAACCCAGATGATCTCAACAAGGGTATGATGTTCAACACAAAGGCAGATCTTATTAACCATGTGAAAAAATTTCATGTGAAGCAACATTGCAACTTTTGGGTAGATGACTCTACCAAAACTGTATAGTCAACATATTGCATGAAATGAAATGAGTGGTGTAAATGGAGATTGCATACTTGTAAGAACAAGCTTGAGGGCCCCTTTGTTATCACTAGATTGGAAGGACCCTACACATGTCTCAACCTTATGGTTGATTAAGACCATTCTCAAATAGATTTTAATGTCCTAGCTAGAGAATTTTTTACAATGGTTAAGGATGATGCAGATGTAAAAATGAGGACACTACAATGGCATGCACAGGATCTATTTGGATATTAGATATCATGATAGAGAGTATGGGAAGGGAAAAGGAAAGCACTTGCCATGGTATATGGAGACGGGAGAAAAGAAGACAATAAGCTCCTGAAACTATTATATGTAATGAAAGCTAGCAATCCTAGATCACAAGTTAAGTGGGGATAGACAAGATCCACAAAACCTGGTAAATTGATTCTCAAGTGGTTATTCTTGCATTTGAGCCTTCTGTGGAAGCATTCGAGTACTGTTGAATTATCGTATGTGTGGATTGAACATTTCTTTATAGGAAGTACAAACGCGTGTTGTTAGTTGCATGTGGGTTGGATGGCGACAATAGGATTGTTCCCTTGGCGTTTTGTTTGGATCCGACAAAATTAACAGAGCTGGTTTCTTGTACAATTGAAGCGACATGTCATTGGCCACTGTTGTGAGGAGACGATATGCTTGATATTAGATAGGAGAGTAGGGATTATCTTAGCATACAAAGAGCAATCAAATGGGCGGTTGCCTCCATTTACTGTTCGTAGGTTCTATGTTTGACATGTTGCCAGTAATTTCAACAAAGTGTATAAGAATGAGGATGTGGAATTTGGCTACATATGCTTCCTCTGAGGCACAATTGCATAAGTTTGAGAAATTTATGGACTTGGTTAAGGAGATTAATGAAGAAGCAATTGAATGGTTTAACAAGACTGAACTAGATGGATCATGCACGTTGCCTAAAGAACAATGGACATTGGCATATGATGGCAACTACCATTTCGGGTACATGACTACAAACATGGTAGAGGCTTATAATTTTGTCATCCAAAATGTGAGGGGCCTTCTTGTGACAGCTCTTGTGAAGAAAATTTTCTACAATTGTGTAATGCTTTTAGATAAAAGAATGGTAGAGGTGATATAAACCACACCAACAGATGACGAAACCCAATATCAATCTGTCTAAATGCAATTCCTAAGACTATTCGTGTTTGCATGGAAACCGTGACCCATTGTCTATAAAGAGACAAGAACCTTGGTATAAAGTGTAGACGCCCCAATAGAATATGAATATTTCGATTGATAAGTCAAAAGTTGAACGCCACGGACAAGAACCAATAAGTTCAGAAGAAGTTTTGTCAAGAACTTAAGAGAAATTCTTAATTTCATGCAAATGTAATCTGTCTTGTTCATACAAAACCTAAAACTATTTATAAATACACATAAGAAAACCAGAAGACACATGAGACCGAAAGACACATGAGAAAAAAAAAGACACATGAAAGTACGTTGGTAAAATAACACAAGTATGCTGGCGGCTTAAACATGGTTTAGAATTTAGAAAATAAAAGTCGAGAGCAATCAGGGTTTTAACACCGACGACCTAGCTTCTACACCGGCTGTTACACCCTGAGGGGTACCCTAAACGTGGCAGTCCGTCGTACACAATATTAAAGCCTAGGAATGACTACCTCAGTCACACAAAAGTTTCCATATCATGTACAAGGTGTACATCACAACCAAAGAAACGTATCGGAGTAACGCAATTTATATTGATAATAAATAAGTAACAAGGTAAAGAATACTTATCATAAAACATAAATATATTAAATTACAATTCTTAGGAGCATGTCTCTCTATTGTCTTCAAATAAATATACATCTTAGAATCTCCAAAATACTAACATAGAATTCATTACATATAAAGAACCTTATAAAATTACTTCATCTTATGTTTCCATTTCCTTCATAGAAGCTTAACATCCTTCCATGACTTTCTTAATGTCATGATCCTCAATTTAAGCCACGGGTATACCTGTTTTAACAAAATCTATAGGGGTATAAGCTACAACTAGCTTAGTAAGATATTCCTTTTCATTTGCACCATGTTTTCAAACAAGTTCATTTAAATTTTCACACATATGCTATGAGTACAATGCAACAAGCACGTGATTACGCAAATATATATATATAGTTATCCGAAATCATATATAGAACGAATTTACCCCTCCGTATCGAAGGTTAGGGAATCGGTGATGAAGATCCTTGATCTTCTACTGCTAGTCCTCAGGTCCCCACCCAAAGCGTTCAGTTGGCTTCGCTCCGAACCTAGAGTCGCATTCCCCAGGCGATTTGGATTCTCTAGGAAGGAACATGACTCGTGTCACAGCACGATAACAGCCAATCCAACTCCACGCGTAGGAGTAGCAGCCTTCCGAAAGAAATATGACTCGATGGATGCTATACGTGAGCATTTTATTTTTCTTAAGCCAAATCTTATTAAAGTTTATTAAGGGGAGATCAATCAATTTAGCAAATAATAAGCAGTCATACAAGTAAATAAACAAAAATACTTAAACAGGCAGTTTGAAGTTGCGATATTCTTAATTCTCATTTCACGCATAAACATAGAATCACATATATATACATAACCCCGAATTCCCCAAATATATATCCATTTTTATCTTTTCTTAGTATACTAGTGCTACTACTTTACAAGCACAAGCAATGTAACAAAATTAAGAGGAATAACTCACTCGTTCATTTCGCGATCTTCTTAGCCGTAGTAATCCTCGGGTAGGGTATTCTCGTATCCTTTGTCACCTAGACAAAAGAAATACTGGGATGATTATTTCGTAGAAATTGTACTTAAACTTTCTAATTCTATTTCACTATGTTCGTCAAATTTGTATAGAATGAAATTCCAATTTAAAATGGCCATAACTTGCTCATTTTAACTCGGAATTTCGCATATAATATACCGTTTTCTATCTATTCGAAAAGATTTATCCATTTCTAAGGTTATCTTTATCATATAAGGTCATTTGGGTTCCTAAAACATTGGGTATAGATTTAAAACGAATATTTGTAGATTTTTGCAAAAACCATTTTCTAACTCAACTTCATTAAAAAATCCTTTAGTAAAATATATATATATAATTGATAAATCCTTTGAGTATATAGATAAGCTCACTTTATATGCAAAAATTCTAATGGTAGTGTCTCAACAATTTATTTCATAAAACAATTCATTTTGAGTTGTTAAAACTTTAACTTTGACAATTCATTTTGAGTTGTTAAAACTTTATATTTTCCTAGGTTATTATAAATGAGTATATTCTTATTTTATTTTCTTTATTTTTTTTTCCAAAAACAAGTAAATTTTTCTTTAACCTTAGTCTTTCATAAATTTTACTTCTAGTGATAAAGATCAAATTTAGCAAAAGTGTATTAAGTCGTTGAAAACCTTTTTATAAATTTGTATTTAGAATGGTTTTAAAATGAGTTTTTTCTTCTTATATTTTTTATTTAAAATATAAGTTTTTGTTTTCTAAAACTTATTCTTTTATTTCCTTTGAAAAGAATCATTTTTATTGATAAAATCCTTTGTTTTTAATCTTATCTTATTCATATTTGAAAATAAGTTTCTTCTTTAGAACTTGAAATCATTATTTTCCTATGTGGGTTTATAACTTTATGGGTTGAATTCATCTTAACTTGAAAACTAGTTTGTTTCTTAATTTGTTATGGAGTTAAAAAGGGTTTATTCTTAAGCTTTTGGAAAATTTTGAATATTAAAAAATTTTTTACTAAAACTTAGGTTGCCATAATGTAAAGAAACTATTTATTCTTATGTTTCTTTGGTAAAGTTATCTTTGTTATTTGAGAAAAACTTGGGAAATGTATTATCTATTTCTATGTTGTTGATAATAACTTCATTAATTTGTGACAATTCACATAATAGAAAATTTAGTTTTAAGTTCCTTTAATAAAGTAAAATTCTATTTTTAAATTAGTTGAGACAATATCATTATATTGATGCAAGTATTATGAGCATAAGAACATAAGAAAATACTAGAAATAAATAATAATAAGCAAGATAATAAAAATATCAAGTATTGGGAGCCTTAGCTTCATCAAGGTATCCTGGTCAAGTATTGGGAGCCTTAGCTTCATCAAGACATCCCGAGACTAAGAATAGACTAGTCCCAAAAGAATAAAGAAAATAAATAAAAGGTTGTTTTGATTTCATATGGATAAGTCTAAGACTAAAAGATTAGTCTTAAAAAAATAACATGAAATAAATAAATTGCAAAGCATGAAATTAAATAAATAACAAGTGAGTTTATATACTCTAAAGATTATATATAAATACATAAATATATATAGTTAGATATGAATAATAAAATCAACATAACAACATAATAAAATAGGAAATTCATGTGCAAGAACAAAACATGAATATGTTGTTGCTTTTACTACTCATATGAGTTTCAAAACAATACCATAGTCATGTTAAGTTACATGACATGGGTAAATAAATGGTTGGAAGAAGTTTACCTAAAGTGTTTATGTGGTATGAAAGTGGTAGATGAATGGAGTATTATGTGAGTAGTGATATGTGGTAGATAGTTTGTGTATAAGGAAAGATTTTTGTGAAGAATTGGTTTGAAAGAGTTTTGGTAGAGAGAAAACTTGAAGAGAGGATTTGTGGAGAGATTTTGAGAGAGTTTTGGTAGTGAAATGAATTGTGTGAAAGAATGAAGGAGGAATGGGGTATTTATAGAATTTTGGAGTAAAAATTAGATGTAATTAAATTAATTGAAAAAGAAAATAGATGAGAGTGAAGAGAGAGAAGGGGGTGGATGGCAATGCATAAAAGGAGAGAGAAATTTGATAAAAAGATTAATTTTAGAAGAAAGTGTGAGAGAAGTTTAGTAATATGTGGTGTAGAATTTTTATGGGAAAAGAAAATTGTAAGAAATAGGTATGTAGGTATAAGAATAGGTAGTAAGAAAAAGTAGAGATAAAGGAATAGTAATTAATAGTAGAAAGTACTATGAATAGTAAATTAGACAATTAAAATATCGGTAGTAATAAAAATACGCGTATAAATGCGATATCTATAATTTTTAGCTACCGAAAAATTATAAAACTGATATTTTTGAAAACCTTATATTTTTACGAGTCTATTGTATTAACGGAATATTTTTTCCATCCGGTGTACCAAGGCACCATTTTTGAAAACTGATCCCGTTTGGATCTGAAGGATATTAGAAATTTGCAAATATGATATTTTTAAGCTTCCATATATTATTATGAACTATTATCAATAATCATTTTCATTTCGTTATTTAGTGTTTAAGAGCGCGAAATTGCCGGATCTTAAACACTAGGTTTGTTTGTAAGCTTTGTTGACTTTTAGAGTTTCGGTTTGACTTCCGGTTTCGTTGAGTTATTCGTAAGATTGTATAATTTTAGAGTTTTGACTGTTTTATATTTTTAGCTCGATATCTATGGTTTATCTTATTTTATTTGTGATTATTTAATAGTTTTCAGTTTTCAAGATCGTTTAACCGAGTCTAGGGTTATGAGTTGACTCAGTTTGACTTTTGGTAAAAATTGAAATTTCTGATTCCAAAATTCACTGAGGGTTTTAAGATCTTAGCATTTCGTTGTCGAGCGTTATTTGAATATATCGTTTTGATTTGCGTTTTAGGAATTGGGTAGATGATTTGATTGGCATACAGATGTTGATTCAACCGATAGTTGGATTTTATATTTTGTTTCAAGGTCCTCATTTTCTTAAGACTAAGAATTTTCATGTTTGACCTGATTTAGAATTTGGTTTTAACTTGGGTCGATTTTCGGGATTTCAATTTTGATATTAGACTTCTAGGATTATTTTTTATGAATTATGAAAATTTCAAGGGTTTACACCGGTAGCGTAGTTGATCAACACTGATGGCGTAAGGCCTATGTAGGGCAAACGCCGCACGATAACAACGTTTTCAATGCTGGTTGATTTCTTGAAGGCCGGCAGTGCTTGACTCAAAGCCAGCGGTGTAGCTAGCCAGCCTTGGTCCACTCGCATGCAACAAGTCTTCGTCCACACCTAAGCTCACCTTGATGATGTTGATTAGTTTGGATTCAGTCTGGATGGTGTAAAAATGTATCTCCTCCTCTTGAACCTTTTGAATCAACCCGTTGAGTGCTTCTTTGAATCTTTTAGCTTGATTCCTTAAAGCCGGTCCAGGTGGCACCACAAGTAGATATACTCTTGACCTTTTGACCATGCTTCCATCAAGAGGCTATAGATGCTATAAAAGCCAATCATGTATTCACTACATATTACCCAGAAAATTTGGAGATATAGAGCCAACGTTCTACTAACAATCAGGTCACTAGTTTCCATAGGAATAATGGTTTGTTCGAAGTATGAACAGGGCCCCATCGTATAGGTAGTAGCTTGAAGGAGGGAGGTCGGACGTAGAAGGTCGACATGAGGAAATAAACATGTACATGCAACAAATGACAAATTTACAGAATACCATGTTTACACGCTCTAGCTACAACAACTCATATGAGATTAGATGCAACAACCTTAGTGGGACCATGGCATAGATGGACGAATCAGACTCAATGCTATGGAGCTCACTTCTAGCCTATTGGGGATGAATTGAAGTAGCTTGCACCAGCCAACTTCCCTTACCTAGTGCTTAATCATACGATGACTCTTGCAAAGGGTAAACCATGAACATGCCGATTTCGAATGGAGATGGACATTAAGGGCCATTCGGTTAGGGTCACCTGTAATGTTTGTCATAAGTAAGGTCACAACAGGATACGATGCCCCAATATAAACCAGTAGGGTTAAGAACATAAACCAATTTTTCACTGGTTACTTGTTGTAAATTGTGATGTTTGCATGCTTAACGTAATTCTTTAACATTTATTACTTCTCATGTATAGGATGGATGGAATAAGGGCTAGTAGATCTATCCTTATTGACAAAGTAGGCGACACATCAATATGAGGATGTCTGGACTGCAGAGGTATGATGCTGTTGTTCATTTCCATGTAAGTATTTTTATGCAATTAACTAACAGTTGCATTGTTTGCACTTATAGGCAAATGGTGACCCTATGATTCCATCTTAGATACTTATTGTCATACGCCAAGAGATGACTCTTAGGCATCCTGATCCTCGAATATTGCCATACCTGCAGCAGGCTGGATTCTATGGAGTTAGTTGTCTGCCATTCATTCAACTAGACTGGTACTTCATTACAACACTTGTCGAGTATTGGAGACTAGAGACACATACGTTCCACATGCTGACAGTTAAGATGACAATAACGCTACAAGATATGGAGGTCCAGTCAAGATTCCGAGTGGATGGACTACTAGTGATAGGGAGCGGCAATCTAATTATTCCAACACTATGTCAAAATCTATTAGGAGTTATACTAAGGAACACAAACTTAAAAGGAGGGCAAATTAACCTTAATTGGATTGCCAACCAGTTTGATTAGATACCTAAGAATGATGATGAGGAAGTACTTATCAGACACACACGAGCGTATATATTTCAATTGATTGGGGTTTCCTTTTTGCTGACAAATTAGGAAACCTAGTTCACTCTATGTTCCTAGGTGTGTTAAGGGATATGAATACTACAAGGTAATATGCATGGGGGGTTATACGTTTGGCTTAGTTGTACATGCAACTATGCTGTGCAACTATATTAGCTACTTAGGAGATAGCTGGTGTGGCCATATTACTGTAAGTATAGGGTTGGGATAGATTCTCTTAATGTGCTCCTCATAGTAGGTATGGTATGATGGTACTTGTTAGTCAACCCCTAGTGTGTAGATGGCGAATGCGTAGGGATACCACACACCATCTTACATACGTGGTCACCACATATTGGCTAGCCTTGGATCAACACTTACCTTGCCGGATATGTAAAGCACATGTAACGTTTCATTATAGACTTTTTGCATTTGTTCCTAACTCCTTCTTCACTTAGGGCTAATGGGAGCCATACCCCGAGAACTTGTTGGCGACACTCCATTCATTTTGTACTACAGAGCAACAAATATCGACAGCCCGTGTCCCACTTATTTGCTTTGCCATCATTGAATGGCGCTTCCTAGATAAAGTGGCATGACAATTTGGAGGTCTTCAACATATTTCGATTAATGTTAACAAGGATGAAGCTCTCCATGACATTGACCTACGAGGTAAGTCGGACGTAAATTGGTGGCAGCTTCACATGGCTTATGTTGCTTTGTGGCAGGATCTCCATGCAAACCTTGTTGTGATTGAAGAGGGACCCAAGGTGGATGTGGAATACTTGAACAGGTATTAGCGTATCACTCGTAGATACATCTCCTATATCGGCGCATTGATTGGACACATGGTGAGATCCCAAACATTCAAATTACTTTCAATATAATCCTATAGCACATTCTCTAAAAGTACTTACTTCTGAAACTTTGTAGATAAGCACAATGGGAGAGATTAGTCGATCAAATAGTTTACACTATATACATGACCTTGCACATGAGTCAATGGCAACTACGAAGGAGGTGAATGAAATCGGGTTGTATCTGTTCGTGGGTAGACATTAAGGGAAGGAAGCTCAGGCACCCTTTGCAAATGAAGGAGCTGAAGCAAATGTTGAACCATGGCATCCACAACGCCAAAGGGCAGATGTCGCTCGTCGAGGGCATCGAAGCATGTTCTCCATACCTACCCATCAACAATACCCCGTGCATGTTTCATTTCACGATGTTCCTTTAGGTAGCACATTTCTAGGCGAGAGCACATTTTTCAAGTGGTAGCTCATACCTGGGTGATATCTTATACCAGAGTGGTAGCTCATAACCAGGTAATGTTATGGATGGTTCAATGTACGATCTCACTGCATTTGTGAATCCTTCATTCAACCATGATCTATATGAGTCAGCTACTACTCTTTTAGCACCATGTAGAGGGTGGGGTACCCATATTGCAAATGAGCCTAATCTAGGAGAAGGGGTAACATAGCTGATGCAACAGTTATCTCGATCACATTACGGTTTAGTGGGTCCCAAAGATTTTGAAGAAGCTTTTAGTGAAGTGTTGGTCCCGAAAATAATCAAGAAAGGGGGGTTGAATTGATTATTTCAGAAAATTAAAATTTTGCCTTTAAATAATATCCTTTGATTTTAAATTAAGAGAACAATATGAACAATTAAACTATTATAAAATAAATTGCTGAAATATAAATAGAGAAGGGATAAGAAGATCAGGCAGAAATTTATAGTGGTTCCGCCTTGTGCGTCAGTCCACTCTTCCAGCTTCACGCTGGGATCCTGGTTGTCTTTACCAGTTGTATTCCACTATTCAAATAAAAGGTTACAAATCAACCTCTCAAAGGTCTAGTCTCACTGATGAGTCTCACAAGCTTCTACAAAAGCTAAACACTCAACTTCAGTGATGGATTCACTCTTTACAATTCTCACACAAAATGAAACTAAAACAAGAGAATAAATATTATATCTCTACCCTTTAAAACACAATGATCAAGCTCTCTTTCTCTCGAAAATTGAAGTCCGACTGAATTGTCATGTATATTTTTTTTGTGTCATGTTCTGAATGCTTTCTCTATATTCTTCAACTAGAGGTTCTGATATTTATATCCATGACGTCTCCTTTGCAAAAATATTCCAACGGCTAGAACTTTATGTTTCGAGAGATATATTCTACTATTTTGAATTTTTCCAACCGAGATATTTTTGAATAAAATCTGGAAATAAAAAACCGAATCTGTTGGAGAAAAATCTTCTGTTGTCGTGATATTCTAGATAATCCTTCTGTTGGAGATATGTTTGCTAAGATATTTCCGTGATATCTTTAACAAGAAAAACAAACTAGATAATATCCCATGAGAAGAGGAATGGATAAACTACCGTATCTAATACATATATCTCTTTGACTAATAATCAAATCTCTTATGATAACTTTCTGTTTTTCACTCATATCTTTATCCAACTAATCCTGGAAAAAAATCTTTAATCATTTTCGTAAAATAATTCAAATATTTTGCAAAATAAATATTCCTCACATATACTTGATGTAATAAGTCTTATTATCCAAGTTTTATGGAACACATCAAGTATATTCCCCAAAATATATTTGACTTATGGAGCTAGGTCTTGAAAATAGTTCGAATTCCATAAAATAAATCAAGAAAATATTTATGTCAATCAAAACTTCTGAAATAAGTTCTGGAGCATTTTTAAAAAAAAATTTTTTGATTAATTATTTTGAAGGTTCTGAAATAACTTCTGATAGACTTATTTTTCATCGCTGAAGGTTCTGAAATAACTTCTTACTAACGTATTTCATATTTCCGAAACTTATTTTTCATTTCCTAAGGATCTGAAGAAACTTCTGACTAACATTATCAAAGCTTAAGCATAACTTCTGATTTTCCTTCTGACTTTAATAAAACTTGATCATGCTTTATTTTCGTTGTAAAATAAAAATTCTGAACTTGCTTCTGTCACTATAATTATAATCTAAATGAAGATTCTAAACTATAGAAAATCAAATAATATTTCAAACAATATTGAACATATTCGAAATTAATAAGATAGATATATCAATTAAATTTCATCTTTTGTCATCATCAGAATAATTCCAACATGAAGCAAGTGAGTAAAGGGGTGATCATCAACATAGATGCAAGGAGAAAGAGTCAATGTTTAGGAGATTTGGAAAGACCTTCACTAGACGATAAAAAAAAAAAGAAGATAAATTGCACTTCTTATTTTTATTATCCTAATTACTGTATCTGAGATTGTTTCTACCTTAAGTAATTTGTACTTAAATACTCACTTATTAAAATATGTTCACATAGTTACTACCATTCTAATTCAAACTGCTCATATTGATATCATAAGTTTGCTCATGGCTACATTGGAGTTAAGTGGATTGGATGGGAAATGTCACATCAAATGCATGTTGATGTGAAAACATACATGACTTGTAAACTTTTTTTTTTGTGAAAATAGATCTGCTCTTGAACTGTAGATATGCAGTATTAAACGCGAATTATATATATACATATATATATTATATTTGGATGCATTTTAAAAATTTGGAATCATAATATTTATTTATTTTATTTTTATGAGAAGATAGAATCACAATTCTATTTTATCATCATTAGTAATTGCTATTAAAATTATATTTTTATTCTCTTAAATATTTATAATTTTTATTTATTGTTAACGATATTTTGAGAAAAATTATGCCAATTCTGTTCCATTCCATTCCATTCAATGATATATTGAAACAAATGAACGGTTTTACTGTTTCCATTTCAATTCATTTTAGTCTAAAGGATTTTTCTGCACCAAACATGTCATTAAAATGTTTTTTAGAGCATATTAATCTTGTGGTCTTTGACACAAGATTCTATGCTAAAACTTCATTTTTTGAGGTACTATAGAATAGGGAGAGTTCCTCAATTTTTTTTTGGATTCTCTACCTAAAAAAAAAAAAAGATCTTCCACACACACACACACACACACACACACACACACACATATATAGTTTTTATCATTATAACAGGATAGGAAAGATTTAAACCTAGGATCTCTCACTTTCACATATTTTTATAGTCATTTTATTTTATCAAGTATATCATGTAAGTATATACAAGACCCATAAAATATGAAGGACATTTGTAAAGAACATTATGTAAATATATACTAGAAATCTAAGAGATCCTTAAAGTGCCATAACAACGTTTTAGCTAATTTAACCTCACCACTATATCCCATTCTTTAATGATGTTTTTCACATTTTTTAAGTTTTGTAGGTTTCGAATACATTTATGTCATGTTTAGTATGTGGGAATGAACCTGGAATGGAATCATGATTCTGGGTTCCATTCTCATTCCTCCGTTTGGTTGCATTTTTAAAAACTGAAATCGCAATTCCTGGGAATTGACGATTTTGGCTTTAAAAGGGAATTCAATTCTTCTCTTGAGAAGGCGGAATCGTGATTCCATTCCTTACTCATTAATAATTAACATTAAATTTACCTTTTTATCCTCTTGTTTTTTATTCACGCTAATTATTAATGATAATTTGACAAATAACATGTCAATTTCATTCCATTTCAAGATGTATCCAAACAAAGGAATGGATTTATCATTCCACCTCTCATTCAATTCAATTTCATTCCTCCTATTCCAATCGATTCCATTTTGAATGATTCTTGCATACCAAACATGACATTACATAATACACTTAATAAAATAAAAAGACTATAAAAACACGTAAAAACCTTTATTTTTTAGGATCTTGAGTAGATGATCCTTAAAAGTTTAAGGACCTCTTCTAATCACTTAAGACCTCAAAAGGTGAAGTCCTTCACATAGGGTCTCATGTCAAGGACCTAGGATGGGATGCTAACTCTTTTAAGTTTCAAAAATTGATTATGATTTTACACTTTATTGACGAACATGCATACATTACCCATTTCAGTATTCTTGGACAAAGAGATTAGAAAAAATTATTAAAAATTATATCAAAAAGAGGCTTTTTTTTTAAAAAAAAAAAAAATTTGGAACGCTTTCTTATAGTTAATGTTTTTTTTTGTAAACAGGGAATACTATTGTCACTTGTTTAAAATAGGATAATGGCACAAGGAGTGTCCATACGATTGATTTTTGGCAATTTAGTGTATAAAATTTAAATCTTGCCAATTTAGTGTATGTCACTTTAAAGCAAATGCATTTTAGTAACCCTATTGCTTCTCCTTTAACGGAGGTTAAGCATGATTATGATTTTACACTTTATTGACGAGCAAGCATACAAAAAAAAAAAAATAATTACCCATTTTAGTATTCTTGGACAAAGAGATTAGAAGATATTATTAAAAATTATATCAAAAAGAGGCTTTTCTTTTTAAATTTGGAACACTTTCTTATATTTAATATTTTTTGTAAACAGGGAATGCTATTGTCACTTGTTTAAAATAAGATAATGGCACAAGGAGTGTCCATATTATTGATTTCTTGCAATTTAGTGTCTAAAATTTAAATCTTGTCAATTTAGTGTATGTCACTTTAAAGTAGATGCATTTTAGTGCCCCATTACTTCCTCCTTTAACGGAGGTTAAACATGATGACATGGAACCTTTTCTTTTGAAAAAATAAAATCCAACGTAGAGAATATTCGTTTTATTCGATAAAACTTGCTTATCTTTCAATTCTTTGATTTACATATGTAATCTTTAAAAAAATAGACGATGACATTTAATATCTTTAACCTCTTCCTTCCTCTAATCTAATCCCAACCTTTTCTCTATCCTTTCACATTCAATTTTTAATTTACTTCCTCAACCTCCTCAGTACTCTCTCTGTTACCACACCTAAAATCCTCCTAGTTTTACCTCAAAGCATTTATCAAAGAAATTTTAGTCCCAACGACAATATAAATTATTGATTATTTATTTTTTTAAACTTAGCGATGGTCCTAAGCTAATGCATTGTATTGCTGCTCCCTCTTTTTTTTTTTTTTTTTGGGCATATGTAGGTCACTTGAAAATGTTAGAGAGGTGGCCCATCTATGTCCATCATGGAGGTAATTTTGTGATGGGCAATCACGATGTGCTATATATTGGTGGGAAGAGTGATGTCATTTGGGTTGATATAATTCATTTCTCTTTTGATCTCCTAAAGGCAAAGTTGGTTACAGAGCTTGGATGTCTTACTGTTGAGGTTTTGAGGTTTTGTACTCCAATCTCAAGCTTGGTTGATGGCCCTAGGCTAATAAATGATGACTTTGGTGTATAAAAAATGTTGAACATTTTGGGGGCTTATGGAAGCATTGAAATTTACTTGCAACATTCCAATGATGTTGGTTAGTCTATTAAAGAGAGGGATGATTGTAAGGGGGTAAAAGATCTTGGTATTAATAGCAATAAGGAGAAAGAGTTAGACATAGAAGATTGGGATTATGGCAATCTATTTGAGTGATGATGCCTCCGATGATGAGTTGATTAATGCTCAAAAAATCATTAAGGAGTTTAAATCTAGCTTGTGGTTAAAGAAGGTGCAAGATAATGCTCTACCTACTGAATAACAAATTGCCACAAATTAATTAGTTGAATGATGATTTAGACATAGGCTATGGGGAGGATAGGTTGAATGATGAATTTGTATCAGATTTGGAAGATGGGGATGAACATGAGCATACAAGAAAGAGAAATTGTCACGCCCCGAGGGGTACCCTAAACGTGGCAGTCCGCCACATATAATATCAAGGCTTAGGAATGGCTACCGTAGTCACGCAAAAGCCTTAGTATTATATGTAAGGCGTCTAACACGGTAATAGGAGACGCTTTTGGGAAGCATAGTTTAAGCAAGTAAAGACAAACATGCAAGAATTCAGAAATAAAATCATATCATAAATAACCAAAGGTCTGATACATAATTTCTTAGGGGCATTCCCCCGCTGAATCCAAGGATCGGGATAAACTTCCTAACTACCAAAATTAAAGATTTCAAAGGAATTCTAATCTAAGTCTTCGAGTAGATTTCCTCCAAAAGCTTTAACATCAAAATGTATTCGGATACGGGATGGCCTCAAGCTCAAAAATAGGTGTTCCTGAGAATACAGATATCTATAGGGTATAAGCTAATAAGCTTAGTGAGTAAATCCCAAAAATTCATACTCGATGAAATTTAACAATCAAGTTTATTATTCAATCATATGAAATGAAACAATCACGTGAGCATACAAGACATATGACTTTCCGGGAATCATATGTTGAATGAATTTACGCCCTTCATTCGGGGTTGGGGATTCAGGCCAATTACAGCCACAACTTTTAAAAACACTTTTATAGATCTTACCGGCTCCTATACGCCATCAAAAACTTGTAGTTTATTATAGGCTCCTACTAGCCATCAAATACTTGTAGTTTATTACAGGCTCCTACTAGCCACTCACATGATATACCGGTTCTGTCTACCACCACTATTATACACTTGTCCCACCAATTGTATAGTAGTGAATGCAATGTGACTCAACATATGAAGTGCATGAGTAATTTCTTTAATTAAAGTCTAGTAGTTACATTTAACTTCTTTCAAGTGATCAATCAATTTCAAACATTTCAAGATACTAATTCTCATACAACTTTATTACAAACAAATCGAGTTTCGATATACTTAGTATTCTTTCAACATATTATCATACACTTCCTTTTTCATTTTTCTTAAATTCTAGTGCAACTAATTTTACAAGCACAATCAAGAGTATGAGAAAATTCAATGGGAAGTAACTCACTCAGCCATGATGACACCGTTCTTGAATTGGATGGGTCGTTTGGAATTTCCACCTAATCGTAGTAATCCTCGGGATACGAACACTCCTCCTCGGGATTATCTAATCAAGAAGAATACCCGAAATGAGTAATTCATGAATTTCTTCTTCTTGAAAATTCTAAACTTTACTTAAAATCGTAGAAAATCGTATAAGGGGAAATTCCTACTTAAAATGGCCATAACTTGCTCATTTTAACTCGGAATTTCGCGTATAATATGTCGTTTTCTACCTACTCGAAAAGATCTATGCATTTCTAAGCTTATTTTTATAAAACAAAGTCGTTTCGGTTCCGAAAAGATAGCGACCAGATTTGCCACGAATTTGTAACCACTTGTTTTCTTCTTTATAAGAAAAGCTCTTTTGAAAAGATAAATGTTTCAATTATTTTTGTAAACTTTTTGAAATGTATATATATATTTGTAATGACTCATAACATATGTATGAAGTAAATGAAATTGTCTCAACTTGTAAATTTATGGTTTTGAACTTGAGATTCTATGGAATATTTACTTTTGAAAGCTCTTGAGTTATTGAGATGAATATTTAATCTCTTTTTGAAACTTCTTTAAATTCCTAAGGTGTGGTTTCATTTTTCAAAACTTGGATTCAAAAGTAGTAAAATGATATATATATTTTTATTCTTGTAATGATTTCCAAAAGAACTTCTACTTCTTGATGAAAGATGAGTTTTCATAAAAACCTTTGTTTATGTAAGAATAATTATTTCCATGCAAGTTCATAGGTTTATAAGAAATCCATTTTCTATATTTATTTAGGAAAGTACCTTTAGTCTTGAGAAAATACTTCTTCATTTATTTGTTGAGACAAAAACATTATGTTCATGCATGAATATGAATCATAAACTATAGGAATATAAAGGAACATAAAAATTTGAAAGCTTAAGTAAATAATAGAATAAATCAAGTATTGGGACCTTAGCTTCTTCAAGGTACCCCGGGACTAAGAAAAGACTAGTCCCGAAAAGAAAAGGAATTGTTTTGACTTGATGAGGACAAGTCTAAGACTAGAATGACTAGTCTTATAAACAACTTGAAAGAAATAAATTGCATTGAAGTAAATAAATTACATGAAAGGTAAATAAATTGCAAGATTATGAGCTTACATGCTCTAATTAGTATATATAGCTATATAGATATAATAGATAGTTATGAACATAAAAGAAGCATAAATGAACATAAGAGGAGCATGAAGAATATATAAAGGAGACATGAACATAAAGGAATTATGATTATGAACAAAAACAAAGTATGAACCTATTGTTGCTTTCTTAACCTTCATGGTTTGGAAAACACACACTAAGCTCATACTAAGTAAATGAACATGAAGAAATCTTGAGAAATTTCTTACCTAAAGAAGCTAAACTTAAGAGGACTTCTTGTAAGAACTCTTGAGAGAATTTGAGAGAGATTTTGAGAGAGTAACTTTAGAGAAGAAGTGGTGTGAAAGAAGTGAAGGTGTGAGGGGGTATTTATAGGAAAATGTGGGAGATAATTTGTGTTAATTAAATAATTGGAAATTAAAACAAATTGGGCATGGGAGAGGGATGGCCGGCGCCATTTTGATGCATGGGAGAGAGGAAAAATAATTTTTTTTGTCTTTTGATTAATTAAAAGTAAGAAATGAAAGATGTGAAGTTGTATTGGAAATGAAAATGTGTAAGAAGTAGGTGTAAGGTTTGTAAGAATAGGTTGTAAGAAAAAAGAGATAGATGAATAGTGTAGAATAGTAGAAAATAGTATAATGTAAAAGTAGACATGACATTAAATACCTAGTAAGAAAGTTCGCGTATAAAAGCGATATCTGATATTTTAGTTATCGAAAAATTACGAAATTGATATTTTTGGAAATCTTATATTTTTACGAGTCTAACGGTATATTCGGAATATTTTTCCTATTTCGGGCTTTCGGACACGTCTTTCAAGAATCATGTCCGATCGGGTTCAAAGGACACCCGAAATTCCTCAATCTGATATTTTTATAAAACCTATAGCTATTACGAACTATTACAACTAATTTTCCCAACTTCGTTTTCTAGGGCTTGAGAAAACGGCAATGCCGGAGTTAAACGGTTACGGTAAACTAGGGTTTTGTTTGACTTAAGAGTCCTTTTGACTTCCGATTAGGGTTTAGATCTTAGATTCGGATCAAAATTTCAGGGATTTACAGAAATGATTTTAAGGTGTTTGATCCAAATGCTAAGGAGGTGCATTTTGCTATAGGAATGTTGTTTGAGAGTCTAAAGGAGTTTAAGATGCGGTTATAAGACATACCATAGCTAAACAAAAGGAGTTCACATATGTCAGGAACATAAAGCAACCAGTTAGAGTCAAGTGTGTAAGGGATGGTTGCTAGTGGGTTAAGTACGCATCCTATGACAAACAAACTCGGCTAAAGACATATAATAGCAATAATACATGTGGATTTTATCACACCTCAAAGGCTACCTTAGACGTGGTAGCTCGCCACATACGATATTAAAACTTAAGAATGACTTCCTGAAGTCATGCGAAAGTTTCAACACCATATGTAAGTCGTCTATCACAATAATAGGAGACACCGGTGGGATGTATAGTTTAAGATATTAAATACAGTATACAAGAAATCTAGATAACCATCTAATTTCAACATTATAAGAATATGATCCTTACATCATCTTAGGGGTTTTCCCCTTATAAATCTTCAAACAACATAATATCCGCTTAGTCTTTTGCACAAGGAAACAATACTAAAACCAAAAGATATTAAAGGATATTCAGCCTAAGATCTTTAAAGGATTTCTAAAAGCTCCCTAAAACATAATTCTACTGAGTATATGAAGTCCTCGGACATAAGAGATATTGGACCTGTTACAACAAAAGTCTATCGGAGTATAAGCATAACTAGCTTAGTGAGAATATTCCTGAATTAATGTACTCATTTCAATAATTTCAAACAAGTTATTAATCAGGCATATGAATGCATCAAGCAAATGAACAAGCAATACATATGATCTACCGGAAATCATATGTTTTGAATGGATTTACCCCTCCATTCGGGTTAGGTGTTTCAGGCTCTTTAAAACCCATCTTTGGAATCCAACTTATGTAGTTTATTTCTGCCTCCTACTCGTTTATCATGAAATAGTTTTTTCTGGCTCCTATTCGTCCATCTTGCAGACTTATGGCTCCTGCAAATCCTACTACTATACTCTTATCCTATCGAGTATAGTAGCAAATGAAATGAAGCTAACTACATGGTATGCATGAAGCAATTAATATAACTCATAATATATAATTAAAGTAATTTAAAGGTGATCACAGAATTTGCACACACTCCAACATAATAATAGTAAAACACAATTTAATTAACAATGATTCATGCCTCGGTATGCTTAGCATTCTTTCAACTAATATTATCATACATAATTTATTTTCATCTTTTCCTACTTCTAGTACCTCTAGCTACAAGCATAAACAAGTACGTAAAAGGTAGGAAATAAACTCACTCGGCCATGCAGACACTTTTTCTTATGGATGAGTTAGATCGGTAATTCCACTAATCGAAATAATCCTCTGGGTATGAACACTCCTTCTCGGGATCACCTAATCAAGAAAAATACCCATAATGAGTATTTCTTGTTGATTCTATGGTACTTATCAAAAACTATGTCATAAAATCGTAAAAATTCGCATAGACAGTAATTCCAACTTAAAATGGCCATAACTTGGTCATTTTAACACAAAATTACGCAGATAATATACTGTTTTCTACCTATTTGAAAAGATCTATCCATTTCTAAGGTTATTTTTGTTATAAAAAGCCATTTGGGTTGCAAAATACTACGGTACAGAATAGTTACGAATTTATAGTTCACAAAATATGATTTTCCCAAACTTCTCTTTACTCAAAAATCTTAAAGCAAAATATATGGATATTTTTATAGTTTGAAAAAAAATCTTTTGAACATATATATACACTCATATTGTATGCATGATTTTTGTAGTATTGTCTCAACATTGATATTTCACAAATAATTTGTCTTTAAGAGTTTTAAAAGATAAAACTTTGGAAATTTCTTCTTTTTGAATTTCTAGAAGGAAAAGTAAAATATACTTGGGTTGTTATGAGTGAGTGTTTTCCTACAATGATTTCATTTTCTCACTTTTCAAAAGTAAATTCATTCAAAAAAATTTTGGTTCTTTAAGTTATCTACCAACTTTGTTTCTAGTGATTGAAAAATAAGCTTTTCAAAATATTCCTTAAGTTGTTGGTGTGGTCAAATATTTAGAGTTGTATTAAATGTATGTTTTCCTCTCATTTTTATATTCTTTTCTTCTTTAGAAAATAAGTGTACCTTTAAAACTTTACTTTCTTGGCAAATTTTATTTTTCTAAGTTAGTTTCTAAAATAGTGAGTTGATTTTTCCTTGATTTGAAAAAACTTGTTTTATTCCTAATATTTATCAAGTGGTGAAATAATTCTTTTAGATAAGTTTATAAGAAAAGCTTTCTTAATAAATAATTGTTAATATTAGAATTTAGCAAAAATTACATTTTAGTTTTGAAAAGAGAATAACAATATAAAATTTAAGTTTTGAAGAAACTTTCTTAGTATGTGATTTTTGGAGTCTATAGTGAACCTATTTAAGTTTTATAAAAGATATGGTTGAGTTAAAATCTTAAGCTCAATGCTAAAAATTATATCTTTATGGAGTATTTAGTTTTGATTTATAAAAGAAATGGGTTCCTTTTATTATTTTGAAGAAATCTTCATTACTACTTCTTCTAGAATCTATTATTAGCTTATCTTTCAAAAAAGTTTATTAAAAACAAAACTTAGATCTTTTGTTGGAAATTTCTTTGTTAAGAAATCTAGTTCACTTTTCCTTGTTTAAGAAAGAACCCATTTTTATTTTTATTTAAGACAACAACATTCTAATCATGCATGAATATGATTATGCAGCAATGATAAAGTACGAATAATACATAGTAAGATAGAAAGAAATACTCATAAGCAAATAAACGTAATAATATGGTCAAGTATTGGGAACCTTAGCTTCATCAAGATATCTCGATCATGTATTGGGAGCCTTAGCTTCATCAAGGCAACCCAGACTAAGAATAGACTAGTTCTAAAAGAAAAGAAAAAAAAGAAAAAATCGTTTTGACTTGATATGGACAAGTCTAAGACTAAAAAGACTAGTCTTAATAATAGCATGAAATAAATAAATAAATAAATTACAAAGCATGAAAATAAATAAATAACAAGTGGGCCTACATGCTCAAAAGAAATATATATACATAATATACATAATACTATATAGAAGTTAGATTAGAGCAAATAATAATAATAACAATAATAACAACAACTTAATGTAAAATATGAACATGAACAAAAATAAAACATTTACATATTGTTGCTTCTTTAACTCTCATGAGTCTAAGAAACATACACCAAGCTCATACTAAGTTGTATGGACATGATAAAGAGATATAGATAGGATTTTACCTAAGGTTTAATAGAGGATTTGAAAAGAGATGAATGGGTAGTGTGTGTGTTATTTTTCTTGAAGAGTAGTAGATGGTAGAGAGTGTTTTGAGAGGGGATTGTTGGAGAGAGGTTTTGAGAGAGAATTTTGGTAGAGTTTTGTTATGTAAAATGAATGTGTGAAAGAATGAAGGAGGAATGGGGTATTTATAGAATTTAGAGTGGAAATTAGATGTAATAAAATAAATTAAAAAAATAATATTGAGAGAATAGAGAGGAGGGCCGGTGGCAACATGGGAGAGAGAGGGAGGATTTTTGTTTGTTTTGTAATTTTTTTTTAAAGAAAAGTAATAATGTGTAAGGTTTGATGTGAATAAAGTTGTGTTGGAAACGTAAAAGTGTAAGAAATAGGTGTAAGAAAACATAGAAATAGTGAAATAGTAATGAATAGTAGGAATAATACTATGAATAGTAAACAAAACAAATAAAATACCTGTAGTAATAAAAATACGCGTAAACGAGCTATATCTGATATTTTTAGTTACTGAAAAATTGCGAAACTGATATTTTTGAAATCCTTGTATTTTTACGAGTCTAATGGTATTTTCAGAATATTTTTATTATTCCAAGCTGCGGGACACGCTTTTGGAGAACTGATCCCGTTCAGATCCGAAAGATACTAGAAAATTGCGAATATGATATTTATACTTCCCTATATAATTACTAACTATTATAAGCTATTAACTCAATTTCGTTTTCTAGGGTTTGAGAACGAGGGTTTGCCGGAGTTGAAACTGTTAGATTGTCTTAATCTTTGTTGACTTTTGAAACTCCGGTTTGACTAGGGTTAGGGTTTAATCCAACTTTACACTAAAAATTGAGGGATTTACATTATGGATTGGGTAGATGGACCTTCTCATGTTCGGATTTTTGAATCGAACGATTATTAAATTTTCAATTTTTGTTTTTGAGGATTCTCTTATGAAATCTCGTGATCGAAATTGTTTAAGGTTTGGTTTCAACTTGGGTCAATCTTTAGGGTTTCGATTCGGTATTCTAAAACCATTTTTGAAAAATTTGAGGGTTTATAGATCTCCTTTGTGAACAAGCGTGTGAAGGTTGCTTGATCACTTGTATATATGTTTCAAGGGTCTTAGAGATGGGTTTTTGGCTAGATACAGGAGGAGTGATTAGATTAGATGGTTTCTTTTTGAGAGATGTATGTAAGGGGGAATTGTTATCAGCTATAGGCCGAGATGCGAATAATCAAATGAACCCAATAGCATGGGTGTTGTAAGATCCAAGAGTAAGGATACATGGATAAGGTTTATAAAAGCACTCATGAGGGATCTTGACATAGATGAAAAGCACAGTCGAGAGTGGACATTCATCATGGATCAGCAAAAGGTATCAAAACTTTTGCTTTCTAGCCCTTTTATCTTTGTTCATCATCGTAGATAATATAATGCAGGAGCTAACATTGGGGAGTATATTATGCAGGGACTTTCACTGCTATTGAAGAACTCGTACCTAACATAGAGTACATAATGTGTGCACGACACGTATATGCTAACTGAGGAAAGAGGGATTGAGGTGCTTATTACAAGAAGCTCTTTCGGTCGATGGCTAAGGCAACGACTCTACCAGACTTTGAATATATTTCACAGTGTTTATATGGTGTTGGCAAAGAGGCTTGGAGCAATTTGATGAGAATGGAGCTGAAGCATTGTTTAAGGCCTTCTTTAGAACAGATGTGTGTTTTGATATAGTCGATCACATCAATATTAGAGGCAAGGTTCAAGTCCATAGTGTCCATCCTTAAGGACATACAAATCTACATCAAGGGAAGAATCCATAAACAACGAGATGAATATAGGAGGTGGCCCGGGGAAGTTATGTCCAAGAATTGCTAAAAAAACTAGAGGAGAACAAGGAGAAATCAAGGTGAAGTGAGATATACTTTAGAGGAGACACATAATTTGAGATCTAACATGAAGGCCAATGCTATACCATCAACTTAGACAACCAAACATGTATATGTATGGAATGGGACTTGACTAAGATTCCTTGTTGCCATGCCATTTGTGCTATTGTTAATTTGGGTCGTAATCTTGAGGATTATGTTGATGTGGGATACAACAAAGAAAAGTTTAGGAACATTTACTTGCACACTATCGTCTCCATTAGAGGTGAGAAATTTTGGAAGAAAACAACAGTTGAGGTGCCTCAACCACTCCCTAAGCAAAGCACGATGGGAAGAATTCAAAGAAATATAAGGAAGGAGTTGGAGCAGTCAAGTTTGGAAAAAATGTCAAGGCGTGGTAGGTCGATGAGTTGCACTATATGTAAAAAGATTGGATACAATCGAAGGAGGTATCGATTAAGCAAGGGTCCCAAGCAATGCCAACATGAGCAAGTTATAACTTTACATATCCATATATTTTAAAGGATTGAATTTAGTTTCTCTCATGTAATCGTGCTATTCTTGTTTGCAGTAATCAATGAAGTTAGCTGAGTATTACAACCAATTCGGCCCATAGCAAGAACAAGTTGTTCTTGCTCTCAATAAGGACCAATAAACAAAGGTAATCTCTATGTCTATTAATTCATTAAGTTTATTATTTCATCTACTTATTAACCTCCTTTGTGTTATCTAATCCTTTAAAGTTGAAGCATGGAGTATTGCCTTTCCTAAAGTGGATTAAATAGAGAAGAAGCTATATATGTATATAAAACAATTCGAGAGCATTTTGAAAGCACCCCTTTCCCAATTGATGAAGATGGATAAGGATCATTGGACCAAGCACATCCCAATGTAATGATTGTCTACGAAAACAAGGGAGGTCAGCAAATGTTCATATGTAGGATGGGGGTGGAGACATAACCAATGATGAAGATGATGGTATTAGGGAGGAAGCTGAGATGGAGAGCTGACTAACTCAAAAATGAAGAAGCAATCCAAGAAGAAAAAAATTGTGTAAGTTATTAAGCAAAAGAGTAGCCGCCTAATGCTAATACCATGCAAGAACTATTTAGAAAAGGCTAAGCAGAATGCAAAGAATTCTGATGAAGTAATCTTTATCAATTAGTTGAATCTTGTGGTTGTAGTATGGTATGAAAGTAGTCTTTTGAGGGGCATTTTGAATGGTTGTTTACTACCAAAGGATGTTTCCTATTATTTTTTGTATGATTTAGTAGGAAGGGCTAAGGGTGGTACTTTCTAATGTAAAGACCAAGTACATCTGCTACTGTTTTTGTATGTTTTTATTGGAAGGGCTAAGGGTGGTACTTCTTAATGGAAGGACCAAGTATGTTTGTTGCTGTTTTTTTGTATATTTTTCTATTAGAAAGGCCGAGAATGTTCCTACTATTTTTGTATATTCCTATTGTTGTTTAGCCATATTTACCTCAATGCAGAAGGGTGGTACTTTTATTTTTTGGAATTAAAGTGATTGCAGTTAAGGTTGTTATTTTTTATATTTTATTTTATTTGTTTCTGGTTATTGCATTTTTTTTCACTACTTTAATTCATGTGCAGTTAGGGCTATTCGATGTTCAATTTAGTTAGGCATCCTTTTTTTTTTACGACAATGGGGATATTTTATAAATTATTAAATATTATGTTTACTAATATGCTGCTTGAAATAATATGGTATTTCGAGATGTGCAAGCAAGAATTTGAATAGAATTATAGAGAGAGTTAGAATGTCTGTTTTTGTTTAAATAATATAAATATTACATCTTTTGAATATGCTAAATTTTGTTCCTTTGGAGGGCAAGTTTTACATTATAAATATAAATGCTGGCAAATATAAAATTTACCTTCTTTTTTTACTATCAAATTTAAATGCTTTCTACCTTTAGTGAAAAGGAAATAAAAGGAATCTTGCCAAATTTTTGAAGAGGTCAAGGGTCTACCAATGATGGTATTGATTTCGCCATGATATTGGCGATGAGGTCACGGTTGATCTAGGCTTTCTCGAGTGTTTGTCTCTCTTTTTTGACCATCGGTCCTATGTTTTTGGGTAGGTGGTTGGGATTTGATGCCGTGATTTATATACTGCTTAAGCCACCTATATCGTATGGCATCTTCTATTGCGCTTTTAAGTTGCCAGTAATTTTTCATATCATAACCGCGATCATGATGATACTTGCAATATTCTCTTTATTCCTTACATCTTGAACTGGTCTTCGTTGGAGAGGGTGGAGGAAGGAACCTTTGGTTCCTTATCTTGAGGAATACGTCATGTACATGTATTTTAAGCGAATGAGCTCAACATACATCAAAAAGAGTTTTTACTTGTCGCTATACTTGTGCCTTGGGTTCACGTCGGCTCGGTTATTGAACTCACGGTGATCCTTATGTTGCCTTTTATCTTGAGGTGGGATGTCCGTGAGCTAAGGAGGTTCAACCTTAGTTTCGGTTTCTCTCCTAGCGTTCCTAGTGTCCTCTTACTGGACATATTTTTGCACTTTCTCCTTCACCTGTTCTAGCGTGGTGAGCTGACATTTTGGCATGGTGTCAAAAAACGGACTGTTTGCAAGGACTCCTTGTTTGATAGCTTCAAGAGGTACTCTTTTATTTGGATTCAAGACTTCTAGGCATGCTTTATTAAACCTCGCCAGATAGTCTCTCAAGGGCTCGCCTTGCCTTTGTCATATCGTATAAAGGTATGGAGCATCTTCTCTAGCAGTTTACTCACCATGAAGTGTGCCACCAATAGGTCACTGAGTTGGGTGTATGAATAAATTGTATTGTGTTTGAGTTTGTTAAACCAAACCCGGGTTGCACCTTGGAAAGTGGTGGGAAAAGTTTTGCACCATATCACATCCAAGAAGCTATGTATCACCATGGTTGATTGAAATTGAGAGACATGATCCTTGGGGTTTGTTATCCCATCATAGGATTCTAGAGTGGGTAGTTAAGCTCCTATAGAAAGCACTTTGGCCCGCACTTCAGTAGCGAAGGGTGTCTTTTCTAGGGGTTCTTTAGTAGCAGGCTCACCCCCAAAACTTTCTTTGATGGTTAATAGCCTTCTCATCATGTTCTTGAATTCTTCAAGGGTGCGTTCCTTATCGAAACTCGGCTAAATGCCTTTAGCGATTAGGGTAGGCGCAATGTCCCTGCAAATTCGAGTGGAGCCATGACATGCAAACCCCATCTTCACATGTTGCTCATTATTTACTTAGTACCTCAAAGTAAGCATGCTGAGTGCTAGGATGATGGGTACCCTTGTAAGATGTCGTGAGTGTCTCTCACTGGACTTTTGGGAGCATTGAGTCTCTAGTATTCATTCGGGAGTAGCCTTGAAATGTAGGAACGCTCCTTAGTGGAGGCACTAGCCCACGGTGATATCATAGTACGCCAGTGGTCCCCAATAAATTCATATTTTACTCAATTTTCAGTGAACAAAACATACTAAATTATTATTGATTTTACAGAAATCATAAGGAAATTGTACTTAAGTATGCCTTATTGTGATATTTTAGTTCTATGAGAACTTACAATATAAATACAAGCAATTGGGAGAAGTTTTGTGCAAAATTGGAGACATGAAGAATGTAGGCTATCGACCTTCAATAATAGCCTTCCACAAGACAAGTAAAGTCGCCAGCTTCAACAACAAATTTCATTAGCCTTCATCAAATGATCTGTATGCTGGCCTTAGGAGGATAAAAGCCGCTGGCCTTTGGCCAACCTAAATCAACACCGCCCCCAAAGCTGCTCCAAAGCTAGCTTCCAACTTGTCTCATAAATTATTCCACATTAAGAGCTAACCAATCTAAAATCAAGGTTGCCAGCCTTGAAGGTGGCCTAAGTCCCTTGCATCTTTTTCATATATAAACTCTCTTGCTGGATCTTGTAGAAAAGAGTTAAACCCTAAAGCAGAAACTAAAGCTAATTCCTTTGCTTCTTGATACAGATTAGGGCATAGACAGTAGTGAGTTTTTATTTTTATTTTGATTGAGGATTCCACATCAGGATCAAGTGGAAAACATCATTTGAACTTGGATTTAAGAGTAGGATTTTCCTGACAATGTGATTTCATTCTTTTCTTATATTCATTTTATGAATGGTGTTTAATACTTGTTTCTTTTGATCTTATCATTAGGATTTTGAGTTGTTGACTTGAATTATCTGATTGATATTTATTTGCTATTGATTGATTCTTTATTTGTATTCAAATTGTTAATGCTATTTCACAGATCATTTGTTTTGAATTGATTTTGGAATGCATGATAGATTAGAATTGCAATTGGAAAATTCCTTTCTAATCGATTCTATGATTAGCTAATCTAGATTATAGATCTCATATACATATGGATTAAAATTCAATTAGGGCTTGATAATTTATAGAGATTAGTCAATTGGTCACTTTCCTAGGGATAAGGAATATTGATCAATTAATTAGGGTAATCACTATCTTTGGAAAACGAATTTTGTACTTTGTGCTCAATTGATTGAAAATGCTAAACACATTGGCAATTTGGATTTGCAAGTGTACTTTAGTCAATAACATACATTCAATTGATTTATAGATCCATTGGCTCTTAACCTAATTCACTTAAAGGTGTTTGAAATCCTAAATTTTTTGTACATTAGTTTTATCTAAAAATCCAAAAAAGTATTTCTTTTTGATTTGCCTAGCTACATTTAGGACTAATACAGTTGAGAGCTAGTCCTCACTCCTTTATGGATACGACTTGGTGTTCACTAGAATTTTATTACTGCACACGCAATCGATACGCTGGCCGGTAAATATTTGTGCATTTAAAGAGATTTAAAAAGAGATTAAATTTTTTTTTAAAAAGCACATATAAAAAAAGCATGATCAGTCTTTTTCATTCGGCTCCTCTTCAAGCTTGGATGGTTGGGTTGAGGAAAAGCTCCGCTGTGTGCTAGATTCTTACTCCTCTAAGCACTGGTTTTTCAACCCCTCTAATTCCATGATTCTAGCTTGTAAAAGAGCATTAGAGCATTCGTTCTCCACATTTTTGTGCACAAGTTACCTGCATGAGTTTTCTAATTCTAGAATATGCCCTGGGTTTAAGGAAACGGCGTTTGTGATGGTTGGTCTAGAACGGTTTTGTAGGGTTTAAAGAGGTTTTAGTAGAAAAGACAAGGAGGAGGAAAAAAAGTTGGGTAATCGACGGTTTCTCACAAACGGCGCCACATGTTGCATGAGTTGATTTTATCGGTAGAGGTAGCTCCTACAAACACAGAAACAACAATTAGAGGGGCACTAGGAGATTGCTGTGCCACCACTCCGATACTAAAGTCTTCCGTAGGTCCTCAAGGAAAAGAAAAAGAAGAACCTCCTCTTTTCCAGAGAGCGAAATGGCTATTTATAGTGCTTTAGGCCATACTAGAAAGGGACCACTAGGTCTTCCACAATAGATAAGTTTCCACTTGGTAGCTGGCTTGATACTTGAGGTATTGAGGGTATCTGAGCTAAGGACGGTGAATTCAAGGAGTGGAGGTGGGCTGATGATGTCCCCATGGTCTTGAAGTAGAATGTGGATGTCGTGTGTGGTGTGGGACCTTGAGCTCATCCAAGTTGGATGCTCATCAGTGGGCTTAAGCGATTGTGTTGAGGTTGAGCTCAAGCGGCAACTTCAAAAAATTCAAGGAGAGATTCTTAGTAGCGATGTTGTTGACATTGAGCTTGAGCAATTGTCCCCCCATTCTGTCCTTTAGGCCTCTTTCGGTGGGCTAGGATTGATGGCTTATAGTGTCTGGTGATTTAGCAACGATGATGGTGGGCTAAGCGGTTCATGGCTCATATTTGGCCATCAACACATATCCTTTCCATGTAATTGGAACAACGCCAAACAAAAATCATTAAGCTACCACAATAATAGTATGGGTGCTCCCCACCTAATACCAACAGCTAGGGCTGTGAAAAAAAAAACCGACTAAATCGAACCGGACTGAACCGAACTAAAATTTCTATTCTTTTTTGAAAGGGTTCGGTTTGCGGTTGGTAAAGAGTAAACGGTTCACGGTTCGATTTTGGAGCATGAACCGAACCATAAGGTTCGAATCGAATCAAACCGTTTTATATATTAGAAAAATAAAAAATATTATTTTTACTCTTAATTGTTTTATTAATGATACATATGTAAGTCACAAATTTTAAAAACAATTAATTTTTCTAAAAAATTAATTGTTTTAAAACTTTGTGACTTAGATATATGTTATTCATTAAAATAAAATTAGATTTTTCATAATATGTTTTAATTATTATTTTATCTATAAATAAGATAGATTTTAGATTTTAGCTTATAGTATTCTAACTCCTGCATATTTCTTTTTTATTTGTCTTACTAATTAATCTACTTCTATAATTTGGTTACTTATTAATTTATATAATTGGCAATATGTTGTTAGAAGCATACAACGGATTAAATTTTATGTCTTATATTAGGATAAAGTCTAGTACACCATTATAGTTCAAGATAATAAAAAAAAATGAGACTAGTCACAATTATAATTTTATAATGAATGAAATCCCTTTCTTATTATAAGTATTGCATGTTTATTTGGTAAATGATTAATTTAAAATATTGTTATTTATATTTGCATTAATGATAAGAAATATATAACGGAATTTTTTGATAATATATATTATATATTTTATTTTATCAATAAAAACAGTCTGAACCACAAATCGAATCGTACCAAACAGCTTTTTTTTATTTCAAAAAATTATGAACCGAACCGTATGGTTAGGTTTGAATTTAAAAGAAAAACCAAATCGTAAAATATGGTGCGGTTCGATTCGATTCGAGGTGTAAACCGAACCGAACTGTACCGTGCATACCTAGCAGCCACATATGAGTGACAAGTAATTCTTATAGTTGAATAGTCAATAAATCAATTTATAATTCTATCTTAAGCAAACACATGTAGTAGGCAAGGCATATGCATATTTGAAACCTTGATCATTCTTGAACTTAAATCTGTAAAACTCCTTAAAAATGAGTCACAATATATAAAAAGTATTCAAAACCAGATTAGTAGACATTTATTCTATTAAATTTTGCTTCATTTTCTTTGCACATGTCTATCTTAATTTTTTTTCTTAATTCTAGACATTACTACCATGCTTAGAAAGAGAGTAGGACTCTAAAGGGAAGGGAAGTAAGGGAAAAAGATTAGAAAGAAGTGAAAGGAAAAGTTAAATTTTTATGGTTATTTTTTTGTTATTGTTACATTTTAACAATAACAATGTTTAAACATGATCTTTTATATCATATAATTGAAATTAGAAAAATATGTGCTCGAACATGTTTTGCTCTTGTTAGATTTTACATTTGTTAGATAACTATATATATGTGTGTGTGCATTTTTAATAAAAAAGATCAATTTATGTGCGAAAACCATTGGTAAGTTTACTGGTTGTGCAAGTATAATGTAATAGGAATGTTCAATGTTGTGATCCATAAGAAGCTGATTAGCTAAGTACTAGATTATAACAATTTTACTTTAATCTAGGAAATCAAATTGGGTTTTGAGATTTCTAAACTAATTAAACTATTGAAAATCATCACTATAAATTATAACTAATTTAATTGTAAAAATTAATTTAACACTAAGATTATTGTTTGAAACTCCTTCGGTAAATAGGTGTGGGATTATGTAATGGTTAGACTAGGAATTCCATCCGTTGTTTTGTAATTATAATTGGGTTTGCATAGAAGCGTGAATTACAACTGTTTGTTTGGTTGTTGCTTATTATGGGTCGACTTTCTTCAGTTCAAGAACTTCAACTAGTCATATGAGCTTGATTAATGGCTTGACTCAGGTCTATGTAGTGGGCTGCTAGGCATCTATTGGAGATTCTTGAGGATTGGTCAGTGTTGTTTGATGCTCAGTTGCCATCGTGCTTGATTAGGTTAGCATTTGCATTAGTCGGTATGCGCTTAATTCAATTGTTGCATGAGCTCAGTTGGATGCTCCGATCAGTGGTGCTTGAGAGCTCGACACTGGGGCACTTCAATTGGCCTAATTGAACACTCAGTATTGTATGTGTGTATAACTGCTCTTGGGAGCTACTCGGTGTTGAACTGTTGGAGTGTTTGATGTAGTTGTTGTATTCGGTATATCGAAAGTTTTGGCATGAGTCAACATAATTAATTAGTCAATAGAATTAATAAGGTGTTAGAGATTCCTTTCCTTAAGGGGTGTGCTTATTTTTATCCTTATATCTTATATAGCTATATATAGTTACCTTAAATCTCTCTTTGTACTTGTATATATTGGATACAAACGATGAATAAAATATGCAAATAAAAAATTCTAATTGTTATGTTCAACGTGGTATCAGAGGAGGTTAGGTTTCCTAGGAATTGATTTGGAAAGGAACTCAAATTACTAAAAGCCATGGAAAACCATTCAATACTAATATTATCACCGAAAACCTCAACCGAATCCATACTTGACATCTTGACATCCAAGATAACATAAATTATGTCACATACCCAAGCCTCATTCATCTTTGATTCCACAACAATTCCAATAAACATCAAGTTAAATGGCTTTAACAATGGCTCATGGTCCCAAGTTGTTGAGATGTAATCTCAAGTAAAGGAAAACTAGGATATATTAACGGAGACCTTCCACAACCACTAGAGGTGGACCCATCTTTCCACAAATGGTGAACAAAGAATGTTCTTGTGAAAAGGTGGTTAATCAACTTAATGGAGCCATCATTGGTTGGAAATTTCATTCGATTCTCCATAGCCAAACAGGTTTGGGATTCTATTGCTACTACATACATTGATGGATCTGACTCATTTTAGGTTTATGACCTACGACGTCAGGTATCTCGAATGTAATAGGCAGGTGGATCGATCGAGAAATACCACAATGGTCTACAGGGGTTATGGTGTGAAATTGATTTCTGCCATCCCAATCCAATGGAATATGCTACGAATATATAGAAATATAATTCTTTTCTCCAAGAAGAAAGAGTTTATATTTTCCTAAATGGATTAGATGACAAACTTGATAATATTAGAAGTGACGTTCTCTAATTAAAACCATTCCCTACCATTGAGTGAGCCTATGCATATGTGTGAAGAGAAGATACTCGTTAAACTATGATGGCATCTAGTATGGAGAATATTTCTAATAGTGCTATCATGGCTACTAAAGGAATTAAATCAAGTCAACCACAACTAATGAAGGGTGGATCATTAACCAAATCTAAGGGGCCAATTTGGTGGAGGAAAGTATACCCATTTTGGCAATACAAAGCATATCTGAGATACTTGCTTTAAGTTACATGGGTACTTAGATTGCATGCATGAATTACAAGCTAAGAAGAAGCAAGATACTACAAATATGACTAGAAACATAGGTTATGCTACTATTGCTACCACTGAACCTTAATTACCTCTTATTTCTATTACAGATGCTGTAACTTTAGACTCTGATGGAGGTAACTATGGAAAATTCTTTTCTTCATGTAATGCTTCTAATGATGATGACTAGATTATTGACTTTAGGGCTATAGACCACATGACTTTTGACGCTAGTAGCTTCTCCAAAATGACACTAACATGGCGAACCTATATTACTAATGCTAATGGAGTTGCACATCTTAGTCATTAGGGTTGGAGTCGTATCTATATCACCATCTTTATCCTTATCTCATACTCTTTTGGTTCCATCATTATCAAATAAGTTGATATCAATGAGTCAAATTACTGAAGAACTAAATTTTGTGGTACTAATATATCCAAATTTTTTTGTTATATAGGATATTCTCAATAAGGAGATAATTGGGCATGTTACTAAGAGAGGGGGACTATATTACTTAGATGACTTTGGTTCAAGTCAAGCCAATAATGTCAATAGCAGAGAAGGAAAAATATGGCTTTGGCATCGTCACTTGGGGCATCCATCATTTGGTTTTTTGCAACATTTGTTTCCAGAGTTGTTTTTCCGTTTACAGAATAAAGACTTGAGATGTGAAATATGTATTTTGGCAAAGAATCATAGAATTTGATATCCACCAAGTTTAAAGAAAAATAACACTCCTTTCTATTTGATACATTTTGATGTTTCACGACCTTCCTCAATAGCTACTCCTTCTAATTACCATTGGTTTGTAATCTTTGTTGATGATTGTACTGCATGAGATGGCTTTACCTGATGAAAACTAAAGATGAAGTGTTCTCCATTTTTGAAGCATTTCATACTATGGTACAAACCTAATTTTCAGCCAACATACAGGTTCTTCTATCAGATAATGGAAGAGAGTTTATCAATGTCAAATTTTAGGGTTATTTTCAACAACATGGCCTTCTCCATGAAACATCATGTCCACAAACTCTACGATAGAATGGCATTGCAGAGAGAAAAAATCGCCACATATTAGAGACTACACGAGCACTACTTCTTGGCACAAATGTACCTAATTGCCACTGGGATGATGGAGTCACAACTGCTGTTCACTTGCTAAACCGAATGCCTCCTAAAGTCTTAAATTTTAAGACTTCATTGCAGGTTTTGTCTATCCATGTGTCTTTGTCTTCAGTTCTTATGCTCCTCTTTAAATTGTTGGTTGTGCTGCTTTTATCCATCTTCATAAAAGCGAATGGACTAAGTTAGATCCATATGCCATTTGATGCGTTTTTTAGGCTATGGATTACATAAAAAGGGATATATGTGCTTTGATCCTATCACAAATCGTACCTATATCTCCATGGATGTGAAATTCTTGGAATTTGAGCCATTCTACTAAAACACAATATCTAACTTAACTCTTCAGAGGGAGTCCATGGTTGAAGAGCCAAGTTGGTTTCCAGGAGATGAGATAATAACAAGAGTTGAAATTGATGGTGGTGGGGAAATAGCATGAGAGATTGAGAAACTTAGAAATGCATCTGATAGAGAATACTATGAAAATAGAAACAGTGATGAACATGCCATACCAATAACACTCCAATCTGATGATGAAGTAAATGCCACATCCCCTCCTTTTAGTCCAATAACCAAAAGTTCTCCTCCTACTGAGAATACTCTTGAGGTAAGCTCTCTTATTACTCTTCCTTATACTAATAAACGAGACACTTCTATCTATGTTCTGCCTTTTAGACATAATCATGGAAAACCACCAAAGAGATACTCCCTTAATGAACAAGAAAGAAAGACCAGATATCCAATTGAAATTATGTGTCCACTCAAAAACTACCTAAGTGCATCAAGGGGTTTATACAAATGTTGTCCTCTCACCACATTCCAAGTAGTATTGAAGAAGCTTTGATTGACCCAAATTAGGTACAAGGAATTGAGGAGGAGTTGAAGGCCTTGTAGAAAAATGAAACCCAGAAGCTAGTTTTACTACTAGAAGGAAAAAAATTCATAAGATGTAAGTGGGTATTTTCTATGAAATACAAGGGTAACGGATAAATTGACAAGTATAAGGCAAGGCTTGTGGCTAAAGGATTTGCATAAATATATGGTGTTAATTACTCTACGATATTCTTCCTAGTTGCGAAATTGAATACTATTAGTGTAAAGACCCGACCTACAAATCCTATGATTAAGTAAGTCAAGTCCCTAACCATGTATAATATTTTCATATCATACTTAAGGTTGTCCTAAATCTAACAATTTATGTGAATTGTTTGTTTAAAACCACTACAACATGATACAAGACTTTTTACAAAAGGATTACTCACTTAAGTAATCTATTTATATAAAACATTTAAGAAAATAATTTACAACATGGTGTCAAGCCCAGGACAAAACAAAACTTACATAAGTTTTTACAAAATAGGAAAATTAAACTTTATGTCTTTATATACAAACAAGGCTTAACTAACAAGCCTCTATTTAGAATACAAAATACATATTTAAACCAAACAACTTGTTCGAAAAACTTTCTTCCTTGCTATCTTGCACTCGGTTCCTAGTCACCCCACTCATCCATAAATTTTTCCCAATCCGACCCATAGCCCATATCATCATAACAGTCATCATCACCTGAAAAATAGCAACAGTGGCCAAAGGCCCAGTACATAGCAACAACACCCAAAAGCGTAGTGACAATCATATATAGACTAATGCAATGCAACACTGATGTTTCATTTATCTTTCTTTAGTATTCATTGATCAAATCATCATTGGAGTATTCAAACTCGAAACAAGCCAGGGGATTCTGGGGATCCTGAGTAACGCTCATGATGCTCAGGGCGTTGATATAGATAGCCCGAATATCTATATCTCCTAGATAACGTTACACTGAAAAGAATAATCTCATATAGGTTATATAGTCGTTGCTCAACTTCACTTAACTCAATCCATAATATAAATTAATTCACACGCTCCCATAAACATTGAATTAATTATACTACTTCTTTTCAAGAATAAGTAAATGTTGCTCAGTTACTACATTTCCTATCGATTATCCGCCGAGCCTAGTCATTGCATCATGACTATTGGCCTAAGCACCTACACTAACATATCATTGCATCATGATAAGTTACCGCTCCTTGGACCGGATTCAATGGTGAAAACACAAGCAATTCAAGCAATACTTAAGTCATTTAGAATTTATATCAAATTTAAGTACGCCTATCCTACACAAGCATACAACCAAGTTACTGCGTACCTGTACTAGCTCGAGAGTCAATGGAATAACCGAAAGGGAATCACTCACTGTAAAAGAAGTAATTACAACTCACACTTAGTTCAAGTATATACATTCATCAAAATCTCAGTATAATCATCCAAAAAATTCAAAATAAATCATTACAACATCATCACATAGCATTTAGATACATATATTATCATACAATACTCAACAAATACTTACATGATCATTTATCAAGCTGGGAGAACTTTTAACAACCAACAATAAGTTTTAAACTTTGTTTGGAAAGTGTATCAGTTGACAAGAACTAAAATTTAAGCATTGTTACTTTTAAAATTTATGAAAACTTAAAACATTAAAGTTATAGATCTCTTTTTAAGCTTTCCAACGTAACTTGAATCACCTCAAACGGAGGTCGGATGAAAAGGTTATGGTTGAATTACAAACAAGCTTCGAAACAGGGAAAGTCTGCACGACCGTGTGCATGGCCGTGCTCAAGGCCGTGCAGGGTAGGAAAAAGTGACCTGAGACGAATCTTGAAGGATTTTAAGGTCTGCACGGCCATGTTCATGCCCGTACAGCAGGTTGTACACACTGGAACAAAAAAATGATGAAATCCTTTGTTCCTTAAATGCATTTTACACTTCTTAAAATTCTTTAAACTCATTCCAAAGTTTCCCAAAACTTGTTATATGATCAATATAACATTCAAACAACATAAACTTCAACTTTAAACATCAAATAAGTTCAAACACCACTCTACAAGAATCAAACTCTTCTTCATCAACTTTCATCAACCCTAGCACACTTCAAACAATTCTAATACTTATCATACTTCAACACTTCAATTCCAAACCACATGAAAGCCTATTACAACCTATCTACAACAACTCAAGCATTCTAAACTTTCCTAACAACTCTACAACACTTCAACAAGAATTTAACATACTAACTACTTATATTACACCACACATGCATATTTCATGGATTAAGGGGGAAATAAAGCATCTCAAACATCAAATAAACTTACCTCAATGTATATATAAGGCTTAGGGAAGGATTTTTGGTGTGTTGAGTCCAAGAAAACTTGATTTGGGTCTTGAAAATTTTTGGGCTTCTTGAGTTACGAATTTTCTTTTTCTTTGTTCTGTTTTGGGTTATCTAATGATTCAATGAGACTTTGATGTTTATCTAAATGTTGTTGACTTTTGAGGAGGGCAGATTTGGAAAGGCTTCGGCCTTATTTGGGCTTAGTTATGGACTTAAGTTTGGGCTTTAGTGGGCTTTAAAAATTTCTGCTATGTTTAGAATTTTATTTAGGCCTAAAACAAGCTTAAATCCAACACATATAATTCATTATAATAACAATTAACACTAACATGATAATTTCTAACATGAATAAACTATCAACCTAGATATATTTACCATAGCTTATTATCTAATCACATATGTTATAACACACCCAACATTACGAACACACTAATCCACTCAAACACATACACACATATAAAATATAAGTTGAGAATTTCATGGTTATTTCAATTAGAGTGTTATAAGCTCTTACAGCAAATTTGGATAGGCCTTTACACCAACTCGATGTGAAGAATGTCTTTCTTCATGGCGATCTTCAAGAATAAGTCCACATGGACATTCCACTAGGCTATGTAGTCCCTCAAGAAACCAAATTTATATGCAAATTGGAAAGGGCACTATTGGATTAAAATAGTCCCCTCAGGCATATTTGTTCGATTCAACACTGCTATGAGAAAATGTGGCTATTATCAAAGTAATTATGATCACACAATTTTCCTAAAGCATCGTCACGGAAAAATGACTACTTTGCTTGTTTACCTTGATGACATGATTGTGAGGAAATTCCCAAACTACAAAAGCAGTTGTCTACTAAATTTGAAATGAAGGACTTAGGTAGACGTAAATATTTTCTAGGGATAGAGGTAGCAAGATCAAAAAGAGGCATATTTCTTTCTAAAAGAAAATATGTGCTAGATTTGTTAGCAAAAGTAGGATTGTTGGATTGCAAGCCAGCAGATGCTCCAATTGTTCAAAATCATGGACTTAGGTTATGTTCAAATCAAGCACCAGCTGATAAAGGAAGATAATAAAGGCTAGTAGGTAAGCTGATTTATTTGTCACATACTTGCCCAAATATTGCGTATGCTATGAGCATAGTAAGTCAGATTATGCATTGTCTGAGGAAGAATCATATGGATTCAGTTTTTCGTATTCTTCACTATCTAAAAGGCTCACTAGGGAAACGATTGGTGTTCACCAAGAATGGTCACCTAAATATTGAAGGATATACGGATGTGGATTGGGTGGGGACTATTATGGATCGAAAATCAACCTTAGGATGTTTTACTTTCATGGGAGGAAATTTGGTTACATGGAGAAGCAAGAAACAAAAGGTGGTGGTGGCATTGACAAGTGCTGAAGCAAAATTCAAAGATATGGCTAAAGGACTATGTGAACCTCTTTGGCTTTGAAAGCTACTAATAGAGATTGGCTTTTGTCTTAGTTCTAAAATAAGTTTATCTTATAATAATAAGGCTGCCATTGATATATCCCATAACCTGGTCCAACATGATCACATCAAGCATGTGGAAGTAGATAAGCATTTTATAAATAAAACCTTGAGGAAAAAATCATTTGATTTCCATTTGTGAGATAGAAGACCTATTGGCAGATGTACTCACCAAGGTAGTATCAAGTAAAAATTTTCATGAGTCACCTGACAAGTTAAGTGTTAGAGATATCTTTGCACTAACTTGAGGAGGAGTGTTGGTGTGAGTCAACAGAATTAATTAAGTGTTAGAGATTCCTTTCCTTAAGGTACGTGCTTATTTTTTACCTTACATCTGGTATAGCCGTATATAGCCTTCCTTAAATCTCTCTTTGTACTTGTATATATTGGATACAAATGATAAATAAAATATGTAAATACAAAATTCTAATTGGTATGTTCAATAGGAAGCTCAGTGCAAATGAACTCGAGTAGGTAACTCAGATGGTGAAGCTTGATCGGAGAGGTATGGAGCTTTTTGTTGAAATGCTCGGTTGAAATGACACAGCTACATGTTGAGCTCACATGTGTAGTTTGGACTTGATGCTTGATTTAATTTCATGTCATTTCTTTTTCACTTCATTAGAGATCAAGGGTGCTTGAGTTGGAGAAAGTCGATCGGCATGGAGTTGAAACAAGTTGGTCATCTGTGCTATCAATTGTCGCATCTTAGGTTAGACAAGATGCTATTGTTTGGCTCATCTTGCTTGTCAACATGTACGATTGGTCTTCATTGAAGCTCAGCTCGGGTTGATCAATTCTGATTTGATCTCAATAGGGATGCTTAGGATTGCTGCACTACTTGGTCGGTGCTTCTATTAAATCAATCAATTGAGCTGATGAAATGAAAGAAGTGGTAAATAGGTACCTGAGAAAGCAGGGTAAAGACTGACCAGTAGAAGTACCATAATTGCAAATTTTTATTTCAAAGGAAACAAGCTAAGTAGAAGAAGTTAGCACTTTGGTGTTGAGCTATGCCGATTTTAGCCAAATTCCTTTATTTAGGGACTTAAATGACTATTTTTAGTATTTTTAGCAAGTTTTATTTTTCTTATTAGTTTTTATAGGAGTGTCGGTTTTGCATGTCGTCTGTGGCATTAGTTTTTTCTTTTCATGTACTTTGCTTTTAAGACCTTTTTTTTTTTTTTATAGTTTCGGTCCTCTTTTTGGTAGCTTTTAAGCTAGCCTATATATGTATGTCCTAGGTTAAATGGATAGTCACTTATAATTTTTATCAGTAAAATTTCAGAGCCATCATTACTCTTTTCCAAAACTTTGAATTCATCATAGAATATTCGACTTTGATGCCATTAGCCTAGGTATTCTTAGAATTAATAAGCCTTTAAAGATCTCAAGCCGGTATTCATGCACGAATTAATGGTTTGCTATAAACCCTAATTTAACATTGCATCATATTGGTATTAGAGCTGCACCTGCTCTTGGTAATAGTGGCATGTTGTAGACAATCTAATCAATATCATGCTGCACTAGATGAGATCTACGATCACGATGATTTTGATCGAAGGATTGAGCAGATGATTGATGAGCTGTTGGATGTGATGTTGAAACGTAAGTTAGAGGGGGTTATGGATCAATTGATAGAAAGATTGGGTGTGTTAATGGGGAACTAAAGGAATGAAAACCCTAAACAGGGACGAAACCTTAATCCGATGCTAGATATGGATGAGGTAGAGGATGACTCCTCTCCTATTGTGGGAAACGAGTAGCATGAAGAGGTTCTACACAAGCATGGTAGACCTTGAGTTGAGGAAGACTTGAGAAATTAGGAATTGGGGATGAGGACAGAGATCCTAGAGTTCCATGGGAGTCTTCAACCAGAGGAGTTCTTAGACTGGTTAGCTAAGTAGAAGAGATTCTAAAGTTTATGGGGAGGATAAATGGGTGCAATTGTAGCGACTAGACTCCGTGGTAAAGCCGCGACATGGTGCCAACAAACAAAATTGACTCAATGCAGATTAGGGAAATCCAAAATCACCTCATTGGAAAAGATGAAGAAGCACCTACAAGGAGTGTTTTTGCCCTACAATTTCCAATGCATCATGTGTCAAAGGTTGTAGAATCTCAAATAGGGAAACAGATCAATAGTTGAGTACACTTCTAAATTTTATCAATTAATTGCGAGAAATGAGATCCAAGAGATGGAGGATTAATTAGTTGCGAGATATATTGGAGGGTTAAAGTTGCAGATTATGGATATTGTTAATTTATTTCATCCTATGAGTGTATCTGTCATGTGCCGAAGGGTGCTAATTATATGGAAGCAGTAGAGGCAATCAAGAAGTCGTATAGCTAGTAGAGGTATATTCAATAGTGGAGGCGATAGTAGTAGCGGTGAGATGAACCGTGTTGGAAGTAGAGGCCCAGATAAAAACAACTATGATTGTGTTAATAAACCTAATACTAGTGGTGCTAGCACCAGTGGGATCAAATGCTTCAAGTGTGGTGAGAGTGGTCATCGACAGTTAGAGTGTAGAAAAAAAAAAGGCACTTTGTTCTTATGAAAAACCTTGTTTTTGAGAACAAAGAAGGGGACAATGTTGTTTTTGAGGCTGTTGGTGATAGAGGTTTAGTTTTTGATATAGAGTATGGTGAAGAAGAGATTTTGATCAGGGATGGAAAAGAGCCTTTAGTGGTGAGGAGATCCTATATGAATCCCAAAGTTATTAAGGAAGATTGGTTGAGAACAAACATCTTTCGGTCTACCTGCACAATTTAGGGCAAAGTATGTAAGTTCATAATAGATTCTAACAGTTGTGAGAACATCATATCAACAGAAGCAATGCAGAAGTTGGGCATTCAACTTGAGCAACATCCTAAGCTATATAAGTTGGCATGGTTAAAGAAGGGAAGTGAGGTAACTGTTTCTAAATGGGTGAAGTTGGGCATTCAACTTGAGCAACATCCTAAGCTATATAAGCTGGCATGGTTAAAGAAGGGAAGTGGGGTAATGTTTCTAAATGGGTACTAGTTTCATTTTCCATAGGCTCTGTATACAAAGATTTTATATGGTGTGATGTAGTTGCAATAGGTACTTGCTACTTACTGTTAAGGAGGCCATGGCAGTATGATAGGAATGTGACATATGATGGTAGAGCTAATACTTATAAATTTTTGTATAAAGGAGTAAAAATTATGTTGATCCCTAATAAAGAGCCTATTAAGTCCAAAACTATGAAGCAAAGTGGTAGTAGTAGCATGCCATCTTTTGCCAAATTTGTAGAAGATCTACAAGATTCAAAAGCTGTTTCTGAAAGGGTAAGAAAGGTGGTAGCCAAAGAGAGTATTGACAAGAAATGGAGAGATACGGAATTTATTATGGGAGATTTTGTAAAGAAAAGGTGGTAGCCAAAGAGAGTATTGACAAGAAATGGAGAGAGAAGGAATTTATTATGGGAGATTTTGTAAAGGTTGCTATTACAAGGACTGGTTTCTTGCAGGGGGATACACTAAACTTTCAGTTAGGAAAATTGGGCCAGTTGAGGTCATTGAGAAGATCAACCCTATTACATATAAATTGAAACTACCTAGCCACAGTCGAACCGATGGTATATTTAATGTTAAACATCTCATTCCTTACACTAGATATAGTTCAAACGATGAGAATTCGAGTGCGAATTTTATCTACCCTAGGGAGGATGATGAAGTGGAAGAAGTAGCAAACAGGTACCTGAGAAAGTTGGATAAAGATTGACTAGTGGCAATTCCATACTTACAAGTATTTGTTTCGAAGGAAGCAAGCTAACTCAAAGAAGTCAGTACTTTTGATGCGGAGCTATGCAGATTTTTGGCTAAATTCCTTTGTTTATGGCCTTAAACGGTCATTTTTAGTTTTTTTGACAGGTTTTATTTTGCTTATAACTTTTGATAGGAGTGTTAGTTTGCACGCCATCTGTGGCATTAGTTTTTTCTTTTCATGTACTTGGTTTTAAGACCTTATTTTTTTTTTTTGATGGTTTTGGTTCTATTTTTGGTAGTTTTTAAGCTAGCTTATATATTGTATGTCCTAGGGAAAATGGACAGTCACTTATCATTTTTATCAGTAAAATTTCAGAGCCATCGTTGCTCTTTTCCCAAATTTCAAATTCATCATAGAATTTTGATTTTTGATGTCATTAGCCTAGGTATTCCTAGAATCAACGGGTTTTTGAAGATCTCATGCTAGTATTTGTAGACGGATCAACGGTTTGCAATAAATTCTAATTTACTGTTGCATCATAAGCACAACGTATGAATTTAGGGACGCTCTAAGAGCTCAACATTGGTGCACTACTTGAATTTGCTGCTGTTGTTGGGAATGTGTTGGGTTGTTGATGCTCGGTTGCAGCTATTGAACACTCCTGCTTGATTGTGTTTGCAAGGTCAGGCATCACAGGTTGGTGGCGTCATCAAGGCTGCTTCGAATGATGCTCGGCATTGCATCTTGGTTAATAGGCAAAGACTTCCTACAACTTCTATTGAATATATATATATATATATATATATATAATATTGTGATAGTCCTAATTATGTAAATATGAGACTACTAATAGTCTTTTGTGCATGCCAAACACCTTAAACTTGCGTTACACCCATTTAGGCAAATCTACATATTATAACAATGTTAGAATATATTATATAATTGTAACTAATATAAAGGAAAAGTACATTTTTAGTCCTTGACAATATTATTTCACTGTTTTTCTATTCGAGTTCTCATATTTTATTTTTTTCTATTTCAGTCTCTAATGTTTCCAAAAGTTAGTACACAAGTTCTTTATCTAACTCTGTTAACTTTTCTGTTAGTTTTATACAAGTGGCACATTTTAATTTGTCAAAAATCATTATAAATGAAGATAACTTTAGAATATAATAAAAAATCAAAATTTTATCGAATAATAGAAAAAAAATGGGGGTTACTTAAAGTTAAGGACGTTAGATAGAAACGGGGATTACTTAAAAAACCAAAATTTATTTATTAGTTTTTTAAATTAATAATTTTTTATCAACTAAAATGCGTCACTTGTTTAAAACTAATGGAAAAGTTAATGGCATTAGATAAATGACTTGTTCATTAACTTTTGCAAACATTAAGGACTGAAATAGAAAAAAAAATAAAATAAAATAAAGTATGAGGACTCAAATAGAAAAATGGTAAAACATTGAACACTAAACTTGTGCGTCTCCCTTATTAGAAAAAAAAAATTATGGATAACTAGTATTGTACTAATCCTAACTATATAAATATTAGAATAATGCTCTTTTCTGCATATATTATATCTAGTATTATCAAGGTCCTGCCTGTAATGAAGATGTAACTGATTTATTGTATTCTCATGATGAAAACTGAATTAGTACTGCAATTCATGTAGAGAAATGTTTGACAAACTCACTGATCGTGAAACCTTTATGAAATATGAGACCAGTAAGAAAGAGCAAGTTAAGGTCACAGTCCAAAACAATCGGCGATCCAACAACACCAATCAGACTTCCAACAAACCCAGAAGAAAAGAGTAAATTAAAGTTCAATATCTGGTAGAACAATCAAACTATAATCACGATAATAGCTAAAATGTGCCTATATTGAATGATCAAATATGATTACCGAGGATATTTTTTTATTGGATTTGATACTCTATTAGATTAGGGTGTTATTTACAACACATCATACAGAATAACTTTACTTCTTTTAGCTTTAAAGCCCTACTTTTCTTCTTTTAGTTTTTCTTAATAATTAGAAAATCAAGTATTGATTGGATTGTTTTCCATGATTAAGAAAATTCAAAGGAAAAAAAAAAAGTGCAATAATCCCAGATTTCTCCGTAAAAGTAGCCAAATATGAACTTATTGTCTTAATAGATTAAAAAAAATAGAGTAGAAAAATTCTATAGTGACTTTTTTTCCTTAGTAAATTATAAATATTAACTATTCATTATAGAAAAAAAAAAATATATATATATATATATATATATCTTGCTTACTTTTAGTAATAAGTGGATGAAGGAGAAGGTATTAATGGCAATGGGCAAATAGCTGCTAGAAGTTAATAAAAAAGTAGGGAAAAAAAAAAGGCTCTTATTCAATAGAAAAGGAAATTTCCATGGCGATTAATGGAAGATTACGAAAATTTAATGACAGAAAAAGAGAACCTAAAATAATTGTCCCTTAGAAGGATCGAACTACGGACCATCAATTTACAAGACTGACGCTCTACCACTGAGCCATACGGGCGAGGAATGATGACGGGATTTATTATTTTGTATGATTAACGTTAAATATTTGGTGGGCAAGTGATACCCTTTTTTTTTAATAATTTTTTTATTATAATATAAAAAAGGGATTCAAGTATGATTTATTTCACACAAACAAACCTTAATAAGTAAAAAAAAGTTTATGTATTGAGTACAAGCATACTATACTAATAAACACAACATGAGAAGTATTATACAAATATATTAAATGAGTAAAAGATTGAAATACATTCCAGTTCTTACTAATGATATAGTTAGTCCATTTTTTTTTTAACCCTAATTAGTGCAGCAACAATTCATGAGAAACTTTTCCATGCTTTCTCAGGAATAGCCCCATTCCCATTGTCTTCTGAAAATTTAGACTATTGCAATGATATGGAGTCTTAAGTCTCGAGAGCCGTTAATTGCTCCTGCATTGCCCGAATGAAACCTTCTGCCTTGGCTTTACCTTTCCATTTACCATACCCTGTCACCGTCTCCAAAATATGATCAGCCCTGCCCCTGGCCATTTCCCCAGATTCTTCTCTGAAAAACACAGCCCATCCTGGCTCAGTTGCATCGTAGTTGAGTATCGTCACCACTTCCCGCAATATCTCATCATTTTCCACGGTCTTCTCGAGCTGCAACTTGGAATACGCCATGCTTTCTAGTCTGGCCCAGAAGAACCGGATAATCGTGAGATCATTGAAGCAGTAACTGAGGTTCCCTGACATGATGGTTGCCATGTTCTTACGCACTATCTCGTTTGCCTTGTTCTTTCCCACATAACACATTTCCAATTGAATCCCAGCAGCCTTAGCCACAGCTTTTACTGCAACGGTAAATTTTCCGATCCATTCCATATCCTCTCCTCCATACAGGCATATGTATCTTCCTTCTGTCATCTGATGAAAAAGGGGAAAAAAAGAAAGCCAGAGGGAATCAACTAAAGTGTGTTATACAAGGTATTGTCTGGTGCAGTTCAAACGTACATCTAGCATAGTGTCAGAATAGAGAGATTCTAAGTTCGTATCATTTAGAAGTAGTAGTAGTAGTAATGGTGGTTTCAGTGAATGTCACAATTGTCACGCAACACAATGTTTATATTGATATAATTTTTGATGAAAAGATAGCTCATCTAAAGTGTGAGTTTATAATGATGAATTTAAGGATATAAAACTTATCATGATATCAAAGGAAAAGATCCTGCATTCAAATCCTTACTCATTCATTTTGACCCTTGTTTAATGAAACCTTGGAAATCTGATTCACCAGCCTTACGCACTATTTTAGAACAAATGGTTATGAATCTAACGTTTGTAGATAATCCCTTTTTTTCCTTTTTTTTTTTTAAGCTATAGGGTCAGAATTATAAACAGCAAACAGCTATGAAGCATGACTACCTATTACGTGATTTGCGGTGACAAAATCCAATTATAAATTCCAAAAGGTGCAGAGGACATGTTACCCAATCAATTATATTCATGTCCATGCCATCGATAACAAGTTCCAATCTCCATGATTCTGTCTTCCACAGTGTTTCTTCCTTTTCCTTGGTGAAAGGGAATGCTAGATTCACCCATATAGCATCATGTGAAGGGCATTGGTGTGTGCCAACTTTCCTTGTGGATCGAGAGCTACTACAACCAACCCCTTTGAGAACTTCCAGTCCTCTTTTATGTATTTGATGACACGGGGCTCAATCAGTGAAGGATGGTGACACTGAACCACGACATCTTTTTTTGAAGCTCTTCGAATCTCTCTTGATGCATCATTCCCCATGCAGGAGATCTTGGATCAACGTTACAACTGGGAGCCAAACAATTTCATATTGGATCTCTGGCCTCGTTTTAGCACCTTTGTACAAGGCATCCAAGAGTTGAATGTCTTCATCTGAGATATCTAGATCTGAAATAAGCAGTAGCACGGTATTTCTTCTCAGAACATCAAGGCTGACCTGCTCATCACATATAATTAAAATGGAAAAAAAATAAAAAAGACTTGGTTAGCCGAAAGTCTTAATGCATTAGGTCAGTGTGCAAGATGTGGGGATTGGGACGAACCCTTGTGTTTGTTGAGCAATCCAGCAGGGGTAGAATGTCATCTTTGGGGTAGATCAGTTGCTTAAGAACCTTCATGTTGTCCACATGGAATGTCTCAAAGAGGCGTATCAGCATCTGATAAGGTTCTAAATATCTCTTTTCATCTGTATAAAGGAAGATTTTGCTTGGTCATTATAAATACATAAAAGAAACTCTGCTGTCATAGCAAATCTCTACTAGTCCTGTCCTGCACTCTGTTTATTGACATGAAAGACTGCTCAAAAAGTAAGGAATGCATTTGTTAAGATTTTTGTTTTTGTCTATGTTCAATTGCTTAATGGTTCATCAATTTCAAGTAATGATATAGTTTTTCAAGTTCTCGGATCGCTGAAAATTTAGTTCCATAACCAAATATTAAAAGTTCAAACCTATCTTTTGGTTGGTTGTGAGGTTCTATTCAATGCCACTACTGCAGTGTGCCGAATTTAACTACACAACAAACTTATCTGAAAGCATCACTCTTGAATTTTGTTGTAACAATGATAAGTACAACCTTGATCATGTATGCTCTTGACCTTGTGAGACAAGCTGGATAGCTCCCATTCCTCCGCTGTTGAGAGCATTGCATAATATGTAAAGGTTAGCTTGTTAGTGTTCTAACATCCAAGATTTCAAAGATGCTGGTTTCTATCTTACCTCTGGGTTGGTAACACAAAGCTATTTGCTTTTTCAGGTGATCATGTATGCTATTGACCTTGTGAGCCAAGCTGGATAGCTCCCATGCCTCCGCTGTTGAGGGCATATAGCTGCAATTTTTATTAGAAGAAAAACACTTATACTAAGAATGTGATGTTGTTCTATCTTGGCCTTGAATATAATTAAGTGAACTTCTTAGAGCTTACTCATGGCCAAGGCCTGTAAGACTTGCTATATGTGTGACACAAGTAACGGCACTCCGGATAGTCCAATAGGCTGCTGTGGGGACACAAGTGAAGACAACGGATAAAGGGGGTGTTTCATCTGAAATGTATTGAGCAGGCAGCTCGTAGAACTTTACTATACAGTTGGTTACATCCATCATGGCTACAACAAGAGTGCTGAGTGCATCTAACTGCAGTTTGAGGGAGCTTGAATGCTGTAGGACATTTGGAAACTGTTTTAGGGATGCGATTGACTTGGCAAGCACATTTGTTGTGTAGAGCTGAGTGATTAGAGAAAATTCCCCGTAGTTCACAGCGAAGCCAGCTAGGGCGAGCACCAACTTGGCATCCCAAGAGTAGCAGGCTGAAAGCATGTTGAATATTGCCATTGTAGTGCCATGTGCATCCCCTCCTCCGGAACACTTGCACAACATCTGCAATTTAATGGCATTCTCATCACAAGTACACTGATGCTTGTGACAAAAAAAAAAAAATAAAATAAAATAATGTAGCACTTGTTGAGTAGGTACAAACAAACTAAGGGCTCTTGTGAGAAACTTTGAACATTGAAGCAACTACACAACATAATTTAAGGATGCATTAGCTGAAAAGTTTTCATGAATTATTTTTGTCTTCCCTGCAAATGAAATCTCTACAATTGCCAAATATTATGACAACAATTTCAACTCACAAGAGATACTAGTAATAGTAAAGATCGGTTTCCATGAGTGATGGTTAAAAGATAATGGAGAAAACCAATGGATCAAGAGGAAAAAAATTTTCTTTTTGGAAAAAAAAAAATCATGAACACTTCCCCTTATGGTTAACCATAGTCTTCTAATGGCGGACATGAGCGCAATCACTTCTCAGTAAAAGCCTCCACAGGCACGACGTGTAGAGATTACTTATGACATTTGACAAATCTATTCTAATAAAGCTTTAAAAAGCTCGAAAAATGTTTTTTTCTGTGATAAAAGTAAACTACTTAAAAAGAAAAAAAGATATTCAGAGGCAAAGCAAACTCAGTTTTGAGGCGATCGAGAAACATGACCTCGCACGAGATGCTGTGTATAATGAATGCCACGGCTTCAGGCATGCCCTCGAAGATAGCTTTAATAGCCTTCTCTTCTTCAGGTTCAAGTGAATCCCCCTGTTGGTGTTTCCCCTGAAGACAGTCAGTTTCCAATTCAGTATACATGCATTAATCTTGGTTTAAGACACAGATATTATTATTGTTGTTGTTTAAAAAAAAGAAAAAAGGGAAGCATACGATAGCGATCATGCTAGGAGGTGGAGGAGTAGGAGCAGCACGACGAAAAATGCCTTGTATGACATTGAGAATGAGGTTAACATCAACAATGCGGCCATCAGGGTTATGGTTGCTTGAATCTGCTTCACCATGGCAGCATCATTTGAGGAAGCGAAAAACTGACCCTGGTTACTGGCCCTCTGGTACTGGTACTGGAACATCCTGGGAAATTTGGTTTCCATTAATTATCTTGTTATGTATAATAAGGGATCGTCAGATGTATTATTACCAACTGACTTTTGTTTGCATTTTGTGGTTGCATGATCCCAGCTAGTTGGTCTATATAATGGTAGCAGTAAGAGAATTAAAAAAAAAAATAAAGGAACAAAGTACCTTACTTCCCAGGAGGGTGAGGGTTGTAAAGGGAAAACCCATGCATGCATAAATTCTCTCTGCATAAGGCTTTTTTTTTTTTTTTTTTTTGTTATTACAAGTAGTTCTTGTTCTTGTTCTTGGTGGACCGCCCTTAAAAAATAAAATAAAATCTCTAAAACCAAGGGCTAATGATTTTTCTCACAATCTATTATTGTTGTTGTTGTTGTTGTTCTTCTTCTTTCTTCTTATTATTATTATTATCATCGCCTTTGTAATATTGCAGAAAATATTTATTCCTCCAGTTATTTCTAATTTTTTTCACTTTTTTAATAATTTTAAATTTACAATTTTCTTATATTATTATAACCTTCTCAATAAGATGCAAGACTTTTATATTACGTTAGGTTTAATTTGTTGGAATGGGAATATGATTCTCTGTTGAGTTTTTTTTTTTGTTTTTTTGGTTTATATATAAATACATATATATATACATGCTACAAAAAATCATATTGGTGTGTCATAGATGCATATATATATATATACACTTAAATATGTATGTAAAGGTTGGTGTGTTGGGGTGTGGTGACAAGAAGAAACAAAACAAAACAAACGGCTGCGGAATAGAAGCAAGCAAGCAACCGAGCCCGAGACCGAGAAGGAGAAGAAGATGAAATTGAGAAAAAGGGAGGCGACAAAAGTTATTGTGCCTTCCTCATCCCTTAAGAAACGGACAATTATTAGAATTTATGAAAGTAGGTGTATGTGTTGGAAAATAGGGACAGCAAATATTTATCCGTGTTGGAAAGGTGTAGGAATGTGTTGTGTTGTGGTCCAATAATTACATTCTGATATTATTTTAACTGTTACGCTTTCGTATTATTATTATTATTGGACCAAAAAAAAAAAAAAAATCCTCGGATCCATCCATGATGAGACGAGACGAGACTGCATATAGAAATCCAGTTGGGACACAAAACTTTAATCATTGGATTGGATTCCTGGTGTAAAGTACAGCAAGCTTTTTTTTTTTTTTTTTTTTTTGAGATTAATTGTTGCAATAATAGTAATAGAATGAAATAGCATAGAAAAAAAAAAAATTGCGCTTATTCCTAGTTTTAGTTTTCCTGAAATTTGAGGGATAAATTCTAAGTGTTACTTTGTGGTTAGCAAATGTTGGCTTGTTTTTTAAATATATGTTGGTGATATATGGTGAGAAGCATCATTTGTCACTGAGAATAAGTGTTAGGCTAAACCGAATTCTAACTCAAATGAACCGAATCAGATGGCGGTTCAATGAATAAGTGGAAAAATAATTCGTTTAAGCAGAATGAAAATTCCTTTTGCGTCCATGGTTGTTAGCTAGGCTCTGCAATTCATTCACTCTCTACAATCACTTAAGAATTGAATGAAAGAAAAAGAGAAATAAATCTCTCTCGAACAAAAGGAGAGAAATTAAACAAATAGCTAGGGTTTCAATGAAACATCCTCAGATCTGTTTCACAAAATAAACTCCTTGCTCATGAGACTCCAAATCAGTTTTGCGAGAGATTATTTCTCTAATCTTTATAGACATGCAACAAGAATCACAAAAAGAAAGATCTGTATCATAGATCTTGAAGCTATCATACAGTATACGAATCTGAAATAAAATCTCAGATCTTAGCTCAATGAGACTCCTCGCGAGTGAATATCAGAAAAGGAACGAGGCTCCTACTCACAATCTGGTATGTCTTCCTAGTCGTCAACTTCTTCGATTAGAGATGTTTAATCTTGATCTCTTAATCTGCAACAGAAAGATCTGTTAGAAAATATCCTGACTTGTTTTCTCTCTTGTGTATTTGTGAGTGTTTGTGGTTTCAAGGTTAAGAAGGAAAACTTACCGGATTTCGAGCTCCAGAAGACTCCAATCTCAACTAAGAGGATCAAGAACCAGGGATGTCTTTATTTTTTCCAAAGCTGCTATTTATAGATTTCTGTTGTCTACTGTCTTATGATTGCTGCGAAAGATTACAGCTGTCGTTGAAAAGCTATCCTCTTTTATTTGTTATATTCTCTATATTACTGTTTGATGTATTTTTAGGGTAGTAAGTTGTTGTAACAGAATAACTATTCTCATATACCACCGATAATGTTATCTTTCAAGATCATAGGTGGACCCTTAAGTCTATTGGGTCTAATGTTATTCATAACAATAAGTTGAATCGAAGGCCGAGGCCAAGGCCATCAGCACATGAGAAATAATAGAAGCAAGCTGCAAGATTATAATGGAGGCATTGGCATTGACACACAGAGGAGAGAGAGAGAGAGAGAGAGGGGGAGAGAGAGGGGGGGTTGGTTGAGGACAAGACAACCAAATTACCAAAAAGGTTGCCACTGGCTGACTTGATGAAGAGTCAACACAACTAAACTAAGAAAAGAAGCTGAGGGTGAAAGAAAGGAGAAGCTCCAGCTCCTATCCAACCTCGATATTAGTAGACATGAACTGAAGTCAAGTCATTCAATGATATCAGAACTTAGGACTTAGAGCATTACCATTAGCATTGGTAGACAAATAATCACTTAGACAAATTGAACTTTGACATACTATTATTCTAGTTAGGAGATCAAAATAATATTAAAAATAATATTGAATTTGATCGATAATTACTTCTTCTAAGCATCATGCATACATCTCATTCATCCAGTTGTAAATTTTTTTTTAAAATAATTATTATCACAGACTCTATAATATAAAGATAAATGATTTATAATGAAGGGCAAAAGTGTTTTTGATTAAGAATAAGAAGGTTTTATGGTCAACTGACCTAATATATATATATATATATATATGTTTTATCATATGATAGACATGTGATGGAAGACGAAAAGGCGCAACTATACGCTACCTGAAGGCCGTCGGCCTTGGGCTGTTACTCCGCCGACCTTAGCCTGTACGCCGCTGGTGTAGAGCCGACCTACATGGCCACAGAATCGCCCAATTTGATTTAAGCTGCCAGCTTTTGCACTTAGGTTGCTAACCTTCATCCTAAGCTATCAGCCATCATGCCAACATATAGATATAGAATTTGAAGAGTTTCCAAGTTATCTTTATATCCCTAGCTTATTCCTCCTTCTTTTAAACCATTTCCTAGCATAGAATTCTCTTAAAACTTCTCTAATAGTGATCTTTGCATTAAGGAAGATCAAGAATCAAGACCATGGTGAGATAGTTATCATCAATTCTTTAGTAAACTAAGGAGTGATCTCTTCCTAAAATCCTCTTTTGATTTTGAAGGGAGTTTTGGAGAAAAACCCTAAGTCTTATTAGAGAATTAGTGTTTTGCAATCAAGGATGAATAAGAATCAAAGAATAGGTAAGAATTATCCTTTTTTATTCTTTTGGTAATTTAAATGTGTAATCTTTTCATAAGTTTTCTTAATAAATTTTGAAAGGGGATCAAATTCTTGGAGATTTGGAGGAAACTCTATTTTGTGGAATTTAGGGATTTTATGGTGTTACAAATCAAAGGGGAAAAAAAAAGGTGTGTAGTTCTTTCTAGTTTAGGGTTTATATGATGATAGATTTATGATTATTTTGTAAGAAGATGTTTTGATTGAGCATTTGATTATTATTAGGTGTTTTTGATGAAACTAGGGTTTCTATTCCTAAAGCGATTTCAGGTAAGTCCTTACATTATTAGCTACTTATGATTGTAGGTTTAGAATCTACAAATGAATCTAAAACTATTTGGCTTTAATTTGAGTTTGCTGCTTGTCTAGTAAATTGTGAGGATTGTTGCTACTAGGTACCTTAATGATTTGTGTGTGACGTTGTCCCTAGTGGAATTGTGCACAAAGATGATTTCGATAGTACTCTAAGAGTGGCACAAAAATGGTACCTAAGGTGTAACGCCCTAAAATAAGACATTACAATCCGCCACGTGTCCTCTCTTGATTAGGACACACTAAGGCTTTAATATCCATAAATTTTCAAATATCACCTGTATAACTCACAAGGTATAGAAGAAATCATATGGTCCTCATAAATAAACATTCTAATAAATATATAATCTCCATAATCAGCAAACTGGACATTGTTGACATAACTGTAGGTCAACAAGTCATACCATACTCTAAAACTATCACTATATGAAAACTCCAAATACAACTTAAAAACTCAATGAACAGATTATAAATCAGACATAAAAGTCTTCTCTGATCCAGCCTATATCATCTATGATTATACAACTAGTCATCAGCAGGGTAATCAGGACCACTAACGCCATCCCCATCCTCATAGACGATATCAAAACCCGATAGATCATATATCACACTATCATCACCTATACCTGCAATATAACAGAATGAGTGGCGAAGCCCAGTACGATAACATCTAATCCAGTTCAAGCAAGGTTATGCATAAACAACATGTATAAATAAATGCAACTAAACTAAATGCATACAACAGTTTATTATTTATTTTAGTCCAGCAAAACAATACAGTTCAGAATCCAGTATACATAAATTCCGAACTCAGAGTAACTCGACTCTACTTTAAAAAACAACCAACTGATTTTGAAAATAAGTATCATATACATATATGGATGAGTGGGTCCTCCAAACATCCTAAATCCTGAACACTAAACTTAAACTACTCTACGGAATCATCTCTAAGCACGAGTCCGTCGGGACAACCTCACACTAAGATCATAGGGTGCCTTACTAGTATCACTATCTGCCAAGTCTCTACTGGTCAAAGCCAACCACAACCAGACAGACAATTATTAAGCCGAATGTTTATTAAGTTCATTATGTAATTTTGTTCCTACTCCCATTCACAAAATTCTAATCTACAAGCACATACATCAAGCAATGGATTGGTCGTACCTTTCTAAATTTCAGGAATCCAAATCAAATCCTTAGAACCTGATACCAGAAATAAAAAACCAACCGAAACTCCACAATCTCTTATATCACACACCAATAACAGGTTCACAACCTCCAAATGTCCTGTTACAATATATATATACATCAACAAACATGATCGCATTATCAAAATACCTTAACAAAAATGAATTCTCCAAAAATCCTAACCTGAAAAGAAATCTCCGTTATCGGTACCGTCAATTCCGATTAAATTCCCCAATTATCCTCAAGAATAACAAGGAATCGCACAAAACTCTACAATCACCAATTACTTTCATCAAAACCCTAATTTGTAATACATTAAGAACATATAAGGATTGTTTAGATCGTATTTTGTTGAAATCTATAATAGAGGAGATTTACTTACTGTTTTGAATCGCTAAAACCCGTCTCACATTCACTAATTCTCTGATCTTATCCGTGCTAGGGTTTTTCTCCAAAAACCTTCATATAAAATTTCAACCAAACCCTAAGAAACTTGTATAAATTTGTATAGAATTCCAATGAAATGGTTAAGATTACTTACTTTGGATCAGAAAATATTCTCCCGATGATTTTCCAAGCATATATCTTCAAGAACTCTCCAAAACTCTCTTTCACGAAGGAGAAATGATATAAAGAAAAATCTGTCGAAAATGATTTTTGCATCTCATATTTATAGAAATTTGGTCATACGCCAACTGTACGCCGACGGCGTACCTGCAGATCTTGTACGCTGGCAAATTCACACGAACGTCGGCAGCCTTCATCGAGGCTTTGAATCCCAGAATTTCAATTCTTCCTTCATACGCCGGCAAATCCTTGTCTTATGCCGGCGGCTTTCATGCCGGTGTTGAGATAAAACCCTAGTGAACGTCGGCAACGTTCTTCCCAGCTTTAAGAGAAACGCTACTGTTCCCATCCTATACCGTCTCTACGCGGGCGGCGTAGATTCTCCAGGAGGCGGCCTAAAGATTAATTTTTTTTTCTTTGTCAAAAACTATTCTTCAAACATCTCTGGATCATAGATAAAACCCTCAACTTAATACTAAGGTGGACCATAAAACCCTCTTATTTTTCAACATATGACAACTTTTTCCCTTTATCATAATTTATTAAAGATTTACTGTTTTTATGGATTTGTTGACCATCATTATTGTGATGGTTGATAATAATATCTCGTTTATTAGGGTTGACCATAGAACCCTTTTATTTTATAACGAATGACACATTTGCCCTTTATTATAAAATATTTTTCTATATATTACATAAGGTATGTAAGAGTTCCCAACACTAATATATATATACTACTATTTTCTCTACTGGTTGTTTTTACGAAATCATGAGTTACTCCGGGTTTAGGACTATTTGCAAAAGGTTATAAACCATGTTGTTTGCTGACTTATTAAAGATAATAACCTATGGTTACTGCATTAGTTACTAAGTTGCATGTGGATTTGTATGTTGTATGCCCATGTGCATGTGTTGGTGGTATGGCGTACTGGGCATTTGTGCTTACTCTTTAATTTTTCAAGAACAGGTGATGATCTAGTAGTGTTTGACTTATCTGGTTATGACGTATATGTGGATTATGGGGAGGACTATAGCAAAGCTAACTTTCCTACTGATTATTAGATATATTAGACTAGTGATAGACAAAGTTGAAGATCCTAAGAGTTTTTATATGTTTTTATGATTTTGAAAATGTTTATGAGACTTTTCCTTAGGATGATTTAAAGATTATATTAAGTTAGCTTTTGGCTTATGCCAATTGGGTTGTCAAGAAGTTTTATCGTTATTTCTTAATGTTTCTAAAGATGCCTTATAGGAGAGATATTGAAGTTATATGGATTTTATAATTATGGATTAGTGAAATAACAGCATTAGCATATCCATCTCAAGTGAGGACACGTGGTGAGTTGTAATGCTTTCAGTTTAGGGTGTTACAATCTCACTTAGACTAGGAGCGTAGCATACTAAACCTCGATCAATAAGAGATTTAATTTTCTGTTGTGGGTCTGGGTCTCACTAGCCACTCCATTTCTTATTCAGTTAGCATTGGAGGCTCACATCTACTTTAGGCACTTTGGCCACGCTTGTGAGGGTCCTTATTCTTAATTTATCCACTATCACCCTCTTATTACCTCCTTCCAATATATATATATATACACACACACACACATATTGTAATATAAAGATAAATATTTTATAATGAAGGGCAAATGTATCATTTGTTTAAAATAAGAGGGTTTTAGTGTAAACCCTAAAGTATATAAAAGGATTTTTAAAAGGGTCAAAGAGTCAAAGGATATTAAATAAGAAGGTTTTATGGTCAAAGTTTGAATATAATTGTATTGTGTTCATATGACAAAGACTTGATTAAGAATGGATTTTGGTAGAAGGCTGCTTAAATTGGCATGAACCTAGCGTTTTTCTAAGCTAGGGTTACGTTTTTCTAAAGCTAACTCCGTCTATAAATAGACCCTAGACGCCCCACGACCTTTTCACATCTTTTCCTCAGCAAAACTTTAGGTAAGTCGGTCTTTCTCTAGTCTTTTCAATCATTCTCTTTAGTTCGATCTTTCTAATACGAGTTATTCTACGGATTTGAAGGAGATCCAAGATTTGTGGTGAAACCCTAAAGTGATTGGAGATCTGGGAGACTCTGATTCAAAGGCCAAAGGTAAAATCTTTCTTAGGGTTTTATAATTCCTATGATTTGAGGATTATAGGTTTATGATTTCAGTTTATTATCAAAATTCAGGAGAATTATGGATTAGGGTTCTTATTCCAATTTGAGATCTACAAGTTCTAGGTACGTAAGAATCCATTCTATACTGTTGTTCAAAGAAATTTATCTATTGTTGTATTTTGAATTGTTAATTGGAGACTTTACATATATGTATTAAAGGAAGTTGTGGAGAGATTAGGAGGTTTTGGAGAAAGCTGTGTTGAACGGTTTCTTTGAATTGTGAAGAAGAGAGACAGGTGTGTTAGTTACTTTTCGTAGATTTATATTTAGGGTTATAGATTCTTTTAGCGAGATTATGAAATTAAGGAATTAGGGTTTAATTATGTATTATTGTTGATCAGGGATATCTAAGAGAGTAGGGTTCCTTTCTTTAAGAAGTTTTGTTGGTGTATTTGAGTTGGAAGCAATACCAGGTACGATCATTCCTTGTTTGCTGTATGTGCTTATAGCTTTAGATTTGTTTGCTATATGTGATGTAGGATTAGAATTCTAAATTGACTTAATTTTATATGACAATAAGAAATTATGTTTGCTGCTTGTGTTTAGCTTTGGTTAGTAAAGACTATGCAGAGTGCGATACTAATGAGGTACTCTGATGATCTATGTGTGAGGTTGTCTCGAGTGGACTCGTGCATAGAAATGATTTCGATAGATTAGGTTTTAATAGAGGCCGCGATGTGTGGATGATTCTCCAGTACCAATATATGTATATAATTACCTATTTTCAAAAGTTGGTTGATTTTCAGGGGTTTGAGTTACTCCAAGTTTGGAACTAGGAATTCATAGTTCTGAACTGTGTTGTTTGGTTGGCTTAATAAAGATAATAATCTGATTGGTTGCATTATAATAAGTTACATTTGATATATATATTGCGTGTGCATATGCATTTGTTTTGTGGATTGGCATACTGGGCATTTTCGCTCATTCTATTCATTTTTTAGGAACAAGAGAAGATAAGGTGATTTATGATCTAACTGGATATGACATCTTTGTAGATCATAGGGATGGCGATAGTGAACTTGACTTTTCTGCTAAGGATCAATAGAGGTAGATTTTGGATACATAGAGATAAGAAGACGATTTAATAATCTATGAAGTTTAATTTGAAACTATTATTAGTTTGCAAGATTTTATTTATTTTATGAGTTTAAGATTTCTTTATAGGACTTTTCAGTTAAGTTATAAGTCAAGATGATATTGGCTTTGATTTATGCCAACAAGTTAATTGAATAGTATTATTTATATGATAAATTGTTTAATAGGAACCCTTTATATGTGAGTATTGGAGTTGTATTTTTGATATAATATGTGGATTAGTATTTCCTAGCCTTCGCATGTTCTTAGAAAGATAAGGACATGTAGTAGGTTATAATGTCCTTATTTTAAGGCGTTACACATATATAGGTAAAAAATATGTCTTACAATCATTTGTGAGGGTTTTGATATAGGGAATGCGTACATATTCTAGAGATAAAGAGAGGAAAACTTGATACAAAACAATATATATTTTTCTAAGCTATGCAGGTGATGATATGATAACGAATAACGATTATATATTACGGTAGGGCCAAATAAGAAAACCGCTAAAAATAAGGAAAATTTATTGTTAGTGGAGGTTAGTGGAGATTATTAGATTATTTGTAATTCTTCATTAGTCTAAGGTATCTCTCTTTAGAAATTTTTTTCCAATTTTTTACTTATATTGTACGCTTGGAGACAATAATTTATCAATTCTATACAATAATAAACCATAAAAGTAGTAAAAGAAAATAACAAAATAACAAAATTTTTCCGGTTGTTTATGGTTTATAATTTTTATGATGAATAACGAATCAAATGAGCAAAGAACAAAGAAAGAAAGAGCAAAATAAAACATAAGAAAACCCAATAATGCATGGTGGATATGAGGATGGAATGAGAATGACAATTCACAAACCTCCTTACAGAGTTTATAAGAAAACCCAATAATGCATGGTGTATTCTATTTGGCGATCGTCACTGGTGAGCGTGACTGTGACATTTTTGATTCACTGATCCAATTGGCTGTTGGCTCGTTAAAATTAAATTCATGACATCTTAAAAGTAAAAAACTAAAGCACCCCTTTTGCGATCTTGACTCTTGAGAGGCAGCTGTACTTAAAAAGTCTTATTATCAGAAAATTATTTAGATATAATATGCATCAAATCAAATGACTTACAGATGGCTCGCTTTCTATATATGTATGATACCGATGGAATAATTTATGTGTGTGTGTTAATAACTTGGATTAATTAAGACCATATGAGATTTCAAATTACCCGATTTGCTGATGAGAATTTGGAAGAAACTATAGATCCTCACAATCTCAATTGCCACAAAAAGAATGAGGGACTAAATCCTAAGGAAAATATTATGGACTATCATGTTCCCATCAGTGATTTAATGGTTCATATTCATATCCAATGCCGTGGTTGAATTTCTAAAATACTTAACATATCACCTATTATATTTTTTTTAATGGATAGATCATTGATTGGACGGTTTCGTTAATAAAATCATAAAAATTTCTAAATTGGATAATTCTACAATCTCATCAATGATTTAACGGCTCATATTCGTACCCAAGGTAGATCAAATTCCTCAAAGACTTATTACATCACCTACTATATTTATTTTAATGACTAAATCATTTACCGTAGGAGATTGTAGAAGTTTCCAAATCCTAATGTGTTTTACATATGTCCATTCTATTTTCGTTTTCAATCTTCCACTAAATTCAAGATAAGGACTATCTGAAGTTAGATATCCTCAAATATTTCATTTATTATTATTTTTATACTTTTTCATGAAATAATCAACAATAAAGATGAAAATGGAGAAGATAATCACTGATTCACATCACACAAACAAGAACAAATAGGATGTTGCCGAATACCAAATATGGTACTTTTAGACTCAACTAATGAGCCAGTCACTGCCGTAATCAATCATATGACAATCTAGTAGAGTACAGTACAATACATTACAGTACAGAAAAACAAATATAAATATTAAAAAACGAGCAAGTAGGAGGAGAAGAAGAAGAAAAAGATGCCACCTCTTTTAAGTTGAAATAAAAAAACTGGGGTCTTCCGTTTTCATTCATAGCAGCAGCGATACATGAAAAACTTCTCCATGACCCTACCGCATTCAGCACAAATAACATTCTCAGGACACTCACCATCAATGCCTGGCAGAATTAATCGATTACAATGAAGTGGAATCTGACGGCTTGTTAAATCAGGCTGCATCGACGGACCTTTTTCCAGGACTTCACCAATCGTCTCTAGAAGATCATTAGCCTTCCCCATAGCCATCTCGGAACCTTCCCCTTTGAAAAATTTAGCCCACCCTGGCTGAGTCCCATCGTAGCTAAGGATCGTCATTACCTCATGCATTATCTGATCATCCCCAACCATCCTCCCATGCTGCAGCTTGGAATGCAGCATGCTCTCCAGTCTAGCCCAGAAGAAACAGAAGACGGTGAGATCGTTCAAGCAGTAGCTCAGGTTCTCCGACAGTATGGTTGACACGTTCTTACGCACTCTCTCCTTGGCATTGCTCTTTCCTACATAACACATTTCCAGTTGAACCCCAGCAGCCTTAGCCACCGCTTTTACTGCAGCGGTAAATTTTCTTATCCATTCCATATCCTCTCCTCCATACAGGATTATGTGTTTTCCTTCCGTCATCTGATAAAAATAAGTAAAAAAGAAAGGCAAGAGGGAGTGTCATCTAGAGCTATAGCATGTTATACAAGGTATTGGCTATGTCTGGTGTTGTTCAAACTTACACCTACCACCAGTATCAGATCAGAATCAGAATAGAGAGATTCTAAGTTCGTATCATTTTAGTAATAATAATAACGCATTGCCGGTTTAAGTGAGTGTCATGTAGCGCATGTTTAAATTGATAATGACATAATTTTCTATGAAAAGATAGCTCATCTAAAGTGTGAATTTATAATGATTAATTCGAGGATCTAAAACTTGTTACGATATCACAGGCAAAAAGGTCCAGCATTCTAATCCTTATTCATCCATTTTGACCCATGTTAAATAAAGTCTTGAAAATCCGATTTAATCAGCTTTACACACATTTTAGAACAACTAGTTATGAATCTAAGGTGTACCCACTAATAGCTATCTTAACCTTTCAGTTGATTGTAGATAATCCTTCCATTTTTCCTATAAGCTATAGGGTCAGAGATATAAAACTGCAAACAGCTCTGAAGAGCGACTACATATTTTATGTGATTTGCAGAGACAAAATCCAATTATAAAGTTCCAAAAATGTGAAGAGAACGTGTTACCCAATCAAGTATATCCGTGTTGATGCCATCGATAACAAGTTCCAATCTCCACGATTCTGTCTTCCACAGTGTTTCTTCCTTTTCCATGGTGAAAGGGAATGCTAGATTCAACCATATACGCATCATGTGAAGTGCATTGGTGTGTGCCACCTTTCCTTGTGGATCTAAAGCTACTACAATCAACCACTTTGAGAAATTCCAGACCTCTTTTATGTATTTGATGACAGGTTGTTCAATCAGTGAAGCATGGTGGACACTGAACCATGACATCTTTTTTTGATGCTTTTCGAATCTCTCTTGATGCATCCTTTCCCGTGCAGGAGATCTTGGATAAACGTCTACAACTGGGAGCCAAACAATTTCATATTGGATCTCTGGCCTCGTTTTAGCATCTTTGTACAAGTGATCCAACAGTTGAATGTCTTCATCTGAGATATCTAGATCTGAAATAAGTAGTAGCACGGTCTTTTTTCTCAGAACATCAAGGCTGACCTGCTCATCACATATAATTAAAATAAAAATAATAATAATAAATACTTGGTTAGCCTAATTAAGTCTTAATGCATTAGGTCAGTGTGCAAGCTGTGGGGATTGGGACGAACCCTTGTCTTTGTTGAGCAATCCAGCAGGGGTAGAATGTCATCTTTGGGGTAGATCAGTTGCTTAAGAACCTTCATGTTGTCCTCATGGAATGTCTCAAAGAGGCGTATCAGCATCTGATAAGGTTCTAAATATCTCTTTTCATCTGTATAAAGGAAGATTTTGCTTGGTCATTACAAAGACAAAAGAAACTCTGCCTTTATAGCAAATCTCTACTAGCCCTGTCCTGCACTCTATTCATTGACATGAAAGACTGCTCAAAAAGTAAGAGATGCATTTGTTAAGATTTTTGTTTTTGTCTATGTTCAATTTCTTAATGATTCATCAATTGCAAGTAGTGATATAGTTTTTCAAGTTCTCAGATCACTGAAAATTTAGCTCCATAACCAACTATTAAAAATTCATACCTATCTTTTCGTTGGTTGTGAAGCTCTATTCCATGCCACTACTAGATTATGCTGAATTTAACTACACAACAAACTTATCTGAAAGCATCACTCTTGAATTTTGTTGTAACAATGACAAATACAACCTTGATAAGTAACAGCATTGCATAATATGTAAAGGTTAGCTTGTAAGTGTTCTAACATCCAAGATATCAAAGATGCTGGTTTTTTATCTTACCTATGTGTTGGTAACACAAAGCTATTTGCTTTTTCAGGTGATCATGCATGCTATTGACGCTGTGAGCCAAGCTGGATAGTTCCCATGCCTCCGCAGTTGGGGGCATATAGCTATAATTTTTATTAGAAGAAAAACAGTTATACTAAGAATCTGATGTTGTTCTATCTTGGATCTTGAATGTAATTAAGTGAACTGCTTAGAGCTTACTCATGGCCAAGGCCTATAAAACTTGCCATATGTATGGCACAAGTAACAATACTGCGGATGGTCCAATAGGCTGCTGTGGGAATATAAGTCAAGGCAACAGATAAAGGAGGTGTTTCATTTGAAATGTATTGGGCAGGCAGCTCATGGAACATGACGATGCACTTGGTTACTTTCATCATGGCTGCAATAAGAGTGTTGAGTGCATCGAGCTGCGGTTTGAGAGAGCTTGAATGCTCTAGGACATCAGGCAACTGTTTCAGGGATGCGATTGACTTGGCAAGCAAATTTGTTGCGTAGAACTGAGTGATTAGAGAAAACTTCCCATAGTTCACAGCGAAGGCTGCTAGGGCGAGCACCACCTTGGCATCCCATGAGTAGGTTGAAAGCATGTTGAATATTCCCACTGAAGCGCCATGTGCATCCCCTCGTCCTGAACACTTGCACAACATCTGCAATTTAATGGCATTGTCATCATAAGTACACTGATGTTTGTGACAAATAAATAAATAAATAAAAATAATGTAGCACTTGTTGAGTACGTACAACAAACGGAGGGCTCTCGTGAGAAACTTTGAACATTGAAGCAACAACACAACATAGCATATGGTAGCATTAGCTGAGAAGTTTTCATGAACTATTATGACAACAATTTCAATCCTAGCTAGTAGTGGTGGAGATCGGTTTCCATGAGTGATGGTTAAAAAACCAAGGAAAAATTGATGCACTAGAAGAAATAGCACTTAAATTGTTGGAGAAATGGCCTAGGATGAGAAGGAAAATGAGGAACAAGAGAAGGAAGAGCAAGCTTCAAAAAGCCTATACACCAGTAATTAGGCCGCCGGCCTTGAAGTCTATGCCGGGGGAGTAGTGGATTTACACCGCTGGCCTTTAGCCAGCTTTAATGTTCATAGATTCAAGATTTTAAAAGCCACATCCAAGGCTACCGGCTTTTGATAAGGAGGCCATCAGCATAGACTTCTAGGCCACCAGTTTATGTATTGCATTAGTTTTATTTTTGTTTTGTGTCTTTTGAGTTTGGCTTATTTTCTTTTATATTGTAAACCCTAGAGCAAAACATATTAGTTTTGATATCTTTTGAATGAAATTTCTAAGAGCTCATTTTGCTCTCTTTATCCCAAATTTCAAATCTCTTGTGTAGGATCTTGATATTTGATGCCAATTGCCTAAGTTTTCTTTGAATCAATAAGCTTTTGATCACAATCGGTAATCATGCGTGATTCAACATTTTGTGATAATCTCTACGCTTGTACGCTGCATTAGTTGGTATTAGAGCCGAGTTTGCTCTTGGAGAGTTCTCTCTTAGAGAAGATGCCTCCCAAACGACAAGGCAATCACTGCCGCACTGCAGTGGATGAAATTTATGGTTGTGTTGACCTAGATCGACGAATAGGATAGATCATCGATGAACGGATTGGTGTAATGGAACACAGATTTATTGGGATGATAGATCAACTCATTGAGTGCATGGCTATGATGATGGGAGATCAGCATAATGCTAACCTTAGGTGTGACGGAAACCCTAACCTGATGCCAGAGGGAGGTGACGTAGAAGATAATATTAGAAGATAATTTTTCTTTAATTGATGAAGGAAAGTTGTTTGCAGAATTGCCACGCAAGCATGGTAGGGTTCGTGTTGTGGAAGAGGATCAAGACAATGGGAGATGGGTATGAGAATTAAGATCCTTGAATTCTATGGAAGTCTGCAACCAGAAGAATTTCTAGATTGGTTAGCTACAGTAGATGAGATTTTGAATTTAAAAATGTCCCTGAGACAAATGAGTCCCATTGGTAGCAACCAAGATTTGTGATAGAGCCACAACCTGATGGAAATAAACGAAATTAACCCGACTTAGATTGGGCAAATAAAAAATCTTTACATGGGAAAAAAAAATGAAAAAGCACATGACATTAGAATTCTTACCCTACAACTTTCAGCGGATTATGTAACAGCGACTGCAAAACTTGAAGCAAGGTAACAAATCAGTATATGAATATACGTATGAATTTTATCAATTGGTTGCTAGGAATGAGATTCATGAGACTTAAGCTCAACTAATGGCTAGATATATTAATGGCCTGAGATTGCAAATTCAGGATATGTTGAATTTAATTGATCTAATTAATGTCTTCATTACACATCAATGGGCCTTGATACTAGAAAAACAGCTAAAGTGACCTAGTAGTGGGTTGTTAGGTGTTAGTGTAATTACAAGCTATGGTAGTGAGGTTAGTCATGTAGGTACAAGGACTTCAGATAATAAAATTGTTGATAGTAGTAGTGCTGGAAGGTTCAATAAGTCTAATACTGGTGGACCAAGTACTAGTGGGATTAAGTGCTTTAAATGTGATGAAGTTAGTCATAGATAGGCAGATTATAAGAAGTAGGGAAAGAAAGTGCTTTGTGTTGAAAATGAGGATGAAGATGAGAACAAGGGTGTTTTTGTAGCAAGAGGTGATGGTGATCTCGTTTATGACAAAGAACACATTGAAGAAATTGCGATAGGAGATGGCAATGTGAATTTGCTGGTTAGGAGGTTGTGCATGACTTTTAAGATAGTCAGGGAGGAAGATAATATGTTTGAGGCTAAGGGGAATGGATAACCTATTTTTGATAAGGAATATGATGAGGATGAATTTTTGGAAGAGGATGAAGAGAGACTTTAGTAGTGAGAAAGTCATGTATGACTCCTAAAGTTGCTAAGGAAGACTGGGACAAATCTTTTTCCAATCCACTTGTACCATTATGGGTAAAGTGTGCCACTTTATGATCGATTCAGGCAACTGTGAGAATATCATTTCTACAAAGGTGATGTAGAAATTAAGAGTTCAAATATAACAGCATCCTAAGCCTGACAAATTAGCATGGTTAAAGAAAGATGGTGAGATGAGTGTTTCCAAATGTGCCTTAATTATGTTCTCTACTCTCTCTAAATATAGAGATTTTGTGTGGTATGATGTGGTGATGATGGATGCCTGCAACTTGTTATTAGGAAGACCATGGCAATTTGATAGGGGAGTAACCCATGATAGTAGAGCCAACACATACAGCTTCACTTGTAAAGGTGTTAAAATTGTGCTTGTACCGAATAAATAAACGAATGAACCCAAGACTAAGAAGCAAAATACCAATGTTAGTATGTTATATCTAACTAAGTTTGAGTAGGATTGCAGGATTCAGAGGTGATGTTCACCCTAGTGAGTAAGGAGATTAGGGAAGAAGTGGAGTTACATCTACCAAACAGGACCAAGATTCATGGGAAAGCCACAAACTTTGTGCACAGCCTGTAGGAGGTTCATGGTACAGTTCATGATAACTTAACAAAAGATGTGTTTAATGTGAAGCATCTCATCCTAGACATTGATGATAATTCCGATGAAGACAATCCGAGGCCAAATTTTGTTCACCTTGGGGAGGATGATGCAATAGAAGAAATAGCACTTAAATTCTTGAAGAATTGGCTTGGGATGAGAATGAAAAGGAGGAACAAGCTTTGAAAAGCCTGTATGCCAGCCTTGAAGTCTACACTGCCGGCATGGTAGATTTACACCGTCAAACTTTAGCCAGCTTTAAAAGTTTATAGATTCAAGAATTTAATAGCCACATCCAAGGCTACCGGCTTTTCATAAGTAGGCCGTCAACGTAGGCCTATAGACCGCCAACTTATGTAGTGCATCAGTTTTATTTTTGTTTTATGTCTTTTGAGTTTAGCTTGTTTTCTTTTATATTGTAAGCCCTAGGGCAAAACATATTATTTTTTATGTCTTTTGAATGAAATTTCTAAGAGCCCATTTTGCTCTCTTTATCCCAAATTTTAGATCTCTTGTATAGGATCTTGATATTTGATGCTAATTGCCTAGGTTTTCTTTGAATCAATAGGCTTTTGAAGATCACAACCAGTAATCGTTCACAATTCAACAGTTTGTGATAATCTCTTCGCGTCAGAAATCCAATGGAACAAAAGGAAAATATTTTTTTTCCTTATTTCATTTATTTATTTGTTTGTCATGAACACTTTCCCTTGTGGTAAACCATAGTCTTCTGTTCACCCGGGAAAAAAAATAAAAATCCGTAGTCTTCAAACAGCGGACATCAGCGCTATCACTTCTTACTAAAAGCTTCCACAGGCACGACACTTAGAGATTACTTATGACATTTGATAATTCTATTATAATAAATCTTTAAAAAGCTCGAAAAATGTTTTTCTGTGATAAGAGTAAACTACAGAAAAAGAAAGAAAAAGGACATTAAGAGGCAGAGCAAACTCAGTTTGAGGCGATCGAGAAATACGACCTCGCACGAGATGTTGTGTATAATGAATGACGCGGCTTCAGGAATGTCCTCGAAGATAGCTGTAATAGCATTCTCTTCTTCAAGTTCAAGTGAATCCCCCTCTTGTTCATGTTTTCCCTGAAGACAGTCAGTTTCCACTTCAGTATACATGCATTAATCTTGGTTTAAGACACAGAAATGTTAAGTTAAAAAAAAGACACAGAAATGTTATTATTGTTGTTGTTTTTTAAAACAAATTAAAGAAAAAAAAAAAAAGGAAGTATACGATAGCGATGATGCTAGGAGGAGGAGGAGTAGGAGCAGCACGTCGAAAAATGCCTTGTATGACATTGAGAATGGGGTTAACATCAGCAATGCGGCCATCAGGGTTATGGGTTGCTTGAATCTGTTTCACCATGGCAGTATCATCTGAGGAAGCGAAAAACCGACCCCGGTTACTGGCCCTCTGGTGCTGGTACTGGAACATCCTAAGAAAATTGGTTTCCATTAATTGTCTTGTTATGTATAATAAGGGATCGTTAGATGTATTATTACCGACTTTGGTTTGCATTTTGTGGTTGCACGATCTCAGGTAGTTGGTTTATATAATGATAGGAATAAGGGAATAAGAAAAAGAAAGGAACAAAGTACCTTACTTCCAGGAGGGTGAGGGTTGTCAACAAAAAAGGGAAAACCCATGCATCGCATGCATGCATAAATTCTCTCTGCATAAGGCTTTGTTTTTTGTTATTACAAGTAGTTATTGTTCTTGTTCTTGTTCTTGGTGGACCACCCTTACCAGAAAAAATAAATAAATAAATAAAAAATCACAAAACCAAGGGTTGATGATTTTCTCACAATCTATTATTATTATTATTATTATTATCGCCTTTATAATATTGCCGAAATATTTATTCCTCCAGTTATTTCTAACTTTTTCACTTTTTAAATAATTTAAAATTTACAATTTTCTTATATTATTATAACCTTCTCAATAAGATGCATGACTTTTACATTACGTTAGGTTTAATTTGTTGGAATGGGAATATGATTCTCAGTTTATGTTGAGTTTTTTTAATAATAATAATAAAAAAAAATTCATATTGGTGCGTCATAGATATATATAGATATATAATATATATATAAATATATATGTAAAGTTGGGTGTGTTGGGGTGTGATGAAAAAAAGAAACAAAACAAACAGCTGCGGAATAGAAGCAAGCAAGCAACCGAGTCCGACACCGAGAAGGAGGAGAAGACGAAATTGAGTAAGAGGGGAGAGAGAAAAGTTACTGTGCCTTCCTCATCCCTTAAGAAACGGACAATTATTAGAATTTATGAATGTAGGTGTATGTGTTGGTGTAGGAATGTGTTGTGTTAATTAATTCCATTCCGATATTATTTTTAACTGTTATGCTTTCGTATTATTATTATCATTGTTATTATTATTGGACTAAACACAAAAAACAAAACAACCTCGGATCCATCCATGATGAGATGATAAAAATAAGATATTAAAACGACAAAAATAAGTTAAAACAAGTAGATTTAGGTCTATTGACCCAAGTGCTATTTCAAGAAAATACAAGCTCTATGTTTTGAAAATTGATAATGGAAGAACCGCTTTGTGTCTTGGTAACTCCAAACTGTTGGAATTTGCTAAGATCTTTATCGTTATTAATTATATTGTTGTATTTTCTCTGGTCAAATGTAAAATATAGTTTAGGTGAAAGAGGTACAACAATCCTTACGTGAATGCCATAATCCATGTTGTCAGTTGTACTAATTGTTGACTAAAGAAGTAAACTACCTCCTATAAATAGGAGTTCCTTATGTGTATCTATGTAGAGTAGAAAATAGCAGAAAAAAAATCACAAAAAAAGAGGGAAAATGAAGAAGAAAAGAAAGAAAATGGAGTTGCCCTTTATGTATGTTTCTTATTGTTCTGCATAAACATTTGTATTTTCTCTCTTCGTCCCAATTTTTTTTTTCAACATGGTATCAGAGCTTCCAATTATCTTAAGGGGCCTGTGTTGTTCAAAAAATTTGTTTTGAAAAAATTCTACAAAAATGCTTGTGTGTTTTTTTTTTTAAAATGGCTTTGTCTTTTTCTCTTTCTAATGCTGTCATGAAAACTCCCAAAACATGCCAATTTGTGATATGTGACAGAAGACCAGTAGGTCTTGTGTTAGGATTCGATATGGGAAACAATAGAAAAAATGAATAGAAAAGTAAATAACACTCAAGATTTTACGTGAAAACCTTTACAGGAAAAATCACAGGCAGAGGAGAGAGAGAATTAACTAGTGTTGAAGAAACAGAGTATAGAGGATGTGTATAAATGATCTTGTAGATCTAAAACTCACATACCACTCGAAACCCTAATAGAACAACGCATATTTATGTGTATTATAAGCTAAATGAAAGGTTGGCAGCCTAAATCCACTATCTAAAATTTTGGTTCAACGCTAGCCAAAGGCCGGCGGCCTACACAAGTACGTCGGTGGTGTACAGGAAAGAAGGCCGACGGCTTTGAGACGGCCTTCAACATAGCCTACTCTTGGAAATTAATTCCAATTTCAAGAGAAATCTAAGGCCGACCCAAAGCCGTGGTGTAGACGTGAAAGCTGGCGATGCAGGCTCAAAGTTTGGCAGCTTTGTACAAAGTGGGGTCACACATCCAACAATCTCCACCTTGACATGAATTTAAGAGCAACATCAACACAAACTCTAATCGTCAGCACAAACTCTAATCTTCAACACAAACAACAAAACATTCTCCTTCTCTTTCACAAAACCTCAAAGAGGATCAATTAACAATTAATACCAACCAAGTCGAGATAATGTTTAAACTTGGCTATAGGAAGTATCTTGGTCATCATATCAGTAGGGTTATCATGAGCACTGACCTTGCTCATAGCAATATCACCATCAATAATAACATCATGAACAAAATGATACCTGACATCAATGTGCTTCGTCCTCTCATGATATATCCGATCCTTAGTGAGGTAAATTGCATTTTGATTGTCACAAAAGACTGTTGCAGTCTTCAAGTCATCACTTATTTCACCAAATAACTCTTTTAAGAAATAGCTTCCTTAAAAGCTTTTATAGAGGCCATGTATTCAGCTTCAGTTATGGATAAAGCAACTGTAGCTTGTAATGTGGCTTTCCAACTGATAGCGCAGCCACCAAGAGTAAAAATATACCCTGTAAGAGATCTTCTCTTATCCAAGTTTTCAGCAAAATTAAAATTCGCAAAATCAACAATTCCATCTTTAGTTCTACCAAAATGTAAACAAACATTTATAGTATTTCTTAAGTATCTAAAAAACCACTAAACAACTCTCCAGTGATCTTTACCAGGATTTGTCATAAACCTGCTGATAATATTCACAGCATATGACAAATCAGGACATGTACACACCATAGCATACATAAGAGATCCTATGGCACTAGAATATGTAACCCTTGACATATAGTCAATCTCATCATCTGACTATGGAGATAAAGCAGACGAAAGTTTGAAATGACCTGCTAAAGGAGTACTGATAAGCTTAGCATTCTTCATATTAAACCCACAAAATATTTTCTCAATATACACCTTCTAACTTAGTTGCAACGAACTTGCTTTTCTATTTCTTATAATTTCCATTCTAAGTATCTTCTTTGCTGCTCCCAAGTATTTCATCTCAAACTCTCTACTCAACTGAATTTTAACTTTTTCAATCACTCCTCTATCCTTGGCTGTAATCAACATGTCATCAACCTATAAGAGTAGATATACAAAAGATCCATCATCACGTTTCTTGAAATACACATAGCTATCAAAATTACTTCTCCTGAAATCATGAGAAGTCATAAATGAAATAAAACCTCTTGTACTACTGCCTGGGTGACTGTTTCAAGCCACAAAGTGACTTCTTTAACATGCAAACATGGCCCTCCTTTCTTGAGACCACAAAACCGTCTAGCTATTGCATGCAGATATCTTCCTCAAGCTCTTCATGCAACAAAACTATCTTCACATCTAACTATTCAAGCTCAAGATTTTGCAAAACTACAATATCAAGTAATGCTCTAATCAAGTTGTGTTAATAAAAAGAGAAAACATATAAGTGAAATCAATACATGGTATCTGACTATAGCATTTTGTAACAAGTCTTGCCTTGTATTTGCGTTCATCAACACCTAGCGTTCCATCTTTCTTCTTGAAAACTCATTTACACCAAACAATCTTCTTCCCTTTAGGAAGCTTCACTAAATCCTAAGTGCCATTCTTACAAAGGGATTCCATCCCATCCTGCATTATGATCATCCACTTACTAGAATCATCACAATTAACAGCTTTAAGTAAGTTGATGGCTCCGCATTAGAGTCAATGTCCTCTGCTACATTCAGTACATAAGCTATAAGATCTGTCTCTATATATCTCTAAGGAAGCCTAACTTCTCTCCTAGGTCTGTCTCTAGCAATGGGATATTGCTGTTGTGTTGGTGTAGAGACAAAACTACCTTATGTCCGTGCTCTAAGCTGAGAAGTAGTCTCTGATGTAGAACTTAAATCAATCTCAAACTCCACCTGTATGATTGATTTTTGTTATGCTTTATCAGATGAAGTGTTAGAAGACAAGTCATGTAGCATAGCTACTTCATAGAAAATGACATCCTTATAAACAATGACTTTCTTCAATTTAAGACACCATAACTTATACTCCTTGATACCAAGTTTAAAACCAAGAAATATGCATTTCAGAGATCTAGGCTTAGGCTTTCCATTATCTATGTGAGCATATGCAGGACAGCCAAATATCTTCAACTCTAAATAATTTGCAGAAGTACTAGACCATATCTCTAATGGAGTCTTCTTCTCAATTGCTATTGATAGAGACCTATTAATCAAATAACATGCTATAGAGGCTGCTTCAGCCTAGAATGACTTTGGTAACTGAATATTAGAAAGCATACATCTGAATTTCTCCATAATCGTTTTATTCATCCGTCCTATTACCTCATTTAGTTGAGGTGTACTAGGAACTATTAGATGCCTGACAATTCCTTCTTATTTGTATAGAACATTAGACTCCTTAGAACAGAATTATTCCAAGGCATTATCAGTGCAAAGATGCTTTACTTGCTTCCTAGTTTGTTTCTCAATCATCATCTTCCACTCTTTAAATGTGGGTAAAACTTCACTCTTCTGTTTTAAGAAAAATACCTAAACTCTTCTGGAGAAATCACCAGTGATGGTCAGTATGTAGATAGTACCTCCACTTGAAAACACTCTAGATGGCCTCCAAAGATTAGAACGGATATATTCCATAGTACCCTTTGTATTATGAGTATTTGTGGTGAATCTAACTATTTTCTGCTTCTAAAAACATAGTGTTAACAAAATTTTAAATTACTGGTGCTTGCCCATCAAGAAGTCCTCTTCTGATTAATTCAGCTATATTAGCTTCACTCATATGCCCTAAACGCATATGCCAACGTCTAGTAGCTTCCTCATATGATAGAAAAAAAGAACTGATGGCTGCATCACCTACACAACTAAACCTTGCAAAACATATAAGTTAGCACTTTTTCTTCCCCTTCATCACCACCAGTTATCCTTTACTGATCTTCAAAACTCTACCTTCACCGATATTTGTACCCTTTTTGTATTAGTGTACTCAATGAAATTAAATTTCCCTTCAAGTTAAGCACATGTCTCATATCACTAAGAGTAATAACAACACCATCAAACATTTTGATTTTGATGGCACCAATACTTGCAACTCTACAAGAAGCATTGTTACCCAATAGGACAACACCTTTGGAAACCTTTTCATATGTTGAAAATCAGTCTGATTGGGACACATATGAAAAGAACAATCAGAATTCATAATCCACTCCTCACTTATCTGAGTATCTTCGTTAGAAGATACAATGAGTTCTCCACAACTGTGGTCTTCGGTTACATCAAGTTTAGCAGATTTTTCTAGTTGTTTCCCCTTCTGATTTTAGATAGCCCTTTTATTCTTATTTTGTAACTTATAGCATTCAATTTAATGTGTCATTTCTTCTTGCAATACTTGCAAACATTATCTCTATTAGAAGACATCGATCTTCCCCTTGAATTACCACCAGAATTGTGATCCTAACTCTTACCATGAGAAATAAGACCCTCTGCATAAGGCTCATATCTAATCACCAAATGTTCCATTTTCTCAAACGATTTCGAAGCATCATAGCCTTCTTCTATGGTAAGAGAATCACGACTATAAAGTATTGTGTCTCTAAAATTCGAATCAAAAGGAGGCAATGAACACATTAAAATTAAAGCCATATACTCTTCAATACTTAACCTCCAAATTTCTAAATCAAAACAATTTCCTTAAAAATGGTTAAGTGATCTTCTAAAGACCCACCTTCTATCAATCGGTGTGAATATAGTCCGCTTCAAATGCAATTTGTTAGTTAAACTCTTCGTCATACACAGCTACTCTAATTTCAACCATAGCATCAGCTGTCTTCTTCTTCACACATCCTGTAAAATCTAATTCGATAAATGAAGATGAATTTGACAAAGGGCTTTCCGATCCTTGCAAAATTTTTCTTCCAGTGCCATGGATGCAGCCATCTTGTCAAACCTTACCAACGCATCATCCAAATCCATTTGTGCTAACATCGCTCGTATCTTGACCTATCATAGAGAAAATCTTATGTTGTGGTTTAATAAGGAATGCATACTTCACTATTGCCATTGAAGAAGAAACACGAACTTTGGCTCTTATACGACTTGTTAGAATCCGATATGGCAAATAATAGAAAAGTAAATAACGCACGAGATTTTATGTGGAAACTTACATGAATAACCACAGGCAGAGAAGAGAGAGAATTACTAGTGTTGAAGAAACGAAGTTTAAAGAATGTGTACAAATGATCTTGAAATCTAAAACTCAATACTGCTCAAAACCCTAACAAAACAACACATATTTATATGTATATTATAAGCTGAATGAAAGGCTGATGGCCTAAATTTACCAGCCATAATTGTGGCTTTACCGACGGCCTACACAAGTATGCCAGTGGTGTACAGGAGAGAACGCAATGGCTTTGAGCCTGCCTTCAACACAGCCTACTCTTGGAAATTAATTCCAATTTCAAGAGAAATCCAGGCTAGCCTTAAAGCCGGTAGTGTAAACTTGAAACCTGACGGTATAGACTCCAACTCTAGAAGCTTTGCATAAATTCGGTCACACATCTAGCATCTTGAAACTCCAAAAACATCATCTTTTATGGACCTTCATGTCCTTAAACTAAAAAAGCTTTTGAAATGGACCTAAGGAAGTTATACTGCAAATTTTATAAAGGCCAACAAGTCTTAAACTAATAAAGATTCTTAAGTCTTAGACCCACATGACTTTAAACTCAAAATTTGAGGTAGACCTTTATGTCTCTAAACTGAATATTTGAAGAAGAGCTTCATGTATTTAAATTGAAAATTTCAAGAACTTGATGCAGACCATCACGCCTTTAAACTAAAATTTTGAAGAAGACATTCATGTCTTTAAATGGGAAATTTGAAGAACTTGAAGAACACCCTAATTTCTTTTAAACTGAAAATTTCTTTATAAAAGGGACCGACAAATCTTGAAATTGAAAAAAAAAAATGATGGAGATGCAAATCATCAAGTCTTTAAGCCAAAAATATGAAGGAGACACATGTCTATAAAATATCCGTTGTGAAAGGAATGGCAGTCTATAAACTCAAAAACTTTGTTAAGAATGCACTAACATGTCCTATTGTTGTAAAATCGCCTTTTATAGACCTTGGCACCCTAAAATTGCAACAACTATGGAGATGGATGTTTAGAGATAGAAATGCTCCAAAAGAAAATGATGTTGTTGAAAAGAAAATCAAGAAGAATGTGGAAGGCTTGCTTTTTTGTATGAAAAAGTCAAGAAGAACGCCCATGAAATTAGACATGAAAGGAAGAAAACTACAAGAATGGAGAGACATTGCTCCAAGACAAAGCAAGAAATTGAATACTAACAAAGTTAAGCATAGAAATCTCACCCACCAACAAAAATCTCAACAAAGGGGTGTGTTGGAGTTTGCTGAGATTTTTGTCATTATTAATTATATTGCTACATTTTTCCTTGTCAAATGTAAGATATAGTTTAGGTGAAAGAGGTATGATGATCCTTACTTGATGGACACAACCCAAGTTGTTGGTTATACTAATTGTTGACTAAAGAAGTAACTACATACTATAAATAATAGTTTCATATGTATATTTACATATAATAGAAAATAGCAAAAAAAAAAAAAAAAAATCACAAAAGAAGAGAGAAAATGAAGAAGAAAAGAAAGACAAGGAATTGCTCTTTACGTATGTTTCTTGTTATTCCACTCAAACATTTCATTTTTCTCTCTTCTTCCTAAAATAATTTTTTTTTCAATGTAGTATCAAAGCTTCCACTGATATTAAGGGGCCAGTGTTGTTTAAAAAATGTGTTTTAAAAAATTTTACAAAAGCTTATGTGTTTTTTGGGAAATGGTTGTTGTCCTTTTCTCTTTCAAAAGCTGCCATGAAAATTCGCAATACTTTTGAAATGGATCTAGCAAATCATTAAACTACAAATTTGATAAAGACCCGTGAGACTCTAAACTAATAAAGATTCTTAAGAAGAAAAGAAAGAAAAAGGCATTGCACCTTACGTATGTTCTCGCTGTTCTGCTGAAACATTTATGTTTTCTCTCTTCGTCCCAAAATAATTTTTTTTTTTTTTGCAACATGATATCAGAGCTTCCAATGATCTTAAGGGGCCAGTGTTGTTAAAAAGATTGTTTTCAAATCTTTTACAAAAAGCTTGTGTATTTTTTTTTTATGAAATGATTGTTGTCCTTTTCTATTTCTGATGCTGCCATGAAAACTCGCAAAACTTGCAGATTTTTTTCCGTGATAGGGGACTAGTAAGTCTTCATACTCTGAAGATGTCATTTTTTATGGGATCTTCATGTCTTTAAATTGAAAAAGTTTTTGAAATGAACCAAAGCAAGTCATTAAACTGCAAATTTGAAAACGATCCGTAACTCTTAAACTAATAAAGATTCTTAAGTCTTAGACCCCCATGTTTTTAAACTGAAAATTTGAAGAACATGAAGAAGAGCTTCATGTCTTTAAACTAAACATTTAAAGAACTTGAAGAAGACCGTTATGTCTTTAAATTGAAAAAGTGTTTGTGAAAGGGACAGGCAAGTCATGAAATTGAAAAAACAAAATTGATGGAGATGTAGACCATATAGTCTTTAATCTGAAAATATGAATGAGACCCACATGTCTATAAACTATCATGTTGTGAAAGGACTAGCATGTCAATAGACTGCAAAACTTTGTTAAGAAGCCACCAAATGTCCATTTTCTTAGTGTAAACCTAAAATTTTCGATTAATTTTAAGTTTGATCTTAATTAAAAGTCAACCAAAACCCTAAAGATCAACAAAAGTCTAGTACAACCCTAGATTTTAGATCCAACATTCCCATTTTCTTTAGCCCTAGAAAACAAAGTTGGAATAATTAGTGATAATAGTACGTAATAGCTTTAAGTTACATAAAAATATCATATTTGCGAAATCCGAGTATCCTTCGGACTCAAACGAGATCAGTTCTCAAAAATCGTGTCTCGAAGCCTGGAATAATAAAAATATTCCGATAACACTGATAGGACCAATTTAATATAAAGATTTCAAAAATATCATTTTTGTAATTTTTCGATAATTAAAAATATTAGATATCGCAATTATACACGTATTTCTTACTACCGGTATTTTACTAGTCACATCTACTTTACATACACTATTCATTACTATTCTACAATATTTATCTATCTCTATTTTTTCTAACACCTACTCTTACAACACCATAACTATTATCTTTACTTTTTATCTTTCATAACTTTATATCATATCTACTTTACAAATTATTTTTTAATACGCAAAAATCCAAAAAAATTACATCTCACTTTCCCTCTTCTCCCTTAGGCCAACGCAAATCCCTGCCTCTCTTCCTCTGTTTTATTTCAATTTTTCTTTAATTAAATCACTCAAAAATCACTCATATTTTCCTATAAATACCCCATCCTCTTTCATTTCATTCACACATCTTCTACTAACAAATTTCACTCCTAAAACTCTCTCCATTTCCCCTCACAATTACTATCCCCAAAACTCTCTCAAAATTTCCTCACAAAACTTCTTCTTCTTCTTCTACAAAACCTTTAAGTAAGAAATTTTCTTTAAGATTCTCTTACCATGTCATGTAACTTTACATGACTATGGTGTGAGTTTTCTAAACTTAATGTTATGAAAGCTATACTATGTTCATGTATTGTTCTTGTTCATGAAATTATATTAATGTATTTCATGTTACTTTTGCTCACATTTTGATTTCATGTTAATCCTTTGTATATATGTAACTAGATATAATTATGTACTATTATATAATCTTTAGAGCATATAAGCTCATTTTTATTTATTTACTTCCAAGTAATGCAATTTATTTATTTATTTCATACTATTTTAAGACTAGTCTCTAGTCTTGGACTTATCCTCATCAAGTCAAAACAATATATTTGCTTTCTTTTCTTATTTTTCTTTTGGGACTAGTCCATTCTTAGTTGGGATATCTTGATGAAGCTAAGGTTCCAATACTTGATATATTTCTTTACTTGCTTATTTTATTACCATTATGTTTTCATAGTTCTATTTCATGATCATGCATGAACATAGTGATTTTGTCTCAAAAAGATAAAGAAGAAAAGTTTTCTTAAAATAGAAGTTCTTCTCCCAAAATAAATGTTGTCATGAAAGAAAATATCTTTCTATGAAACCTTAAGGAACTAACTTAGTATATCTTTTCTAAGAAATTAGTGGAGCTCATAATAGAAGTTAGAAACTAAAGAAAAGAGGAATTCTTAGAAAATACACATTTATTGGAAAAGTATTCTTTAAGATTAAGAGATTTCAAATTCTTGTTTAAATAAAAAGTTTTACCAAAAACTTCACTTTTCATCATTCAAAAAGATTAGTTTGACAAACACCAAGAAATTCCCTTTCATAAAAATAGAATTAATAAACAACATAGTAAACCACTTATTCAAAATATAGAATTATTACTTTCAAAAGAATTAGAAACTAAGATATAAGGAATTTAGAAAGTGGAAGTCATTCTTTCAAAATTTAAGGAAATAGAATTAAGAAATACCCCTTTCAAAATGACTTGAGAAAGTTCTAGCAAACTAAAGGGAAATTTTAAAAGTTTTAGAAGACTTTACTTTTACAAAAAATTTATAGTTGAGACAACTCATTGATTTCATGCATTTAACATGAGTAAAAAAATGTGTATATTTTTCAAAGGTCTTACAACTATTATAATATATATCTCTTTGATTCATGTTTTTATAAAAAGAAGAAAGTAATTTTTGTAAAATTCGTGGTGAATATGATCACCACTATTTCGGAGCTCAAACAACTTAGTTTGATGAAAATAATTTTAGAATTGGTTAGATCTTTTGAAAGTAGAAAATGGTATATTATATGCGCAATTCCGAGTTAAAATGACCAAGTTATGACCATTTTAAGTTAAAATTTCTCTTTATACGAATTTTAACGATCTTATGACATAGTTCCTTATTAGTACCATAGAATAAAAAAGAAATACTTATTTTGGGTATTCTTCTTGATTAGGTGATCTTAAGGAGGATTGTTCTATCCCGAAGATTACTACAATTAGTGGAAATACTGAACGACTCATCAATTACAATAAAGGTGTCATCATGGCTGAGTGAGTCTACTCCCTGTTATTTTTCATACTTATGATTGTGCTTGTTAATTTAGTTGCATTAGAATTTATGCAAAATCAAATGGAAGTTGTATGATAATATGTTGAAAGAATATTAAGTATATCGAAACATGATTTGTTTGTAATAAAATTGCATGTATATTAATATCTTGAAGTGTTTGAAATTGGTTACTTACTTGAAAGAAGTTAAATATAACGACTAGACTTTAATTAAGAAATTATGCATGCACTTTATATGTTAAGTCACATTACATTCACTACTATACAATTGGTGGGACAAGTGTATAATAGTGGTGGTAGGCATAACCAGTATATCATGTAAGTGGCGAGTAGGAGCCGGTAAGAACTACATAAATTGATGGCTAGTAGGAGCCTGTAATAACTACAAGTTTTTTATGGCGTATAGGAGCCGGTAAGATCTATAAAAGTGTTTTAAAAGTCACGGTCGTGATTAGCCTGAATACTTAACCCCGAATGAAAGGCATAATTAATTAAATATATGATTCCTGGAAAGTCATATGTCTTGTATGCTCATGTGTTTGTTGCATTCCATTTGCTTGACTAATAAACTTGGTTAATATTTTACTTCGAGTATGAATTTTGGGATTTACTCACTAAGCCCGTAAGCTTACGCCCCTATAGGTATTTGCATTCTTAGGAACACCTATTTTTATACCTGAGGTCTCCTCATATCCGCGTAAGTATTCTTTTGAAGCTTTTGGAGGAAACCTACTTGAAGATTTAGATTAGAATTTCTTTGAAATCTTTAATGTAGTATTTAAATATTGTAAAGACTATTTCGATCTTTGGGATTTAACAGGGGTATGCCCTTAAGAAATCATGTAATAGACCTTTGATTATTAATTCTATAATATATTTTATTTCCGGATTCTTGTATGTTCATTTTTACTTGCTTAGATTATGCTTCCCAAAAGTGTCTCCTATTACCGTGCTAGACGCCTTACATATAATACTAAGACTTTTGTGTAACTGAAAAAGTCATTCTTGAGTCTTGATATTATATGTGATGGGTTGCCACGTTTAAGGTACCCTTCGGGGCATGACACTTAGCAAACCAAACTCGGTTTCGAAAACCGGAATCGAAAACCGAAACCCTAAAAAAAAGAATGCTTAGGGCTAGTATAAAACCTAGGAACCCTAAGTCCGACAATACCGAGAACAAAACCTCGAAATAATAAAAATGAGTTAGCTTTAGAATATAATCTTAATTAATATATCAAAACATAAAAAGACCATATTTCAAAGAAATTCATCTGTTTCGAACTCGATCGGGATCTGTTTTCGAAAATCGATCCCTGGTACTCAAAAATAGAAAAATATTCCGGAAGACTCCTTAGAACCGAAATTTAATAAAGAATTCAAAAAATATAATTATAAGAATATTTTGGTTTATAAAAATTACAGTTATAGTCTTTTTATCATGTTTTCATTACTACATGTAATTTAATTGTCCAATCTACTTTTTTTTATTTCTAATAATTACTATTCACCAACTACAACCAATCATACTCTATTCTTACATCCTTACAGCCCATCTCTTACATCCTTACATCTTATTTCTTTCAATTTACTTTTTCAATACAATTTTATTACTAAAATTACTTAATTAAATTTGAATCTTATACAACACAATTCACACATCTCTCTCCTTCCCCCATTTTTCCTAAACTAGTGCCCCCTTGTGCGCCCACACAACACCCCCCCCCCCCCTCCTCTCTCTCTCTCTCTCTCTCTATTTTGCTTTATTTTTTTTTATTTATTTAAAACAAACCCTAATCTCCCACTCTATATATATATATATATATATATCCCTTTATGCCTTCTTCATTTCATTTTCTTTCTTTTTCCACTTAACAAACTCTTGCATTTGTTTTCTTTTCTCTCTCTCCCTCTCTTAATGCTGTGACCCCCTCCCTCTATACACACAATTTTTCTTCAAGTTTTCATGTTTCAAACACTCATTAAGTAATAGATCTAAACCCTACCACATATGTAACATGTAATGGCAAGATTATACATGTGAGATTCCATTAAAAATCCCCATGAGCTTTAAGCAAGGGATGTTGAAATACTTGTATATGATTTTCATTGCATCACATGTTATGGATCTCTTTATTTAAGTTATTCTTGCTATATATCTTCTTGTTGATATTTTTGTGAATATATCTTACTACTAAACTTATTATCATAATGGTTTAACATGCATTTCATGCATCTAACATCATCAACATGCTAATCTAACCCTTGAGACTAGTCTTTCTAGTCTTGAGAAGCCTTGAATATGATCTAAGGCTTCCAAGCTTGCATTTGCATCCATAAAATAAATGTCATCATATTCCTATTTGGTTTTAAGTATACAAATGTCATAAAAATTTGTTTTATGTGGATAAAAGGCTTATAGTATGATAGTAGTAATGAGGATGTTGCCAAAAGCTAAAAATCTAACTTTGTTCTCACCAAAAACAATTTTTGAAATTCGGATTTAAAAGGAGCCCTATTGTGAAAACTTATTTTCCAATCCAAAATGAGGATTTTATATAAAATATGAAGGGCTTATGGAATAGGTATCGTAAAGAAATGATTTTGATGAGTTAAATCCAATTTTACTAAGATATATTTTCAAAATAAGAAAGATTTGCAAAAGATAAATTAGAACTTTGTCTCAACTCCAACAAAAACATAAAATTCATAACTAGAAGGAGATGATGTGTAAACACCTATTTAACTCAAAATAAGAGTTTTATTAAAAAAAAGTGGAAGCCTTTGAGATAAGTTTGATTAGAACTCAATTTTAGAAAGATCAAATGAGTTTTACCCAAAGAATAATCTTATAACAAATTAAAAAATTCGAATTTAGAAAAGGATCATATTTAAACACCTATTTCTCAAAGTGAAATTTTTCTAAAAGTTCTTTTAACCAAATATCATCAAGAACATACATATAGATAGCTCATAACATGTCATTCATGATATTAACTTGTTGATATTGCGTGTACATTTAATATACATGGTAGGAGCAATGTAAGTTTTCACAAAACAATTTCGGAAACATGATTTTACCCACTGACCAGATCTGATCCGACCTTTTTGAGAACTAAAAGTTTTCAAAAATTATGAATAACATTAGAATTAGGTAGATCATTTGAAGTAGATAGAAATCGACTACTTATTTGTTAAATTCCAAGTTAAAATGACCAAGTTATGGCCGTTTTAAGTTAGAATTTCCACTAAATACGAAAATTACGAACTTGAAAGTTTTTGTTTATTAAGTTGTGATTAGTTATGGTTTGAAATACTCATTTGGGTATTTCTTTCGTTTAGGTGATTTTGAGTCGGAGGATTCTTTGCCTTCGAACTATTATGATTAAAGACCGGAGACCATGGACGAGTGAGTCATACTTCCTTTTTACGATTCCTTATTATGCTTGTAATTCATAGTTGCATTGGATTGATAGGCAATGATGAAAATGGAAATGCATGATGGACGATTATGGGATTATGTATGCTTTTGATGTATTGAGAAAAACGTGTTAAGTATATCGAAACCGGGTGATTAATTGATGGAGTCCATATGCCATGATTATGATTGTTTGTGAATTACTTGGTCACCTATGAAATTGTATTAATGATTACTCGGATTAACAAGTAATATGGACATAATCACTTCATATTGGGGATGGTGCATTTAATAATGTTGGTTACCCGTGATCCATAAACGGTATGAATAAAATGGGTTGCCCGTGATCCACAAAACGGTATAGTTAATGGGTTGCCCATGAACCATAAAATGGAACAGTAAATTCAAAGTTAGTACTGCATTATTTGTTAATCTGGTTGATCATATGTCTTGTATGCCCATGTTGTTGTTGCATTTCATGTGGAAGGTTAAAACAACTTGATTGTATGAATTTGTTGGATATGTATGTTCTAGAAGTATTTACTCACTAAGCTAGTGTAACTTATACCCCCACAGCTTCTTTTTGTTGCAGTTTCCTTACCTGTGGTTGCGACCCAAGAATTGGCCAACTTAGGTAAAGCAAGAATAGGAGTTTCCCTTGAAAGTTTATGTTTAGCTTTTGTATAGATTTCCGTAGGAAACCCTAAATACTCGGGTTGATGTCAAAAAGTATTACCTGGACTTATTATTCTTTTGCGAGGGAATGCCCCCTAGTTTTTGTATATGATCTAAATATCTGTGGTTTGTATTTTTTATGCATTTTATATCAAATTAAACTATATATCTCCAATTGCTCAAGTATTCTATTGTCGTAAGGAAATGCCATGCAACGAATACTAGACTTCTGAATGAATGTGGTAGTAATTCCTAAGTCTCGTATGGCATGGGGCGGATTATTACATTTAGGGTATCCTTTGGAGCATAACAAAAAGAGAGTGTTGGAGTTTGCTAAGATTTTTGTCATTATTAAATATATTGTTGCATCTTATCTTGTCAAATGTAAAATATAGTTAAGGTGAAATAGGTATGGTAATCCTTACTTGCAGCAAATAACCAATGTTATTAGTCATACTAATTGTTGACTAAAGAAGTGAACGACCTAATATAAATAGGAGTTCCTTATGTATATTTAAGTAGAGTAGAAAATAACATGGAAAATATCACACAAGAAGAGAGAAAATGAAGAAGGAAAGATAGAAAAAGGAATTATGTTTTTTACGTATGTTTCTTTTTATTTTGCTCAAACTTTTCTGTTTTCTCTCTTCATCCCAAAATAATATTTTTTTTAACTTGGTATTAGAGCTTTCAATGATCTTTAAGGGGCTAATGTTGTTCAAAAAATCTACTTTGGACAATTTACAAAAAGCTTGTGTGTTTTATGTGACATGGTTGTTGTCCTTTTCTCTTTCTAATGCTGCCATGAACACTCACAAAACTTGTAGGTTTGTGATCCTTGATAGGGGAACAGAAGGTCTTGAAAATCCTAAAACATCATCTTTTATGGGACTTACATGTCCTTAAACTGGAAAAGCTTTTGAAATGGACCTAAGCAAGTAGTTAAATTATAAATTCGATAAAGACCTACAAATTTTTAAACTGATAAAGATTCTTAAGTCTTAGACCCCGCATGTCTTTAAGCTGAAAATTTGAAGTAGACCTTCATGTCTCTAAACTAAAAATTTGAAGAAAAGCTTTGTCTCTTTAAACTGAAAAATTAAAGAACTTGATGAAGACCATCACATTTCTAAACTGAAAATGAGATGACCTTCATGTCTTTAAACTAGAAATTGGAAGAACTTGAAGAAAACCTTCATGACTTTAAATTGAAAATTTAAAGAAATTGAATAAGACCATCATGTCATTAAACTGAAAAATTGTTTATGAAAGGGACAGCAAGTCTTGAAACTACAACCAAAAAAAAAAAAAATGATGGATGCACAAACCATCAAGTCTTTAAATTGAAAATATGGAGGAAACCCCATGTCCATAAACTGTCCTATTGTGAAAGGACTAGCATTCCTATAAACTGTAAAACTTTGTTAAGGAGGCACCAACATACCCTACTGTTGTAAAATCATCTTTTATGAACCTTGACATGTCCTTAAAATTTGCAACAACTATGGAGATGGATGTTTGGAAATACAAATGCTCTAAAAGAAAATGATGCTTGCTTGAAGAAGAACAATAGGAAAAATGGAGAAGGCTTTCATGTTTCTATAGAAAATAAGAAGAATGCCCATGAAAATAGACATAAAAGGAAGAAAATTGTAGACATGGAGAGACATTGCTTCGAGATAAAGCAAGAAATTGAATACCAATAAAGTTAAGCATCGAAAGCTCACCTTCCAATAAAAATCTCATCAAGGGGGTGTGTCGAAGTTTGAGGAGATTTTACTATTAATTATATTACTAAATATTGTCTTGTCAAATGTAAAATATCATTTAAGTGAAAGAGGTGTGGTGATCCTTACTTGAAAGACACAACCCATGTTGTTGGTTATACTAATTGTTGACTAAAGAAGTGAACTACCTACTATAAATAAGAGTTCTTTATGTGAATCTATGTAGAGTAGAAAATAACAAAGTCCATCGGACAACTTCGAAAACAGCTGAGGTCGCTTAACTAGTCCCACTAGTGGCCACTTGAATTGCTCTTTACATATGTTTCTTGTTGTTCTGCTAAAAAATTTCTGTTTTCTCTCTTTGTCCCAAAATATTTTTTTTTCAACATTATATCAAAGCTTCCAATGATCTTAAGGGGTCAATGTTGTTCAAAATATTTGTTTTCAAAACTTTTATAAATTGCTTATGTGTTTATTGTAAAATAGTTGTTGTCCTTTTCTCTTTCTAATGCTGCTGACATGCCTCAATAGGGGGCCTAGAAGAATCAACCAAAAGTTATCATATCAAGTATACATCCAAGATATGGGAACCATTTTGCAAGTCAAAGATTGCAAGACTCTACTTAATATATATTAAATAACTTTTAATTTCGTGAAAACATTTTTATAACTGAGGAAATACGGATTCCCACAGTCCTTCGGAACCATAGATAGTCGGTATCTCCCACTGAACAGTAAAATGGAATAGATAATATACATTTTTCAAAATCTTAAACTATGACACAAAAGCTCTACTTCTTCTTCTTCTAAGCTTCTCTTCTTATCTTCAAAAGCTTCACTAGTGGTAAGCTTTCTCTTCAATAAAACTTAACCTATCCTAATCTTGAGCTATCCTTGCATAGAAACTATAGAGGTGTGAGCTTAACCATAGCTCAGTAAATTAACATGACCAAATCACACAACAAACAAATGTTAAGCAAGTGTTATTAACAAACATATGTAATGCAACATTCAATCATATGATATGCACAGTTTGGATAACTGAAATCCAAACCAATAGAGATTTACGCCCTCTTTTATGGGTTGAAGGATTAACTCGAGTCATACACACCTAGAAGAACTAAGAAATAAAGAAGGGAGGTGCTTCTCAATTTAAAGCATTCAGCTTATTGCTTTCTCAGCCCATTGCATTCAGCTCATAACTTTCAACTATTTCATTTTGAAATTCATTTATACTGAAACATAACCTCAAACTTCCCTTTAGTAATAATTAAGGAGGGAGGATTTCCTTTTGAAACTCGTTTTGTGCTTAAGCATACATATAAATACTGACAACATAATCTCCACTTCCCTTAGAACCTCAAAAACTCCTTAAGTATTAATACTAAAGCTGATTCCAACATAAGCGACGTTCTTCGGTGTCTACTTAGTTTTCATGAAGCCGATAACCCCACATTAGCCCTAACCAGATTCACTAGACTCTCAAGGGCACTACTACAGAATCGAAATATTAATACATGATGTGAACACCATGTTAATGGAAGTATGCTATAATGCAATGCATGTTCATTTAATTAAATGACCAAATAGTATTAGGTCATTTTATTAGGAGATGACCAATCAATTTAGCAAACACTCATCAACATTGGCAACTTAATCATTTCAAGTAGTGTGTTATCACTTTTACTACAATGTTTTATCAAACAATACAATCATTAAACAACACACAGTTACCTAATCTCCATGCATAGTCAATTATGTTTATCTTGTTATAGGTGCAACTAAATTACAATCACAAACAAGGTGATGAAGTCAATGTTACCTACCTGACTTTTAAGTTAAGCCTTACCAATCCTCTAGAGAATACCAAAACATGCTTACCACCAACATCCAACCATCGCCAACATCATTATCTGCATCAGATCATCATCATCCTTTATATAGAATCCAAATAGAAATAAAAGATTGGCTAGGGCTATTTCAAAAAATATACCAAAACCAAACATCTATTCAAGAAATTAAATCCCTTTTAAGATCTTATTTGATCAGACAATAAGTAGGAACCTTGCCATGATTGTGAAGATCACTTTACCAAACACAGATAGTTCTACATTGTCTATCAACGTATTTCTTTTCTCTTTATTTATAAATCTTTTATTAAAAAAAATATTATCAAAACATTCATTTTCAAAAACACTCATTTTCTAAGCAAGCATGCATTTAAAACAACATATTTCCTTTACTAAATATGGTTTAATCTATCATATTACAAAATACTATCTCTAAGCCATTTACAAATTTTAAGTCTATTAGCTTAATTTAGCCAAATTGATTAAACTTAACCAATCTAATTCATTTTAGCTTAATAAAGCTCATTAAGCCAAATTGAGCTTAGATATATTACCAATTCTTTTTATATCCAAGATTTATATCAACTTAAGTTTATGTCAACTTAAGCTTAGCTAAGTTGAATACGCTTAATTAATCTAATACATTTTTAACTCATTCAAGTTCAATTAGTCAAGTAAAACTTAGGTTTATTAACTAAGTTCATTTTATACTTAATTACATACATTTAAGTAATAAACATAAGTTTTCAACTTTGTTTGGAGATGTAGCAGCTGGAAACAAATACAATTTAGGCCTTGACATTTTTAGAATTTCCAAAATCTAAAACATAAAATTTGTAGATCTCTTTTTAAGCTTTCTATAGCCTTGTGAATTACTTAAATCCAAGTTCGAATGAAAAAGTTATGGTCAATTTATAAAACAATGTTGTTGTAGGGGAATATACACAACCCGTGTAAATCAGTAGTGTATATAGAGTTTTGCTACTGTGGAGTTACGAGTAGATATACATGAGCCGTATAGGGTTCATGTACAATTGGAATGTTTCATTCCAAGTTTCCCTCTACACGACCCATATAGCTTGTATCATCAATTTTTACACATCCAACATCAAACAAAGTATCATAAAAGCAACATACAACTTCTATTCACAGCTTCTATACTCCATTTACTCCATTAGCATCTCCAAAACACTTTATCAAACTCACTTTACCAAACCTTATATCTACTATTCATCATCTTCTTCATAACCCATCTTGAATCAAGCATCAAATTAACACATACAAGCATAAACAACAACTAAAACATAGAAAATAACAACTTATCTCTTTTAGGCAACATAAACTTCTAGATTTTCTTTATTCCTGCTCCACCCAAGTTCTTGAAGCTTCCATGTTCATGATCTTTAAGTTCTATCTTGTTTTCTATCTTCACTTTTCTCTTTAATCTCATTTAAAGTTGAGATTTAGAGTATGATTTAAAAGAAAAGAAGAGAGGAAAAGGGAAAGAAGATGGAATCGAGAAGAATAAAGAAGAAAGAAAATAAAGGTAGGCAAAAGGAAATGAAAATGGAAGGGAATGGATAAGATCCTAGGATATTTATAAATATTTAGTATTAAAGGTTTTGATTTAAGTTTTTGAGATCATAATCTTAAGTACCGAAAATAACTGGAAGATAATTTCAAATTCACCATATAAAAATCAATAGCTTGAATTGAAAATCAAGTTTAGAAATTTAATTTTGTAAAAGCTTGATATTTAGTTGGAGTTTAGGTTTAAAACTGATATTTTTAAATAAGCAGTTCAACTCAAAATTTATGGAAATCAAGAAAATAGAATGTAGGTTAAAAATAGTTAATTTAGGACATTTTATAAATTTACATAATTGAACTTGAGGAATTTGAGTCATTTATAAATTAAGAGAAAAAGGGTACAAATTTGTGATTGTAAAGACTTAGATGAATTAATTTATGAAATAGGCTAAAGTTTAGGTTTTTTAAATTTGCTAAACAATGAAATTGAATTTTTTTTCTAAGGGTTTAGAGATTTAAAAATTAAAAGAAAAGAAGTTTAGTTTTAAATTTATAAAAGATAAAAGAGTTTGATTTGTTGAAAATGACGGTTAAAACAAATTGGCTACATGAAGAGAATGTTTAAAATCTCAAATCTTAGTTAATTTATTTATTAACTATTGATATTATATTTATGTTTTTTTAATCTTTTATCATATTTTTTTTTTTACTATTTTCATTTTTATAAAAAGGTATTGAAATTTTTTATTATTTAAGTTTAATATTATTCTTTGTAATTATCTATTTACTCATCATTTATTCCTTCAATTCAATACTTTTAGGGGTTTAAATATTTCTTTAACTTTATACAACTAATATTCTATGCAATATAGCATATATAAGAAATAAGAATTATTTTAGCAATTTCAACATTCACTTACTCATTTATTGAAAAAGACTCAGACTCAATAAGGATGATACACAATTGACCACTTGACTAGACTTGGTTATAGACCTAAAACAACACATAACGACACAACAAAGACTCACACAACACGTCAAACTCAACAATTGAAGGTGATACACTCACTTTTCCATTATTATCTAAATATATATAACAGTATGCATATAAAATATATAGTACTCATATTCTTTCTATCATTGAAAGTATTGTATTTTACAATTTCCTTTTAACATGATCATCTTAACAAGATTGAAATTAAGATGTCTCATTTTTGCTCTTTGCATATTTATCCAAATTATCAATTTCTTAATAACATTGAAGTTAAGTTATCTTATTATGTCATTGAATTATTATCCATTATTGACTATGAAAAGTATGGGAAAATTGTATCTTAAATTTTTGTTATTATTCCTTCAATTTCTTAATCAAAGCTTAGATTGTTTGTATTTTAATATTTTTAAAACGCAAAAAAATTATGACATTTTTGTGATTTCTTTCAAAACATTTCTAAAAGCTTCACATTATTTACTTAATGATTTTTATATTTGAGTTGTACTATTTTAGGTTATTATAGTTGCCATGAAAACTCGCAAAACTAGTATATTTGTGATCCTTGACAAGGGACTAGCATGTCTTGAAACTCTAAAAAACATCATATTTTTGGGGGCCATCCCCTTAAATTAAAAAAGCTTTTGAGATGGACCTAATCTAGGCATTAAACTACAAATTTGATAAAGACCCACAAGTCTCTAAACTGATAAAGGCCCTTAAGTAGGCCATCATGTCTCTAAACTGAAAATTTGAAGAAGAGCTTCATGTCATTAAATTGAAAATTTGAAGAACTTGGTGAAGACCATCATGTCACTAAACTAAAATTTTGAAGATGACATTCATGTCTTTAAACTGAAAAATTTGAAGAACTTAAAGAAGACCTTCATGTCTTTAAACAAAAAATTTGAAGAACTTGAGGAAGATCGTCATTTCTTTAAACTGAAAAACTTTTTATGAAAGGGACAACAAGTCTTGAAACTGTAAAAAAAAAAAAATATGATGGAGGTGCAGACCATCAAGTCTTTAAACTAGAAATATGAAGAAGGATTGACATGCCTATAAACTAAAAACTTTACTAACATGTCCTATTGCTGTAAAATCATCTTTTATGGACCTTAACATGTCCTTAAAAACTATAACAACTATGGAGATGGAAGTTTGGAGACAAAAATGCTCCAAAATAAAATAATGCTCACATTTAGGAGAGAATAAGGAAGAATGCATAATGCTTTCTTTTTTTTTTTTATTTTGTGGAAAATAAAAAAGAATGCCCATGAAATGGACGTAAAAATAAGAAAATTGTTGAAATGGAGAGACATTGCTCTAAGACAAACCAAGAAATTGAAAACCAACAAAGTTAAGCATCGAAAGCTCACCCCCTAGTAAAATCTCATCAAAGGGGAGTGTTGGACTTTGCTAAGATTTTTGTCATTATTAATTGTATTGCAACATTTTGTCTTTTCAAATGTAAAATATGGTTTAGGTAAAAGAGGTGTAGTGATCTTTACTTGAGGGACACAACCCATGCTGTTAGTTGTACTAATTGTTGACTAAAGAAGTGAACTACCTACTATAAATTAGAGTTCTTTATGTGTATTTATGTAGAGTATAAAATAGCAGAAAATATATCACAGAAGAAGAGAGAAAAATAAAAAGAAGAGAAAGAAAAAGGAATCGCTCTTTACGTATGTTTCTTGTTGTCTTGCTCAAACATTTTTGTTTCCACTCTTCATCCCAATTTTTTTTTTTTTCAACATGGTATCAAAGCTTCCAATGATCTTAAAGGGCCTATGTTGCTCAAAAAATCTATTTTCAAAAGGTTTAGAAAATGCTTATGTGTTTTTTGTCAAATGGCTATTGTCCTTTTCTCTTTCTAATGTTGTCATAAAAACTCCAAAAACTTGCAAATTTGTGATCCTCGATAGAGGACAAGCAGGTCCTTAAACTCCCAAAACATCATCATTTATGGGACCTTCATGTCCTTTTATTGAAGAAGCTTTTGAAATGGACCTAAGCAAGTTATTAAACTGCAAATTTGATAAATACCCACCAACCTCTAAAGTGATAAAGATTCTTACATCTTACAAGCGCATGTCTTTAAAGAAAATTTGAAGTAGACCTTGATGTCTCAAAACTGAAAATTTGAAGAAGACATTCGTGTCATTAAAATGAAAATTTGAAGAACTTGATGAAGACCATCATGTCTCTAAACTGAAAATTTGAAGAAGGCCTTCAAGTTTGTAAACTGAAAATTTGAAGAACTTGAAGAAGACCATCACCTCTTCAAATTGATAAATTGTTTATGAAAGGGACCGACAAGTCTTGAAGCTGCAAAAAAAAAAAAAAAAAAAAAATTGATGGAGGTATAGCCATCAAGTCATTAAATTAAAAATATGAAGAAGACCCACATGAATATAAACTGTCTTGTTGTGAAAGGACTAGCATGTCTATAAACTACAAAATTTGTTAAGAAGACATGAACATGTCCTATTGTTGTGAATCAGCTTTTACGAATCTTAGCAAGTCCTTAAAAACTACAACAACTATTGACATAGATGTTTGGAGACAGAAAAGCTCCAAAAGAAAATGATGCTTGCTTGAAGGAGAAAATCAAGAAGAATGTAGAATGCTTGGTTGTTTCTGTAGAAAATCCAGGAGAACCCCCATGAAAATGGACATAAAAGGAAGAAAATAGTAGAAATGGGGAGACATTGCTCCAGGACAAAGCAAGAAATTGAATACCAACAAAGTTAAGCATCAAAAGCTCACCTTTCAACAAAAATCTCATCAAAGGGGAGTGTTGGAGTTTGCTAAGATTTTTGTCATTATTAAATATATTGCTGCATCTTATCTTGTCAAATGCAAAATATAGTTAAGATGAAATAAGTATGATAATCCTTACTTGTAGCACACAACCCATGTTGTTAGTCATACTAATTTTTGACTAAAGAAGTGAACTACCTAATATAAATAGGAGTTCCTTATGTGTATTTAAGTAGAGTAGAAAATAACATAAAAAAATATTATACAAGAAGAGAGAAAATGAAGAAGGAAAGATAGAAAAAGGAATTACTTTTTACGTATGTTTCTTTTTATTCTGTTCAAACTTTTCTGTTTTCTCTCTTCGTTCCAAAATATTTTTTATTTCAACTTGGTATTAAAGCTTCCAGTGATCTTAAGGGGCTAATATTGTTCAAAAATTTTGTTTTCAAAACTTTTACTGATAGTTTTATGCTTTTTGTGAAATAGTTGTTGCTCTTTTCTCTTTCTAAGTTGCCATGAAAATTCGCAAAACTTGCAGGTTTGCGATCCTTGGTAGGGGTTTAGTAGGTCTTGAAACTCCAAAAACATTATCTTTTATGGGACCATCATGTCCTTTAATTGAAAAAGCTTCTGAAATGGATCTAAGCAATTCATTAAACTGCAAAATTTATAAAGACCTGCAAGTCTCTAAAGGGTAAAGATTCTTAAGTCTTGGACCCCCATGTCTTTAAACTGAAAATTGGAAGTAGACTTTCTTGTCTCTAAATTGAAAATTTAAGGAAGAGCTTCATGTTTTTAAACTGATAATTTGAAGAACTTGGTAAAGACCATCATGTCTCTAAACAAAAATTTTGAAGATGACCTTCATGTCTTTAAACTGAAAATTTGAAGAACATAAAGAAGATTTTCATGTCTTTAAACAAAAAATTGTTTATGAAAAGGATAGTAAGTATTGAAACTTCAAAAAAAATGATGGAGGTGCAAACCATCAAGTCTTTAAATTGAAAATATGTAAGAGACCCCATGTCTATAAACTATCTTGTTATGGAAGGACTAGCATGTCTATAAATTGTAAAACTTTATTAAGAAGGCATGAACATGTCCTATTGTCATAAATCAGCTTTTATCGACCTTAGCATGTCCTTAAAAACTACAACAACTATGGAGATGGATTTTTGGAGACAGAGATGCTCTAAAAGAATATGATGCTTGCTTGAAGAAGAAAATCAACAAGAATGCAGAATGTTTGGTTGTTGCTGTAGAAAATCAAGAGAACCCTATGAAAATATATATAAAAGCAAGAAAATAGCAAAAATTGAGAGACATCACTCCAAGACAAAGCAAGAAATTGAATACCAAAGCATTGCAAGCTCTCCCTCCAACAAAAATCTCATCAATGGGGATTGTTGGAGTTTGCTGAGATTTTTGTCATTATTAATTATTTTGCTATATTTTGTCTTGCTAAATGTAGAATATAGTTTACGTGAAAGAAGTATGGTGATCCTTACTTGATTGACACAACCCAAGTTGTTGGTCATACTAATTGTTGACTAAAGAAGTAAACTACCTACTATAAATAGTAGTTCCATATACGTGTTTACGTAGAGTGGAAATAGCAGCAAAAATATCACAAAAGAAGAGAGAAAATGAAGCAGAAAAATAAAGAAAAAGGAATTGCTCTTTATGTATGTTCTTGTTGTTCTGCTCAAACATTTCTATTTTCTCTCTTTGTCCCAAAATAGTCCTTTTTTTTCAACATGGTATCTGAGCTTCCAATGATCTTAAAGGGCCAATGTTGTTCAAAAATCTATTTTCAAAACTTTTACCAAAAGCTTGTGTGTTTTCTATGTAACGGCTATTGTCCTTTTTGCCTTTCTAATGCTACCATGAAAACTCACAAAACTTGCAGATTTGTTATCCTTCACAGTTCAGCAGATCTTGAAAATCCAAAAACATCATCTTTTATGGGACCTTCATGTCCTTGAAATGAAAAAGCTTTTGCAATGGACCTAAGCAAGTCATTAAACTGCAAATTTGATGAAGACTAGCAAGTCTCCAAATTGATAAAGATTCTTAAGTCTTACACCTGCATGTCTTTAAACTGAAAATTTGAAGTACTCCTTCATGTCTCTAAACTAAAAATTTGAATAATACCTACATGTCTTTAAACTGAAAATTTAAAGTACTTGGTGAAGACCATCATCTCTCTAAATTGAAAATTTGAAGAAGGACCTTCTTGTGTTTAAACTAAAAAATTGAAGACCCTCATGTCTTTAAATTGAAAATTTGAAGAACTTGAATAAGACTATCATGTCTTTAAATCGAAAATTGTTTATGAAAGGGATAGCAAATCTTGAAACTTCAAAAAAAAAAAAAAAATTGATGGAGGTGCAAACCATCAAGTCTTTAAATTGAAAATATGAAGGAGACCCACATGTCTATAAAATGTCCTATTGTGAAAGCACTGGCATGTCTATAAACTGCAAAACTTTGTTAAGAAGGCACCAACATGTCCTATTGTTATAAAATCATCTTTTATAGACCTTGGCATGTCCTTCAAAACTGCAACAACGATGGAGATGGATGTTTGGAGATAGAAATGCTCCAAAAGAAAATGATTCTTGCTTGAAGAAGAAAATCAAGAAGAATGCAGAACTCTTGCTTGTTTCTATAGAAAATCAAGAAAAATGCCAACGAAAATGGACATAAAAGGAAGAAAATTGCAGAATTGGGGAGACATTGCTTCAAGACAAAGAAAGAATTGATTACCAACAAAGTTAAACATCAAAAGCTCACCCTCCAACAAAAATCTCATCAAAGGAGAGTGTTGGAGTTTGCTGGGATTTTTGTCATTATTAATTATATTATTGCATCTTGTCTTGTCAAATGCAAAATATAGTTTAGGTGAAATAGGTATGGTGATCTTTACTTGAAGGACACAACTCATGTTGTTAGTTGTACTAATTGTTGACTAAAGAAGTGAACTACTTACTATAATTAGGTGTTCCTTATGTGCATTTGTGTAGAGTAGAAAATAGCAAGAACAAAATATCACAAAAGAAGAGAGAAAATGAAGAAGAAAAGAAAGAAAAAAGAATTATTCTTTACGTATGCTTCTTGCTGTTCTACTCAAACATTTTTGTTTTTTCTCTTTGTCCCAAAATAATTTTTTTTCCAACACGAACCAAGTCAGGAGGCAATCTACATGAGTAACGTTGGAAAACTTTGGCGATTTATAATTGCTTAGATATTCTTACTCATGGTCAGTGTATTTAGATCTATACAATTTTCTCTAAAAGGATATAGATATATCTACCCAATCGAATTTATCATCAATTTAGAAATTTTTTTTAAATTATTTACCAAAATTGACTTTAATTGAAATTAATTACTAAAATTATTCACCTAATTCACATGCTCTAAATGTGTATAATTTTTGCACAAATTTTGCATGTCCCCGATGCGGGACATACTTTGCATGTCTTAAATCTATATCACTTTTTTTGCATAAAATTCTCATGTCTCCAATGTAAATCCAAATTCGCATGTCTTAAATGCATATTAATTTTTGTATAGAATTCGCATGTTTCTAATGCGAACAATATAATTTGCATTTCTAAGATGCAAATTTAATGATCTATTTTGGTAATTAATTTTAGGAATGTCTTATTTTAGTAATTTTTAAAAAGAAAGGTTAGTTTGACCTTTCATCCCTACCCAATCAAGTCATTATATTCAAATGGCTATCTTGCTCGACTCTTGTATATCAATATGATCACAGTTTATCTCAATCTAACACATGGTTTGAGTAGAAAATTCTATGATCTTATAGTGATTACGATAAAACTGGTCCTGTCATATCAATAAGTGGTTCAAATCTTTCCAATCGTGTTCGAACCCCTTAAACCTTTTTTTTACACTAATCTCTTTTATAATCAATTTAATTATGATAATACAAATGGTACGATCCCATGATGGGACCATAAAAGTTCTTGGTTTGAACACGCTGAAATTTAATACATCTTCAACCTTTAAGTAAGTTGATATGGAGTAACCAATTAACTAATCGTGTTGTAATCAAATACGATGTATGTCTCCTTTTCTTTTCTCCTCTAACAATTGTAATACATTGGGATGTACAAAAAAATCGACTAAACCACATATCAAACTTGAATTGAGCCAAATCAAATCAAACTATTTTTTTCTCAAATGGTTTTGCTCATGGTTTAGTTCAATAAAGATTAAACAATTTGCAATTCAATTCAAGACTCCAAACCAACGGTTCAAGCCGACTAAACTATTTTGTATATTTAGAAAAAAATCAAACATATTGTTTTTTCTTTTAATTATTTGATTGAAAAAAAAATTAACTTTTTAATTTTTTATATTGATATGTGTCATTGATAATAGTGAAATTAATTGGCCATATCATGTTTCGATTGTTATGGTGTGATTATAGAAAAGTTAATTTTCAAGTTTTAATCTCTATTGTTATGATTTTTGTCTTATTGTCTTACTGGTTAGTCTGCTTCATTATCTAATAACTTATTAGTTTATGCAATTAATAATACATTGGAAGCAAAATGAATTGAAATTTCACCTTTTATTGGGACAATATATTATAATTTTTTTGAGTATGTTATATCATTGTAGTTTAGGAATATTTAAGAGGATTAAACTAATATATATAGTTTTGTAATTGATGAATTCTCTTCTTTGTTTGAGTTTAAAATATTTATTTAAGTAAATAATCAATTTCAAATATTATAGTTTGTACCTACTTTAGTGGTAAGAATATATAATTGAAGCCTCTTGATAGAATATTTTTTTATTTTAAGATTAAAAAAATGGTTCAAACTGCAAATTGAATCGTACTAAACCTTTTTTTTTCCAAAAAAAAATTATGAACTGAGCTATATTGTTAGGTTTGGATTCAAAAGGTGAACCAATCATAATATACAATTTGGTGCAATTCGAGTAGCAAATCAAACCGAATGGCACCACGCCCAACTCTAGTAATGCATATGATAGTTGGAAAACTAAATGAACAAATATACGGTTTGTTTCCTTCATTTAATGGTTCGGTTTGAGATGAAAAGAAAAATAACCAAATCAATCCATGTCCTCCTGTCACGACTCTAAATGGGGGCCTAACAGGATTTATCTACAACCATCATATCACGTGTGCACCCGTAACATGAGAGCCGTCTTGTATGTCAGAGTATACAAGACTCTATTTATTTATAAAAGTTTATATACAAATGATATAATATATTACAGTATTCAACATGGAATCCGATTTTCCAATTTCCACCAAGATCGCAGAGAATCGGTATCCCCCACCAAATAGTGAAATTGGGTTTCCAAACTACACATACAAAATTCAAAATTCATCTAATTTACATACTAAGTTTCCATATCCTATCTCTATCTTCAATAAAGTTTGTTGGAGAAGCTCTCTTCACACATTCCTAGCCCAATCCCAGCTAGTAATATCCTGCACAAAAACTGTAGGGGGGAGTGAACCACGGGCTCAGTGAATAACCAGACTTATCACAACAAGCAAGTTATTATCAATCATATGTAATGCATCAATCAAACACATGAACAATTACAAGCTTGGACAAACCGGAATCCAAACAGGATGGAGATTTACGCCCTCTCATCGGGGTTGAAGGAACCAATCCCTGAATCACCTACCCAGGAGAAACTAAGTACACAGGAAACCATAATCCTCACAATTATTATCTCTTTATGTTAATGATGTTTTAAACACTCAGTTCCTGTTTTGTACCTTAGAAACTCCACTAAGTGTTAGACATTTCACAGCGATACCATGGGCGGCGTCCTTCGTTACCAGTTAGTTCCCATGGAACCGACAGAACAAAGGTAAGCTTGCGTAGAACTAATAGCCTCTGCCTAGAAAAACCAAGCATTACCAGAGAACCGAAATTCTAACACGTAGTAGGCATTCGTAAAAACATAATGCAGTTTATGCAAATCGTGCAATGCATGTCCGTTTCATTTATAGTACCGACAGTTGTTAATCAAGTTTAAGGCGATCATACAATTTACAGACAATCATCAACATATTTCATACAATATTTATCATTCAATAGGATTATCGCTTATATTATGATAATTTGCCATTCATCATACACCACGCATCATGCTGTATCCCAATCCCGCATGCATATCAATTGAATATATAATATTATTCCAAATGCAACTATACTACAAGCACAAACAATGTAACAAGTCTAAGTTACTCACCTGTGGTCCTCGCTAAGTTGTTGTATAAGCTACCGGAAATCCGAGAATTGATCTATTTTCCTATGAAAGGAAATAACAGAGATTTATTATTGGATTATTTCTGTAAGAGAAGTCTTCCTATAATTTAATGGTGTTGATCTTTATCGTCGAATTTTAGACTAAGTCCATCATATGGATCACTGTATTGTTAAATAATTTAATCGAATCCTTATATGTACCTAGTTATTCTGTATCGGTATTTGATACAGTTTTATTAATTGCTATCTATATTTTTATTCAAGGGGTTTGTCTTTTCTTAAGTTCTACTGCTTTTAGTAGAAGACTTTTATTTATTAATTCTTTGCCCGTCAACTTTATCTGTCTTTCAAATTAGTATTTCTATTTATTTACGGATATGTCCTAGTGTCTATAAGTATGTATATGGAGTTTGGATGTATCAAATTTCTATTATACTTCAGTTTCATTCTTATTGTAAAACAAGCTAAGTTTAATACAATATTATTATTATTAGTAATATTAGTTTGAAACGTTAATATCAATATTAGTAATAAATACGGGTATAATAATAGCAATCATCTTCATACCATTAGTAAATAATGATATTAATAACAAAGAGAATAATAGTATTGATGTTAATATAAATATAGTGATATTAACGTAAATAATAACATTATTAATAATCCTAATGAATTTTAATGATAATATCAATAATACAAACTACTATAATCAGTAATAATAATAAGGGTAGTAATCAAACTATATCAATAGAACCTTAGTATTGATTTATTGAGATTGAAAATTGAGTGAATTTCTATTTGCGATTTCTTATTCGTTTTAAATCCGATTTCGTTGTATAATTAGTCGTTTTGATAGTACTCAAAGAGTACTTTGTAGTAGTGAAATTATTTTTAAGGAAAGACATTTGTACAATTTTTAAATTTATGCAATACATGCATAGACTTCAAGTAAATTTTAACAATTGTAGCCAAAACTTGTTTTGATCATATCTAACTCATTTCTAATCCGTTTTTGACGAATAAATAGTCGTTTTCATAGTATTTTCCGAGTACAATCCATTAGTGGTGTTATTTTTATCAAACAGTCATTAAGGACACGAAAAAGGCAAGAACAGTCCGTGCTGTTCGTAAAAATCTGGCAGCAGTGTTTTCATTTTTGTTTTTGTAATATCTAATTTGTTTCTTATCCGTTTTTAACAAATAAGTAGTCGATTTCATAGGATTTTTCGTGTTCTTTCCATTGGTGAGGTCATTTTTGGGTTATAATAAACACATTAATACAGTTTATTTAATCTTCCTAGGGATTCACATAAATCACCTAAATTTCAACTTAGCTTTGTTTGTAGTTTAAGTGTAGTTTTGGTTTTTTTTCTAAAATTTGGATTTCTTTACTTAAGAATCTTTAAGTTAATGTGTTATATCCTAAATAATCTAGATGGCATAAATATACTATTAGACTAATCTTGATATATTTATAGGACAAATTTCTATAAAGCAACATAACAAGTATTAAACTTATTGTAATTCTTACCTGGTTTGGATCATAGATGGGGTTTGACTCCTCCTTCTTGATAAAATAATGATCTAAAGAGGAAGTTGAGAGCATGAGTAACTAAGGAAAAACTAATCTAGCTAAACTAACATATAGATCTTATTTGATTTTCTTACCTTGTCAAGCTAGTTTTTCCCTTCTTGAATCTTAGGATAACTAAGACTTTTGATTTGGTTTTGAATGTTGTTGAAGAGGGAAATTGATGTTCTTGATGAGCTTGGTGTATAGATTGGGTATGGAAGTGAGCTAGGGATTTATGGTTGATCTTACAAGGGTTTTCTAAGCTTTCTAAGTTGAAGGTTGTAATGGAAAAAGAGAAAGGAAGAGGGCTGGACGCACTTCTCTTCATAGCTGTGTTTTTGAGAGGATTTTGTGAGAGTTATGAGCTCAAATTATGTCTAACTTAAGGTTATATACATATACTAGGTCTAGGCTAAGTTTTAGAGGCTAAGGAAATGGTTTTGGGTTTGAAAAAGGCTCACAATTGCAGCTAGAATATTTCATACGAATTTGTCATTTTTGGCTTGCAAATTTAGACTTTGTTTTGACAGAATTTTGTAGTTGTTTAAAGGATATTTATGGGGTTTGTTTGCTAGTGAATTAAGGCTATTAAATAGTGGTTTAGTTGGTGTATTTGTAGTACAAGTTGGCTGAGAAAAATCGGAGCAAATGAAGGGCTTATAGATCATGTTCCAGCTGTTGTTCTCGGGTAAGAGTTATGGTGCAAATTTGAGAACGATTTTGGACGAATTTGTATGGAATTTGTGGTTGATTTCAAGGGGCATTAATTGTGTTTGTTTGGTAGTTAATTAGGGTTGTTTATGTGTGTAAAATAGAGGCTCAAGTTACAAGAAAATCGGATAAAAATTCGTATGAAATCAGAGGTCAAATTCTAAGTTTGCTGCTGTATTTTATTGAATCCTCCTCTGTTTCCAGCTGGTGTTTGGTGAGTTTTTCAAAGCTAATTGGTGTTGATTTGGTTGTTTATTTGAATTAAAATTCTTAGTATTTAATGTTGATCTGATGTGGATTGTTTTAATTGGATTTTATGTCATTTTCAAGTTGAAATATTGTGTATTAAATTTTTAGCAAAGTCTGGACAAAGCAGCATACAGCAACCGAGAATTCAAATTCTGCTGATGCTTTGTTTTTAGATGCTCTGTTCCAGTTGTTGCGCTGAACTCCTCTGTTGCTGATGTAAGGAAATTCTGCAGCGTAGCTTCCATAGGCTTTGTTTTTGGTCTGCTGCAATATGATATTGCTATGCGTGAAGGCCAACCGCTGGGTCATGCAACGTGGATGCTGTAGCCTGAGTGGATGCAGCGATTCTACTGCTGCTTACTCGTGCGTGAGTTGAAGGCTGCAGCGTGAAGGAGGTCTCCTGTCCTGCGCGTGGAGGGAAGCAGCTGTCTCAATGTCCATGTGGTCCAGCTGCCCTGTTCGTGATATTGAGCTGTAGCGCGTGGAGTCGGTTAAGAAATCAGATTTGCCGCACCATCTTCTATTCATGAATTCCATTGCAGCGGCCGAAAGCTTTTAATTCCACTGCACCTGAAGACAGCCTTCACGTGAAGATTGGAGAGTTGGACTTCAATTGATCTCGTTGTTCGGAATTTGAATTTCCAGCGTAAAAGACTTTACTTCCTCTGTTTTCCTTCACTTTTATTATTATTATTATTATTATTATTATTATTATTACTACTACATATAATTAATTAAAATATTGTATTCCATATCAATATATAATATATATATGTGTGTATGTTTATATTCATTACGTAGGGGTTTTATTAGATAAAAATATCTAAGTTCCTATAAAAACTTTAGATTATTTATATATTCAATTATTTATTTATTTTTTTTATTTTACACAATTAATTGTTTTAAGTACTTTAACTTACACATTTACATTTTTTTTTTAGTTCAATAAATTGATTTAGGAACTAAGTCTTAATAAATTCAAAATTTCTTAACAAGTATAACAGTGGTTTAAAGTTTTGATTTTTGATCTAGATTAATATTTATTGATCGGTATTGGTATATATTATGTATTTATAATCCTAATAGTCTATCTTTGGATTATTGTTTTGTACCAATAAATTTTGTTATTAGACCATATCTTATTGGTTTTGAAATTTAGAACTACTTCTAATTATATCTTGAATTATCAATTCAAGATACAAAATTTCATTTTTGGTATCTATTAAGGTCACGGAAATTTTTATTCGGGTGTTTCAAGCTACAATGAGTTTATTACAATTTATAGATCTATTCTAAGATTTTTGTTGAATCATATATTTGATATTAGTTTCACATTCACCAATTTGTTCATTTTCTAGTTGTGAAAATTATTAAAGGTTACGTTGACAATTCGGAATTTTAATTTCCAAAATCTCTAAATCTCTTCATTAGAATATTAGTGTAATTTAATTATTTACTTAAGATCTAGATTCTTAAATATTGATCTATTTTACCAAATATTGTGTTTTATTGTATAGGAGCTATTTATACTAATTTGTTATTAGAAATCTATTTTTATCTAGGGGCTACTCAATACTGTTAAGAGATAGCTTGGACAATATTATTTCAATATTTTAACAAGCGTAGGATTTATTTTCTAAGTATTGAACTTAAGGAGAAATGATTCAGTAATTTATATTAACGATTGCTTTCTCGTTGTTTTATATTATTTGTTATCGTAGAAGTTCAGTTTGCATTTTCAAAATTTTTATTGGTAACGATTCTAATCTTTCTAATTATAATCAAATTCATTTATATTTTAACATTTTTAAATCGAGAAAAATTTAGAGTGATTTTTACTACTTGTTCCAAATATTCTAAATAATCAAATATTACATTTTTAGTATTTGTTAAAATTAGATTACGTAAAATTAGGGGGATTACACCTCCCTTAGAAGACAGGACAGTTGCCGAGAGAGTACCAAAAAAAAAAAAGTTGGGACGATTACAGATGAGAGAAAAACTGTTAAGAAAAATGGAGAGGCACGTACAAAGGAGAGAGAGAAAAAATAAAATTCATAAAATAACTGTATAAAAATTATATTTGAAAAAAGTAGAACCGCCAGAAGAAAGCAAAATGAACAAAATAACTGAATAAAGATTGTATTTGAAAAAAAATAAAACCGCCAGAAGAAAGCACGGAAAGAGAAAATATAGATGACAAAAAGGATTTGATGATTAAAATACAAATGCGTTTTCAACTAAATGGACAGTAGCTAACCACGCATACATATATGTCCGGTGAAATGCAATTTTAAAATGCAACACTAAATATCATAATTTTAATAATATAAAGCCTAAAGACAGCGAAGTCGGTCATCAGCTTGTATAATATTTCCAATATCTGATAAAATTTATCTCTATCATGTCATTTAATATAACTTCTTATAACGACCTAATATGACTCTTTTTAAAAAAAATTTGAATTTATAACCATGAGTCCTTTTGTTTTAATAACATAAATAACTATATCTATATAAATAATTTGTATAAAAGTTTCTTGAACGGCAAAAAATGGATAGTGACCAAATTTCTTGAAGAGTTTTTAATTATGGGTGTTTGGGTGGATTTCAAGAGTTGAAAAAGCTCATTAATTTAAAATTAGTTAAGCCATTAATATTGTTTTTCTTATCACAAGTGAGAGAAATTCGAGTAGTATCCTTGAAAGTTTTGAGTTGCAAACACTTTCTAAGGTACAATACTTTAGAATAGTTTTGAGTAATTGGATGTGAGTGAAAAATTGTGCCTTGGTGGGAATTTGTGATTTGTCGAAAGTCACAGTTTAATAGTTATTTGTGCGAGACTATTTGAGGTGATTGTGTGTAGCTTTTTGGAAGCATTATAATGCCTACTTTTCAACAGCAGGAAGGCGCTAGGATGCTGCAAGTGAGTGATGTTTCAATAAGGAAGTCGATTTCTTAAAAAGCAAAGATGCCATTAGTAAAAGTATGTGTTTTGTTATGAACTTTATGAAAAAGAGGCATTGTTATGTTCATGCTCATCTGATAAAACCTTCTTTCCTCTTTGATTACTTCTTTAGATGCATTATTATGCTTATGCTCATCTGATAAAATTCTCTCCTCTTCGTTACTCCTTTCCACCATCCAATTCAGGCCTAGTTTTGTCACAAACAAGATATTAAAAAAAGATAAATGGAAGTTCTTAGCCCTCAATAGCCCGGTCACGAGCACGACATGGCCTTGAGAAAGATCAGTAAATATTGTGAAAAGATCACTTGCCCGTGGTGCCATGAAAGAATCACTGGCTCACTAGCATACCTTTGTGTTGATTGCTCATAGTTCAACCACAATGACTGGGGGAATTACCCAGTAAAAATTCATCACCCGTTTCATCCGAGACACTCGCTTGTCCTCTACAAAGGGCAACGCCTTTTCAGCCTTTGCTTCCCTGATCGTGTTGGGGAAGATCAAGCCAAGAACATATAAAATTCTGCAGCAAGACAAAAAAGGTAGCAAAACCAGAAAATTGCAGCTGTAGAAAATAGAGAAAAAATGCAGAGAATTCAATGTGTTTTCTGCTGTCTTATTCCAGAACTGAAAGCGCCTATAAATAGGCTTACAACCAACTGAAACAAAGCTAAAAAATCTCAACTGATACAGATTTTACTGCACGACTAACAGGAAAACAGGGAAAAAAAGAAGGAACAGAAAATCATAAATTTTGACCAAGTCAAAAGACGTGAATTTCAAATCAACCTTCAACACTCCCCCTTGATTCGAAATTGCAAACACCAAGCTGATTTCTGAAGTGAACATGCTTGCCACATGGGAGAGATTTTGTCAAAATATCAGCCATCTGCTCATTTGTATTGCAATACTTTAAAACGACTGATCCATTTGAGACAAGATCACAAACAAAAGGAACTCGAATATCAACGTGCTTTGTTCTTCCATGGTAGGCTCGGTTCTTTGTCATTGCAATTGCTGCCTTGTTGTCACAATAAATTTCAGTTGCTCCATCTTGTTCTTGACTAATATCTGCAAGAATTTGTATTAACCAAATGGCTTGACATGCTGATGAAGTTGCTGCAGTATATTCTGCTTCCAATGAAGACAAGGCTGCTATTGGTTGCTTCTTTGAACTCCAACATATTGCAGCTGATCCAAGATTAAAAACATGACCAGAAGTGCTTCTTCTATCCTCCACACATCCACCCCAATCACTGTCAGTGTAACCCACCAGTTTGAACTCTGAAACGTGACTATACAATAGACCAAAATTAATTGTTCCAGCAATGTAGCCCAACACTCTTTTTGCTGCTCCAAGATGATGCTTTGAAGGACAATGCATAAATCTAGAAATCACTCCAATTGAGAAAGCTATATTAGGCCATGTATGCGTCAAGTAAATCAAGCCTCCAACCAAACTTTGGAAATATCTTTCATTAGCTTGCTCAGTTCCATCACCCATCTACAACTTTTCATTCAAATTCATTAGTGTAGCTGCAATTTTACAATTCAACATATTGAACCTTTTAAGCAAATCAGTAGCATATTTCCTCTACGATACAAAAAATTCCATCTTCAACTTGCTGCACTTCAGGCCAAGAAAATAGTGTAGCTCTCCTAAATTTGACATTTCAAACTTTTTCTTCATGCAAGCTTTAAATTCATTGATTAAGAAGAAGAAGAACCCATATAATCATGTCATCCACATAAAGGCAAACAATGAGAATATCATTTTCACCTTGTTTTTTTACATAAATATTGGGCTCGTTCTTACTTCTTTCAAAGCCATTGACAAGGAAGTAGGAGTCTATCTTGCTATACCATGCTCGCAAAGCTTGCTTTAGTCCATAGAGTGCTTTTTGTAGCTTGTACACCTTCTCTTCCTTGCCTTTAACTATAAACCTCTCAGGTTGAGTAACATAAACCTCTTCTTGTAATTGTCCATTTAAAAATGCTGACTTAACATCAAACTAGTACACAGGCCATTGCTGTTTGGTTGCTAATGCCAAAATTGTTCTGACCGTTTCAAACCATGCAATAGTAGAGAAGGTATCATCATAATCCACACCTTGTTGTTGCGAATAGCCTTTCACCACGAGCCGCACTTTATGCTTTTGTATGCTACCATCAGCCTAATACTTAGTTCTGAAGATCCATTTAACTCCAATGGCTTTCTTATCTTTTGGAAGATCCACCAATTCCCATGTCTCGTTCTTTTGAATTGCTACAAGTTCCTCTTGCATTGCACTGCACCATTCTTCTTTCTCCACAGCTTCTTCAAAAGTTGTTGGATCAACCACAAATAAAGCTTGTGTAGATTGATAAATCTCAACCAAGGACCTAAATTTTCTTGGAGGAGTTTCATTGTCAGATGTGCTTTGACTACTCATACTTGAGGAAGAGGAGGTTGGTGAAGATAAAGGCGATGAATTTGAAGAAAAAGGCTGCTATTCTTCAATTTGTGGAGCTTCATTTTCAATTGAAGCTTCAAGTTGAACACCAACTGAATTTTCATGCCAATTCCAACTTGCCTCTTCTTTGAAAATAATATTCCTGCTAATAATTACTTTGCCACTAACGGGATTATACCTATATGCTTTTGATAGAGAGCAATAACCAACAAAGTTGCATTTTATCGATTTATCATCAAGTTTACTACGATTATGTGAATAATTAAAGCATAGGCAATGCAACCAAAAACTTTAAATGGATTACCCAAGGTTTCCTCCCATACAAGCCTCATACGGTGTTCGATTCTAAATAGCCTTTTTGGTGATAAAATTGAGCAAATAAACTGTTGTGACTACCAATTCTGCCCAAAACTGATCAGGAAATCCTTTGGCTTTCAGCAAGCTTCTTGCTATCTCAACAACGGTTCGATTCTTGCATTCAGCAACACCGTTCTGCTCTGGAGTGTATGGTGTCATCAGTTCTACTAACAGGGCTTGCTCATCATAGAATTGATTAAATTTATGTGACACAAACTCACCTCCTCTATCTGTATGCAACACCTTGATGTAACTTCTAGTTTGCTTCTCCACAAGTATCTTGAATGTCTTGAAGTTTCAAATGTTTCTGACTTGGATTGCATAAAGTAAACCTAGCTCATTCGGCTATAGTCATCTGCAATAACAAAAATATCTACTCCCACCAAGCAATTACATTTTCATGGGACCAACCAAGTTAGCATGTACAAGCTCAAGACTACTAGATGCTCTTCTAGACTTCCCTACTGGAAATGGTTTCTTACATTGTTTCCCATATAAACACCCTTCACATACAAGTAAAGACAATTCTAGGCAACCCAAAAACCATTTCCTTTTGACTCAATAATTTCAGCCCTTTTACATTTAAATGCCCATACCGTAAATGTCATAATCTAGACTCACTAGCTTCTTTTACAACAAGTGCATGATTTTCAACACCAGAAATTTCAAGTGGAAATAATTTGTTTGGTGTCATCCGAACATCAATATATTTGATCTTATTTTTTATCTCTAATCACACAAGAGACATCATCAAACACAATAGAATACCCAGTAGCCATGAGTTGCCCAACACTCAACAAATTTTGTCACAAACTAGGAATGTAATAAACATCATAGAGAAGCTTTACATTACCATAATTGTTTTTAATTCCCACAGTGCCTTTGTCATCCACTTGAATCTTCTTGTTGTCTCCAAGTGTTACTTTTTGTTTGAAAGTCTCATCAAGCTCCTTGAATAAAGACCTTACACTAGTCATATGATTAGAGCACCAGCTATCCAAGAACCAAATGCTAATGTTGTCAATTTTGTCTTCTTAATAAGCCATGAAAAGCTTAAGCTCCTCCTCTTCTTGCTCTGCATAACTTGCTTGTTCTTATATTTTTCTTTTCCAACAAGTAGCTTTTATATGCCCAAACTGCTTGCAATAGTAGCATTGAACACCATTTTTGTTACTTCCCTAAGTTTGATTTTTGTGCTCATCACCTCAACCTCGTCCTCTGCCACAACCACCTCTTCCCCATAATCCACCTCTGCCACGTCCTCTACTGCTTGCTCCTCCTTACTCATTTTTCTTGTGTGAAGCCCCCCTTCACATGAAAAGCCTTTTCTTTTCGTTTCTTCTAACCTTTCAGTCTTGCCTCATGGGATTGCAGAGATCCCATTAACTCATCGAATGAGAATGTTTCCAAGTTTTTAGACTCTTCAATGGCAACAACTACATGATCAAACTTAGGAGTGAGACTCCTTAAAACTTTTACAATTATAGTTTGATCATTAGTTTTTTCTCCATCCATAGGACCGCATCTGATTGACAATTGTAGCAACTCTAGATAGAAAATCCTACACTGATTCTCCATTTTTCATATGCAAGGTTTCAAATCTCGACGAAGAGATTGAAGTTTCACCACGATCACCTTAGAGGAGTCCTGGAATGCTATCTACAAAATTATCCAAGCTTCTTTGCCAATAGTTGCTGCTGCAATTTTTGAGAAGATGGTCTCATGAACTGCCTATTGAATAAAACATAATACCTTCGAATCCTTCTTCCTATTTTCTTTCAATCTCGTATCATCATCTTGTTCTGCATATCCATTCTCAACTAAGTCCCAAAGTTCCTGAGACTTGAACAAAGTCTTCATTTTGATGCTCCAAAATTCATAGCATTCTCCCTTGAAGATTGGAATTGACGGTTGAGACACATTCACGACATTGCCGCTAGTCGCCATGAGTTGCACGCCAAGTTACAAACAAACCAGGCTCTAATACCACAAATGTTGGGGAAGATCAAGCCAAAAACATAAAAAATCTGCAGCAAGACAAAAGATGTAGCAAAACCAAAAAAATTGCAGCTGTAGAAAACAGAGAAAAAAGGCAGAGAATTCAATGTGTTTTCTGCTGTCTTATTCCAGAACCGAAAACGCCTATAAATAGGCTTACAACCAACTGAAACAAAGCTAAAAAATCTCAACTGATGTAGTTTTCACTGCACGACTAACAAGAAAATAGAAAAAAAAAAAAAAAGGAACAAAAAATCATAAATTTTTACCAAGTCAAAAGACACGTGAATTTCGAATCAACCTTCAACAGATTGTAGTGTTGATGTCAATGTGTGCTACAGTTGTGACGAGTGCGGCTATAATCTTGATGTGATATGTGCGATTTCAACTCTGCATCAGGAAGAGGTGCAGGAGGAGGAAGAGGTGTCCCGTGAAATATTTCATTTTCTTCATGATCATCCCCTCAAGTATTACCGTGTTACAGGGGGAATGGTCATATTAAATGCATTATGTGCAAGAATCGGATGTTGGAATTAGCTAATAATCTTTATGCTTGTCTTGAATGCAAGTTCTTTTTGCACGAAAGGTGCAGCAAATTTACCAAAGAAGTAAAACATCATTCTTTGCACGAACGTTCACTCACATTTACAAGTAAAGCTCGCAAAAATGGTTGTGATATCTGCGACTGCGTTGGCGGTTACAGGTACTACATGAATTAATGATGCATGCAAACCGTGTGGCATTTGGCTCCATATTAATAGTGTCGTTTTCACTCTGCCTCCAACTTCAAAGGAGGATGATTCTGAAAACTCAAACGAAGGAGCAGAGCATTCCTCTCAACATCATCCTCTTTCTTATCTTTACGCTGATCCAAAGTCCAAGATTCAATGCCAAATTTGCAGATACAAAATTAAGGGTGGATTTTATGGCTGCACCAGTTGCAGGTTCTTTATACACAAATCTTGTTCTTGTACCGAGGTGGCCCAAGTTATCAAACATCCCTTTTATCAACAACACTCCCTCACCCTTACAACAGTAAAAGCTAGTATGTGTTACTCCTGTTATTTATGCGATTATGTGATGTCAGGTTTAACATATAAACAAGTGATTGTCAAGAACTCAAAAAAATTTGGATGCACGTCAATTGTGCTAGTGCATTAAATGAGGATGGACAAAACCAACATCCCCTGACTTCACTAAATCACTCCCCTTTCGTCGATGAGCTTGTTGTCTTGAAACATGTAGGTTCGAAATAAGTAACTAAGAAGGAGGTTACTAGTAAAAAATTAGAGCTTTCCAAGATTTTAGAGTCAAACTCTTGTTTAAAAAAAAAAAGGCAATGGCATGTATATTGCAATCGGCACAAACAATAATTTTTTTTTTCTTTTGGCCGAAGGGACAAACAATAATATATGAGGAAATTTATAAAAGAAGGGAGAGAAAAAATTGGTCAAGTCGCTTTGTGCCTGCCGCCATTCTTTCAGTTTTTAGTCGGACCTATCTTCCATACAATTAATTTCCTCCATATCCGATAGAAAAAGATAGTCTGTCAAATAACAAGTATTTGACTCAAGTCACTTTGATTTGCTTATCAAGCTTAACTTAAGCTACAATTTGAACTTCAAAGCCAATTTGCAATCTCTAGCACACACTACAGTAGTACACGGTCAAGAAAACTCAATACAATATGATATCAACAAAGCAAGAAAAAAAAAAATGAAGAATTGCATATTGGTGCAAGAATGGATGATGTTTATCATTGTGCAGCACTTCAAGGTCGGATGAGTTGTTGTAGATTATGTGTATTCATAAAAATTTGAACTATTAAGTGTATATCTAATCATCTCCAACTGCTAAGAGAAGATAAATTTGAACTTATGCTTAACCGTTCGAGCATAAAATTCTTCCATTTTTAGGATTTAACATAATGGTAATCTGTATAATCCACGTGTCTTTGTGTTGATTTTAATATGTTCCTTCAAAAATGTGATAAAGCCTGGCCTTATCTATTAAAAGCTTCTAATCTTGAATATCTCACTTTTATAGGAGCATACTATAAATCATGACCTTTGAACATGTTTTGAATTGATAAAACTTCCATCACATGTGCTTTTCAATTGATAATTGTCCCCTAAACTTCATGATAAAACTACCCTTTAGGTCAAAAAAACATTCATATCAAACTATAATTAAATCCACAAAATATACTTGAAAATTTTGAAAAGTTCACAACTGAATTTGAATAAAAATACTTAATCCCTTAGGTATTTTTGTCCTATTTAATGGAGCATGTTGAATGTATTACCCAATTATATTCAACCTTAGATATGGACTTTCATTAAACCAAAATAACAAGAAATTAATCGAATCTAAACATTCTATGATCATTTTGCTCAAAATCTGCTCTTACAATTGCAAGTTTTAAGGTTTGCTCTAAGTATTCAGGTGTCACATGATGGGAGGCTCTCCCATCCTAGAATGCCCATGCAATGCTTGACTATCCCTCACATTAGCATTTACTTGCACTCTGGATAGCGAGCCAGCTTTCTCATAGTCTATTTACCTATGTTTGTTTCAAGTCCAACATTCTGATAAGAAACGCTATCTTGGCTTTGCCAGTGTCCTCCATATATTTAAGGATTTAACTATTCCAACTGGTTTTAACCTGTTATGATCTCATCTAAAGAGTAGTATCAACTCTCGATAAGTTTGTTCACGGGAGGCCAAAATTGCCTTTAGAGTTAAAACCGAAGACACCACAATGCTTTATGTTTGAGTTAAACATTCCTACCTAGCCCTCAATGCTTAGATATGACATTCACCTCTACTTAAATTCATGATGTCATCGTCTTGGGGTAAATCTACTGCTACTACCTAATCCCACAAGATCACCAACCCTTATCCACCTATCGTTAATGCCATCCAAAATCATCTCAATAGGACTTTGGACTTCCACAAGCCTTCTCTTGTCGCCCTTACCCATTTCTCCATCCTATAAGATCACTTCTTGTTGAGTTGCCCAATGCGGTTTGCCTACGAATTACTTCTTCATATATTTGGATAGATTCTTATTCCAAACCTTGACTTGCAACACAACTACCCTCTACCAATGATTTCCTTTAGTGGCCGCTCCTTATCTTGAGATCCATCCACACGAGCTAACTTGACAACAAGAACTACCTATACTTTTGAGTACATTAGCTAGCATTTAGTTAGACCACCGAGGCCGGAATTTTGGCTCTAATACCACTTTTGGATGGGTAGCACAACCAAAAGCGTGGGCAAGACCATTTGCAACAGCTCTTGTCAACGGCAAGTTATGTTGATAATAATCTTGATTTTCCATTGAAGCAATACTTTGAATACTTGCCTTATTTAGAGTTCAATTTGGACCATAGGTTCACCTATATGTTAACTTTTCCGGGAATGGCCATATCATGTACTCCAAAACCAATCTATATTAACTTAAGAACCATCTTTTTCAATTTGAGATGTAACTCGGTGTTATTCTTAGCCGATAATCTTTCACCGTTAATATGCTATAGTCAGAATTTCATCTCTTTGCTTTTATATCTATTTGAAAAATATCTATGGTGATTTTTTCCCTGGTACATATCACAATTGGTTGTAAAACCTTTTATATGCAAATGTGCATAACTATAATAAAAAACAAATTTAACCTGTAAAGTAGAATGGTGCATAGAAATGTACCATATTAATAATCTGTCCTTTTGCTTTATTTATTGGAATGTTTTGTGAGTAACCGGTTTGATTAACAAACCAATGTACAAAATATTAAAGAAATGAAATTTAGTTGCTATTCATTTTGACATAACTTTTAAGTCCACCCACAAGTGAAATGCATGTAAACATATACAAGCTGCCTAATTTGAAGCAATCCTACGATATGTCTAGAAAACATTATTGTCAACCATCTAAAGTCACATGTGTTAAGGTTATTACCACAACCATCTAATTTAAATGCTTAAACTTGTAGATATGGTATGTGTTGAGTTAAGGAGGACATCCAGACTATCCAAGAAGAATCCCAAATATTTTTATGTTAAATAAGGCTGTAAGCAGATGTTATTGTATGCCTCTGCTGCACCAAGCCAAGTGTCATGCACCAGTGTCATGCACCAAGCCAAGTGTCATGTGTGTTTATCCATGTGTCTGCCTCTTTGACTAAGTCATTAGCTGTGGGTCATGTCCACGTAGAAGTAGGCTAGTAATTATATTTATTTTCAATAACAGTTGCTATTTAAGTGCAACAGAATCCTTATTTTTAGGAAAGTTGTTGACATTTCTTTGTATTTAAATTCTATGGGAATAAAGAAAGGGGCAAGCAATTTCAACTCAACAAATACTGTGGTTGTTCTCACCCAAAGCAGAACTTTACTTATTCGTCATTTTCTTTTCTAGTTTTGATTGGGACCTATCATTTTGGTATCAGAGCTAGAATCAATGGCAACTAACAGAGAAAGAATTGAAAGTCTCGAAGCTGGTCTCGGCGGCCTACAAGATAGCTTCTCGCGATTTGAATTAGGAATCAATGATAAGTTATACCGGCTTGAGGAAACCATCAACAAAATCTCAGATGTCTTGATTCTTAAACAAGACTCTCCTTCGAAAATTGCAGGTGACCACCATGGAAGTCAATCTTCCAACATCAGGAACCGTGAATCAAGAGATGATACTCGAGGCAACGGTGAAGGAGGAAGACCACCATTTATTTCTAAGCTGGCCAAATTAGAATTCCCTCGATATTCAGGAGATGACCCCACCGAATGGCTTACTAGAGTGGAGCAGTTCTTTGAATATTAAGGTACACTAAAAACGCAAAAGGTTTCATTAGCTTCCTTTCATCTTGAAGGTGAGGCAAACCAATGGTGGCAGTGGCTGCGTCGTGCTTACAAGGAGAAAGACAAGGAGGTTACATGGGAATTGTTTGTGGAGGAACTATGGGCTCGATTTGGTCCTACAGATTGTGAAGACTCTGATGAAGCTCTATCAAAAATCAAACAAGTTGGTTCCTTGAGGGACTACCAGAAGGAGTTTGAAAGGTTAGGCAATCGGGTACATGGGTGGTCACAAAAGGCTTTAGTTGGGACGTTCATGGGAGGACTTAAGGTAGAAATAGCTGATGAAATCCGTATGTTCAAGCCCAAATCATTGAAAGAAGCTATTAGCTTAGCTCGAATGCGAGATGATCAGCTAAGTTGTCAACGGAAACTCATTAAACCACATGTCCGAGCCTCAACCGAACCAGTCTCCATAACAACCTCCAAACCATCAACACCGGTGAAGCGGTTAACATGGGATGAAATGCAAAAAAGGAGGGCTCAAGGCTTTGCTTCAATTGCGACGAAAAGTTTACATCGGGTCATAAATGTCGAGGCCCTCGACTTCTAATGTTGGAAGGAAATAGTGATGGTTCAGACAATGATGAGCCTGAGATCTCCCTCCATGCTCTTGGTGGATGGTCCGCCAATCGAACTATGAGAGTAAAGGCAATGATTGGTACTCAAGAATTGATTGTCCTCATTGATAGTGGTTCAACCCACAATTTCATCAGTGAAAGAGCAACTAACATCCTTCCACTTCCAGTGCGACCCACGGAACCCTTTAATGTAAAGATAGCAAATGGAGGCTCGTTAACATGCCAAGGAAGATTTGAAGACGTTCCGATCTTGATCCAAGGTATTCCATTTATCCTCACACTATATGCTTTACCAATAAATGGCTTGGATGTGGTGCTAGGAGTCCAATGGTTGGAGCGATTGGGAACAGTGGCATGTAACTGGAAGCAATTGACTATGGAGTTCAAATGGGAGAACCAAATTCATAAGTTACAAGGTATCGACAATCGAGCAATAGGATGTGCTTCAATGAAATCTGTTTCTAAAGATGTGAGGCATGGGGGCACATTCTTTGCAATATGTCTACAATCCTTTATGGACTCATCATTACAACAGACTCAACATGACATGCAACAATTACTGGAGGACTTTGAAGATATATTCCAAGAACCCAAGCACTTACCTCCTATCCGAGAGGTAGACCATCACATAAATTTGAAAGAAGGGACCGAGCCTGTCAATGTTAGACCATACAGGTATGCCTATTTTCAAAAAGCTGAAATTGAAAAATAAGTTCATGAAATGTTGAAATCGGGGCTTATACAACCTAGCACTAGTCCTTTCTCTTCCCCTGTCTTGTTGGTTAAAAAAAAAGATGGTACGTGGCGATTTTGTACTGATTATAGAGCGCTCAATAAAATGACCATCAAGGATAGGTTTCCTATTCCAACTGTTGACGACATGCTTGATGAGCTTTATGGAGCCTCCTATTTCACAAAACTTGACTTGAGAGCAGGGTTTCATCAAGTACGAGTACACCCCCCACATGTGCATAAAACGGCATTTCGTACCCACAATGGTCATTATGAATATTTGGTTATGCCATTTGGTCTTTGTAATGCCCCTTCTACATTCCAAGCTATTATGAATTCCATATTTCAGCCTCATCTTCGAAAATTTGTTTTAGTTTTCTTTGATGACATATTGGTGTATAGCCCTGATTGGAAGACACATCTTGAACATGTTAAAACAGCCTTTGAAATATTAAGGCAACACCAATTTTTTCTTAAATTGAGCAAATGTGTGTTCGGGCAACAAGAGCTGGAATATCTTGGTCATATTATTACACCACAGGGTGTTAAAGTGGATCAAGGCAAGGTCAGAGCAATGCTTGATTGGCCTAAACCTACTAACATTTCTGAGCTGCGTGGTTTTTTGGGCCTTACAGGATACTACAGAAAATTTGTTCATGATTATGGCATCATAGCTCGGCCTCTAACTGATCTCCTTAAAAAGGGAACTTTGGGTGGTCAAATGAAGCTGACAATGCTTTTCAGAAACTCAAACAGGCCATGACTACTACACCAACTCTTGCCATGCCAAATTTTAAAGAGCCATTTGTCATTGAAACAGATGCTTCGGGAGACGGTATAGGAGCAGTCCTTTCTCAGCAAGGTAAGCCCATTGCATTCATGAGTAGATCGTTGGGTTCTTCTAAACGGTCATGGTCCACCTATGCTAAGGAGATGTTGGCCATTGTCCATGCCATCCAGACTTGGCGACCATATTTAGTAGGTCACAAATTCTACATTCAAACGGACCAAAGAAGTCTCAAATACTTGCTTGAACAGTGCATCACAACACCGGAGCAGCAAAAGTGGGTCTCTAAGCTGTTGGGTTATGATTATGAAATCACGTATAAGCCAGGCAAACAAAATAAGGCAGCCGATGCTTTATCCCGACTTACAGGCAGTCCTACTCTTGAATCAATGGTTGTTTCACATGCTCAAATATGGGATACTATTAAGTCTGAAGCAAAGACTGATCCTTACATGCAAAAAATCGGCAAACAGGCCCATGACAAACCAGATGCTCCCTACTCATGGAAAAATGACATGATCTTCTACAAGAATAGAGTGGTAGTTGCTCCTAACTCACCAGTTGTTCATCAATTGTTGCAAGAGTTTCATGATTCCAATTTGGGAGGACATTCGGGTATGCTTAGAACATATAAGCGAGTGGCTCAACAATTCTATTGGCCTTCCATGTACAACACTATAAAGAAATATGTAGCTTCCTGTCAAGTATGCCAACGGGTCAAAACAAAACCCTATCGCCTGGAGGTCTTCTTCAACCATTACCCATCCCGTGTTAGATCTGGGATGATATAACCATGGATTTCATTGACAGCCTTCCTTCTTCCAATGGCAAAAATGCTATCTTGGTAGTCGTGGACCGACTTAGTAAATCGGCTCATTTCATGGCATTATCCCACCCGTACACGGCTAAGGTGGTTGCTGAGAGGTTTGTTGAAGGCGTAGTGAAACTTCACGGCATGCCACGGTCTATCATTAGTGATCGTGACCCACTCTTTACTAGCCATTTCTGGCAGGAGTTCTTTAAGCTCTCTGGTACTAAATTAAAGATGAGCTCGGCATACCATCCGCAAACGGATGGCCAATCAGAAGTGGTAAATATGTGTGGAACAATACCTTCGCTGCTTCGTCCATCAACAACCTCGTAAATGGTCTTTGTTTCTTCCATGGGCTGAGTTATGGTATAACACTACTTATCATACTTCCATAGGAATGACACCTTTTGAGGCTCTATACGGACGACTTCCTCCTACAATTCCACGTTATAACGAAGGTACTTGTCCTATTAATGATGTGGATCGGCAATTAGCTTCTAGAGATGCCTTACTCAATCAGCTTAAGGAAAATTTTCTGCTGCAAACAATCGTATGAAGCAACAAGTAGACGCAAAACGAAGGGAAATTGAATTCAGTGTTGGTGATCTCGTCTTTCTCAAATTACATCCCTACCGCTAGCATTCAGTATTTAAGAGGCCCTATCAAAAACTTGCGAGCCGCTATTATGGACCTTATGAAGTTGAGGAGAAAATTGGCCATGTCACTTACAAGTTGAAATTGCCTTTCTGTCTCGAATACATCCAGTTTTCCACGTGTCCATGCTCAAGAAATGCATCGGTGAAGGTCAAGTTTCCAGTTCTGACTTGCCACCAGTTTCTGACGATGGAGAGCTCATCATCGAACCGGAAGTTGTGCTAGACTCACGATGGGTGAAAAAGGGTTCTAAGTTTGTAGAAGAAAGCCTTGTAAAGTGGAAAAACTTGCCGGAAGAAGAAGCCACGTGGGAGGATTCTCGGCAAATAAAGGAACGATTCTTGAACCTTGAGGACAAGGTTCATTCAAAAGGAGACGGTAATGTTGAGTTAAGGAGGACATCCAGACTATCCAAGAAGAATCCCAAGTACTTTTATGTTAAATAAGGCTGTAAGCAGATGTTATTGTATGCCTCTGCTGCACCAAGCCAAGTGTCATGCACCAGTGTCATGCACCAAGCCAAGTGTCATGTGTGTTTATCCATGTGTCTGCCTCTTTGACTAAGTCATTAGCTGTGGGTCATGTCCACGTAGAAGTAGGCTAGTATTATATTTATTTTCAATAACAGTTGCTATTTAAGTGCAACAGAATCCTTATTTTTTAGGAAAGTTGTTGACATTTCTTTATTTAAATTCTATGCGAATAAAGAAAGGGACAAGCAATTTCAACTCAACAAATATTGTGGTTGTTCACACCCAAAACAAACTTTACTTATTCGTCATTTTCTTTTCTAGTTTTGATTGGGACCTATCAGTATGAGTTATTACATTTATTTTATAACACTTCCCTTCACTTGACAAGGCCCATTAAGTGAACGCATAGGGATTTGAACTCTTAATCTCTTGCTTTGGTACCATACTAAGGTTAATACCACAACTATCTATTTTAAAAGTTTAAGTTTGTAGATATGGTGTAACTACTATATTTATTCTATAACAACATGAAACTCATGCAGAAAGACAGATCCATTTATAATCAGCTGAATTGACAAGTTGATCATTATAGAATAATTCTTCATTCCTCAACTGAAAACCATGACCTACTGATTTCCCCTTTTAGCAATAACTTCACTTCCAGGGCTAAAATCGCATAGTTAGCTCAAGCTAATGTATTCTCTAGATCATTCCACTCTGGATCCGGTATAACACCAAGATCTGACTAATCAAATTACCTTAAGAAGGCATTAGAAGCCTTGTTATCAAATTCACTCGTATATCGGACGTTAGAAATCATACCCCGATAATTTTGCAAAATCTTATTAGTTAAGGCCGTACTAAAATATGCAGCTAGCCTATTCACTTGTTGCAAAACAGGTTGCAAACTTGACTTGAAGCATTGGGCATAGAGAGAACTTGACTCAAAGCCTACTGTAATTAAAACATAGCATTTTCGATGTCATCTGATCACTCAGAAGCAACTTTTTTAAGCAAGTCTGTTAAATGGTTGTGTCATTGTGCCAAAATCCTTGATGAATTTTCTCGTGTAGCCCAATAAACCCAGAAGTCCTCTCAACCTTAAACTGAAGTTAAGAGTTAGTGTTCTGCAGTGTTCCTCACTTTATTCGGATGCATGCATTGATACCTGACACAATATGGCCTAAGTATTCAAGAGATTCCTGGCCAAAAGTACACTTCTAATTTGCTCTTGACATATCTAAGACCACCTGCAAGCGAGACAAATGTGTAGTCATGTAACATGTCATCAAAATGTACGAATTTGAAGACTTTTGAGTATGGTTCAAGTATACCATTCACCATGCCCTGGAAAGTAGCTGGTGTGTTAGTTGGCCCGAAGGGCTTGGCAAGGAACTTATAGTGACCTTGTTAAATCCTAAATGCTGTTTTTATCACCTTGGCACCATATAGCTCATCTCACAACTCATCAATAGTTGGAATAGTACACTTGTCTAGGACTGCTGTGGACTTTTTTGCCAAATTGGATCTCTTTTTTAAATTAATTACTAAAATGGGCATCATCAAACTTCATTATCAAAATAACCCATCGGTCTCTCATTTCCAACCTGAGTATTAAATATATTTATTACTCACATGTTTGGCGTGGGCAACAACCATGATGATTCACATGTTCTATGTGCGCAACTTGTCCGACTTACATGCTTAATGTGCATAAGAGCCATAATGATTTGCACGCTCTACGTATGCAATATGTATCCAGCTAAACACGCATTCCCTATATGCAAATTTAATAGTCTATTTTCATAATTATTTTGCCATATATCCTATTTTAGTAATTATTTTTTCTGAAGCTCTAGATTGACTTTTTATTCGACTGTTGTATCATTCAAGGCTCTTTAATTAGTATAGAAACGCTAAAAGCCACCCTTTTTTTTTTTTTAACAATTATTATTAGACTAGAGAAATGACTAGAACTTCCTTTTATCATACCAGCAGCAAGCATTTCTTTTACAAGATGCTCCATTTCATTCTTTTGCACCTGAGCCTACCTGTAGGTCTAACATTAATGGGCCCAATACCTTCCTTGAGTGGTATCCATTCATCTAATGGCTCTAGATGAAGGTAAGTCAACGTTTTCAATGAAAACATCCTCAAATTCACTTGATAGGGCTGAAAAATCTGGATGGATAGCACCTTGATACGACTCCAAGAATAACATCTCCAATATCGCAAGTTTGCAAGGGACCAAGGATTAGTCCTCTCCTTTATTTACTTAAATTGTTAACCGTGTCGTGCTGGATGCATAGTGTCGTGGTGATGTATAGACTGTGTGGTGGTGTATTGTGCATCGTAATTTGTGTGTGTAAGCTGTGTGTTGATGGTTGTATATTATCAGGAGTGTTTTAGAATTATCTAGAACACCTAGATAGTTACTGCCCACCTGGCATCAGAGGGAGTCTTATTATAAAATGGAAATTCAATTTAGTCAAAGGAGTTTGTCTATTTGTTGCTATAGTTTAGAACATTGGTTGTGGATGAGAAATTTGCTCAGGTACTCATTCTTCGCTTTTCTCTTGTTCTGAAATCCTAATTTGACAATCAGATTGCATTAGAATTCATCAAGAATAGGATTCCACGTTTACTTTACTGAGGGTTAAGCTGTTGTACTCTGTATAGGTATGTATATGTATATATGCAACTGTTGGTTTTAGATACCCTGCCCCACGTGGGTGTTCTTTGAAGATACACTATAATGTCAATTCTCTTTATATTAATACAAGATTTACTTGAACTATACAAAAGAACATAAAGATATTAAGTCACCAAAAAGGAAAAAAGGAGTTTGATTCATGCTAACCATACATAAATTTGGAATTGCATTATTTGAAGGACAACAAGGAATTTCATAATTTATTAAATAGTGACATTATCATTTTGGTGGGGGTCGATGCATCTTTTGCATAAAGCCCTTTATGTTTTTTTTCCTTCTTTTTCTTGGCATAGAGCTTTATAAGTGATCTTTTCTTATCATTGATCATGTGCTAATGATCACACCACAGAATTTCAGTAGTATAACTTTGGTCACAAGTCAAACTCATGCTCTGCTGCTTCAATAACATTAGCGCCAATCACACACTCACTTACAAGTTAACATATATCTCGTAGGGACGTATACCTTCAAGCACTTTTCTCGAGGAATGTGTTGCCCCAAAGGTTTTCGCCCCCGCGGAAAAAGGACAGGAACACAGGAAATCACAGCATCGAAGAAGATGAACAAATCGTGGAGGATGGGGATGCAGATGCGGATACAGACGCAGTTGTCTTGGACCTCAATGAGAAAAGACAGCCATCCTGTTCTGTTAGTCAAGGCATGGAGAATTCCTTATCAATAGTTGATGACAATGTTGCTACTGACGATTGGACTGGGTCATGGGAAGCTGAAGACACGTCGAACTGGATTTAAGCCTTACAAGAGGTGCTCATTGGAGGCTGAGGATTCGAGAATGGCCACTGTCCAAAGTGAAGAAAAGGGCCCTAAGAGGATACGCATGGAAGGAGAGTCATAGCCTGAATTTTATTGCCTTCATATTCAGGAAAGGGGAAGATCTGTTGTTACATGTCAAGCTGTTACTAGTCCTAATGCATGTTCTGTTAACTGTTAATTTTAACCTCTAGCAAGCCACGAAACTTATCATGTTGTGTGTGTGTACTATAATTACGTAGACAATTTTCATATTTTCAATTCATCTGAACTGCTTGGAGACTTTCGGCACAGACCTAGACAAAGATTATTATGTATAAGATGAGACTCCTGCAAGGTCGTTCATCCTCAGATAGGATTGCCCTTTACTGATTTATCATCCTTTTTACTTTATAGCCATTCTTCCTTAAAATGGGACTTGGTACTGCTTAAAGGTACGATGGGGTCCCAGGTTCACCGAGACCGAGTTGTCGCCAGTTGACATAAAGATTGGAAGACTTAAGGTGGGAGGAATTTACAGCTGCATGGCTAAAAGTTCATCTTTGTTCGGATGGCTATTCGTATTTGCCAACATCATGGTCGTTATAAGTTTCGATCTTACGTTCATAGTAAATTTTTTATAGAAGTATATGATGTTGTGAACTTACTATTCTACTGGTACTATGATTTTGATCATTCTACTAGTTTGCATATCAGGACACTGTTGATGCTTTTATGAAAAGGTTAATGTTGCAAATAGTACTTAAACTTTGGTAAAATATCATTAGGTATCTAAAACTTAAAATTGATCAATTTTGAAGTTTAAATACTAAATTAATTAATTCAAAATTCATGTATCATTTGTGACATTTATCCTATAGGATGGAAAAGAAACTGTATGACTCCTTTACTATATAGCTCCCCATATGAACATTACAAAACTGTAATGCGTTATTTTGAATTTAAATTATTACCTTAACTCTATCAAGAGAGAGAAGAAAGTTGTGTGTTAATCGAGTTAGGCAGGTTGAAGAACATGATATGACACTTGTTGGCAAACACAAACTTCATTATATCATGTCTTTGTCCGTATTGAAAACTGCTAAACCCTGATCTTTCATGTTCTTTTTTTTTTTTTTTTAAACATTTGTTTAAGGATCTGGAGATAAGAACACTAAAAGTATTTATATATTTTTGCACCACCTATCAGTATCTCTCCTAAGTTTATGGCTATAAATATATAGATACTTATACTGTGCAACAAATTAATATGAAAGATTTAGATGATTTCCTTAAAAATATAATTTACTTTATTATAATTTGTCATAAACATAGAATATTTGAATAATTCACTTAAAATAAAAAAGATTTAATTAAATTTAGTATACCGCAAATGTAAAGAATGAGAACCTTCCTTAAACCCTTGAATAAATTGATCCCTTTATTTCACCAATCTATTGTTCTTCAGCTGGCAATTATTGGAAAAATAAAAATAAAAATAAAAAGTAAATAAACAAATAAGCATGATATTGCAGAAGCTGACTGCAGCATCCAATCAAGTAGCAGGAACAAGAAACAATTTAAGTCACGAGATTAATATTCACAGGACAAATCTTCTCCATCTGCATCTTCTACGAAGCACTATCCAGCTTTGCTTCCAACGCGATAACACACCGCCGTTCCCTTCCCTCGCCCTGGAGAAAGAAGAAAGAATTAGAATTATGCATGGTTGAAAAATTAGGGAATAAGACCATTGATAGCCAATTGCTTAGTACCTCTCTTTTGCATCTTGTGTTTTTAACTCTTTCACTAGATGAAGTAGAACCTGAAGCTACAGATCGCCCGGTGTGGCACCAGTAACTTCCAACAGTACCAATAGCTGGTGTTTCTTCAGGACTTGGGCTCTGCCCCCGTAATTGTCTTGGAGAGGCAGAAGCAGAGAACTGTCTCAGGTCTTCCACAGTGAGTACTCCTAAAATCCGTCTCCTTTGTTACTCCTTGGAGTATTCACCACTCGTTTTGGTGGCGAATTTCCCACTGAAGGAGTGCTCTCCTTAGACTTGTGAGTAGTTTCTGATTCCACCAACCAGCTAGAAAGGGAAGTATCAGCTGCAGCTTCTTGTCCCAAAGACACAGTACCCAAAAGATGATTTGAAATCTTGAAAGCAGGCCCTATGCCCGGGCAAGTAGGCATGGATGCATTTTGCTCTATGTTAGTGTTCTCTTTTGCTTGATGCTTTGAGAGTGGCGTAGGAATAGGGGCTTTTGCTTTCACTGCTTTCCATTGAGAAATGTTTTCAACGGGAGTCAAGACTAGATCAACATACTCATTCCTGAGCCTAGTATTTTGATTAACACCAGTAGGCTTGAGCTCCTTATTGCCCTTCATCACCGGCATGGGACTACTCACCTCCTTTTCATCTGTTTCTGCATGTTTCCTAGAGTCGATGGACAGAGAAAACAAGGAATCAGACGATTCTGGCTCTGCCACAGCATCTTTATTATGAAGACCCGCGTTATAATCAGTGGAAGCATCATCACTGTCTCCCTCCCTATTGTTTATGTCATCATGAAATTCATCTTCACTGTCAGTGCAGTTCTTGTATCTATGATTAGGCAAAAGAGTTGACAAATTCAACACATTTGCAGATAATAGCACCTCTTTAGTCTGTCCTTCCTCTTTTCCCACAGGCAAATCATCAAAGGCTTCTTCTGCAGGTAACACTTCAAATGTTTTCACATTCAAATCAAAAGTAACTTTCTTTCTGCCACCATCAAGCTTCAAATCTTCCACTCCCTCATCTCTGAATATGACAAGATTCAATCACAAACATAATCATAAATTACTTAAAATAGGAGCAAGTGCTATCTCCACTATGACGGAGAAGACCCAAAATTCAGTGAGTTCAAAAGTTGTCTGTTGACAAGAAGAGCAAGACTACAGTTGAGGCAACCAAAGTGAATGTGCCTTGAAGTCAAATCTAATCTTCTAAAAAGACATCGCTTTTCCTTATTCATTGGTCGATTCTAATCAGTATTATCAACAAATCTTAACACGCACTAGCTACTACCATAACCTTTCACCTGGTTACTAAGCTATTGCTAGTTAGCACTATTCCCCGTTACACCTAATGGTACTTTATAAAGGTGTTAAACCGTGCATAGGATACTTGTTAAAAATGATGAAAGAAATTTTTCACAAATTCCCCAGATATTCATCAACATTTTCCTAAGGTAGATTGTATAGAAATGCATTAGCAGTATCACCCCAACCCCCCCACCGGGCACATAATCTTCTTCTTCTTCTTCCCCTTTTGCATAATACATTAATAACGACCACACCAAAATGTTTATGCTTGAAAACGTTAATAAAATGGCCAAATAAAACATGCCTTATAACCAAAGCATTAAAACACCCTTCAACAAAATCCCATAACAAATACTAAATCATAATCAAGAAAAGAACACATTTTCCAACACATAAGATGCCCAGAAATTGAAGAAGAGAAAAAACAAAATGAAACTACTGTAACAAGACTCATACAGTAGAAAAAAGATAAAATTAGCAACAAAATACTTTAATCCGATTCCTCTTACTTCAACTTTGCAGAAGATTTAATGGGTATTTCTTCATTTTCCAACTTCTTTGAATAATCAACAGATAAAGTAACTACATTGTGTTTTTCTTCGTTGACCTGTAAAAAAAAATTAGAAAACAAAGTTATTCGGTTTAAATAAAATTAAAAAAGTTGAAAAAACAAAGGAAATTTCACATCGCGTCTCCATGGACTGCAAAGGTTGAAAAAGACATACTTGATTTCTGGGTAAACTTTTTTGACTCAAACTGTGGCGTTTCTGATTCTTAGAATTACGAAAACACCGTAAAAAACACCCCATTGCTAAATAACTAATATTCTGAGTATCTATAAATTGGGTTTCCTCTGTGCGTGTGTCTCTCTCTCTAGGTTCAAAATTTCATGCGTCAATATTAAGAAGCGATATGGTGTGCATAGTCACCATGAGAGAGAGAGAGAGAGAGAGGAGAGAGAGAGAGTTAAGGCGAACATGCAAGAATCTGAATCTGAGAGAGAGGAAACATGACCGTTGGCATTTCAAGTTTCGTAGTTTCTTTCCCCCCTTTTTTAATTTGATATCTTATCATTGAATAATATAAACATGTTAGGAGCCCGCATAATACGCAGATTAGAATTTTAATTATGATGCAATTTAATTATAAAAATGTAATAAGTATAAATATTACCAAAAAAAATTAATATTTAAAGAATACAAAATAAAAGGTAATAGTATGCGATTTGAAAGCAAAACAAGTCATAAAATCTTGTACCATGCATGCATATTTATTTAGATAAATAATATGTAATGTAGGAAGTATTGTAATATTTCAAGTAGTGAAAATGCAATGTGATATGTCAAGAGTTACATTACTTTAGATTACATTATCCAAGCATTACAATAATTTATGTAAAATTTGAAAGTGGCAACCCTTCATTTTAACCTAATTAGAAAATGTGATAAAAAAAGCTTTCATATTGAAAAGATACCAAAGTCAAAGGTATTAACTCAATTAGGGAAAATGCATCAGTGATAGAAAGCTTTCTATATTGAAAAGGTATCAAAGTCAAAAGTAGTAACTTAATTAGAGAAAATGCATAGGTGATAAAAAGCTTTTCAATGTATCAAAGTTAAAAGTATTATGCTAAGAGCTAGATCACTTTAAATTACATAACTTAAATATTGTAATATTTTTTAGTAAAATTTAAAATCGCAACCATTCATTTAAGGGAAAACAAATTAAGAGATGCATAGGTACAACTTGATCTAGAAAATATTCCAAAAGGTCAAGAAAACATTATAAACTAACCAACCATCATATGATTTTAATGCTAGTCTTGCAGTTATTTTCATCATATTGAAAAAAAAAAGTGATGTGAACTTATTGAAATAATCAAAAAGTTTAATTTTACAAATCTCAATGAACCATACTTAAGACATGCTACATAAAATATTGTAAAATTAGGCTTTGCAATTATAAAACAACACGTATTATAAATTTCAAATTATAAAAATGATTTTAATGAAAAAATAAAAAGAGATTAATAATTAAGATGTACTAAATACCCAAAACTTCTAAAATGTGTAAAGCTATCACATATTATAAATTGCAAATTAAAAAAAGATTTCAAAAAAAAAAGAACATTATAATTAAGATGTATTAAATACCTAAAACTTTAAAAATTAATAACTTTCTAATTAATTGTGTAATGCATTGAGTAAGGATGGTAAAAATATTTTTTTAAAATTAGAGCAAGAAAAGGTGTATAGATAATTTAATGTAAATTGAAATATTTTATATGCTACTTATTAAAATATATTTTCAATGTATAGTCAGTGTGAGTAATAAAATAGATAATTTTACAATTAAGATTTTACAAGTAAACTAAAAAAAAAGTAATGAAGTGTGTGTTGTCAAAAATAAAGTTCTCAAAATCCAAGTATATATATCTAATGTTAAATTTAAAATTAAACTTATTGAAATAACAAATGTTGCATATTGCATAACCTCCTATTCAATGAAACATAAAAGATAAAAGTAAATAAAAAAAAACTTAAATAGATGAAAAGGAATTTCTATGATCTCTTCATTAATTAAAATAGTAGATAAATAAACCATTACTATTAGAATAGAGAGCACATTATGAAAAAAATAGATTGAGAATTGCAGTTTGAGAATAAAGACAAAGGAAAACTAATTAGGAGAAAAGAAAGATAAAATATATGAGAGAGAGAAAGAAAGAGTGAAAGTGGGAATAAAATGGGTAAAGATAAAAGTGAAAGGATAGAAAATCAGGAAAAGAAATGAAAGAACCTATAATAAATAGTATATTTATGAGTGTTTATATTTATTGGAAAATATTGATAGGCTATCATAAAAGAAATGGTAACGAAACACTAAGAGTTTCAAAAATTATATATTATAAATAGATGTTATTATAAATTTTGTCTATAATTGGATACAATCTAAGCTGTTCAATCTAGAGATCTACTTAAAAAAAAGTAAGAAATTATAAATTTTTCTTTTACATTATAAATTTAAGGTTTTTTTAATTTTATTTATCAATTATTTTTTTTTTATAATCGACCGCTTCTATCTGACTATGTGTTTTTCGTTTCATACATGATTAATTTATTCAGAAAAGGAATAAAAATAAAATATATAATAAAAATGAAAGAAAAAAATTAAGTATGATAAAAATTCAAAATGCAAAAAGAAAAATGAATAAAATAAGGAGTTCTTAATTTGGATCTTATGTAAAATTTTTTGACTTTAACATTTCTTAGTTAATTGATTAAATGGTCAATAATAAAATAGGTTGAAAATAGAATATAGCACAAATTAGGATTAAGGAAAAAATAATAAATTTTTTCAAAAGAATTACATAAGTCTGCTAGATAAAAAATAATCTCAAAAATAGACAACTTGAACTCTCTTTTGAAAAGACGAGGTTGTAAGTGGCCAACCTCGTCTCTTGAAAAAATGACGTTAATGTAAATACACTAACTCATCTCTTGAAGAGATAAGGATAGAATCAATATCGTCTCTTCAAGAGATGAGGTTAGTCACTTATACGACCTCGCCTCTTAAAAAACGAGTTTCATTTGCCTAAAACTATGATTATTTTCATCATAGTAGTATTTTTATAATTGTTTAAAAAAATATCAATATTACTTTCCTTTTCCCCATAAATTAAGGAAAAAATTTAAGAAAGTGTGAAATCAAATTAAGGATAGAGGAGTTGAAGTTGAAGTACAAATAAAGTAATATTATGTTTGGATTATCGGAAACCATGGAAATAGAAAGAAAATAACAGAAACCAAAGGAAGTTAGTGTGTTTGGTTTTTTTTTTTTTTTTTAATGAATGAAAGCAGAAATGGGCAGAAATCTAAGGTGATTGTTTAAGTTCATATTTGGGATGAAACGAACGAAAATGGAAGAAAGTTAATTGAAATGACAAAAACACCCTTTAAAGTAAAATAGAAAATATAAAGTATATTTTAGTCTATTTATATTTTATTTCCCTTTATTGCTTTTATCATCTCAACCAAACAACATTAAAAACAAAAATTTCATCTCATTTTATTCTATTCCTATCTTACAAATCTAAACAAGAATAAAAACAATATTTCTTTTCATTTTCTTTATACTCTTTTCCTTTTTAATCATTTTCGTCCATTTCTACTTCCTTTAAAATTGCTAAACACATCATGAATAAAGTAGTATAGATTCCTAATTATTCCTATCTTCTAAGCACTACAAGTAAACCCGTAATCAAATGCATCATTGATGTGAAAAAACATGTTAACTTGACGTGATTTTTGCTATATGGGAATCAACACGATATAGAATCACAATTCCAAATTCTATTCTTATTTTTATATTTGGATGCATTTCAAAAACCCAAAATCATGAGTTTGCAGTTTTTTTCAACTTTTGCAAAGGTCGAATTACAATTCCATTCTATTTTCATTAACAGTTACTATTATAATTACATTTTTATCCTCTTAAATATTTATTATCCACGTATATTGTTGAGGATATTTTTAAGAAATTCCAGGTGGATTTCATTTTATTTTATTATATATCTAAATAAATGAATGGTTCTATCATTCTACCATTAATTACATTGCATCTATTTCAATCCATTTTATTTTGAATGATTTTTGCCATACATGACATGACATTAAGGTGTTTTCTTAAGTATCTCCATTCTTGGGCCTTTGACACAAGGTCCTATGCTAAGGACTTCATTTTTTTGAGATCCCACAGGATAAGAAAGTTCCTTAAATTTTTTAAGTCATCTGCTACTGACGTAAACAAGTAAGGTCCTTTACGTATTTTTATAGCCTTTTTGTTTTATTAAGTGTATTATATAAACATATAGATGGCCTATAAAACCTAAAAAGATGTGAAGGAACTCATGAAAAGAACATCATGTGAATGTATGTGGGACTTTTAGGAGGTCTTTATAGTGTCACATTAGCATTTTAAGGAACTTTAAAGAACCTTATAACTTTATCCATAATGGCACGTTTAGTACACAAAATAGGCCAGAATAGAATCGTGATTCCAGCTTTCATTCTCTTTCCCAGTGTTTGGAAGTATTTTTAGAAGCTGAATTCGCGATTCCTTGGAAATTGGTGATTCCGACTTTGAAGGGGAATTCGATTCCCCCTTTCAAAGGCGGAATCGTGATTTCATTCCACTTTTATTAATTATATGAATGTAATTATTTTTTTATCCTATCATGTATTAATATTTTGCATTTATTACTAAGCGTATTTCTGCCAATTACACTTTTATCCATTCCATTCTATGTAACCTTCCAAACATAGGAATGGATTTGTCATTCCCAAACTCATTCCATTCCATTCCAAATCATTCATGCATACCAAACGTGACATAAGGTTCTTCGCTAATGTTTTCCACATCTTTTTTAACTTCCATGGGTCTAGAATACATTTAAATAATACACTTAATAAAAAAAAAAAAATAAAAAAAACGTAAAAAACCTTACTTTTCAGGATTCTTGGCAAAGGACTCCAAAAAGTGTAAGAACCCTTCCAATCCATAGAACCTTAAAAAGTGAAGTCCTTTACATAAGATTTTGTATCAAGGACCCGAAATAGGATGCTAACTCTTTGAGTTTCAAAGTTGATTACGATTTTACACTTTATTGAGGAGCAAGTGTTGAAAAATAAAATAATAACCCATTTTCACCATATTCTTCTTGGATAAAGGGATTAAATAATATTATTAAAAATTATATAAAATGAAAAAAGAGAGGCACCTTTTCTTTTAATTTAGAATACTTTCCCATCTTTAATAATTTCTTTAAATGAGGGAATGCCGTTGTCACCCCTTCATAGCTAGCGGATATGCTTTCACTCCAATCTGACGGTCAAGAATTAATGCTTGAAACATCACACCTATGACAAAGGTACAAACATGACATCAAATCACCTAACAATCTTGCAACACATGGCTTTCTCGCTAAAATTCGAAGGGACGTGACTTTTCCAGCACATCTCAGAGAAATACATGGTACCCCAACTAGACTCAAAGGTAGCATCTCGACACTAATATTCCCAACCTATGCACATCCCTCACCTTCTGTCAGCACACTATGCTGTTGGTTAAGGATAAACTATCGATCCAACCAAACTGAATTAATTTCAGTTACAAGGCTAATGTTGTCCTGTATACCAACTTGCAACTAATGACATTCCACTCGTGGCAATGGACAACAATCAAGTGGCTCGAACTCTGCTTAGATAGCTGATCCACTTGGCTTATTCCCTCAACAACTCTTAGATAAAGGAATTGGTATGGAAGAAGCGTTGATGGTCAATTATAGATAACGAGCTTTTTGGTCCAATCTGACTCATGTATTCCAATCCGACCTATTCTAACTCATTTTGAACCTCAGAGAATCATGATTCACTATCTTGAGAGATTGACCTATTGAATTATGTGTCTAGTGAACCCGAGCAAGGTCACCCAGCATACTTTCCTTAATCACCAATGATTCCACTATGAAAGACTACTAGAAGTGGATTAGTGGCCTAATCCCCACATTCACAATAACAGCCTTTAACATGATTACACAACGTTCGTGATTGCTAAGAGCTCATCTCCAATATATGTCACCTCCTTTCACAACAAAAGACAAATATGATGTAGAGGCCTAAATATAGATCTTAAATCTTAAAGTTCAATAATGACTTTGGGCTTTACTCTTTGGTTTGAATAATAAAGTCCAAAGAGTTAAATCTAAGAAATTGGGATGATAAAAAGAGATTTGATATAGTTAGCTTGGAGCAAGGACCATTAAGTAGAACCAACCCATCTGCTCTTGATCTTTCTGAAGGAGTTTATGAATTAAAAAGGCCTTCCATGTACTAGAGAGCCCACCTAGAAATTCATCGATAGGGGAACTTATCATACCCATTGATGATCAATAGAATCCAAATGTCATCAAGAGCCAAGATCTATAAGTATCAAGAGCTCCTCCTTATTTGACAAATTCATAATTTGAAAGGAAAACTGTTGTGTTGCTAAAATACTCCCACAAAAAGATAAACAAAGTTTAAAGTGAAGAACGCACTATTTCTCCTCTAGATAGCAAGGTTAATGCTATATAGGTCCTCTACATGTCACTCATGTGTTTGAGCTCTTTTCAAGTGCCTACTTTTTCTTCTATCTTCTTACTTTAGGCGATTTTGTTGCATGAGCTTCCACATCACTCCTTTAAGGTCATGTGTGGTGCAAGGCATAAGCTACATACACATGACCACCATAACTGGATCCACCCCTTTGTACATGTTACTATGATAACTCCAATACTCTTTAACCTGTAAAGCTTTAAAGTGACCGCGCTAGACAACCCCTTAGCATACCATTAACTGTGTTTTATTTTGCAGGATTATCACATAAGCCTAAAAAGTCCAATCCAAAGGCTTACTTCACCGTTTGCTAGAGTGGAACTAATTACAAAATTATTATTCCATTCCAAGGGCAAAAATGTTTAATAGGGTTTTAAAGTACTTTCAATACATGCAACCTAACAAATTTTTAAGCGTGAGGTTCAGGTTATTGTTATCACGTTAACGAAATGTGTCTCGGAGTACATATGATCTAAATTAAAGGAGTGATGCGTGGATGAGAATTGAGAAAAGAGTTAAAAGAAAAGTAGCATGGAAAAGTTATTGACCATTAACCTTGTTGTTTGCATTCAAGTATGAACTCTTTTGTTTGAGCTCTATTTGGTTTTTAAGACCATTTGTTTGATCTTCACAACTTTTGCAAAGTTTTTCAATGATGGAGCATGACTACTCATTCCTAAATTTTTGGGCTTGATGGTATTCATTAGGTCATGTTGGTGATCACTTGCTCATTTATGATTATTTTGAGTGTAAAGTACCTGAGAGAGGTTGAGGGGGAATACATTGGTTGATCAATTCCTCTTCCGAGCTCACTATATCAAATCACTATAAGTCATCCTAATGATAATTGGACTTGTTGAGCCCATTTCTAAGCCAAAGGAGCATAGGCCAAATAATTAATAGATAGTGTGTTTAACCTAATATCTTAATATAATAAAATTAACCTACTACACCAAATGTTTAATTATGGACTTGCTTTTAGATCTAAGGTTTTAGGATAATAAAGTTTAATATTTTTTAGTAGTTTACTGCTTTTATGAATGAGTAAAATAAAGGATATCAATGAATTTAGGAATTGGATATAATGCATTTCTACCAAAAAAAAAAAGGATATAATGTATTAATTCTAGAAATGAATCGAGGCTGACTAATTTTGATAATTGATATTACCCATTTGCTAGAAATAGTTAGATGTGTTAAAGAGGATGTGATATGATATATGGATCTCAATAACTTTTGTATGCCACAACCCCATGAGGAATGGCAAGTAAAGGTGTTGATTGGCGCAATTTGGGAAAGATTGGTGGAAACGAATAAATAAGGAAAAAAGATTGTTTATAATCCAAAAGACAAAGCCTCTACTATGTAAAGGTTTGATGTAAGGCCCCGGATTTACCCTTGTATTTAAAATAGGCAAACCCAGTTCCCCAACCACATATAATCTGCAGTATTATATGTAAGGTTGTAATCCAGGATCAATTTGTATAGTCATTTGCCTAAATGTCTTATAAGAATAAATTTTATTACTAATAGTACATAATACAACCATACATACATACATACATACATACATACATACATACATACATATATTACAAACAAGGCTCGTAAACAAGCCATTTACAAAATATATCAAAAGATAACAAAAATCCTATTAACTAATACATAAGTTTTCAAAGCATATATATACATATAGCTATTCTATTACATAAGGGTTCCATCAACGTCAAGGTCGTCTCTACTCCTTCCAATCATTTAAGAACTCCTCAAAATTCTATCCATATCCCATACTTGTATAGAATTCGTCATCCATACCTGAAAAGGATAAAATGTGAGCCAGAGGCCCAGTACACAGTAACAAAAACAAATGCGTAATGGCTCACACGATCTTAAACTATAATGCAATGTGACAATCATTCATTGATTAGATAATCTTTAATTAGTCAAAACATCACTGGAGTGTTCAAACTCCGAACAATAAGGATATTTGGGGTCCTGAGTAACGATCACGACGCTCAGGGGGTTGATATAAGTAGTTCGGACACTTATATCTCCTAGATGATATATCCATAAAAGAGAAAATAACTTCATCTAGGGTTAACAGCCGTTACACAACTTCACTTATCTTAGTCCATAACATCACTTAGTCCAACTGTTCCCATAAACCTTTGAACTAAATCATATTATTTCATTCTAAGCTTAAGCAAATGTTACCGATACATTTTCCCCATCAGTTACCCGCCGTACCACTTAGGAAAGTCTTATCAAAAGACAGGGGTGGCCTAAGCGCCTAATCTACCGTGCCCCCAATCTGAGCAAGGTGCTACTCCCCGAACCGGATACCGATCTGCCATCTAGGCCAGATACGGTTTAAATAGCGTAAGAGACATCAATTCGAACAAAGGTTTAAGTTTTTATATTAAAATTTATTAAAGATATGCCTATCCTAAGCAAAGAACAAACACGTTACTGCGTACCTGTACTAGCTCGAGATTCAATGGGAAATAACCGAAAGGGAATCACTCACTGTAAAAAGAAGACATTACAAACTCACACTTAGTTCTAGTATATATATATATATTCATCAAATCTCAAGTACAATCATCCAAAGAAATTCAAATAAATCATTACAACATCATCACATAACATTCAGATATCATATATTATCATACAATACTCAACAAATATTTAAATGATCATTTATCAAGCTTGGGAGAACTTTTAACAACCAATAATAAGTTTTAAACTTTGTTTGAAAAGTGTATCAGTTGAAAAGAACTAAAATTTAAGCATTGTTACTCTTAAAATTTGTGAAACTTAAAAACAAAAGTTGTAATCTCTTTTTAAGCTTTCCAACGCAATTTGAATCACCTCAATCGGAGGTCGAATGAAAAAGTTATGATCAAATTACAAAACAATATCGCAGCAGGGAAGAGATCAGAAATTGAAACACCCTCCCATATGGGCCGTTTGGAAGGCCGTATCAACCCAGTGAAATTGCACTTTTCCATCCGAGAGTGATACACCCTTCCATATGAGGCTGTTTCAATTCATACACCCTCTATAGGGCCGTTTCAACTCAGGGAAATTGCACTTTTCCATCCGAGAGTGATACACCCTTCCATATGAGGCTGTTTCAATTCATACACCCTCTCATATGGGCCGTTTCAACTCAGGGAAATTGCACTTTTCCATCCGAGAGTGATACACCCTTCCATATGAGGCTGTTTCAATTCATACACCCTCTCATAGGGCCGTTTCAACTCAGGGAAAGTGCATTTTCAAGATCAGAGAGTGAAACACCCTTCCATATGGGGCTGTATGAAATTTTCCGCCTTCCCCTGTTTTGAACACAAAATTTTTACAACTTTAACACTTTTAACTTCAACCAAAACACTTTCTTAGCTCTCCATAACTTGATATATGATCTCCACATCATCTATTATACTTCCAACTCATTAAACAACATCATTTCACTTTAATCTCTACCTTCCAATCAATACAACTTTCAACAAACTCAACTTCACTTAACCCTTACTACACCACTCATACATCATTCCATCTTCATTCTCACACTTCAAATACTAAACATGCATATATTATACTTCATTGGTAGCCCAAACCTTCATCAATACATCACCAATACATATATACATATCAAATCCACATTTAACAAACTCTACACTATGAAACTTGCATCAAATGTAACTCAAACTTACCTCAAATCTTTGGGCTTGGTTTTCAAGGCTTTAGAATGATCTTTTGGTGGCTAACTTGCAAGAATTTGGATGTGGATCTTGGTCTTGAAGTTGGGGTGGCTTTGGGAGAGAAAATAATGGGTTTTGTGCTTGTTTGAGGGGTTGTTTTGAGGGTGGTCTGATTTTGGACGAAATTTGGGTATTTTGGCTTAATGTTTATCCAATGTTTGACTTTCAAGGCAGCCCACAAAAGTCATAAAGTAGCTTTTAATTAGTATTAATTAATGTTATTAATTTAAGTAAAATAAAAGCATTTATTTAGCTTTTGTTTCCTAAAAAAATCTGCTACACTCCATTTGAAATATATATATATCTAATATTACTCATTCCATATACAACATCAATATGCAAATTAATATTAAGTATTTATTATACTAATGCAAACATAATTATTCTACACTACTCAAATATATACATGTTATTTATTTATTTTAATAAGCAACTATAATCACTTATATATAATATGATATTGGGAATAAAAGCATGGCTATTACATCCTTCCCTCCTTCAAGAAGTTTCGTCCTCGAAACTTAGCTTACCTTACTACTCAAATAGCTCGGGATACAATATTCTCATCTCACTCTCCACTTCCCAAGTAGCTTCTCTATCTTCTTGTCCACTCCATTGCACTTTCACCATTGGAATCACCTTTCTTCTTAACACTTTATCAACTCTACCCAAGATTTTAATAGGCTTCTCACTTGTTGTTAAATTTGGCAAGACTTGTGGCTGATTAACACTGATAATTGCATTCGGATTCGAGACACATTTTCGCAATTGAGAAACATGGAATACATCATGTACTTCGGATAAATGCGGTGGTAGTGCTAATCTGTAAGCTAGAGGACCAATCCTTTCCAACACTTCATAAGGACCGATATATCTCGGGTTCAACTTTCCTTTGACTCCAAACCGAAACACTCCTTTTGTTGGTGAGGAGAAATACGTGCTCACCCACTTCAAACTCGAGAGGTCTTCGTCTCTTATCCGTATAACTTTTGTATCTATCTTGTGCAACTTTCATTCTTTGCTTAACCACTTGAATCTTGTCAATAGCTTGTTGAACCAATTCCGGACCAATTAGTGCTCTTTCTCCTACATCGTCCCAATGTAAAGGTGATCGGCATTTCCTTCCATACAGAGCTTCATATGGTGCCATCTGAATAGAAGACTGATAACCGTTGTTATAGGCGAATTCAATCAATGGCAAGTGATCGTCCCATCGCCCTCCAAAATCTAATACACAAGCTCTTAGCATGTCTTCTAATATCTGGATCGTTCTCTCAGATTGCCCATCTGTTTGAGGATGAAAAGCAGTACTGAACTGAAAGCTGGGTACCAAGTGCTATGTGTAAGCTCTTCCAAAATCTACTAACAAATCTCGTATCTCGATCAGAAGTGATTGTTCTTGGTATACCGTGAAGCCTTACGATTTCCTTGATATACACATGTGCCATTTTCTCTAAGGAATCCCCGACTCGTAAAGGTATGAAATGAGCCGACTTCGTTAATCTGTCCACAATTACCCATATGACCTCATGCTTTGCAATGGTTCTTGGTAGAGCCGATACAAAATCCATAGTGATATCTTCCCATTTCCACTCGGGAATAGGTAAGGGTTGCAGTTCTCCTCCGGCCTTTGATGCTCTATCTTAACTTGCTGACAGGTCAGACACTTTGAAACATAATCAGCTACATTTCTCTTCATTCCTTCCCACCAATAACACTTCTTCAAGTCCTTGTACATTTTGTACTCCCGGGATGAACAGAATATAATGAGGAATGTGCTTCTTTCAGAATATCTTCTCTCAAACCATGTATCCTTGGCACAAAGATCCTATTTCCATGTCTTATTACATCCTCTTCATCTAATCTCAACTCTTTTCTCTTTCCTCCTTTTATAGCTAATGTCAACTTCTCACTTTCTGGATCCTCTTTCTGACTTTGTTTAATTCTTTCCAAGATTGTAGGTTGCAAAGATAATTGAGCAAGCATCAAATCAACATTTTCCACTGTCACTTCAATTTCCATCTTTCTCAACTCTTCACGAATTTCCTTCTGACTTATAACCAAGGTTGCAATATCAATTTGCTTCTTCCTACTGAGCGCGTCTGCTACCACATTCGCTTTACCAGGATGATACAAGATCTCTACATCATAGTCCTTTATTAACTCAAGCCATCTCCTCTGTCTCATATTAAGTTCCTTCTGAGTGAATATGTACTTAAGGCTTTTGTGGTCGGTGTATATCTTACATTTTTCTCCAAAAAGATAATGTCGCCACAATTTCAATGCTAGTATCACTGCTGCTAATTCCAAATCGTGAACGGGGTAGTTCTCTTCATGTGGTTTCAATTGTCTTGAGGCATATGCTATAACTTTCCCATCTTGCATGAGTACACAACCTAACCCTTGAATAGATGCATCACTAAACACCACAAACTCTTTCCCACTAACAGGTAGGGCTAGGATTGGAGCAGATACCAATCTCTCTTTAAGTTCTTGAAAACTCTGTTCACAACTGTCATTCCAATCAAATTTAGCATGCTTTCGAGTCAATTTGGTTAAAGGAGATGCTATCTTTGAGAATCCCTCTACAAATCTTCGATAGTATCCTGCTAAACCTAGAAAACTTCTTATCTCAGACACATTAGTTGGCCTTGGCCACTTCAACACAGCTTCAATCTTTTCAGGATCTACCGTTACACCTTCTCTAGATATGATATGCCCTAGAAAAGATATTTCCTCAAGCCAGAAACTACATTTATTGAATTTGGCATAAAGTTTCTTTCCTCGAAGTCTTTGCAAGACAAGCTTAAGATGTTCTTTATGTTCCTCATGATTCCGTGAATAGATCAGAATGTCATCAATGAACACAATTACAAATGAATCCAAATAATCCTTGAATATCCGGTTCATTAAGTCCATGAATGCTGCTGGGCGTTCGTCAACCCAAATGGCATAACAAGGAATTCGAAATGACCATATCTTGTACGAAATGCCGTCTTTGATATGTCTTCAGGCTTGATTCTCAACTGATGGTATCCTGATCTCAATCAATTTTTGAAAACACTGTAGCTCCTTTCAATTGATCAAATAAATCATCAATCCTTGGCAAAGGTATTTATTCTTGATTGTGACTTGATTCAACTCTCTATAATCAATACACATTCGCAAACTCCCATCCTTTTTCTTCACAAATAACACAGGTGCGCCCCACGGAGATATACTTGGTCTAATAAAACCGATATCTTGTAATTCTTGCAACTGTAACTTCAATTCCTTAACTCAGTAGGTGCCATTCTATATGGAGCTTTGGAGATAGGAACTGTTCCAGGTAGAACTTCAATTCTGAACTCAATCTCCCTATCCGGAGGCAAACCGGGTAACTTCTCGGGAAATACATCATTGAACTCATTCACTACTGGCATTAACTTGATATCTCCTTCCTCATTACTCATTGTAGCTACCACTGATCCTTCCCACAATTCCATGGAACTTATACTCCTAGGCCTTTGTCTTTCCAACACATAAGTAAACCTTCCCTCTTTCAAAGAAAAACTTAATTCCGCCTTGCTACAATCAATTGTGACCTTATATCGATTCAGCCAATTCATTCCCAAAATCACATCAAAATCAGATAAAGGTAGCACAATCATGTCTACAGGCATGCTCACACTGGAAATTAAAACATTCACATTTCTACATATACATGGTTGTCTAGTCTCAACCATCAAAGGAGTATTTATACACATCACGCGATCATTCAAGATCTTAGGAACAAGCTTACATTCATTCATGAAATTCTCAGATATGCATGCATGTGTTGCTCCCGTATCAATCAATACATATGCATTTCTATTGGAAACATTCAAAGTACCTGCCAAAGTGTCTACAGAGGGAGTATCTTCAACTTTTTGCAAGGCAAAGACTCGAGCATTCACCTTTCCCTTCTCTAAATTAATTCCACCTTGTTTGTTGGGGCGGTCCTTACAATTAGAAATGTGATGACCCCTTTGCTTGCAATAGGCACAAAATATTGGTGGCAACTTCGGATTCTTGCACTCAGAAGATATATGTCCCACTTGTCCACATGTGAAACATGCACCAGGTGTCCACTTACATTCAGATATATCATGGGGTCCATAGCACCGAAAGCACTTTTTCTCAAATATAGGAGTAGGAGCTTTGAATGTCTTCTTTCCCAAATATGGTTTCTTTCCTTTTCCTTGGTAGTTTGATCCTCTGCCCATGCCTTGATAACTACTATAAGAAGAAGTCGGTGAAGGCCTTTTTCCTAGAAATGCAGCTCTTTTGGCTCTCCTGACTTGACTATCATTTTGAATCTGTTCTACTAACAAAGCCTTGGCAACAGTATTGGCTAGAGTAATCAATTCAAACTTTCGAACCTCCCCTTGTATCTCCTCATTCAGCCCATTTTGAAACTTTTGAATCTTCATTCTTTCGTCTCTATAATCTCCTCCTGCAAAGCGTAGTAGTCGACAAAACTCAGCATAATATTCATCAACTGATTTACTTCCTTGCCTAAGGTTCAACCAATCGGCTATCATTCTTTCTCTTACTGAATTCGAAAAATACTTAGCAAAGAAAGTATCCTTGAAAGTCGTCCAAGAGATAGGCACTTGCAAATTCCCGCTAGCTAATCTCCACCAATTGTAGGCTTCCTTTTTCATCATAAATACAGCCAAATCCACTTTCTTCTCTTCGGGAGTATCACAGGCAGAAAAAGTCTTCTCTAACTCTTCGATCCAACTTTCGGCTATAGTCGGGTCGGTACTTGTTCCATCAAAATTGGGAACCAATTTGCTGAAATCATGTAACTTCATCTGAGTAGCTTGATCATTAGCTGGTAAGTTTTCATTTTGTCTCATTCCTTGCTGATTGCTTTGTTGCATGAATTGTTGCTGTTGTTGATACATCATCACTTGACATTGTTGCATCATAGCCATCATATCCCTAAATATGCCATACATTGATGCCGGGTTGTCCATAGTCTCTTGAGACACCGGTGGAAAGGTCGGGATTGAGGAGGCGGGGGAAACTGATTCAGTGGAGGAACTTGTGAAGCTGAGGCTGATGCTGGTGATGGATTAGCTTCAGTACTAGCAATAGGAGAAGAAGTAGGAGCTGCTATAAAAGATGATTGAGGCGGTGGAGGCATATTCTCTCTATCTGATTGCTGACGAGAAGATCCATTCAACCTATCCATCTTGAATATACATACAACACATTTATAACACACATTTATAAAAATTAAATCATCATTACATTTACATTCACATTCTCATTCACAAGCAATAACAAACAATTAAGCAAGCAAACAGCAATATGGACAAAATAAATAAACAAGCAAATAAAGAACAAGCAATAAACAAATCAAGCAAACATAAACATTTAAACAAAACTTAACTCTTTTCTAGTCTAACTATTTGTGTCCAGGGTCAAGTCATGTCTAAACCATAACATCTTAAGCAAACAACTATTCAAATTAGGCTCTGATACCAACTGTAAGGCCCCGGATTTACCCTTGTATTTAAAATAGGCAAACCCAGTTCCCCAACCACATATAATCTGCAGTATTATATGTAAGGTTGTAATCCAGGATCAATTTGTATAGTTATTTGCCTAAATGTCTTATAAGAATAAATTTTATTACTAATAGTACATAATACAACCATACATACATACATACATACATACATACATTACAAACAAGGCTCGTAAACAAGCCATTTACAAAATATATCAAAAGATAACAAAAATCCTATTAACTAATACATAAGTTTTCAAAGCATATATACATATAGCTATTCTATTACATAAGGGTTCCATCAACGTCAAGGTCGTCTCTACTCCTTCCAATCATCTAAGAACTCCTCAAAATCCGATCCATATCCCATACTTGTATAGAATTCGTCATCCATACCTGAAAAGGATAAAATGTGAGCCAGAGGCCCAGTACACAGTAACAAAAACAAATGCGTAATGGCTCACACGATCTTAAACTATAATGCAATGTGACAATCATTCATTGATTAGATAATCTTTAATTAGTCAAACATCACTGGAGTGTTCAAACTCCGAACAATAAGGATATTTGGGGTCCTGAGTAACGATCACGACGCTCAGGGGGTTGATATAAGTAGTTCGGACACTTATATCTCCTAGATGATATATCCATAAAAGAGAAAATAACTTCATCTAGGGTTAACAGCCGTTACACAACTTCACTTATCTTAGTCCATAACATCACTTAGTCCAACTGTTCCCATAAACCTTTGAACTAAATCATATTATTTCATTCTAAGCTTAAGCAAATGTTACTCCGATACTATTTTCCCCATCAGTTACCCGCCGTACCACTTAGGAAAGTCTTATCAAAAGACAGGGGTGGCCTAAGCGCCTAATCTACCGTGCCCCCAATCTGAGCAAGGTGCTACTCCCCGAACCGGATACCGATCTGCCATCTAGGCCAGATACGGATTTAAATAGCGTAAGAGACATCGAATTCGAACAAAGGTTTAAGTTTTTCTATATTAAAATTTATTAAAGATATGCCTATCCTAAGCAAAGAACAAACACGTTACTGCGTACCTGTACTAGCTCGAGATTCAATGGGAAAAACCGAAAGGGAATCACTCACTGTAAAAAGAAGACATTACAAACTCACACTTAGTTCTAGTATATATATATATATATTCATCAAATCTCAAGTACAATCATCCAAAGAAATTCAAATAAATCATTACAACATCATCACATAACATTCAGATATCATATATTATCATACAATACTCAACAAATATTTAAATGATCATTTATCAAGCTTGGGAGAACTTTTAACAACCAATAATAAGTTTTAAACTTTGTTTGAAAAGTGTATCAGTTGAAAAGAACTAAAATTTAAGCATTGTTACTCTTAAAATTTGTGAAACTTAAAACAAAAGTTGTAATCTCTTTTTAAGCTTTCCAACGCAATTTGAATCACCTCAATCGGAGGTCGAATGAAAAAGTTATGATCAAATTACAAAACAATATCGCAGCAGGGAAGAGATCAGAAATTGAAACACCCTCCCATATGGGCCGTTTGGAAGGCCGTTCAACCCAGGAAATTGCACTTTTCCATCCGAGAGTGATACACCCTTCCATATGAGGCTGTTTCAATTCATACACCCTCTATAGGGCCGTTTCAACTCAGGGAAATTGCACTTTTCCATCCGAGAGTGATACACCCTTCCATATGAGGCTGTTTCAATTCATACACCCTCTCATATTGGGCCGTTTCAACTCAGGGAAATTGCACTTTTCCATCCGAGAGTGATACACCCTTCCATATGAGGCGTTTCAATTCATACACCCTCTCATAGGGCCGTTTCAACTCAGGGAAAGTGCATTTTCAAGATCAGAGAGTGAAACACCCTTCCATATGGGGCTGTATGAAATTTTCCGCCTTCCCCTGTTTTGAACACAAAATTTTTACAACTTTAACACTTTTAACTTCAACCAAAACACTTTCTTAGCTCTCCATAACTTGATATATGATCTCCACATCATCTATTATACATTTCCAACTCATTAAACAACATCATTTCACTTTAATCTCTACCTTCCAATCAATACAACTTTCAACAAACTCAACTTCACTTAACCCTTACTACACCACTCATACATCATTCCATCTTCATTCTCACACTTCAAATACTAAACATGCATATATTATACTTCATTGGTAGCCCAAACCTTCATCAATACATCACCAATACATATATACATATCAAATCCACATTTAACAAACTCTACACTATGAAACTTGCATCAAATGTAACTAAACTTACCTCAAATCTTTGGGCTTGGTTTTCAAGGCTTTAGAATGATCTTTTGGTGGCTAACTTGCAAGAATTTGGATGTGGATCTTGGTCTTGAAGTTGGGGTGGCTTTGGGAGAGAAAATAATGGGTTTTGTGCTTGTTTGAGGGGTTGTTTTGAGGGTGGTCTGATTTTGGACGAAATTTGGTATTTTGGCTTAATGTTTATCCAATGTTTGACTTTCAAGGCAGCCCACAAAAGTCATAAAGTAGCTTTTAATTAGTATTAATTAATGTTATTAATTTAAGTAAAATAAAAGCATTTATTTAGCTTTTGTTTTCCTAAAAAAATCTGCTACACTCCATTTGAAATATACATATATCTAATATTACTCATTCCATATACAACATCAATATGCAAATTAATATTAAGTATTTATTATACTAATGCAAACATAATTATTCTACACTACTCAAATATATACATGTTATTTATTTATTTTAATAAGCAACTATAATCACTTATATATAATATGATATTGGGAATAAAAGCATGGCTATTACATTTGAAATCCTAAATACAATCCGTATAAAATTATGAATACGACTCTAAAACAAATAAAACCTTGACAAGGACAAAATAAGAAGTAACAAAAATATTAAACAAGACAAGGAAGGGATGACTTAAAATTCATCACGTTTAATTGTGCTATTCGGCTGGCCCGTTCATGCCATTCAAATGCCACAATTGAGTATTGTATGATTAATGGGTTTGGTCATGTGACATGGATAATAAGATAGTCAAATTCGGACAAAGTTGCAATTTCCTCCTATTTGGTCTATATGTAAGCTTTGGTGTCATCATCATCATCATTCTTGGCTTAACTTAGCTCACTCTAAGCTTTCTGGATGACATATGACTGTACTAACCTAATTTCCTTAGGGTTTGAGATTGAGTCTATATTATGTCATTTAAGTTTTATGAGACATTATATTACTATGTGGATTTAAAATATCCGAAAATGCAATAATTTTATATATTTTAACAGTTTAAATAGTTTTATGTAAAACCTCAAATTTCAAATATAAGTGATAACATGATTCATAAATAATTATTATCGATAAATCAATTAATTAAGATAGATGATTATAAAACTTAAACAACTTGAAATGCCCTAATGGGAACCAAGGTGAGCCAAATTTCAAGTGCTAATAGTTGTAAATAGTGGAGCAAATAAGCAAAGCTAGTTCACAAACTATTTGAATTTAGATTAATATTTTCTTGAGTTTGATTCGAGAATAGCCGAGTCGAGTTCAAGTTATTTAAGTAGTTTATCGAGCTAAGCTTGAACTTCATATGTTTAACCTGATTAGTTTGCGAATCTAATCGAGCTCGAGTCAGGTATAATTATTAATGGAGTTTGAATATTAATATTATTTTAATTAAAATTAAAATATATATTTTTAATAAATCAAGTTTGAATGACCTTAATCTAGTTGAGCTCAAGATTATACATTATTACTTCGAATCAAACTTGAGCTTAAATATTTAACCTTAGTCAAACTCGAGCAGACTTTGAGTTTTAAAATTTCAAATCAAGCTCAAACTTAAGTTCAAAACTACATAAACTCGACTCGGCTTTTTTGTAAGTCTAGATGCAATTACCTGAGTCAGTTGGAAAGATTAGCCGAAGCAAGGTTGATGAGCTACATGTAGAATTCCAGGCGTTTTTCTGGATGAATGCAAGAATCACCTGGAGTTCACTTTAAGACCGGGCCTTCGAGTTGTCAATATCATTTGGACAAATTTTCGAGACCCGAAGTTAAAAGTGGGACGCGGAAACATGCACAAAGGCGCCAAATAGGGTCTGGTCGGATCAAGGAAATAACTTGCGCTAATTCGCAAGGATGGACCCAGCCTAAACCGTCTGGGCTAGTTCATGACAGTTCTTTTTTTGGCCCAAAAGTTCATGACAGTTCGATCATCCCCATGAGAAAGATATTCGTTCTTTTTTTTTTCTCATTTTCCATATATTTTAAGTAATTTCAGTATATTAGTATTAGAAATTTTCGATTGTTTTAGGCATTTTCCATATTATTTCGATGTTGTTTTTAGCGTTTGTCAAAATTTAGGAAAGTTGTTGATTGATGTAACGTAGTTTTAATGTTGGTTTAGATATCTTAGATATTTTTTCCCTGTAAACAAGGAAAGTAATGTAATTGACATTTATTGATGACATCAGTAAAATTTTCATCTTTTGAGAGTAACATCCTTTCTTTTGTTAAATCTTATACGAAGGTTCAAGAATCAAATTCTTATATGAAAGTTGAAGAATTTACTCGATCCGTAAGTCGATGCTTTAAATGAAAAAAAAAAAAAAATCAAATATCATTTTAGATGAAGTTTGAAGTATTTATTTGATAGAAATTATGGATGTAATCGGGTTAGGTTTCAGATGGATCGTATGAACCCAAAACCCAGGTCGCTACCTTATAGGGTCTATCAAACTTGACTCTGTAACCCTATAGGGTTTTGATACTATATTCAAACCCACTCTATAGGGTTTGACTTAGAACTCAAAACCTAACCGTGTAACCCTATTTTTTTTCAACTTATTTTCAAATTTTAATAATAAATTTTAAAAAATGTTTTACTTCTGATATAAGTTTCCTATACATTCAAAAATGGAATAATGCATATGACATCGATAGCAAATGTTGTATAACACATTTGTTATACCACATTTAAACATATAAATATATTACATTTGTCACCGTATAATATCTTAAAACATGGTTAAATTAAATCTTCTGTTGTTACTAAAATATAACAAACAACAAGTAATATTAATCTCTATAACAAACATGACATAAACAAAATTTAATAAAAAATTCTAAAATCCGTAACTAGTCTAGTAGACATAAAAATATATATATATATATATATATATATATCCATGGGAGATAAAAAAAATATGCTAGCTCATTCATATCTTCTTTCCTCTCCTTATAGTATTTTTTTAATTATAATAATGGGTTATTGGGCATCTATAACCCTATAGAGTTTTTACCATATATCCAAAACTAACCCTAAAACTCTTAGGGTTTTTAACGGATTAAGCGAGTTGAAAACTTTATAATGGTCAACCTTGTCACATCTGTAATAGAAGTGAAGGAAAAATCAAGAAAACATATGAGACTTCTTTTTTTTTTTTTTTAATCACTCTTTAAACTTTGTTCCTATAATCCCCTAATATTTTTGTAAGCCAAAATTCCTATAATTGTCAAAAGGGATAGAAAAATTCCAAGAAATTTTTGGAAAAGTCAGAAAAATGGGTCCGAATTTGTTGCAATTTTAGAACAATGGTAATATATTTGGTTTGATTGCGATTCTAAAATTAATAAGGTATTAGATAGGACTTGGTAACACAGAATACCAACAACCAATGTATATCAAATTATCTAGACAAATAATAGGAAACTCTTAAAACGCATATCGAAAATCCGAAAAGTTAAAATCTTAATGTTAAGACGGAATATACTCGATTTTTATTGAGTAAAATATGTTAATTCTATTATTAATTTTATAGAAATCCAAATGAATTGATACTTAATCGAGTTTAATGTCGTGTTTCAGGTTTTATAAAGTAAATGGAATGGTTTGGCAAAATTGGGCATGAGTTTGTAACAAGCTTCAAGGATCAATATCACTTTCAATGGAATACACAAGTACTCACAATTTCATTCCAAACTCGGGATGATTTGCTATCATTACTATTAGTTTCCTCATGAACTATAGCAATAGCAAACACATTTGGAGAATATACAAGGTTCGAAATTCGTCCAGAATGTCCAAAGCTGCCAGCCATCATGGAAAAGCCGCCGGCCAACATTCATGGCCGGCACTGGGAGATTCATGGCTGCCGGCCATGGAGCCGGCCATCATCATCCATCGCTTGTTTCGCGATTAAAAGCTGCCAGCCTTGTTGCGACATGCCTCCAGCCATCTTTCATGCGAAAAACACTCCTTATATCTGATGTTTATCTCACATATATAAAGAAATAGGAGAGAGAAAAAGGGATTATCATTCATTCATTCTTTCATTGTTTTGTTCTTGTTATTGATGCTCTCAAGAAACCCTAGTTTTATTTTCTTGATCATGAGTAACTAATTACTCAATCTAGCCGAGGATTATTACGGGATCAATTCATCAAAGATTGTGAGATCCAATTGAACTATTGAGTTTATTTTGTTTATGAATAATCATATTTCATCTATTTGAATTATTAGAATTGTTTTGATTAATCATTACGAATTAGGCCTATTTGTTTGGTTGTCAAAGCGATTATTGTTATTTGGAATGTCAAATCCGTAATTGTTTGATTGTTTCAATATAAGTAATACGATAACATGATTAGTTGCAGAATAAGTGATTGATTTATGTTATGGTGATTTATGATCTAATTTAAATAGTTCATGCTTTTGATCTATTGATTAGAATTGGTGGTCTCTCTAATTAGTAATGCTATTGATAGATTAAATCTTAAGAGCTTATTTAGGGTTATCTAATCAATAAGGGAATAATTAAAGATCGTATCTTGATTATCGATATTCTAAGGAGAGATAGATATTCAGAGCTTGTTGAATGTCATAACCAATTTATTCATGAATTAGAATAACAATCCTTGCATCAATGATCATCTTTATGAATTGAATCGTGATAATTCCTTGGTTAGAATTCTTGCTATTGAATTTACACTAATAAACGTATTTGTTAATTTTAGAAATCAATTATTTTCTAATTAATCGTTTATACAAAACCCCCGATTTTTATTCCCTTTTGCTAGTTACTAAAATAGAAATAGATTTTCACTGATCCCTGTGGAGACGATCCTGCTCACTACTATTTACAAATTTTAGAGTAGGTCTTATATTTTTGTTGGATTCGACACCCACCACTTAATTACTAAACACGAGAGTGAACAAACAGAATATGATTAAATATATTAAGAGCCTAGCTTAAATGTTTGAAAATATATATATAGATATATGTATATATATATATATTCTGAGACTTGAAATTTCCTCATATTCTAAAGCAATATGAAAGCCTTTTAGATAACCAAATATTGTCATATTGAGAACGAAGCAAATAAAATTAAGTTAAAAAAAAAAAAGATAAGCAAATAAAATAATTTAACAATGATGTGAAACATAATCGTTAAGATATTGGAATTCTAAATAAACGGCTCCCCTACTAAATATAATCTTCAAAATGTATAAATTAAAAACTCTTAAACTATCATTAGTCTGATTTCTTTTTCCAACGTCAATAGCATATTTAATAAAACTTTAGAAAAATATAAACATTGCAAATAATAGCTAAAACATCCCATCCTCTAATTCAATGAACAGTAGCTGTAGTATATCATATGGATTAAATGACCCAATAATAACAGTATATAAAATGATACATGAATGTTGTATATTAAAAGAAATATGCAAAGGATCCTAGACTTGAGAGTTTGGTAGATAGGATAAAAGTTTAAGTGAAAACTAATTAAATAGCTAAAAGTAACCAAACTTTTGCTGAAATATTTAAAATATAGCCCTAATATGATACTCATAAATTAATCTAGTTCCATATAATCAAGAAATTAGGACCGCTCAATTATTTTGTAGACATAATATAATGGATATAGAAAAAGGACTGTAGGAATGATCCGGTCCAAATATGAAAGTTGATTGGACTTATGGATGATTATAATTATTGAAACTTGTAATATAGTTTCCAAGTCCTTGATCAAATTTGACTATACTCTATTTAAACAGACACTAAATAATATATATGACTTGGTGTAATGTTATAATGGGATTATATAAAACTAGAACCACAAGAAAGAACTGCCATGTTGACTCGTTAACCGTAGCTAATACATCCCTAGGCACCAACCAAGTTATACAAGTCCGGTATTAACCAAAGCTTAGGGGAATTACATACTTCAACTTTTTTTAATTATTTCATTAATGAGCAATAACATTAGCTGATGTCATCACAATGACTTCGTAAAAATAAATATTTTATGGATATTTGAAGAAAGGCTTGATAGGTAATACATGCAAATATAATATATATATGTATATACTATATGGTGAGTGATTATTAATTATATTATAATATTAGATGATACTTGTTTTAGAAATTTTTCATTATTATTACTGGCATTTAAAATATAATTGGTTAACTACCCAAATTTTTGCATTTTTGTGGAGGCCAAACACTTCTATCAGTAAAACTTCCCCTTGTTTCTACATTTTCTTTTCTCTAATGGCTGATCAAGAGCTCCTCCTCTTTCCCTGTTCCATTTTGTGCAGCAGATGGAGCCAACATCCCGTTGTTTGTTTCAGCCTCTCTACACCAACAAATTCAAGCCACCTCCCATTCCTCATTCCTAGCCAAAACTACCGTGCTCCACGCCACTGTAAAAGCTTCAAAAGTTGCTATTTACTATTTAAACACCATACAAACCTCTAAATCCTTAAAGATGTACGGCGTTTAGATAGTAAATAGCAACTTTAATTTGCTAAAGATAGAAAGAAAAAAAGAGTTTAACAAATTACTTGTAGACTAGAAAACATTGGGCTTCACTTACTCAAATTTTCAATTTTTAATTTTTTATTATTTTATCCAAAGATGATATAGTAAAATAAGATATCATATCAATATATATTAGCAGTCGATACACCAGCAATGCATATGCTAAAAAAATTAGAAAACTAAAATATTTTAATGAAATAAGATTTCATGAAGTCTATTTTTAAAATCTTGGTAAAAATTATCATGGAAACTATATATATATATATATATATATATAAACTAATGAACATATTCATACCATTTGTTTCTCAGTATGTAATGGAACTTAAATTATATAAAACATTTTAAATTGATGATATTCTTCGAAAATATTACAAATTGAAAGTAGAGATGTTTCCTTTTATTATTTAAATTGTCATTCTTTTAAATTATTATTGTTATGCAAGTCTTCACTCCTTAAACAAAATAATGCCATTGTGAACTTGAAATATTCTTGAAAAGCTCCTTTTGGTATGTTGTGTACTTACATCTAAGAAATTCAAATTAGGAAGATAATAATATTTCATAGCAGTACTTGACAATATAGATGTTATAAAGAATGACCCATTGAAGTAGAAAATAAGACTAGTTAATGGCTCAACAGAGAAATATCTAATGTTACTATTATTTTTTACCACCACTATTGTTGTGCTATTAAGAACCTATAACTAATATTGATTAAGTTAGTTTGATGTTCATTTTCTAAAACTTTGATTCTTCTATATTTCATTTATTTGTAGCTAATTTTTTTATGCTAATACATATAAAAGATGTCTACTTCTAGCTTCATAATTTGTCTATATAATTAAGTATAATGGTTTATCTAAATTAAAAATATTACATAGTTACTAAATAAAAATGTATATAGATAACTTAGAGAATAAAAGATAATACATAAATAATGAGTGAAATTATAATACATTTCAAATGAACATTTTGGCCAAAAATTTCCTCTATTTGGGGGCTTAAACACTTTTATGCAACATGCATCTACCTGGTTAGCATTGTCCTCATTAGTCTTTTCACTTTCTTGGCTATGATATGCGTTTATCAACGACAATGGTAGTAAGACCAATAGGACTTTTCTTTTTTTCCAAGTATGCCTCTCTTCTCTAATTGCAATTAGTAGAGGCGAAAAGGTCAACAAATAGACAAAAATGGTGCTTCTAACATAAGCATAATGTGAGAAGTTGACTTGTTTCTATGCAATTGTTAGTCCATGAGAACCAAAGCCAAAACAATTGAAATATACAAATACTCATAACAAACCTTAGTCTAGTTCAAATGTGTTGAAAGTTTCATAGTCCGGATAGTATAAACAAAAATAATGAAGACAACAGGAAGAAGCTAACCTATGAAAAGAATCAATGATTTTGAATAATCCCCATATATTGCAAAATAAAGTTATGTCATCATAGCACCACTTAAACCAACACAACCTTTCATAAGACCCAACATCGTACCTCTACTTTCTGAGAAATTCTTCACACATGTGACCACAATTTTGTGAATTCCACACCATTGGCTTGTGCTTTTCTTTTTTTTTTTTTTTCACAACAAGCCACACCACCATGAAATATCCTACAAAATCCATGATGACTCCAACTAATAAAAAAAAAAAAGAAATAATGAATAAATCATAAAATAGGATAAATAAAAATATTTCACTGACCTGAAAAGTGGAAGAAAGCACTAAAAGTCAACTTGACAAACAAAAGATCTACTTATAATAAAGGTAAAATTTTTTCTATAATTTTTGTGTTAGAATTAATTAGCATGGACAGGATAATCCATTTTTGGTTGTAGCAAGATGGGAATGAAGGAAAAACAATTAAATAAAGGTTTAAAATATGGAAGATTCATCTAGCATAGTTACAAAATTAAAGATTTAGAAAGAGGGAACAATTATGAGAAGATTTAAAAGAGGAAAAAATAGAGAAGACCTCATCCAACCACGGTTACAAAATATAAAATTTATGAAAGAGGGAACTGAAGAGTTGTGGGTTAAAAATTTATGAATGTTTAAATATATCCATGTAATATTAATTGATAATAAATATAAAGGTTAGAATAAAGTGGAAAAAAAAAACAACCATCTAAGGGGATTAATTTGTAATTTAAGTAATGAGAGAAGTGGATACACCAAAAGCCACATCTCTCCTTTTAATAATATAGATTGATATATATACTATTTAAGCTAAAACTTTCCTATTGGTGTCTTTTATCTTTCTCTATTAATTGCCCTCAAAATAAAATCGAAATTATTAATTACATAACAGGTTTAAAGTGCAATTTTATAATTTTAAGAATATTTTGATAATTTAAATATAGTTTTTGTTCCTTGCAATTTCTCCTCTCCCACTGTCATTTCCATGTCTCCACATTCACTCCAACTACTCCTCTCCCACTATCATTCATACATCCCTGAGTTCTCTCTCACATGTCTTATTAAAACCAAGATTAAAAATATCCACTAGTATTTATGATATTAAAAATAAAAAAAAATTATTTGATAAATTAAAATTTTTTTGACACTCATACAGCGGACGCAACCACCACAATTATATATTTTAAATTTGAGATCTAAACATTTACAAGACAATGGAGTCTAACCGGTAACCATACATAACTACATAAGCTGGCAAAGGGGCATTTCGTTGCAATCTACGGTAGTTTTTATTTTGAGTTAAATTTATTCTTTGATTGTATAATCATACTTTTGAGATTTTTTTTTATCACTTTTTTATTAAAGTACCTCACATTATTGTCCTAAGATACATTTTATCTTTTTTCAAAATTTCAAGAAAAATATGAAGAAATACTTTGATGTGGTTTATTTTTCTTTAATGGCAGCATAAATCATGTACAACTAAAATGAGAATAAGTCAAGCAAAACCCAAATTCAAGACTAGCACCTTCATGGATTTTTAGGCTTGTTTCTAATTTTTATTTGTATTTATACTTAATTTACATATTTAATTTGCACATGATTTATTTATAAGTAAAAATTTACATTTTTTATATATATCCATTTCATAATAATAAACAGTCTAAACCAAAATGATCACAAAATGGAGCAATATTCATACTGTGTATCCCTGGCCCTAGAGCTAACTTTCTAAGAAAACATAGTAACATTAATTAATTGTGAAGAAGGCTGTAATAAAATGATGTCATATTTGAATGATAAATGGCGACGGCGGCTCCTGCACAACAATCTAAAGTTATGGTGATGCCCTGGTGGATCTGCCCGCAACAAATAGGGAGAAAAACTATGTCCCTCATGATAATGACCAAAGCCGAAGCCATGATGAAAGGTTTCAAAGACAAAAAAAAAAAAAAAAAAAAAACTACGGCCCCAAGCAGTATATTTATGTTATTTTAATGGTCTCTTTTTAAAGCAGAAGTTGCTAGGATGCCGCATCTGGGTCATACTCATCAGCCATGGCCCCAAGCAGTATATTTATGTTATTTTCATGGTCTTCTTTTTAAATCAGAAGTTGCTAAGATGTCGCAAGTGGGTCATACTTCAATAATACTGTCGATCGATTTTTTCAAAAAGCAAAGATGCCATTAGTAAAAAAAGCATGTGTTTTGTTATGGAATTCATGAAGAAGAGGCATAACTATGCTTATGCTCATATGATAATAACTCTCTCCTCTTTGATTTCTTATTTACAGGCATTATAAGCTTGTGCTGATCTGACAAAATACCTCTCCTTTCGATTACTTCTTCCTACTTATCCAAGGAATTTAGTCCTTGTTTTGTCGCAAACAAAATATTAAAAAAAAAAAAAAGAAGATAAATGGAAACTCTTAGCCCTCAACAGTCCGGTCACGAGCACGCCATGACCTTGAGAGAGATCAGTAGATATTGTAAATGGATTACTTGCCAGTGGTGCGAAGGAGCAATCACTGGTTCACTGGCATACTTTTGTGTTGACTGCTCATATTTCATCCACAAAGAGTGCGGGGAATCAGCGGTAAAAATCCATCATCCATTTCATCCGAAACACTCTCTTGTCCTCTATAAAGGGTGGCAACGCCTGTGCGGCCTCTGCAGCCGTGATCATAATGTGTGTTACCGCTGTGACAAGTGCGGCTACAATCTTGGTGTGATATGTGCGATTTCGACTCTGCATCAGCAGAAGCAGGAGGAGGAGCCCCGTGAAATATTGCATTTTCTACATGATCATCCCCTAAAGTGTTACGCGTCGCAAAGAAGATTGATGGTATTGCATGCGGGATCTGCGAGTTGTCGTTTGGAATCGGACCAAATGAGAACATTTATGCTTGTCTTAAATGCAAGTTCTCCTTGCACGAAAGCTGTAGCAAAATTTCCAAAGAAATAAAACTTCCTACCTTCCACGAACATTCACTCACTCTTTAGAAAAGCCGAAGCAATACATGTGACATCTGCCGCTTAGTTCTCTTCCCCCCCGGAAAGTATCATCAGAACTGCACCATGTGTGTTGCATCATTCGATGTTGAATGTGCTGCTGTATTGACTCTGCCTCCAACTCCAAGGGAAGATGACATAAAGCACTTCTCTCACGATCATCGTCTTTCTTATTTTTACGCCGAATCAGAGTCCGGATTCCATGCCATATTTGCTACATATCAATTAAGGGTGGATTTTATGGCTGCCCCGGTTGTAGGTTTTTCATACACAAATCTTGTACCGTGGTGTCCCAAGTTGTAAAACATCCCTTGCATCCACAGCACTCCCTCACCCTCACAACCCTCGCAAGTGTATTTTGTTGGGGTTACGAATGTGATCTATGTGGTGGAGACATCGGACGTATGTCATATACAGCAAATCATTCTGAGGACCTCGAAAAACTTTGGATCCACATCCATTGTGCTGGTGCTTTAAATGAGGATGGACAAAGTCTGAAAAAGATATACCCTGGCCATGAACATCCCCTTATTTTGCTAAAACGTTATGCATATCGTAGACATGAAACATCTAAATGCATCAAATCTGTTTATCTGTTATCGAAGATGGTCCAGCCTATTATTGCCGCTTGAAAGATTGCAAGAAGTGGCTGCAAAAAGAATGTGCTGAGATGCCCAAAGTGATTGAGAACACCCTCTTCACCTGGATCACTCCCTATCTATGATTTCTCGTTTCTCTATTGGTAAGGTGAACACCTCTGCAGTGTCTGCTATGAAAAAATTAGATCTGACATCGTCTTATGCGTGGGATGTGAATTCAAAATGGATGTTGGTTGTGCTTGTAGACGTCAAACCTTAAAGCATCCTCGCCATGAGCACGGCCTTGCATATTTTGATAAATCCATCTCTAAGGAGACAAACAATTGCGGTGTTTGTGGCAAGAGGTGCCAGTTTGACTTCTATCACTGTGGCACATGCAAATTTGACATGCACCATTTTTGTCTTTCATTACCACGAATCATAAAATCGGAATGCCATATCCATGAATTAAGCCTACTCGATTTCCCTCTTGACAAAGATGGTGCTGGTGAATATTGTTACCAATGCACTGAGTCCATGCATCCTCAACAAGGGAGTTATTCGTGCAAAGATTGTGAATTCAATTGTCATATTGAATGTATCATCCAAGTGTAAGTCGTCTCATGAAAATAATTCTTTTTTATCTTTTCTATTTTTTTCAAGAAATTGTTTCTACTATAATTTTGTTATCTTGATATTTTTTGTATATTGAGTACCTAGGAAATCGAAGATAAAGACCTTCTCAAACTGGATGAGGAAATTGCTGATCTTGACGAGGAAATTGCTACAATGGAGAAAAAGATGAAAGCACTGAAGACACAGTGTACTGCATCCAAGCAGAAACGAAGCTCTTGGATAAGAAATAAAAATGCAGCTCATTAGTTAATGCTTTGGTAAACCTTTTCTACATCATTGCTGGTTTTGTTGTAGTCATATCTATTAGATTTATCAAGTTGCTATTGACCTTTCGTATTGATTTCATATGGGAAAAAATAGAAATAATTTTCTGTTTGTGGTTATTATTAAAAATAATTACTTAAATAAGATCAAATTTAAAATAATTATTAATATATAATCTTAAAATCATGATTTATATACAAGATAAGTAAAAATATATTTATTATAATAAAAATCTCATTGATAAATCGTGATATAAGTATTAAAAGTTAAAATACCTCATTTGCGAGTCGCGATATTGAGGTGATAAAAAAAAAGCAAGAAAAAGCATATTAAAATAAAACAAAGAGAAAGGAGAGAGAAAAGAGAAAAAAAAAAAAGAGAGAAAGATGGGATGCATGGCAAAGGCGTTGCAGTAGGGAGAAAGAGAAAAAGAAAGAGAGAGAAAATGGACAAATAAAAATTAGAGAGAGAGATGGGACAAGATGAGACCAAAGAGAAAGAAAGCTATAGATTGAAACTAAAAGTTGAGAGAAGTATATATCAGGTCTGTAAGTAAGTCAAGACAGCTCGCAAGCTACTCGAGTTAAACTCGTGAAAGCTCAAATTCAACTCGCTATAATCAAATCGAGCTCGAGTTTGAGTTACTCAAATAGTTACCGAGCTCGAGTTTAAGCTTTAAAATACTTAGCTCGGTGAGTTCGCGAGCTTAATCAAGCTTACACGAGTATAAAATCAAGGTGAGTCAAGTTCAAGTTTATTAAGTATTAAATACTCTTTATAGTTAATTCAATATTTAAAAAATAATCGAGCTTAATTGAGTTGAGTTTGAGCTTATCGAGTATTAAATAGAGTCGAGTTCAAGTTTAAAAATCAAAGCTCAATCAAGTTCGAGTTCGAGTTCGAACTTTGAGTTTTTAGTTCGAGTCGAGTTCAAGTTTGGTACTATATTAACTCGACTCGACTCATTTATAGCCTTAGTACATATATATCTCGGTTTATAAATGCAATATAGGTATAAAATATTTGTATCGCGATATAATTACGTGATAAAGTAACAATAGTGAAACTTTAAGTCGCAACTAATACCTATGATATTTATATAAAAGACAATATCTTATTTTATAAATGCGATTTTGATAATAGATTTTGGTAGTTATTTTCCTTCAATTTGTATATCGGTAATTTTTTTATAGTAATGGTACACATGTATTAGACCCAAACAAAATGGGATAGACAATAATTGCTATAAATATACTTTTTTTTTTTCTTATCTTTCTTTCTTTGATCAATAGCACAAAGTCTAAAAGGACAATGATAACAAGAAAAGCAAATTAGATATCCACATGTTGCTTGTTGATGGTAGCAATCGCCCTCTCTCACCATGAGTTGATTCATATAGTAATCGACAACTCCCTTAAGAAAACAAATATCAGAAAATCCAACTTTCATAAAGCTCAAAAGCAAATGGAATTATCTCTCTTTTTATTTTTTATTTTTTTTAATTTAATGCACATGACAAGGTGCTGTCCCATCATTATCTTCTCTTCAGGTTTGAAATTGCTGCTTTGGCATATATTTCTATCATGGCACTAGAGATTTTGTAACTCTCATATATTTGTAGCTTAAAAGCAAACACAATTAACAGGAAAAACTTAGCCTAAGTCATGTACTTGTAACCTAATTTTAGGACGCAACCGGGTAAACTGGTCATATCCATATAATATTACTATAATCGAAAAAAAATCAAAATACAATAAATTTACCACATACCAAAATAGGATAAAGTTACCACAATGTAACAATCATACCATAATGCAATGATCAATGTACAATGTATAAATGTTATGAACAATAATGTACTTACCACAACACGACAAACTAACTAAAACCTAACAAATTTACCACTTAGTACTAACAGACAAATCACCATAATGCAATGAACTTACTAGAATATAACAAATCTACTACATACTAAAATCAAACAAATTTACCACAATATGATGAAGTTACCAAAATCCAACAAAAATAGCACATACCACAATTAGACAAATTTACTAGAATGTAACGATCTTACCACTTCAAAAAGTTTACTTAAAATCGATCTATTAAAATACGATAAACTTATCATAATAAAATAAATCTACCACTTAACACTAACAAATAAACTACCAAACTGCAACAAACTTGAGCTTGACAAATCTACCACTTAGTACTAAAAGACAAAACTACAAGACAAACTACCAAAATGCAACAAACTTATCAGAGTATGACAAAATTACCACTTAGTACTAAAATACAAACTACCAAAATGCGACAAACTTACTAAGGTATGACCAATCTACCACTAAAAGATAAAACTATAAGACAAACCATCAAAACACGACAAACTTACTAAGTATTACAAATCTACTACTTAGTACTAAAAGATAAATTACCGGACAAAATACCAAAATGCGACAAACTTACTAAAGTATAATAAATCTACTACCTAGTACTAAAAGACAAAACTACCAGATAAACTATCAAAATGCAATAAACAAACCAAAATATGACAAATCTTCTACATACCTAAATTAGACAAAATTATCACAATGCGATAAGTTATCAGAACCCAACAAAAATAATGCATACCACAATCGAATGAGCTTACCATAATACGATAAATTCACCATTTCCAAAAGTTTGTGCAAAATCAGTCTATTAAAATAGGATAAACTTACCATAATTAGATAAACTACTACTTAGTACTAAAAGACAAAACTAGCAAATAAACTACCAGAATATGACAAACTTACCAGAATGCGATAAACTTACTATTTACCACAATCGGAAGAACTCACCAAAATGCGATGAAATTACATCTTAAAGTTATGATGTTATAGCCTACCAAAATCTGACGACCACAATTTAATTATATGCGATCCAACAGTTTGGATCGAGTCCTAAACTTAGGACAAAACTTGGTAACTTAAGCTAAGTCCATCCCAACAATTAACTATTCGAAACTACATTGACTCCAAGGTGATCTGATAAAAAGAATTATAATTTTAATGAACAGATTTCCAATAAGTATATTGGTCAATCAAGTAAAATAGAGTGAATAGAGTGTGATCCCTTGAGGATTACTCAACTACTAAAAGTATTTTAGGTTATACTATTATTTAGGCAATCGAATTGAGAGAATTAACTAATTAAGCTAGATTAACACTAAAAGTAGAGAGAATGTTTGTGAAAATATATCAATTGAGTGTACGAAAAATAGAATCCAACCTTGTTTCACTAATCAGATTGCCATCATGTTATAATAATTATTAGCTATGTAGATATTCATATGTAATTGTCAAAGCCTTTAATTCTTTTCCAAGTTTTAAAGTTTGAAAACCACAAACTAGTCCATTAGCTCCCGCTAGACAAATTAATAGTGGACTCTGCTCTACAACCATGAACCATCAAGTCCTATGATTGACTAATGCCCTAAATTAATCTTTCCTAATTCCTTCACAAGAAATTAATCATAAACATTACATTAGTCTCTACGACAAGATTAAACAATGTCACTTCTACATTTTTTATTCAACCTTAATCAAGAATTCCTTTTGAACCCTAATTTCTCTTCCGAGTCATTAAGATTCCTATAAAACTAGTTCAATCAATAAAGACGATTTATAGTAGGAATTACTATATGAATTTTCCACATATCTATTAATTATATAACATGACTGCAATCACCATCTTAGTTATTGTAAGGTTTCATCATATTCCCATAAGAAAGTACCCATGAGATTGATAGCACTAAAACAAATAATAGGAGAAATTGCAATTAGATTCATATCTAATAAGAAGAACCAAACACTAAATTGCATAAATAAACAAAAGTTTTGAGATCACCAATTCAGTTGAATGATACTATGAAAACCCTAATTTGTAGAACTCCATAAAAGCTTTAAGAACAACGATCTTGAATCCTCTAGATAATTCCAAAGCTTCTTAAATGATAACACCGTTGGAACCGAAACAATCCTCTCTCAACAAATTTGTTCTAGGTTTCCAAAATATACTCAAAGTTCAAAAGATAAGATACGATACCTAAAATAACAACATAAGGAATATTTATAGGAAAAACAAAGGAGACCATCCAATAGAGAAGTGTTATTAGTGGCGTAGAAAGTAAGCCGGCTCAAGGCCGATGGTGTTGACTCCATCATGGCCGTATTGATTCAAGATCGGCCCAAGGCCTGTGGCCTTCATTATAATATTGATTAATTCGCTTTAACTCTTCACTTGGTCGGCCTAAACTATTTAAATTCCTTGTAATTGCATAAAACTCCTCTAATTTACTTATAATTGCACTCTAAGTCCTCAAAGATCTCAAATATCACAAAAAGCATAATTAAGTATCATTTGCTTATCATTTTTATAAAATCAATAACAGTTAATCACAATTCGCTCAATAAAATATGAGTATAATGTATCCTTATCAACTTCCCCACACTAAAACTTTTGCTTGTCCTCAAGAAAAATGAATAAGAGCACAAAAAAAATCTGTCATTGAAAGTACAATTTTTTTACTTTCACTAATTCGGGAAACCTTTTTTTTTTAGGGCTCATGACTTGCCATTCTAGTACCTACGCTCTAACCAAACTGAGTACATATAATTAGATTATTATAATTAAAATTGGTAATTAATCTAGACAAAACAAACTTTGATCCTAGTGTTTAGCAAAAGAATCTTAGTCTAAAAGTAAATACTCAATCCAGTAAAGAAGAACACCCATTTAAAATTCACTAATTATTAGTAGGCATATAGTCCTTCCAATCACTTCTCTAAGCGAGGCAACACAGAGTGAAAGCATATGGTATCTATTCTTTCTCTAGATCTTATCCCTCTTTATTATAAGTCTTATTTCACTTGTTGATTTTGCATTCACATTCTTTTGATTCATCCAAGCATTTATTCTCTCTTTTTTTTTTTCAAAGTTTATGTATTGAACTTTTTTCTTTCCGCCCTTCTCGTTATAGTGAGATTATTAAGTCGACACCTTCTAGGCTCATCACCCATGAAATGATCCAAACACTACCATAAGAAATCAAAATTAAATAAAGTCAACGAAATCCAATTGGGTTCGTGTAAGGATCTAAACTGCAAAATTTTTCAAAATTTCCAAAGTAGCCTCAAACCAAAAACCTAAATTTTGACAATTTAAAAACAATTTAAATGTTGAAGTAAATTAAATTATAATTTAATAATAGTTCTTTAAATGAAAATTTTTAAAACAATACAAATAGAGCCTTTCTTTTTGAAAAGCTACGATTTTGTTTCTGTCCTTAACCAGATTATGGGGTAACTTAGAACTTGAAATTTAATTAAAAAAGATAAAAAGAAATTATTTGAGCAATTAAATCATAGTTTACACCAAAGATGTATAACAAGTCCTAAACTAATTAAATTGTTAAATTCTAGCATATGTAAAAATGAATGGTATAGATAGTGCCATGTGGTACCACGAAATGAAAAGAAGAAACCTTAGACCTCCCTATTCTCAAAAAATTCGGATGGCTGCACCCTCCCTTATTTCTCCCTCTTATCTCCTCTTTTCCTTTATTTCTTAATTCTTTATTAAAACCTTCCTAAGACCCATATAAGGTACAATGCCACCAAAATCCATTCTTGAAGCACTTTTAAGCCATGTTTAAGTTAGTGTAATGTGGGATTAAGTTAAAATTATGTTGTTTCCTTACTTCTCTTAAGATAATGAAGAAGAGGTGAACACCCAAGAAGTGTAAGAGCTGCAAAAATCGTAATGCCCAAAGTAAGGTAAGGAAAGTGTAGTAAACTTGAGTTTTAGCTTATTTTAGCACTTAATAAGCTCCTGTAGCGATCATATTATCCTTAGGTAGTAGTTTGAGATTAGAAAGTTCAGTAAATGAGGATAGAGAAGTTACTCATGGTTCAACAAAATTCATGTTAAGGTAAGACCTTAAATTTAAAGCATGGTTTTGGGAATTTTATGAGCATCTAAGCGTAAAAATTGACTTGGATACTTGGGTATATGTTTGGAGTAGCTAAATTTTAGGTTTTGGAAGATTTTGAAAGTGTTCATGTGGAATTATTGTTGGAACAATCAGTGAAGGTGCAAGACAAAACAAGGTAAGCACTTAAACTAACCAATAGAGTTAAAATTTGTTATGGGTATATGAGACTTTGGGAATTGAGTTTATGCTGCTAGAAATTCCTTTTGTTGATGATATTAATGATTAATTAGTTACATGAATGAATTACTGAAGGAAATATGAATATGAGATTATGATGGTTTTGGAGTTGGGTCTAATATGGTGGTGTTAAATTGTGTTTTGGTGCAACTTAAAAGTTGGGTTTTGTTAGAATGTGTTAGTAAGTGAAGGATTTTAGCGTATTTAGTGTTAAATTGTAAAATGATGGATTCATGCTTAGATTTTGAGAAATTTATGATTAAAAATGTTTTCAAGGGATGGTGAGACATAATAAATGAAGATTAGGTTTAAACATAATCTTTTAGCTATTTGAAACCCCCGTAAAGTCATCTAAAACCACTTTTCATCAAAAAACCCAAGTTTAAGCTCAAAACAGTAGAAATCCAGAAGAACACAAGTAGAACACAAGGTTGTATAACATCTTGTGTTCCTTTCTGACCTAAAAAACTCATGGAAAGCAAGTTTCCCAGAAAACACGACTGTATACAGGGTAGTGTACTTGCCCATGTTCCTCTTTAACCTAAAAAACTCATAGAAAACGAGTTTTCGAAAAGACAGGGCCAACACTCAGGGTAGTATATCTGCCCGTGTTCCTCTCTGACTTTAAAACTCAATAAATTCTAAAAGAACACGGGGAATACATGTGCTCGTGTAACCCCCGTGTACCTCTTATGTATCCCCCGTGCTTCTCTTTTTGAAAGAACACAAGGAAATACATGCGCCCTTGCACCCCCTATGCTCTTTGCCATCCCTTTTATAACTTCATCTTTTCTCACCTAAATCACATGAAACTTGACCCAATTCATCCCTTAACCTCAAGTAACCTTCTAAGACCTTCAAGATACATATTTAGTAAGTACTAATACCTTATTCATGGTGTACATCATCTAAACACTTTAATCTAAATGCCTCACATGAGTGGAAGTAATTCATACTTAATAATCAGAGTAGAATACTAAGAACTAAACAAGATTAGTGGACTATAGGAACCTATTCTTGAAAGGTCAAGAATCGATACCACAAAGTATAGTCCACTAAGGGTTGGTTAACTTAAGCCTTAAAACCAACCCTAACCTATATAATTAACTAGATAACTTGGCTAAATGAAACAAAGGACCCTTTAAATATTATCTTTGAGTATATATGGTTGAACTAAAGTGGCTTAGATGTAACAAACAATAAAAATGAAATAAAGGTAGTAAATCTTAAACTAATTCCCAATTTCAATCATGAGCAGTTGTTGGGTATCGAGCTTGGAAAAGGATTTGAAAGCTTAAATCAATTAACAGGTATGCAGTAATTGTGTGTTACTTGTTAGGATAGTTTTAATAACCGGACTAAGAGTTTAGACTCGACTTAATTAAGTGTTGGTTACTGCTTGGCCGCTAACTTCATGAGTGGCACCCCCGGACTGAGTTGCGAGTTTGATCACAACTTCGGGATGATGCAGCATTTGATAGGTTCTTAAGCCCCCACGGTGTGTGGTTGGGCTCTACGGCTAGTCGATAGGGAAATTTCTGAGATCGGGTGCTATTGAATAGGAGCTGGTACAAAGTTGCAATAGAATTATGTGGGGCTATGGGCTCCAGCATAAAACGTTGCAATGGACCATACTCGTCGGTGGTAGCTTGTGAGGAGATGACTCAAACGAAACTATTTTCCTTATTTTCTTTCCAGTAAGTACTGGGGATTTATCGAAACCCCCTCTTCAGTGCGTGATCCGCTAAGGGATCCCTACCCCTTTTATCTGGCGAGAGCCGTGAGTACTCTTGTGTGTATTGGTACTTCTGAGACACTAGGAATACTTGATTATTGGCTTAAATTTAATTAAACTTAAATCGTGCTTATTGCATTAGCCTAAGTGTGCATGACATGTGGTGTGTGTTTGTATTACTGTGTATTAGGCTTTGCAACTCATTTTATTAACCTTTCAAATCTTATTGGTGACCAATAGGGAACGAAAGATACGTAGGATGACTAGATTAGATGGTGATGTACGAGATATAGTTATATGAGTTTTCAAGAAAGAGAATTGTTGTAATTGTATTTTAGTGTAACTTTAAGCAATTGTTATCAACTTATCAACAAATCCTTTTGTAGATTTGATATGGACTTTTAAATCAAAAAGTTTTGCATTTGAGTTATATTTTTTTCATGGGTCTTGTGGGCAAAATTTACAAACAATTATTTTGGTGATACTTGTTTTCTAAACAAGTTAAGCTTTATAAGTTTTGGTAAACTCAAACCCCGGATAACACATGGCACTTTCCTAAAAATTTATAAAAATTAATAATGATTTTTCGAATTAAAAACCTAATTAGAAACCTATTCAACAACTGAATCTCTTGTGCATATCACTTGGATGTGATATGTGCGGCGAAACAATCACGCCCTTGAGCACCCTCAGGTCTGGGTCATTTCTACCCAAGTGACCAAGTTTAAAGAAGACCCCTATGGACTCTTCCTCACTCTAACATTTAAGATTGGGTAATCTTAACTCAATTACCTGAGACATTGGAGTAAAGCCTATTCTTGTTTCTTTCTTTTCTTTTGAATGCTACAACAAAATTAATACTTTTTTTATAAATGATCACTAAGTAAAGAGTTTCTCCTACCTCTTTCACTAAGTGTTGAAATGCTCTCCAAACAACTCAAAAGAAGATATACGAGCTAAATTTGCATAGAAGTAGAATTGTTTATTTTTCACTTAAGGACTCGACCTACTCTTAAACTTCCCATTCTAAAGCTAAATACAAGGTAAATTTTTTCTTAAAGATTTTGCCACTTAATTTCAACTAAGTATTCTAATTACAACAGCAGGTGAGTAAGGCATCTAAGCAAGTCAAATTCACATTTTTATTCTTTCACATATGATTTAACAACATTTAGCACAATCTCCAGATTTCATGAAAATTTTGAGTATGTAATTGCCAAATACAGATATAAGTTCAAAGTACGGGTACAATACAATTTTAGATGTAATAGATATGTAATTAATTCAAACATCGGCAATTTATACCCAACTTCATTCTCTATATCCTATTATCCCTTCCCCACACTTAGATTGAACAGTGTCCTCACTGTTCCTAATTTAGCATACATAGGAAAGAAATAAAGATAAAGATATAAGAGAAAAAGGAAAACCAGTACTTCCCTGGTGTCAAGTTTTTAGAAGTAAAAGTGAATTCCAACCAAGATATCGCTTAGAGAGTTATCTGCTTTAGCTTAGCTCTATGTTCACAAACACAAAGAAAGACAAGAAGAGCAAAAATATCAAATAAAAAGCAAATCTATCCTAAGGTACAGATTAGTAGCAATTATCAAAAGTTTACCCAATCAAGTGGTTGCTTAATAAAATACAAACCATCAGTAAAGCAAAAATTGAACAAAGCAAAAGAATGTAGAGAGCAAGCAAGTGCTCTAGCTCTCTGGCTCAGTGCTATTGGTCTCCTCACTAGACGTCTCATAATGTAACTATTCTGCAGCTACTAGATAGAAGCAAGAGATAGCAGATTCCAGCATGTAAAATAAGGTGGTCCTAAACTTCTTATTCTTGTTTGGCTCATGTTGAATGTCCTCCTTGATTTCCTTAATCTCTGCTCTTAACTGCTCATAATCACTCAAAGGAGGAGTAGCATGGGATGGAAGCTCTTTCAGTGGGGGGAATTTCATGAGCCTCTGCATTATCATCTAGATCGACTCTGTTCGTTACCTTAGATAGCCTCTAAGTTCTAAATGATCTAGCAGAGATCTTCTAGCATGCTATACCATCATCTCCTTGAAGTTGTTGAAAAATCCCCATCCCCCTTAGCAATGCAATGATATAGCCTCTACAGAGAATAACCTTCGTTCTTATATCATCCACTTTCCTATAAATGAAGTTAGTTAATTCCACCCCAAGATCAATTTCGTAACCAAAAATCATGTTGTAAAGATAAAACATATCAAAACTTGTCACCTTACTATGACTAGTTTTCTTACTACAAATGGTGTGGGATAGTGATGGAGCAACTTGTGCTCGACAACTACAAACGTAATGGCAAGTTATTTAGATGGTACAAAGTCATCCTTACTAGGTTAAATTATCTAGGCCCAAAAGATTTCAGCATTCATGTCATCAGGCTAAGAGTTTGGTAAGTCCACCACATCTTCTTCATCATCATAGAGTCCTCAAATTGTCCAATCTGCTTAAGCTCTATCTCATGAACCTCTCCAAAGGCCTAAAAGGTCATAATGGAAATATTCTCATCTATATCTATCTTTAAGTGGACAAGAACTCTATTGTGACATTCTTGAAGGTTGGTTCCTTAATCTCAAATAGCTTGAACCAGGACTTATCTGTCACAAGCTGCTGAATTGTCTCTTGCATCTCGTAATCTTGTCAGAACACCCAATCTAAATACTGATGATTCATAAAGTTCATTTTCAGCAGCTTTTTCTTTCTCTCTTTAGCATATTCTTGACTAGAGAGCAAATTTCTGTGCTGAATACCAGAAGAAGATTCTCCTGTGGTCTTTTGTCTCTTTTGTCTGGTTTGAAGCTTTTTGCGTGGCATTCCTATACAAATATTTCAAGTTGATCAAAAAGAAATAGTTAATTCAGTGATAACACAAATAGCCATTTGAAATGCGTTCTTAGCTAATGCCTATCTCTATCAATTAGTAAAATAGAACACTTAAGAACAAGAATTTAACAAATTAAAATCAAGGCACAAATCCATCTCAAGTAATATCCACAAGCTAATCATATTCTTACATAAAGATGCTGAAAATATGTTATACCATGAAATTTCATAAACTGAAACCATAAGCATGCAATAAATCAAGAACAAAGCATCAAATAGGATTATATTTCTTACACTTGCAATTAGAAATTAAAGCTGGCGGCTTAAATTAGGGGGCTTAGATTTTAACCGATATGGGAGACTTATTCAAACTACACGGGAAAGGAAAACACATATGTTTAAGGTTGTATATACACTCTAAAACACAATAGAAGTATAACCTTGCAAGTGAACAGCACCAAATTCCTTCTAAAGCCATGCAAACCAAATTTTAACAATAATCCCAGTTCATGAACCCTAATTTGTGATACTTCTCAATCGGGGCACAACAAATCAAATCAACTGCATACGAGTAAGATAATAGCAGTTAATTTGCTCTAAATCACAAAAGCCCCAAATTTTTAACATATGAACAAATTCAATTAAAACCTAATTCCTCACACAATTTGGGTTTTTAATGAAATCAAGCACAAACGAATAGTAATATCCACATGCATGCAAGTATAAGTACAACCCAACTTTAAATATTAGCAAAACAACCATTCCAAGGACTCCATTCTCATAAGTGCAAAAATTACAGCCAAGAACCATGAATAAGAAATAAATAGAGAGAAACAAGAATAAAGAGAAAATATTACTTGCACAAGTTAATCCTTGGTGAAGTAAGGTGAGTGATGAAGTAAGAGTGAGTGTGCACGTAAGAATGTAAGGGAGAATTTGAGAGACAAGTGAAATGGTCGGGAGAAGAAGGAATGAGGGAAAGAGAGAGCGAGAATCTTGCTTTTATTGCTTGTAGTAGGACATACGCCGGCCCTCTACATCTGTACACCAACAGTGTACATGGTGGGCCTTGGAATTTAGAATTTATTTTCGAGATGAAAAGGCCGGTGACCTTTATATTAAAATGGCCGGCCTTTATGAATTTACGCTGGCTTAAGGCTAGCAGCCTTTATAATTTTTTCTTTTTTAGATTAAAACGTAGCTAGGCTTATACCAACTTAAAGCCAACAGCCTATATTTTTCAATAGCCAGTCTTTATTCTATGTTTCTCAAATGAATTTTTTTTTTTTAACCAAACACTAAGCCAAAAGCACTTCTCCAATCAAGAAATTAGCCCCATAAATTATTCTATACTATGTAAGGTCAAGAGTACTTACCTGTGTGTCCTAGACTTGTAGTGAGCACATGTGCTTTCTTCCTTCCCTACACTTAAAATTGACTTCTTCCTTGTCTATTAAGAGTACAAACACTCCTCAGCTACAATCTATACCATAAGACTAAAATTAGATAAACAAAAGGAAAAAAAAAAAAAGAACTATTTTACACCAGTTTAAGCATAGGCTGCCTCCCATTAAGCGCTTAGTTTATAGTCACTAGTCCGACTTTTGCATCTCATGCTTATGGAGGCTCAAAAAGTCGAGATTCCCTAAGTCCAACTCTAAGGTTTCGCTTAAGCTCCAATCCCTCCTAGAAAAATTTAGCCTTTTCACCATTAATTGCTCTCAATAACTGATCAAATGAGATATCACAAGAGACATCAATTTTATCTCGCTCCTTACACTTCCTAGCACACAAGATATCCTCCTCATCCCCTATTTCCAGCACTATGCTTTGTCCTCTTACATCAATGAGGGCTCCAGCTGTGGCCATAAAATGGCCATCTAAGGATAAGGGTATGTGATCGTCATCTTTCATGTCCATCACTACAAAATTAGTGGGGAATTTGTATTTACTAATATGAACAATTACATCCTCACATATTCCTTTAGGAGTCCTTGGAGCCTTGTCTACCATCCTAAAGGTCATATTTGTGCTCCTTAACATACTCCTCAACTTCAATCTCTCCATCAACTTAGGGGCATGCATTTGACTTTCATTGCTACCCTTTTGTGTTCTGGGAAGATCATTTGATTCTCATGCTCCTATGCGATGTCATTGGTCATCATATTTGATGTTTCACTTGAATCCTCTTTAATCATCTTTCTCACATCACTTCCACTTATGACTTCAACTTTTTTAATCTCAATAACCTTTTCTTACTCATTCCTAGTGCTATGTGCTTCATCACAGTCATTCTTATCATCACTCCAATCATCGGCTAACACTAACTTTTCATATCCACTTAATTCCTCCAACTTATCTTGATCTTTCTCTATAATTTTCATTCGGACCTTCCCTTCATTATCTGTCATTTCTTCAACTTCTTTTACTACTTCCTAGCTACCTTTTTAATGAATCTCCCTTGATAGGATCCTCTTCAACCAACTTTCTTCTCATCTCATTACCTGAATTATTCAAAACTTGGATTTCAATTCCAAACTTATAAGTTGGTTTCTCCTCTTTGTTAAGATCATAATTTTTAAATGCTCCATCTAAAGAATTCATCTTAAGATTCCTATCTTCTTCATCCTCAATCATGTCGACCTCCTTTTCAAAAACTTGATCTCTGGGATTCTTCTCTATGTTATTGTGTAAAGATCCTGATGGTCTATCACCCAACTGTTGAGAAATCTGACTAATCTGACACTCTAAGTTTCTAATGGTAGCCTGTTGATTTTGTATTTTGGTGTTAGTCTTTTGCATATAGCTTATCATAAGTTCTTCCATTCTAGAATGATTCTACTGAGGTGGAGCATTCTGGAATCCAAGTGGTAGTTTAAATGCATTATTCTCATTTCTCTATGAGAAATTAGGATGATTATGCCACCCTAGATTGTGAGTGTTTGAATAGGGTCCTTAGTTACCCCTTTAGAAATCGCTAACATAGTTCGCTTGCTCTCTATTGGATGAAGCTAAGGGATTTCCAAATAGGCACTCAAGAGTCAAATGTAGCCTTGAGCAAAACTCACAAAAAGCAATTTGATTAGCATTAAAAGAATGTGCTTATGTGAGTTTATTTGCCTGGGTGGTGAGAGCTGAAATTTGGGTTATCAATTGGGAAATAGCATCCATGTTATTGACTAATGCCACTCCTAACTTGGTTCTCTCATTCTACTAGTTATGTGCACTAAAGGCCATTTCTTCTATCAAAGCACTTGCCTTATCATGATTCTTTCCTAATGGTGCACCTCCAACAGCAGCATCTACCAAGGACTTCAATGCCTCATCTAAGCCAAGATAGAAAATCTCAATCAAGAGATTATCTAGCAATCCATGATGTAGGCATTTTCTGATTGCCTCCTTGTATCTCTCCCATGCCTCATATAGTGATTCACCATGGAACTTAGTGAATTTTGTGATTTCATTCCTCAATCTAGTAGTTCTAGCTAGTGGGAAAAATCTCCTCAAAAACTTGGATGAAAGATCAACTTAAGTGGTAATGGATTCTTATGGCAATGAATTGAACCAAGCCAACGCTTTATCTCTTAGAGAGAAGGGAAAAAACTGTAGTCTAATGGCATCATTAATAATGCTATTCAACTTCACTATGTTGCAGTATTGGAGGAATTTTGCAATATGCTCATCAGGACTCTCATTGGGATATCCTCTAAATTGATGTGCTTCAACCATCTGAATGAGGGATGGTTTCAATTCAAAATTGTTGGCCTAAACAATCGACCTCCTAAATGCAAAACCCATAACAGTGGGTGCTGTATAGTCCCGAGGTGCCCTGGCAGCACCCTGTATCTGATTATTGTTGTCATAATCTACCATCCCAACTTCTTGCACTTCTTCTCTTCGTCTATTCTCTCTTCTTAACTGATGCAAGGTACGCTCTATCTCAGGATCTAATGGTAGAAGCTCAACGCTTCAACTCTTATGCATAAAATACCTACAAAGAGAATAGAAAACAACAAACACTGTGAATTACGCCTAAATTAATAATAGAACTATTTAATATTAAGTTAAATCCCCAGCGACAGTGCCAAAAACTTGATCTGATAAAAAGAATTATAATTTTAATGAATGGATTTCCAATAAGTATACTGGTTGATCAAGTAATATAGAGTGAATAGAGTGTCAGTCCCTTGAGGATTACTTAAGTACTAAATCTATATTAGATTATACTATTATTTAGACAATCAAACTGAGAGAATTAACTAATTAACATAGATTATCACTAAGAGCAAAGAGAGTGTTTGTGAAAATATATCAATTGAGTGTAGAAAGAACAGAATCTACCCTAGTTTCACTAATCAGATTGCCATCATGTTATAATAATTATTAGCTATGTGGATAATCGTATGAAATTGTGAAAGCCTTTAATTCTTTTCCAAGTTTTAAAGTCTCAAAACCACAAATTAATTCATTAGCTCCCGTTAGACAAATTAATAGTGGACTCTAATCTACAACCATGAACCTTCCAGTTCTATGATTGTCTAATGTTCTAAATTAATCTCTCATAATTCCTTAGCAAGAAATTAACCATAAACATTGCATTAATCTCTAGGACAATTTCTAATAAGATTAAACAATGTCGCTTCCGCATTTATTATTCAACCTTAATCAAGAATTCGTTTTGAACCCAAATTTCCCTTCCAAGTCATTAAGATTCCTATAAGCCTAGTTCAATCAAGAAACATGATTTATAGTAGGAATTACAACATGAATTTTTCCCATATCTATTAATTCTATAACATGACTACAATCACTATCTTAGTTATTATAAGGTTTCTTCATATTCCCATAAGAAAGTTTACAAACTCATGAGATTGATGACACTGAAACAAAAATAGGAGAAATTGCAACTAGATTCATATCTAACAAGAAGAACCAAATACTGAATTGCATAAATAAACAAAAGTTTAGAGATCACTAATTCAGTTGGATGATACTATGAAAACCCTAATTTGCAAAACTCTGCAAAAGCTTTAAGAACAATGGTCTTCAATCCTCTAGATAATTCCAAAGCTTCTCAAATGATAACACCGTTTGAACTAGAACAATCCTCTCTCAACAAATCTGATCTAGGTTTCCAAAATATACTCAAAAGTTCAAAAGATAAGATATGATACCTAAAACAACAATATAGGGCATATTTATAGGAAAAACAAAAGAGACCATTCAACAGATTATAGGCCGGCTCAAGAGCAGCAATGTTGAATCCATAATGGCTAGTGTTGATTTAAGGCCGGCCCAAGGTCGGCAGCCTTCATTGTAATATTGACTAATTCGCTTTGACTCTTCACTTAGCCGGCCTAAACTATTCAAATTCCCTATAATTGCATAAAACTCATCCAATTTGCTTATAATTGCACTTTAAGTCCTCAAAGATCTAAAATATCACAATAAGCATAATTAAGTACCATTTCCTTATAATTTCTATAAAATCAATAACAGTTAATCATAATTCGCTCAATAAAATATGAGTATAATGTGCCCTCATCACAAGATAAACCTCATGCATTTATAGCTTCAAGAGATTTTAATGGACAAAGCTTGATGTACCCTTTACTTGCTGAGCCCCCTGCCAATGACAAATAATATATGTTGTGATGTAAAAAGCCAAAAAACCGAGCAATTGTAACGTAACTATTGCATATATGACAATTACCGCAAACATCCAAGGATTGTCGGCTGGCTTTCCATTTTTGAGAAACGGAATTCCTAGTAATGGTGCCACCAATTAAGTGACTACAAGATTTGAACAATTACAATCATAATGGAACCCACATTCATATAAATCTGAGCAGGAATTGCATTTGAAACTATTTAATTCATCTTTACCAAGATTTAAATTCTTAAGGTTATGCTCTGAAGAATAATGAAGAGGGTTTTGTGCAATATGGAGCAGCATTGCACAGGATTTGTTTGGAGAGAGTAAGGATTAGTGCAGCCATAAAATTCTTGTCCGTTAAATTTGAGCACATAATTCATGGGATGCATTTCAAATTTTCTAAAGCATATCCATTCAGAATGAGAAGCTACGTACTCAAATTTGACACTTTTTTGCAGCAATATATACACCCAATTTGCTATTAAGTAAAGTGCAGAAATAAGCTCAAATAGACCTAAATCTTAAAACGCATACATTACAAAATGATAACAGTAAACTTTTACCTCCATTTATTAACAATGAACTTTGGATGGGATAATCCTCTCGAGCAGCAAACTTACCCTGTTGTCACTCAGCCTGGGCAATTTCCACAAGTGCAATTTACTCAGACTAGAAAAGATAACAGCTGGCTGATGGTTTGCCATCACATATCACAGATTTATCTCAAGGTTCTGAGGCATCTTGGCCATTGGTAAAACACTCGAGCTTAGAGCAACTAGCTAGAGACAAGCTCTTAAGATCTGTGAAGATCATGTGTTCCATGTTCTCGATGCATAAACTTATTAAAGGAGGAAGATTAGAAAGGTAAAAATCTTTGATCTTTTTCCCCAATTTTTTTATCTTTTTCTCCATACAAAATGTATTCGATCGTAGTGAATTGCTTCAGCCATTAACTTTTAAGAGAATTCACATTTTCTTCAACAATCTGAGATAGTCACACAATGATGCTGTCAATCAGCGTAACATGCTTGGCACATCCCAAAGCAGATTTCACTTCACCTAGAAAAACAGCAGCTTTGGCCTGCCTCATAGCATCTTTCTGAATATCGGGAGTATCAGAGGGTGTGGCTTGTCCAGAAGCATCGTTCAACTCCATGTCAGGAGTAGCAGAGGATGTGGCTTCTCCAGGATCATGTTTCCAAGAATCAGGAGAATCGGATCCAAGGATTTCCAGCAAACAGTCATGTTATCCAGGAAAAGAGAACCTTCCTTGGACGTTGAAATGCTTGAAGAAGCCCATGTCCCTGTAGCACAATCCAGTTCCATCCTTTTTATGCTCCTTCTGAAGCCAACAAAGAAACGGAATCTCCAAAAGCAGTTTGCCAATAAATCTTAATTTTTCCTCAGATCTGGAAAAATTGTGTACCACATATGAAATTGAAAGTATTTTATCAGATGCGGTAAGTTTTCCTAGACTTCATAGACCCCAAAGTGAGCTCGGTTAAACAAATTACCTTTGTCCAATCGATTTCTTAAATTTCCCTTATATTTTGTAGAACCAGTTTTCTTAGATGGGTAAAATCCAAGATCTTGTGAGGGAAATCTCTCATTCTTGTCCCCGGGAAGTCTAGAACCTCCAAATGACTAAAGGACTCTAGATTTGTGGAGTCAATCAGTCTCCGAAATCCCTCAGGAAGAGCTGCTGCAGTTTGGTCGTGTAGATACTGGATAAAGATTTGATCATTGTATTTGAAAGATCTAACAATTTGAGCTCAGTAAGAGCCTCAAATCCTGCCACTTCATAAAAGCTCCTTCAGCTTAAGGAGGTGCCAGAGTTGGCAGACTTGTGGTACTTCAGAAGGTAGAGTATTTGAATATTGCTCATCATAGAAAGTTTGCAATCAAGCTGTCCAGAGATTTTGCAACATATAGATCAAGAACCTTAACTGTAATCAAGACTCCACAGAAGGAAGTTGTCGTAATTGGGAGCAGTTTCCTAGTCTTAATATGTGGAGACTGCCAGGGAAACAATCAAATGAAAGTTGTTTCCCTCTCGTTTCAGAAGTATCAAGTGTCCCTAAGGAAAGACATATGTCGGAATGATGTGTCTTTGCTTATTTCAACAGCCTTACAAACTGAAAGATCCATAACTTTCAATCTGCTCAATAGAGTCAAGACTTCCCATTTGGTTAGGAGTTTACAATCCCTTAGCACGAGTTGACAAAGTTCAGCTAGGGGAGAAAGTGGCGGACGCTCTTTTACATTAGTGCTGGAAAGTATGAGACCACAGAGTAATTTAAGATGTTTAAACAAAGTGCCATCAGAAAGGTCAATTAACTCGAGGATCTACAGTCTAAAAACGGTGGATTGGGATGGAGGAAGGAAGGTTTGACAATTTGCCAAGGTGGAAAGGTGAACCAATTATGCCATACTGGATATATCAAGGAACCTAAGGTTTGGTTTTTTCGGTAGAAAATTCTTTTGGATTTTATTCAAGGCAATGACATTTGAAAGATCAATAATCTTTGGATGGATATAGTATTCTTACGAATTAACAATCACGTACATGTTCAAGTTAGCAACACAATCATCTATTATTATGGGATGGGACTTTGTAAGGATTTGAACTCATGACCTAAAAGATTACATTTTAATCATCTAATCTAAAAGGTTAAACTTGTGGATATAATGTATTATTATTTTATTTATTATATAGCAATAATAAGAACGGGAGAATTGTTTTATGTACCATAAAGATCGGCAACTTTTGGATTTTGGGTTGAGAAAGATTAATTGTTTGGAGTTCTAGAAATTTAAATATCTTGTAAAAGTTCCAAAAGAGGGACCACCAAACAGATCAAGAACATTTAGTTTTGGAAATTCCTTTAAAAAGGCCGGATCTTGTAAAATTTTACACTCCCTAAGGCCAGGCCAACACAATTAAGGCCTATTAAGTAGCGTTTTATGTAGAGCTTTCACTCCAGCTTCAAAGGTAGAACCAAAACTCTAGGCAACAAAACCTAAACCTGATCGGGATGACAAGTGAAAATCCTAGGATGAATCAAAAACCCTAATAAAAAATAATTGAACATCACAAATCCTGAAAGAAACAAACCCTAATAGACCTAAAAACCTAAAACCCTAAACCACAACCCTGGACTCGAAATGTCAAACCTATACCCTAGACCCTAAACGATAACTCGATAACTTCAGTGACAAGTCAAATCTAAATAATAATCAATAAATCGCTCTACTACTCGAACAATATGGCGTTAACCTACATTGACTACGGTGTTCGAATTTTTTGGTGTATAGGCTAGTTTGGAAACACAGAAATAAGAACATTTTGAGAAGAAAAAGTTGAATTTACTAGTCGTTATTGAGATATTTAAATTGACATTGCAAGAGTTGTCAAAAATAAAAATTAAAGTTTTTTGGAGCAACAACATATGAGCAACTACACTCAAACCCAAAAGGTCGGCGATCTCCAATTCCTAGTTTTATGAAGATTAATTGTGATGCCGCTTTGAATCTGGATAGGATTATTACAGGCATTGACATTGTGATCAAGAATGAGTAAGGAAGTCTTCCACAAGCTTTGTCCAAAGAATGTCCATGCGATGATGTGGAGAAACCAATAACTTTCTACTCTTTCGATCACAATGTTTAAGTAGAAACCAATAACTTTCTACTCTTTCGAAGTTTGCAGAACATGTTCCTCTCATCTTGGAGAGTCGAGTCACACAGAAAACTGATCCAATCATCCGCAGGATTCTCGTTCAAGTCACTATCCTCGCTAACCTAAATCACTCCCCTTTCGTCGATCAACTTACTGTCTTGAAACATTTAGGTTTGAAATAAGTAACTGAGGTCACTATTCAAAATTAGAGCTTTTCAAGATTTTAAAGTCAAATTCTTATGTTTAAGAAAAAAAAAAGAGAGAGAGAAAAGAATAATGGCATGTATAGTGCAATCGGGACAAACAACAATATATGAGGAAATTGATAAAAAAAAAAAAAAGGTGATGCAACAAAATAATAAGGGTTTGACATACCATGGAATCACGTACGATTGTCGGATTATAATCTTCAATTATCAAGAGTTTGGGAAAAGAAGAGTAAGACGGCTTGGTTCTATATTTCTCATTGTCCTAAGACATATATTTATAGGCAAGCCTAAGAACTGTCAAAAAGGAAAAGTCTAAAAAGAGACATCCTATTATAAGATGTCAAATGTTATTCAAAAAAAAAAAAAAAGGACATCATATTAAAAAAACATTAAAAGATATTAAAAAAAAAGACTAAAAAAAATTCTATTAAATGATATTAAATCAAAATATATTCTTTTGAATTTTGACTAAAAAACTCCTATTGAAAACAAAAATGAAAAAGTTATTAAAAATTCAATTAAAGGCTATTAAAAGATATTAAAAATATATTGTTTGGATCATTATTGACCACATTATTCCCCTCAAGTTTAATAAAATTCGCCCTTGGATTTTCACCGTGTTGCACAAGATCCACTTGGAATTAACCATACAAGCCTTAGACAAATCGATCTAACCTTGGCCAATCAATCCATGCCCATTGACAGTCAATCTGTTTTGCATACCCCTTGAACCCATTTTCCCCTTTCTTGGAATAGTGTAGATAGATTGAAAAATGTTATTCCCAAACCAGTCATCTTCAATTATTCTACAAGTCATACAAGACTTCCTAACAACTAAATTCTCTTTACTATCTTCAGTCACATACACCTGTTCAACATAATTAACATAAAAAATTGGTACATCAAAAATTGGTTCACCATCACCAATAGCCTCAAAAGCATTATCCTTTTTATCAACATGATTATCAAACAATGGTTCATCATCAATCTCAATAGTGTCATCCTCTTCATCAATATAATTATCAAAGACTAGCTCTCCATAGGGCACAAAAACATCTTCTTCTGCCATAAGTAGATCCATCCTCTCTGCAAGTCAATCCATTATCACATGCAATCGACGTTCTAAAGCTGCATCCAGTCGCTCATCGATCATTTATCCTATCCCCCAATCTAGATCATCACAATCATAGATCTTATCCATTGCACGTCGTTGATTAGTCTATTTGTGAGGTGCCATGACAATCCAAGCAAACGTAGCTTTGATACCAAACTAAATCAGTAGAATAATTAGGGTTTAATATCACAGATCGTTGAATCGCGCACGATTTTCATATTGTGATCTTCAACTATCTATTGATTTTGCAAATACCGAGATAACTGGTATCCAAATTCGAAAATAACAACTAAATTTGAGAATTTAGGAAAAGAAGAGCAAGATGGCTTAATTCAAAAATAATTAGGGTTTGATATTAGAGATCACTGAATCATGCACAATTGTCGGACTGTGATCTTCAACTATCTATTGATTCTGCAAATAGTTAAATAGTTGGCATCCAAATTTGAAAATAACAACTAAATTCGAGAATTTAGGAAAACAAGAGCGAGATAGCTCAATTTTATATTTCCTAATGATAATTGAATCTTCTCATTGCCTTAGGGCATACATTTATAAGCAATTCTAAAGGCTGCCAAAAAGGAAAAGACTAAAAAAGACATCTATTAAAAGACATTAAATGTTATTCAACAAGGAAAAGACTAAAAAAGGATATCCTATTAAATAAAATTAAATGATATTAAAAATGGAAAAAGACTAAAAAAATCCTATTAAAAAATATTAAATCAATAGCTATTCTTTTGAATATTAACTAAAAAAATTCTATTCCATGACATTGATGAAAAGTTATTGAATATACAATTAAAAGCTAATAAAAGATATTGAAAAAATATTGTTTGGGTCATTATTGACTGCATTAGAAGGGATAGAAAAGATTATTCAAGTTGTTTTGAGCCTACCTCCATTCTTCCAGTTTGAAGTTAGGCATATCTTCTATATAAGTATATTCCTACCCTATATAAAAGATAGTTTGTCAAATAACAAGTATTTGACTCAATTCGCTCTAATCTAATTATCAAGCTTAACTTAAGCTACATTTTGAACTTCAAAGCCAATTTTCAATCTCTAGTACACACTACAGTAGTACACCATCAAGAAAACCCAATATAATATGATATCAACAAAGCAAGAAAAAAATGAAGAGTTGCATATTGGTGCAAGAATGGATGATGTTTATCATTGTGCAGCACTTCAAATTCGAATGAATTGTTGTAGATTATGTGCATTCTAAAAAATTTGAACTATTAAGTATATACTTGATCATCTCTAACTACTAAGAGAAGAAGACTTTATGCTTAACCGTTTGAGCATAAAATTGCTCATGATATCGTGTGCCTCTAATTGATGTATATTTTCAAAAATTCTTCCATTTTTAGGATTAACATAATAAGATGTATAATCCACATGTCTTTGTGTTGCTGGTTGTAATTTTAATATGTTCCTTCAAAAATATATTTAAAAATGTGATAAAGCCTAACCTTATCTATTAAAAACTTCTAATCTTGAATATCTCACTTTTATTAGAGCATACTATAAACCGTAACCTTTGAATTTTCCATGTTTTGAATTGATAAAACTTCCATCACACATGCTTTTCAGTTGATAATTATCCTCTAGACTTCATGATAAAACTATCCTTTGGGTTGAAAAACATCAATATCAAACTAGAATAATTAAACCTACAAAATATACTTGAAAAACTTAAAATGTTCACAATTGAATTTGAATAACCATATTTAATCCCTTAGATATATTTGTCCTATTTAGTGAAACATGTTGAATATATTACCCAAATATATTCAACCTTAGATATGGACCTTCATTGAACCAAAATAACATGAATTAATCAAATCTAAATATTCTATGATCATTTTGTTCAAAATCCACTCTTGCAATTGCAAGTTTTAAGGTTTGCTCTAAGTAGTCAAGTGTGACATGATGAGACATTTTCCCATCCTAAAGTGCCCGTGCAATGCTTGAATATCCCTCACATTAGCATTTACTTGAATTTTGGATGGCAAGCCAACCTTTTATAGTCCTATTTATCTAGGTTTGTTCCAAGTCCAATTTTCCCATAAGGAACACCTTCTTAGCTTTACTACCATCCTCCATATGTTTGAGGACTTAATTGTTCTAACTAGTTTTGGCCTGTCGTAACCACATTTGGAGAAGAGCATCAACTCCCGATAGGTTTGCTTACGGGAGGCCAAAACCATCATTAAAGTTTACCAACTCTACGAGCAAACCATACTGTCGATGCCGCTTGCAACACTATATGCCTAAGTCAAACACTCCCACTTGGCCCTCAACACTCAAACATGGCATTCACCTCCACTTAAATTCATGACGCAAATCTGCGACTACTATCCACACCCACAAGATCACTAACCCTTATCTACCCATCGTCAACACCACCTAAAATCAGCTCATTAAGACTTTGGACTTCCACAAGCCTCCTCTTTCCCTTACCCATTTCTCTATCCTCTAAGATCGTCTCTTGCTGAGTTGTCCAATGAAAGGGTTTGCTCACTAAATTACTTCTTCATATATTTTGGTAGATTCTTATTTTAAACCCTGAATCGCTACACAACTACCCCTCTGGCAATGATGTCCTTTAATAGCCTCTCCTTACCTTAAGATCCATCCACATGAGCCAACTTGACAACAAGAACTACCTACACTTTTGAGTACATTGGCTAGCATTTAGTTAGTCTATTAAGGTTGGAACTTAGGCTCTAATACCACTTTTGGATGGGTAACACGAGCAAGAGCATTTGCACCTACTCTTGTCAACAATGTGATCAGCTGCCTCAACTTTTCCACTTTCTCTACAGTAGCATATCTTGCCAACTCATTCCTTACCCCATCTATAGATATTTGAGTCTCGTCAAGAAGTATGGCAACTATGTCTCTAAAATCATTAATCAATTCACTAACCCTCATGGTATTTTCATGGCATGTCGTCTCAAGATTCATCACCCTCTTATTAAGTGCTGCTAAAGCATTGAAACATCGCACAATGTCTCCCATCTACTCATCCAAGCCATTAACCCTATAAGTAATTTCTTTCTATCGTGTCATGGTTGTTCCCATTAGAATAACTTAGGCTCTTATACCACTTATCATGGGACAAGAGGTTATCCCCTCCTAAAGTGTCTGTGCAACACTTGACCATCCCATACATTAGAATTTACTTTTATTTTAGATGGCGAGTCAGAATTCTCTCATCTTATTTACCCAGGTTTATTCTATGCTCAGCATTCTCATAAGGAATGTTATCTTAACTTGGCAACTATCCTCGTTTATGAGGCTTAATTATTCCAACTGGTTTCGGCCCGTCGTAGCCTTATCAGAAGAGCGACATTAGCACATAACTAGTTTGCTCATGAGAGGCTAAACCCACCTTTAAAATTAACCCACTCACCAAACAAACCACCCTAATACCACTTGCACTGCCATATGTTCAAGTAGAACACTCCACAAGCCCTCAACACTTAGATCATGACATTCTTCCTCACCCAAATTCAATGATACCCTTATCATGAGGCAAATTTGCTACCTCACCTACTCCCACAAGATCACCAAACCTTCTCTACCTATCGTCAACCCCACCCAAGATCATCTTGGCAAGACTTTGGGCTTCTATAAGCCTCCTTGTGCCCTTACCCATTTCTCTATTCTCCGAGATCATCACTTGCTAAGTTATCCATTGGAAGGGTTTACCCACTAAAGTAGTTTTTCTTATATTCAAGTAGATTCTTATTTTAAACCCTAACTCGCAACACATATGCCCTTATAGGAACATTGTCCTCCTCCGATGGTTGTTCCTCACCTTGAGCTTCATCCACATAAGCCAACTTGACCATAAGAACTACCTACACTTTCGGTACCTTAGGTAGCATTTAAGTAGACTATTAAGGCTGGAAGTTAGGCTCTAATACCTTTTGTCACAGAATGAGAGGTTATCCCCTCTTTGAGTGCCTGTATAGCATTCGACTATCCCTCACATTAGCATTTACTTGCATTCTAGATGGCGAACCTGCCTTCTCTCATCCCATTTGCCTGTGTTCATTCCAAGCCCAACATTCTCATTAGGAGCACCATTTTCATTTTGTCGCAATCCTCCATATCTTTAGGAAGCTTAACTGTTTCAACTAGTTTTGGCATATCGTAGCATCATTAGGAGAGCAGCGTTAGCTCTTAACCAGTTTGCTCATAGAAAGCCAAACCTATCTTCAGAGTTAAGCCACTCCCTAAACAAACCACCCAATTTATGTCACTCACAATGTTATATGCCTGAGTTGAACACTCCCACTAGGCCCTTAACACTAGGACGGTGACATCTAGTACATGACTTTTCCTCTGGGCTTCAGTCCGAGGTGCATCCTTACTACTTTTACTTTATTAAACACATTAATAATTCCTTTTTCTAGTCTACTTTTCTCTTAATCTTTCTTAAATTTAAATGAATTCAACTAGATCATTAAAACTAACAAATTTGATTTGTACACTCATAAATAAGATTAGTAATCCATAATTTTTTCTTTTTTTTTATTATCATCAAAACCTTAAGAGGGTACCTAACAAAACATTTTTTTTTCATTTGTGTACATTCCTTTGCTAGATGCACTAATAATCTTTATGCTAATTAGGTTTTATCTAAGGTAAAATGGGGGTATACAAAATTTGTAGGCATTATAATCCTCCTTCCCCTCTAACTAGGCCTCTTTTCTAGGATTGCAATTCCATAATGCTAAATTTTATTACTTGAATGTATTTTACTCTTCAACCATTAACAAAAGTTCCTTTGGCCAAAAAGAAACAAACAAACAAAACAAAAACGAAAATAAAAAAAAAAAGGAAAAGAAAAGAAAGAGAGAAAGAAAAAGCCATAAGCTTAAGTTTGTTAGATGGAGGCACTCCTGAGATAGGTAAGCCATGTCAATTTCATATACATGTAACAAAGCATACCAAGAAAAGAGGACATTAGAAGTCCTCCCTTATAGATTCAAGAGGTGCCTTATCATATGGCACTTTGCCGTACCGGCATTTAACTCTCCTCTTCAAGAGGGTAAACAACTCTAATAGCACTTATAACAACTATAACTCTAAAGTATTGTCTACTTGTTGTAGCATGCCTAGTTGCTTCATGAAATGTTACTCATCCTAGTAGTGCTTCCCACTAAACATGTTTAATCTCAAACTTCTAATGAATTCTAGGCCTTATACAAGGCATCTCAATGAATAGAGTTCTATTGTATTCTATTTATAGGATATGGCACAGTGAATTAACGTTAAAATGTTATATATTATACTATATTACTAATCACAATTTTGTGAAATCAATCACTATATGTTAAAAATATAAATGTTATTTCAATTGTCCACTATCCAGTTAATATGGAAAAGCAGAGATATATACATTCAGTTATATAATTATCATGCATATTAAGTATGATATGAGAATAATGCTTTATTAAATTATTACATATAGTAGAATTTAATACTTACTATGTCTAACTACGAGAGCTCTCATGCCAAGGCATTGTTTGCTTTGGAGTTATATACGTTATGCCTTTTGTTTACAATGTCAACTGTTGTACGATATCTGTCAACACTACTAGAAAACTAGCCTTTAGAGACAGAAAATTTGCGACGGAAAATTTCTGTCTCTAAAAAAATGAATTAAAGACAGATTTGCGACGGATTTATGATGACATGAATTATGAATAATCTTCTAATTTTTATATGCTTTTGCGACGGAATTACACATTGATTTGCGACAAAATTTTTCCATTGCAAATTTGTCTCTGATTTTAGAGGGAAATAAATTATTTTAGCGCCAATTTCTATTTTTTTAAATTCTGTTGCAAATTTGTCTCTAAAATAAATTATTACATATATGTATTATAAATAATTATGTTTAAAATTTATTTTAAATTATACATATCTAATATAATATATAAATGTGCATTATATAATAAGGACATATATTATATTTTTAAATTAATTTTATTATATAATAACTATAATATGTATAATCATTTGTTATTTACAACTAATTATATATATATATTTTTTTTTATTATAATATATTTAACATTACAATACATATTTATATATAATAAAGTATAAATTAAAAATAGTACTTAAAACATAAATATTATATTTATATCTTATTATTATATTCTTTTACATAATAACATATATAAAAACTCAAATTATACAACTTAATAAAATAGTGTATAATAGTAATATAATATGTTATATGCAAGTAATATCATAAAATACTAATTAAAAATAAAGTATATTTCAATAATAATATATGTAAAATAAAATAATTAATATAAAATGTAAACTTAGTATATTTAAACATATACAAATATATAAATAATATATTAATAAAAAATATATATTCATATTATTTATAATTTTATATATATTTATTATGATATTCATATATTTTTTAATATAAAAAAATTTATTATATATATCTTACATAACTTATATTTACATACTATATTTTATTTAAAATATAATAACATATTTGGGGAAAAAATAATATACTATGTAAAAATATATTATATTTAAGTAATAAAATATGTAATATATAATAATTAGTTAAATATATTTAAATTGGTATTATATATTATTTTATTAATATAATAATGAAAAATATATTTTTATATTGTTTACATTATATTATAATTTATTAAGTGCAAAAAAATAAAATAAAAAAATAAACACATTAATTAAAAATATACAATTTATTAATTTATATAAAATATTAAATAACTAATGTAAAAAGTATAATTATATTATATATCATTAAATATATATTTATATAATTTATATGTATAACATTATTTATATTTACATAATAATAATATTTTTTAATAATAATATCATATTTGGAAAAAAATTATAATATAGTACTGAAAATATTATATATTTATAATAAATATATAATTTAAAATAATTATTATAAAATGTAAACATTTTATATATTAATATTATATATTATTTTAATAAAATATTAATGAAAAATCCTTAATATATGTAAAGTGAAATTATAAATAAAAATAAACTATAAAAGATATATAAAATGTTTTATAGTTATAATATTGTAAATTGTGGTATCTCTTAAATAAACAGTAGTGGAACTTTACTCATGAAGATACAAATTGGTTTATCGGTTTAGTGCTTGTGAAAACTTCAATGTTAAGTGTGCTTAGTGTAGCATTCTATGATAGGTGACCTCGTGGGAAGGATAAATAAGAGGCAAATGTGTATTTTTTTAATAATTTGTCTCAGAATCAGAGACAAATTTGCGATGGAATAATTTTATTTAATATTTACTAATTGGATATTTAAAAATAACTAATTATAAAACAGAGACAAATTTGCGACAGAAATTCCGTAGCAAATTTGTGACGGAAAATAAATCTGTCTCTAAAAGAATTAGCGACGATGATTTTTGAAACAGAAATTTGCGACGGAAATTCTGTCTCTGAAAGTCTTTAGAGACAGATTTTTCACTTTCAGAGACAGAATTTTTTGTCTCTAAAGCCAAAATTTCTTGTAGTGCAATTCAAATTGTGCAATGAAACTCTAATTATCAATATGCATTTTTTCCAACAACTTAAAGTTCATTGGAGTACTATTTACTAGAGTACTAATGATGGAAATCAAGTAAGAGGTTCTATTACTAGAGCCAGATCTAAAGGTTTATAGAATTTAGTTTAGCAGATATTAACTAAGAAGTCATGTGAAGATGATCATATTTACTTAATAGCTATTTGATACATTATAAAAGTGGATGTAGTTCATTTTGCATTCAAGTGGAAGAGGAAAATAGCTTAAAAGGGAAAACAGTGCATGGCACGGCCTTCCATATGCCAATATTAAAGATCATGGAATACACTGGAGAAATCAGTGAAGGACACACTGAGAACTATAGTCCATATTTATGCTTGTACCGAGTCATACAGCCCATACGAACAGTTGTATCAGCTTAAACAAAGGAGACTTGAAGACTCGAGATGTCTACAGCTTGTCTCATAACCATATAGGGGACCATACTAAGCCAGAGTGTTGCGTTGATTTAAGTCAAAGAACTCCATGCCCTGTGATACTACTCATACAATCGACTGTGCATTACTAACATGAAGTTTAGTTAATTTAGTTTTTTTTTATTTTATTAGTTATTGACTATTTCACCCTTTAACCTAAGTTATGGGTATAAGAGGACTTCCTTATATTAAACAAATGATTTATCATTAATTTGAATAAGATTTATTCTTTCTTGAGAATTCTTTCTCTTGAACCCTACTCTTATCAATTAATTTTGATCATGGCGAGTGCAAACACAAGTAAGTAATTACATGTAATGCCAATTACTGGAGAGTGTTATATCCTTCTTTACTTTCTTGGTGCATCATATCCAAGGTGCGTAAAGACTTTTACTTGTTATAGAAGCAACCCTAATTCTTGTCTTAGTTTAGGGATTTCTTAAGATTATATTATTAATTCATAAATACCCTAGTGATTAACTTCCTAGGCATATCAATTAAAGTTAATCATACTTGGTAGAGAGCACTCCTAAGATAGAGAAGTTTTATCATTTTCATTACACATTTTATGAAGCATGCCAAGTAGGAAGGACTAGAGGTGTCTCGTCATGCAATAATTTATCTTGTTCAACACTTAGTTCCCTTGTCTCATTAGTGGATTGCTTTATACCACTTATAATGACTAGAACTCTTTATATTGAAGTATTACCTACTTTGGCACGATGTGCCCAATTACTTCCAAGAAAATTTTCCATCTAATGAGTGCTCCACATCGAGCATGCTTAACCTTAAAATCCTAATGAACTCTAAATCATTGCATAAGGTATCTCAATAACTAGAATTCTAGTATATTCTATTCGAGGGATATTACGAGGAAAACTAATATTAAAATGTTATATATCATATTAGATTGCTAACTGGTATGTCGTGAGAGTTACTGGGTGTTATAATATAAATTTTATTTTAGTCCACAATCCAATTAAGCAAAAAGAAATAGCATATATATGTTTTGTTATATACTTCTTATATACATTAGTCTATTATATCATAAGTCTCACCTATACGGATATTTTCACATATGTATTGTAACGCCCTAACTTAAAAACATCACAAGTCCACGTGTCCTTCTCTTTAAAAGAACATGTTAAGGCTATAAAATTCTAAATCCACAAAATTATTTAAAATACATATCCAATAACTCACATAAAAGGTTATCTTAAATCATCATATATAAAATCCATCTCTTTAAAAGACATAACTAATATTAACCTAAAAACTATTTATATGAAATCCAAATAATTCATATAAACTTGTGTCTTAAAATCTTCCACAGTCTAAAAACAATAATCTCAAAAACTTCATATGATCTTCTGATCTTCACTCTTATTCTCCTGAATCTAAATCTAATGGTCCTCAACAAGAAGTCGAATCCACTATCACCATCCCCGTGATCAATATAATATATATATATCTAGAAAAGTCATAAACTATCTCATCTTTACCTAAACCTGAAAAATAAAACAGTGAGCACAAAGGCCCAGTACGCCATACTACAAACAAATGCATGAACAAGCATCAAACAAATTCACATGCACTCCTAATAACTAATGCAGCAACCATAGGATTATTATCTTTCAGTTAGCCAGTAACCACCACAGTTTAGAACCATTTGCAACTAGTCCTAAACCCGGAATAATTCATGACCCTAATAAAAACCATGTATAGATATATATAAATATAGTTGTGTTCCACAATTAAGCTGGTAATGACTCCTATTCTACCGAAATCATCTCCAAGTGCAACTCCACTAGGGACAATGACACACAAGGATCATCAGGTTGTCAGCGTTAGTATCGCACTTTGCGTGGTCTTTACTAACCACAGCCAAGCACAAGCAGAAAATCAAATTAAAAGGCCTAATAGAATTAGGTCAATTTATGCAATCCTAACCTACAAGCACAAACAGCAAATAAGGTAAGATCGTACCTGAATACAGCTCTTTCAAACCCTAACCACAAAACCTGATCACATGAACAGAACTTCATCTCAACCAGTAGGTTATTTGTATGGATTTAACAAAAATCCTAAATCAGAATAACTTATAATCACACCTTGCTCTTAATTTGAACGATAGATCTCCAAAGAAGGTATATCTCGACAAGCTCTTTCAATCCTAAAATCCTCTTAAATCATAAAATAGACCATGATTTAGATATCGATCATGCTCCAAAATCATAAGGATAGAATATCAATTCAACTTACCTAGGATTTGATTATCAAGCATTCTTGATCTCCAACATTTAAATCTTTAAGGAATTTACGGTTTTTTCTCAAAGATTTCTTCACTGATGATTCCTTTCAAAGAGATAAATATCACTTAAAGAGATAATCTAGAAAAGATCAGGAGGAAAAACACTTACCTAAACGTCGTCCCTTTGCTCCTCTTAGGGTTTCTAAAGGCTAAGGAAAGGTGGGAAGAAAACTAGGCTAATGGGGTATTAAAAGGACAAGTATAGCTTAGGAAAAATACAACCTCGCATCATAAATTAATGAAGATTTACTATCATTAAAGATTTATTAACCATCATTAATGTGAGGGATAATATATCTGTCCTTCATTATAAAATATTTATCTTTATATTACATGTGTTCATATGTAGCAAATTGTGCATGTTTATGCCCAGAACAGAATAGCATCGTGTAAATGTAACCTTAGAGACAGGATATAAGATCAGTTTATACGAATGGGGCAAATATCTCTAGAAACTAATGATCACGTTTATGTTTTCAAACCCCGCTCGTATGACTCCATCTTTCCAAAACTTTTGAAATTGAACACATACATCACAAGGCGTTTACTAAAGCTCCAAAAAGAGTAGCAATATGAAAGTTTAAAATATATCCGCACTCAACCATTAGATTAAGGAGTATAACTGTAATTATCCCTCATCAATCACCCCCTGGTGCAATTATGATAACTGATTTTTAGTTTGCAGTGGGTGTTAGTGATTGAATGAAATATAGAAATAAATCCATTAGGAGGCAGAGCATGGCAGGAACACTCAATTATCCTCTTATTCATAGACCAGACATAAGACTGAGTACAGGCTGATAATGCTGTCAACAAGAATTGAATTTTATAGCAAATATGCCTCACAAAGCATCCATAGCATAAATTGATATTACATATGAAAAAGTGTGCACACCAAAGAATGTGTAAGCTTTTTTCACGTAACTTTGGATGGGACTGAAAACTCGGACCTTCACCATCTTTAAGTGGAAAGAATAGCGAAAAGTTCCAAATCAGTCTTCAACAATTTTATCGAAATCCTCAAAGTATTGAACCTAAAAGAACCGAAAGAATATGAACCCAAAAGAATGTATTTCTGATTGCTTATTTGACATTCCACTAGAAAACAGCTCTTGTTGCACATCAAATTTGGCAATGAAAATATACAGAAAGTGAGTACGTTTTGCTGAAACAAGTGCAAACAAATATTCATCAGCATAATAGTATATGAGAGAGGAACTTTTGGGTACAAAAGTTTAGTCATTCGACAAAAATGAACTTAAAATAATGTGTTAAAGAAATGACGAGGCCCTGCTCCTCTACACAATATTACATAACTAAACACAACAATACATGGAGATACTACTCATCCAGAGGTGGCCCACTGATTCTTCACCTAACTATGGAAGCCTGATGAAAAAATTTTCAATTCCACCACAAGAAGGGTCCAACTGAAAAATGAAGTTGAATGCAATAAAAGGCAGGACATCAGCAGCAGCGCTCTATTCTTAACCAAGTACCTCCCCAGATCACAATCCATAGAAAAACTGCCCCGCATGTTATTCTTCAACATCCTCATTTTGATGATGTGTTCCATCCCCACTCCTGTGAGCTGCATGTTTCCTATGTTTCTTACTCTTAGCTTTCTTGGCCTTCATGCGCCTTTTCTTCTCATTAGAATCAACCCAAGTGTAATCCGACGGTATAAGGAAAGGGTCTACTTCATCCTTGTGGTGCTGACTGTCACCATCACTCGAATTCCCCCCACGACTCCCTTTCATCCAGGAGATCCATGATGTGGACACCTCGGATTCTTTAGATTTGGCATCCTGGAAATGTGCAGGGCTAGATAGTGGAGTTGCAAATTCTTCAACAGGCTGAAGCTCCTCAAACTTCGTAAAAGTTACAATTACTCTTATGGTTGGGACAATGGGTATAGCAAGCTACAACAAAGTAAGATGCTCATAGTCAGTGAAAAGTACAGATGCAAAGATTTTAAAAAGACTACTCTTGCTTGCAACAATATGCACAAAAACTGAATGCTGCATATCAAATGCTCCAAGACATGTCAAGTTTAGCAATTTCTAGAATGAAATGGGCTGCCATTGAAGTGAAATATGACAGCTAAATGCATGTGTACAAATAAAACTAAGTACCATTAAGCTTCCCAATATGTTGCCAGTAGAGTATAAACTCTTTTTAATAGAGGCCAATACGGTTAGGGGTGGCATATTTGTGCTGCAACATGTTTTGGTTGCATTTGACATCACATTTGAATCCATAAAAAAGATAATCAAATCAATCAAGAGTCGCAAATTGTTAATTTATTCCATGATCATGGCAATTGTGTCACTTTTGAGCCATCTATGAGTTGGTCATGCTACATTGTCTCTACTATGGGTTTTGCAGTGTGCCATGTTTCAAATAAGAACACATATGAGTTATTCCCTCACGCCATTTCAAAGACTCCCTCAGTCAGAGAGTCAACTCTCTCTTCTGTAGCTAGCAAAGTGTGCCACCTACTCTTCTCCTACAACAAAGGGGCAACATCAATACATGCAATGTCTTGGGACGTAACCACCCTACATGGTCAGATAAGTTCTGGTGGGTTTTAAACACCACAAGATAGGTTCAGGTTCCAAATTTTCAAAACTCACAATCGCAGAACATGACCTTCTATTTGCACTAAAATATATCCTGTACTCTGTATATCACATTACAAGTTAAGAGGATGTAAGGTGCCCTATAATTTCTCATTATAAGTAAGGTAACCTAAGCCTATATGACCTTTTTGCACTAAAATATATCCTGCACTGTGTATATCACATTACAAGTTAAGAGGATGTAAGGTGCCCAATAATTTCTCATTATAAGTAAGGTAACCTAAGCCTAACAAGTATAATGTATGTAATAAATAAAATTTATTTGATAAATATAGTGGAAGTTCAACAAAGCTAACAAAAATTATGACCCATTATAATACACCAATATTTAGCCAAAGAGTCAAGTCTATCCCCAATTTCCAATTTAATGTATTAATTTATATATATATATATATATATATATATGTATATAAATTTTTTTTGGATAAAGCTAGCTTAGTTTATATTTGTTGCAAAGAAAGATTTACATATTCTACATAATACCCTAAAACGTATAGATTTTACAAGGAGTAGGTTGTAGGATGTTCCAAAGGGTCACACGGAAGAATTCATCTTTCAAATTTTTGAAACCTGTATTTATAAAGTAGGGACAAGGTAGGGGTTTTATACCCTTTCAATCCTATATCCGCTTACCCTATTATAGCGAAATAGGTTTTACCTGACTGTGTGACACTCAATAGACAAACAATTCAGCAAGTCAAGGACACCAACTATATAAATTGAAGAGATGGATGTATGGAGTTTTCTTCTAACAATGATCTAGTGCTTTAATTATTACAAACTGGCTCTTACTGGAACATTCATGCCCTAAATAACAAGAGATGATTTACCTGAATGTGTTACACTTTAAGACAAACAATTCAGCAAGTCAAGCACTACCGACTATATCAATTTAAGAGATCAATACATAAGACTGTTCTTCCAACAATGATTTAATGCTTACACTGGCTCTCTAACAGAATATCCCTGCCCTACTTAACAAGAGATGATTATAAGGAACCAATAGCTCTCCACAATTAATTGGCATTTGATAGATAAACCATTGATAAGCACAGTCTTCATTCATTAGAAACCTAGCACACCACTCCAATTTATTTTATGCTAAAGGCAACCGAAATAAACCACGTTGCAGCATAAAACCCACTTGATGAGGTCATATGGAATTCTCAAACCAATGAACTCAGAAATTTAGTTCACCAATACTTCAACAAGCCCCACAAGAGCAGATGCAAAGAAAAGCACATGACTCTCAATGGTGAAAGTCCACACTTCAAAACTGATCATTAGTAATAACAAACGGATCAAATATCACATGGAACTGTGGACTCAAAAGGGATACTCAACACTGCCGAAAAACAAAATGAATCTTTGCTGCTCTACCATGACAGAATTTGCTTTCATTTCCTATCAAACTTTAGCCCGCCAAAATTTCAACGGTGCCCACAAGACTAACACAAGAGATGAGCACATACTGCAAGTGCATGTTTCAAAACAAGTTATAAGTTATAATAAAGGTCCATATTACGAATTCAGCGGGAAAGAAAAGGTCACTTTCACTCAAAAGGAATACCACACTGCTAAAAAGTGATTTAAATTTTTGCTGACCTATCACTTACATAATTTTGTTCCATTTCCTGTCAACTGGGTGTACATTTTCCCAATCAGTTTTAAGTTATAATGCCAACTATAATATGCTGGAGATGGTGCTCCAGGCCAAGTTCATGAAGATAAATGTTTTCCTGAAACATTTAATGTTAAAATAAGCAAAACTTTTCTTGCCCTTACACAAGCTTTCATTATGCCTTGATGAGAGGTGACCTATTCACTATGATGTCCCCATCTGGCTTGAGAATTCTTTTCTAGTTTTCCAGGGGAAGATGATTTTCCCCTTATTTCCTTCATCCTTAAGAAATTCAAAAGCCATATAAAGCCTATTTCAACCAAGATAAGAAGCAACATTATCAATTCAAAGATATTTTCACCTCATCCCCCTTCCTGGATATTGGGAAAGGGGCTATAGAGAACTTCTCAAGAACTAAAGTAAAAGTTAAATCACATTTCGAGAAGTTATTGCTTTGGCTTATGAGCTTCACATCATGCCCAAAATGATTTGGACAAGTTAAGAACTAAAAAGTCAAGCAATTATCTCTTGGATTTTAAATTTAGCTTTCCAAATCACCCAGATAAAAACGCTTAACTACTGTATAAATTGGTGGCTAAAGCGCTTTTTCTCTGGTATGGCCATTACATGTGAATCATCTCAACAGTCTCCACAAGACTATCAAACTAAGGTTATGTCAGCTACACTAACCACCATTCTTGTTTCATCCACAAACTACAAAAATTCCAATTGCATACCATAATCATCCCAAAATTAGGAAATCACATGAGAAAAGCCCAGAAGCAGCTGCATCTATAGCATACAAGTGATAGTAAACTTTACTTGTTTTGAAATAGCAAAGAAAACAAATTATCTTCTACTGAATAGCTAACAATAATTACTCTTCACAACAAGTGTCAAGTTTTCCTATGTGAGCAAACAGTAATTTATATTAAGCTATCCAAACATGAAAGTTATATTAAGCTATCCAAACATGAAAGGCAAAGGAAATCTGTGTGCTTAAATAACCCATTAAATTTTCATCATAACAGCGGCAGGAATACTGTTTGAGAATATTATCTTCTATATGCATCGACCATGATATGGATAACACACTGAAGTCAAAAACAAACTGACAGAATACCTTGACTGGAAATGTTCCTGGAGGTAGCTTCGTAGTCAAAAGTTCCCTCAGTCTCCTTACAGCCTTCACTTTATTAGCTAAGATGTCAAGCAGTGGTAAAAGCTCATCTGTCTTCAAAGGAAAGTCTGGTGTTAACCACAACACAGGTCTCAAACCTTTCTTATATTCACTTTCATGCCTAAATTCCCCATTTGCTGCTTTCTTCTTTTTCTTCTTGCTGCTTTTATCTTTTCCCTTCTTAGAGTCCACCATATCATCCTTTAACATATCAGAGGATTTTTGGTTTTCTGATGATTTCTGGTTGCTACCTTCAGGGGCCAACTTGGAGAATTTCTTTAAAATCTTTGAATCATCAGCATCATCACTGGCACCCTTTGTCCCCCTCTTCAAACTAAACCAACTCTTTTTCTCCTTGAGAGCACCATTACACTCACCATTCTCGTGAGAAACTGCCAAGTCATTCTCACGACAGTCATTAGAATCATGATCCTCATCTTCACCTTGGATATCAGTGTTACGTATAGCAGATTCTAACTGCTTCCTTTCCTCAGCTGTCAATACATCATCATAGTCATCATTCTCACCACCATTTGCAATCCTTTCATCATCATCCACAGCAAAAAGTTCTTCATCCGTCAAAGCACCAGGAACCCGCCTTGACTTCACACTGACCAACACATGAAGCATATCAAACACCTTTGCTTTCCAATTCCCTACCATCTCAGTCCTCTCTTGACGCCTCCAATTCAAATGAGGAACAAGCTCAGCTTGGGTGACATCAATCCCCGGCCTATACATGTTGGTTTGAGACATCAGGGCAACTTCATGGGCCACTTCTGCTTCAGTTGGTTGTGCTCCTGCTCCCTCCAAAGCATTAGTGATTTCTTTTTCCTTGTGCGCAAGGACAATTAAAGAACCACATGGCAAGGACACATTACCATCCTCTGAGGAATAACCTTCTCCTAGGAAAAGGAAAGTTTGATCTGACCTTTGAATTCGAAATCCATCAAAACCAGCAAGGGTCATGTCAGCTCTTAGGTTGGAACCCCGTTTCCAGATACGATAGGTATCTGATGGAGCAATTCGACCAATAAATGGGATCACTGAGCTCTCAAAATGAAAACTGATCTCCATATAAAAATCCGTATCCGAGCTGCTGAAGCAACTATCCTAGGAAGTCTCCTGCACCATTTGGCCCAAGCTAATGGCTGGTAATGCCGTGCAATAATCATGGCAATTGCTTCCTCTCTTGTACATACTGCTTCTTGTAATGCACTCCATCCATTCTCATTCTGCAAACTCCAATCTGCACCTGCTTGCATCAAAATCTCTGCAGATATTGGATCCCGCAACCGCACAGCAAGATGAAGTGGGGTCTCTCTACCTGGTACATCACGTCGATCAATAACAGCTGAGACAGCATCTGCCTTAAGCTCACCTTCAAGAGACTCTTCTTCAGTCTCTACTTCACCAGCTTTTGGAAGACAAGGGAGGGCTGATATGATCCTCTTTAGGCCAGCATAGTCGCGCCTTGAAACTGCAAAGTGAGCAGGACTATGTGCATATTTTGACATATCCTCCATTACACCACCTCCTTACTCTTCCAACCTCTCTCTCTCTCTCTCTCTCTCTCTCTCTCTATTAAACCAGCCTACACCATCATTGATTGTAACCCCAGCATCAAGGCCCAACAAAGCCTAGGCCAATAACAATTCCATTTCTCTCTCCTTCTCTCTCACTCTCTCTCTCTCCCTAATTCACAATTCAAGATACATATTTATTCCGTACGTATGGTCAATACGTCGACAACAATCAAGAATCAATCTTGTTCCAATTCCTTCAAACCAAATCACCTCTAAGAACCGAACTAATCCGAACAGCAATTTTCCGACACAATACTCTAAAATCTCTACAAAAAAGAAAAGAAAACACATATAAATCAATGAGAACTCCCAATCGAGCTAACAGAACAGTTCATTTCAAGCTAATACATAACATATCACTAAGTAAAGCCACAAAAGAAAATACTGAAAATTCAGTAACATTAAACGCTATTCTGCAAAAAAGTCAATGTAAATTTTACATAAATCCGTCAAGATTTTACTTGTGGAGCGTAAAATTCACAAGTTTCCATCAATTTCATCCGTTTTCGCAAGAAACAAGCACGTGAGAGACAAGAACATTTTACCTGAGAACAAGTTGCGGTAGATTGAACCAGATCCAAAAAAACTCAAAATCAATATCAAATGGAAAAGAGAGAGAGAGTGTGTGTGTGTGTGTGTGTTGAGAAATCCGGTATTTTGATTCGATTTTTGAATTTTGGATGAAGACCTAACTCGGTGATGACTCGTGCTCGACTCAGACAGATCTCTCCTTCCTCTCTCTTCTCTCTCTCTCTCTCTATATCTTGTCTTTTCCCTTTTTTATTCACTTTTTTTTTTTTTTTTTTTTTTTTTCAGGTAAGAGAACTGGTAGGAGTAGTGTGTCGTAACTCACAGCGGATAATACTGGGAGAGTCCATAGAGCGAAATAGAGAGGGAGAGAGATTAGTAAAAGGACCTCCATCGTTTGTGAAAATTACGAGAATGCCATAACGAATTTTGGGATAAGCTGTCTTTTTACGGTATATGCCTGCTTTGAGTATTAACAATTTTAATTTGATAAAAATTATTCGTTGTTGGAAAAATATATTCTCCGCCGAAACGATTTAATTAAAAAAAAAAGTTCAAATTCAAAAGTGGAAAAGAAATTTAGAATTTAGTACTGTGTTATGATGTAACATTTTTCTTTTTCATAGTTAAGCATATATTTATATAGGATTAAAAAAAATTACATATCTTACTAGATAAAAAAAATTCTTGAAATAGATAATTTAACCTTTTTCTTTAAAAGAACGAAGTTGTAAGTAACCGACCTCATTTTTTCAAGAGACGAGGATAGTACAAATACTATTAATAGTAGGTCTGATTCCAGCATTGAATAAATCAGCTGATAAGAAATTTGTCCATCTGTAATGGAAATTACATTAGTAGAAATATAAGCTGAAACATCTCTGACTGAGTCTCAACTATTGGTAAGGCAGTCATACTTCCTTCACCTAAATGAGAACTTAATTTAGCGGCTCTTTCCAAAAGGCATGAATGCAAACACATGTCTTGAAGAGATAAGAACATAATCAACCTCATTTCTTCAAGAAACCGGATTGATTTTACAATACTAAATTAGTCTCTTGAACAAATGAGATGAGATCAATTGAAGAGACGAGTTTAACTTGCCTGAAATTGAGATTATTTTCATCTCAATTGTATTTTTATAATTCTTTTAAATATCAATATTAATTTCATTTTCCTATTTATATGTTTTTTCTATATAGATATATATTTTATGTACGTTAATTTAGATTTGGATTTTGGAAAATACCTAACTTGGAAACTATTTAAAGCTTTCCACATTAGGAAACTAATTATGATTTTAAGTACATTAGTTAATAATCAAGGCTAAATTAAAGGGAATTGAACCTAAACTTTTTCAATTTTTATAATAATCTACATAAATTTTAAATGTTTCAATTTTAGTATCTAAATCTAAACATTGTCCATTTTTATGATTAAGTACCCAAAAACTATTAAATTTTAATTAGTTACCTAAACTTTATCTAGTTTTACAATTAACTACCTAACTTAGGTACTGTAAATGAACCTAAAAACTTATACATAGTAAATTGAAATTTTTAAACTTAGCTAGTTAATTATATAAATTGGTAAATTTGAGGAACACATATGACATGTCCCCTTTGTAAATTGTGCAGCTTAAAAGTGTAAAACAAACAATTAAATAGCGACAAATTCAACTTATTGACATATTATCATTTGGAGGAAAGGATTAGTGGGGGACCTATGAGAACAAAAATCCCATGCCTAATTTGATTCATGAAACTAGCCAACCATGATTGATGGCCATCATAAACAGTGTAACTAATGTTGTATATGGTAATAGATTAAAAAAACAAAACAAAACAAATCAAAATGATGTTGTAAATGAGTCTAAAATCAACTAATTTTGTTTAAAATTTCCTAAACCCTATATCAATATTCACTAATAAGATTAACAAATGTTTTCTCAAACACAATATTAACATGTAGTTCAATAATATTTCAAAATACATGTTCGATGAAATCATATTAACAATTTGGATGCAGCCATAAAATCAACTAACTTAAATAACACCAACTAATTTAATCAAAATGTCAATTCTCTCTCTCTTTTTTTTTTTTTAAGCCAGTAACTAAAATGTCAATTCAAAACCTCAACAAATGCAAAAGAAAGAAAAACAGTTTACATATCATCTGTGATATGGAAATAAAGAAAAGGAACAATACCACCTTGTCATTGAGATATTGTATCAAAATCAGTACAGTTTCTAAAGTGTTTAGAACTAGGATCCAGTCTTAAGAAAAAATCTAAAGTTATTTTTAAGCTAACAAAATTGATTCTATTTGATCCTTACTATATATAAAGTACAAAAATGGACTTTTGGCGTATAATGGATTTCACTTTCCAATATGAACCAACAATATTTTGGCAAATATCATATAATACGCCCATTCACTTGATAGAGGAGGCCTCAGAATAGCAAGAAGAAGAAATTGGCAAAGAATTACTTTGGAGGCAAATTCTAAGATTTTGTTTGACCTGATATATGAAGGAAAATCCTCTTCATGGTTCTCTCAAACTATCTTAGATGATACTTTGTTTTTTAAAAACTCTTTTTCTTGTTGTCATTTTTCTTTGATTCCTAAAAGAGCAAATGGGCGTACAGATTGGTTGTTGCTCAAGAAAAATCTAAGATGTGTTTTAGCTTCTGGGTTAACAAACCTTATCCCAGTTATATTATTTGTTGTTTTTGAATTGGTGTTCCATCCACTTAACTTTGTTTAATGAATAAAGCTTTTCCTTTTGCCCAAAAAAAATTATTGAAAATGAATTATCATAATGTAAAATGATGAATAGCAATTCATATTCTCACACCCATGAATTTTCATTCAATGCTTTATTTTCAAACTTTGTTATAAATATCTTGATCTTGAAAATGTCATATATACAATTATTCTTGCTTTATAATAAACAGAAAAATTATTATATATATTTTATAATAACCATTATACCCTATTAATTCTTATTGATTTGGAACTCAATTCCTCTCATTCAATACAACTAAGTGAACAAATCATTAGAGAATCAACTATTTCATGGAAACAATAAAATAGACTTGTCCTTCCATTCCCAGTTTCATTACTTTTCCATATTAATCATTTAATTTTAAATTATTCCAAGGTGCTGTCTGAAAACCTTTGTTAGACTACAATGTTTGGAACTTTTAAGACTGACAAGGAAGTAATTTTTCACGTAATTTAAGTGCATGACTGTAAAATTGGTGCGGTTTTGTATTTTAATATAATAAACCAATATAAATATGTACTGGTTGGGTGAAATCAATCGATAGAGATCGGGGAAGGTGTCGTTGTTGTTGCTGCGAGATCCAACGGACCAACTCACTGGGCATGGGATGGGAGTGACAATGACTGAAGCATGGGAAAAAAAAGAGAAGTTGGGTGGTCACTGGTCCCATTCACCTGTTCCCTTTCCTCGGCCTTCAATTTCTTTCGCATGTCTTTACCTAAGCCAACAACATTAATCTTTCGGATTAATGTCCCTTTCCACTTTCGCAAAATTTCCACTTATTTTTTATTTCTAGCCTAAAAAGAACGATTTTTCAGCTCCACTAATATCTGTAATATTATATAATTGAGAAAGAAATAATTATTTATAATGATTATAAGAAAAAAACTGTAAAAAAAAAAAAAAATCATCATATAACGGCTTAAAATAAGTTTCATTCTTATATGAACAAACTTATCGCATTTAAAAGAACTTACCATATTTGGATCAACCTATCTCACCACATTTAGACTAATTTATCACAGCTGGAAGAGCCTATCAGAGTTGGACAAAATCTACCACAAATTAATGGAATTTATATTTGAAGTCATCAAACAACAATTTATCCTAATAATTTCTCATAATAATAATAATAATAAAATCGAGAGTGGTTGTAGATATGCACGGCTACACTTTTATAATTCTATATCTAAGATGTTCTACCTTTTAGGCTAGGTACAATAATATTTATACAACTAAAGATAAGGAATAATTATTTAGAACGATTATAAGAAAAAATAGTAAAAAAGAGGACGTTATTGGGATAATTTGTTTTATAAGTTATAATGACTTAAAATAAGTACTCATTCATATAAAAACAACTTATCATGTTTAGACGAATTTAGCACATTTAGACCAACCAATTGTAAGTGGACGAATACCACATTCAAAGCAACTTGCCACAATTAGATGGATTTACTATAATGACCTACTATAATTGAATGGAACATACCGCAATTAAATGGAGTCCTTACCTTATGTCACCAACGACGACTTACCCTGCTAATTTTCCAAAAAAAAAAAAGAAAAATGTAAGAATTATAGAGAGAGTAGTTAGAGATATGGGGAACTTCTACAATGCTTTGATAGGATCGTCTAGTCGATTATCTTACCATTGAAATAAATATAATACTTGAAATATTAACTATTTTAATTGTGTAATTATGAGTGAGTACGAATTTGAATCGTAATGGATGGAACCGATTTCATTAAAATTAACGTTATGACCGTAAAAATTTCCTTATCAATTCTTTTAGAACCCAAAGCATAAATATAACATCTGCCAGTTATAGGATAACATGTCCAGACCCACAAATGAAGATACTTTGCATGGTCAAAATTATAAGGTAAATATACTGGAAGTCATAGGTTTTTAATTCAAAATTTGAAAACGTGCTCCCTAAGGTATAAGGTTAGGCTTTTTACTCGTTATAAAATCTAAAGAAACCTACATTTTAAAGCATATGTACTTAGTATTCAAACACAGTCATCTATTAGTGAAAGAGTTATATTAGTTGAATTCAAGTAAACTCTAAGTGAAACTCAAATAACTCTGATTAATTTGACTTTATATCCTAATTGCTGTTGGGGGATTTGAAAACGAATAAATTCAGCAATTGAATGTAATTATATGTAAATATTATGGGTGTACCGTGTACCTATAGGGATCAGAGCGCGCCCTAGTTCTCTAAGCCTAGAAACGAAAAATACAAAAAAAAGTAATAATAATAATAAAAAGGAAAATGTATACCTTATATATGCATATATAATGGGTTCAATTCTTAATCATTTTACCTTTTACATGTTGCATTTGTTTTTATGTTACTTGGATAACATGCTCCAATTGAATTTATTACTCCTTTTCACAATCAGTCATAATACTAAATCTCATTCATTACAACGTTACCATCAACTAAATAAATTCTTGTGAGTTGCTATCTAATTAGTACACCATAAAAACAATTACCACTATTACAAATATATCTGTGTTATCATATAAAGTATTGGTATTGTATTCATTTATATACCAGCATTTTCTTTTAATTAATTTTATAAAAAATGAATGTAACTTATCAAGTAAATAATAACCTAATTACTTATATATTATTAAAAATAATGGTCTTTATAGAATTCCTGAATTCGAAGAATAATTATATGTATACCCTGCTATTTTTTTCTTCTTTATTTGTAATTTCCCTTTTAGGTATTCTTTAATAATATTATATTTTATTTATAAGAAAAATTAGTTCAACTATTATATATACTACAGCAACAAGCAAATTGAAAGGTCTATAAAGTACCCCAAATTATTTCTTAACAGATTTAAAATTTTCTGCTTATTGGGAGTATCGAAAGTTGTGGGTGTATATGTGTTTTAACTTATAAATATATATATATATATATATAATGTAATATAATCGTAATAATAACTAAATGTATTCCTATGAGTGATTTTAATATTAACTTAAATTAGAAAAGTTAGGCATAAAAGTTCTACTTGCCCCCTAATTAATATACATATTGTAAGAGCATGTTCATGCTAAGGGACTTAAGTGTTATATTAGTTCTCTAAAATCCTTTTACATCTTTTCTTTGTTCAAGTCCCATCGTTTTGGTGTCCTAAGTGTTAGTTAACTTATTCTTCTATTATTACTTTAAAAAATAAACAAAATAAATATATAACCACATATAATATTTTAGGCCATTGACATTTATAAAAAAATTAAAAATACATTAAGGATCCCAAAAAGTTGAAGGACCTTATCACAATGGTGAAGAACCTAAAAAGATAGGTTATTTAATATATAGAATCATGTCAAGACCTCCACTGAATATGCTCTAAGTAATAAAGAATATTGAGATTTTTTTTTCCTTTTTTTAAGATGGAATTTTTCCTTAATTGCAATTTTTATAAAATTATATTCTCTCAAGTTCTTAATGATGATGCTTTCCATTCTTTAATTAGAGAAAATGTCTTAATTAAATAAGAAAACCCAAAAATTGATCAAATACATGAAATGCTAGTTTTGTATAGTCAATTATACATATTAATGTCCACATTACTGTGGAAGATTTGAGTCGTTGACCAGGTCACTATATAATTTAGACAAGTGGGGTTTCGGTCAAGTAAATTTTTTGGATTTATTCAATTGGGTGGTCTTGCTTTTTCTTAAGAGTCAAAAGGGTGCATAAATGAAAGACTGTGATATGCCATTTATGCTTAATACCCACTTTTGTTGAAACAAGAAGAGAACAATCTTTATTGTGTTTTGGAATAGTCAACAATTGGAAAACATGACTTCTGCTTCTTGACCCGTGAGCTACCAAAAGCTTTTTCCTTTCTTTTCCTTTGTCTTTTGTTTTTCCCCATTCCAAGTTCTTTTTTTTTTTTTTTTTTTCATTCCAATGGTAAGGAATTAAGGACATCAATTCAACAATTACAGCAAATTAGCTACTTGGCATGTGGTAAGTGTATCAACATTTATAATTTAGGATCATTAAATTATATAGGTTCAAACTCAAACTAAACTTTGATAAACTATTTATTAAGCTCAAATCTAACTCAATAAATTATCTATAATGTTTTAAATTGAATATAGAACAACAACGATAGAGAAGAAACTCTAATAAATATAGACTTGAGATTAAGTGATTTGCTAGCAGACTTTAGCATCTAAACCTCTCATGAACCTTTATCATCATCTAATTTTTGTTTTCATTCTTAACTTTACAAGTGCAACCACTATTACAATAATGATGATAATAATAATTGTTTTAATAATAACAATACCTAAGATCATAAGACTTTCAAATTAAGTTTTCTTTTTCATTGTTTGGTAGCAGTAATGGCGTACCACCCCTAAAAAGTTTCCAATCATTCTTATTCTGTAATTATGCATGGCTACATTAGTATGTAACTGGTCGTATGATCTATTTTAAAAATAAATAAATAAATAATAGCTTGTGATTGACCTATTAAAATTGGCAATTAGAACATATCACTTGTGATGGTGGATCGAATGATCCACCCGAAAAGATGGCTTCCTTAGCCATCATAGTCACACAAACCACTTTTCGAAATGGGTAGTGCAACCCACTATAATGGTTTTGTGTAAAAACTTTCCAACCCAGCATTCTTTGGCTGTCACCATCCCCCAACTAAAGGTATTACATATAAATATATACATAAGGATTTCCGCGATTTTAAAATTTTTATAATGCTTTTACTTTTTTTTTAAGTAATTGTATATGCACTTTTATCAAAGGCCATGATGGTAATATGGGTTGCAATGCACTATTTCAAAAGTTGAGGGACAGACATGTACTCGAATTTCATGGAGTAAAATGCAGATCGCTAGCGCAAAACGAAGGACAACATAGTATGATATTTTTTAACTTATCTAGACCGCACCACTTGGCTGTCGTGCCATGAGTTGCCTTGTTCAATAGTTATCGGTATTCACTATAATATATTATATATTATAATACATATATATATTATAAATTCATTAGAAAGTAGCCAGAGATAGGGTTTTTCCTTTTCTTTTTCTTTTTTTTTTCTTTGTTGATTGCATTATCTGATGCAAATTTTATTGGAGGATCCATATTAAAGGTGTTTAACATAAATAACTAGGCGAAAAATCTTACTTTTTAATGTTTTTACAAATGTGAAAAGATCATGCAATCTTTTAGGAGTCCTTGAGGATCCAAAAAAGAGAGTTCATTTAAAATATTTTATTATTATTTTGTAAAATAAGGTATCGTGTAATTGTAAATAAGACCCACAAAGTAAAAAAAAAAAAAAGTGAAAAAATTTATATTAAAAACTTTACAGTTAAATTAGTGAGTTTTTTTTAAAGGAAATTTTTATAGATGCTGATATAATACCATAAGAATTTTATAAAATATTTTATGGATACGAATGCTCTTAGACATATGAATTTGGTCTTACCACGAAAAGTGTAACTATAGTATCATATAGGATCTACTTTTCACTATCATCTTATTTATTTGATTTCAACTGTGGTAATAAAATGCAATAATTGCATCAATGTAGTATCCACAAATAAATGAACAAAATCAAGTCAATGATATATGCGACAAAAACCCTTTTCCTTTTATTTTAATCGATAACTATGAACGAGTATAAAATAATGAATCTATATTGGCACGAAAGGTTCATAAAAAGAGCAAGATTTTCTTTGTTCTACTCCCGAATGGTTTAACCTATATCACTTAAATGCTTTAATTATTAAAACATACCTTTTTTTTTTTTTCCTTTTTTCCGAGAACACCTATACAAATGATTGCGAATGCTAAACTCCGGTTACATTGGTCGTATCAGAATTTTTTAATTTTTAATAGAATTAAACCTAAAAAAAATATCGTACCATGACAGTATCCGAACGTTTTAATTGTTTTATGCAAGATATCTTTAGTTAGAAATTAGTCATTTCTTAAACAATTTGCTGATGTGAAATTAGAACTCGCTTCAAAATATCTTTTCACCATCCTATTCAACATATTTAACTCTTTTTTTTAACTTCCCTTCCCCCACCCCCCCCCCCCCCCCCCCCCCCCCTCTCTCTCCCTTACCCTGTCCCTCCTCCTGCAGTAGTCTTCTTCTTCTTCTTCTTCTTCCAAAAAAAAAAATCAATCAAAAAATCCTAACAACACGGATTCAATCAATGCTAATTCAACAAAAAGAAAAAGAACCTTGAAATCAAAATTAAAAAATAAAAACAACCCATTAAATTATAGACATGTTCTCACATTAGTAGTATGTTAAAGTGGAACCTTTGATGAAAAACAATCCATTAAAATACATTTTTTTTATTTCAATTTTGTTATTTGGGGGGGAAATGGTGAAATGACGTCATATGTGGGGGAAAAAGTCTCTTTTTCTTTTATCTTTTCTTAATTTCCTCTCTCTCACAAAAAAAAAGGGGGTTCTAGGATTTTGTTGTCCTTTTTTTTTTATATTTGGAGGTTGTGAAGAAGAAGAAATGCCGGAGAGAGAGGGAGGAAAAATAAAAAAATAAAATAAAATAAATGAACATGTTGATTAGGAGAGAGGACTTTTTAATTGAGTTTCATGTCCATGTCAACAAGTTGCCTAAGAAATGGTTGGATTATTGCTAAAGGTACTACATATAGACATCATCACGGGTCAGTTTCGAACCGGGAATCGACCTGACCCGTTACCAGCGGTTCCTGAATCGGGAACCGACTCGGGAATGGCGGGTCTGAACCGATAAAGACCCGTCGGTTCCGACGGGTCCTTACGGTTTCATCCTAAAAACTGCATGATCCGGCGGTTTTGGAACTGTCGATTCAGGAACCGGTAAAACCGGCAGAACTGGCGGTTCTACACCATAAAAATTATAAAAAAAATAAGAAAAAAAGAAAAGAAAACTATAAAAAATTGTAATCATAAAATAAATATCTAAAACTATTTTCGCATAAATAATAAAAAATTTATTTCCTATTCATAATAGTTAATGTGTTATTGAGTCTGTTTGGATTGTCTGTTTTTCATCTGTATCTGTATCTTTTTTAAAATGATATATGTAAATATATCTGATTTTCATCTAAATTTTATCTATATTTGTTCTATTTGATCTTTTGATGAGAACTGTCAACTTTTTTTTATCTATAGCTATTTCTTGATAAATAATTTGTTAGCAAAAAGTTTGAAAAAGTGTCTGTATCTGCCGGAAAAAAGCTAAAACAAACAGACCCATTATTAACAACACAAGTAATAAATACATTTGAAATCATATATTGTTAAATTTCTGCAGACTTCTAATCAAAGTAGACTTTCTTTCTTAACAATGTGTGATACGTTTTTTGTTATTGAGAATTGTTTATATCTTGAATATTTTATAGTGTCACATTGCTAATAAACAACTAAAAAAGTGCAAGTGATTGTATATAAATAAATACATAATTATAGAATTTCTTTTAACTAATGCTATGAACAATTATTTTTAGACTTAATGTTATTTCAAGTTAAAAATTTTTTTGCATTTTTTCTTAGTTAAATTAAGTAAATTATTTAATTGATTTTTTTATTTTTTTTATGGTTCCCGGTTCCTCTAGAACCGAAACCGAACCATGGGAACCGGCAGTTCTTAAGAACAGGGAACCGGACAGGCTCTCAGGGGTCCGGTTCCGGTTCCACCACTTTTGAAACCGGGAACCGGTGGTTTGGGTCCTGCTCCAGACCCGAACCGAACCGAAACGAATCGTGACGGCGTCTAACTACATGTAAAACAATTAAAAAGTTCAAGTATCATCATGATACGAAATTTTTTTAATTATAATTTTGTTATAAAGGAAAAAGTTCAAATACTACCATTGAAACTTACCCCTAAACTCGGGATAAGAAAAAAAATATTTAGATTAAAAATTACAAAAATATCACGAGATTGAAAGTAATGTAAAAAACATACAAGGATGATAAGGAATATAAGAGAGTCAAGAAGGTCAGATGAGGACCATAAGGTGTTCTATAAAGATATTAAAGTATAATTTATATTTTACATATAAAGTGCTAAAATTATTCATCTTTGTGATATTTAAAGGTTAAGAACTTTTTACTTTTCTTTTTTCTTTTCTTTTACGTCTAGAAAACCATCCAAATTTTATATAAACCAATTCGAATCGGCCATATTAACCAATTCTTTCCGGTGCTTGTCAATATGGGGTTAAAATTTAAATGCATCATCTTGGCCAGTTTCATGACCCATCCAATTCAACCGGACTAAATCGATGTACATACATACATATATATACACTGCTTTTTCCTCAGCAGGAATGTGTGTTAGACCGATTAATGGTATTAGATTATTCTCAAATCAATCTAACTGGCGACCGACAGATTGTTAGGTATCCAACTATATCTAATACAGCACCAGATATCCGCTTTTGGATGCTGATTGTCTGGTACCAATACAGGCCAAATGGAAGTTCAATACATGTCTAAGATTTCTACATAAAATAATTACTAATATGCCATTTGGATTAAATTAATTATTAATTTTCAGTTGTAAAATCGCGTTTAAGAAACAGGATATGCAATTTTATACAAAAATCGTGTGAAAGAATCGCGATTTAATGTTTGATTACGATTACAATATCGCAATTAATAATTGCGATATTGTTCCGTACGTCAAATATATATCGTGTTTTATAGTCAAGATATGCATGTGTATATCTCATTTTAAAAACGCGATATACGTGTATTTACTGTTCACTCGTCTATCATATGATAAAAACGTGATTTTTATATGGTAAGTTGATAATTATTTTCATTTTGATCTTATTTAAGGAATCAATTTCAATTAGTGTCCTAAACAAGAAATTAATTCGGCCAAATGGTCTTGCTTCTTATTGGAATTTGTAATTTATTTTTTCCCCTTTTCCTTTTCCGTAGAAATTATATTGGAAATTGTTGATATTAAATGGCTTATATATATATATTATATATATATATTATTACGTTAGAGATAGAGAAATGGCACATGCAGGAATGAAACTAAAAATATATCCCCACCCCCCCCCCCCGGATGAACAACTTACGCCCCACGTGAAATCTTATAGGTTCCTATATATTAATTCATTTGACATCATCCTTAAGAAACGTATAGATTGCAATACAATGGCCTATTTATTTAACATATGGCAAGGTTGGGTTAACTTTTGCATCAACGTATTCCTTGGAAACTTTGCAATTCCATTTTTTTTTTTTTCCTTTTTCTTTTTAGTCCCCTTACCTTGTTTAGCTAGTTTTACTTCCCTGTCTTTCAAAAAAGTGATCTTTGAGACAACAATTTATAGTAAAAATTTATAGCATTTTTTTTGTACATTTTATCAGAATGAAACACAATACTTATTCGTTTCTCGTACTATTTGTGTATTTGGTTGACGGAATGGTTATTCAACATAATTTGTGTTAAACCAAATGGTTCAAATTAAATTTTTGATGAGGAATACACTGTATAATTACACAAATATTATAGAAAAATTATACTTAATTGGCTAAATATATTTTATGTGTAATGTGTTAAAAATATGCAAATATATGTCCTTGTGTTTGTATGTATTTTACAGGATAGGGTTGTTTTATAGCTAAAATCTAAATGATAGCTGAAAGAGTCTGAATTGTAGTATAATTAAAAGTTTACTTATCATGATCAGCAACTAGGTCAGGACAGTAGCTAAAGGAGTTTGAATGGTAATAGTTATGGCCCAGACGCCAAGATATGTAGTCCATACACTAGCTTGATCCAACATGATTATTAAGCTACTAATGTGTGAAAATGAGTTTGTTATAAAGGCACAACTCTAGTGATAGAGTCTAAGTGTTCTATTGTGTTTCGCAGTATAGCTCCTTCGAGGAAAATTGTTTGTGATTAATCAAGTGGTGTCAAATCCTCCATTGGAATGCAATTGTGAAATCGAGAAAATTAGGTGGCGGATCAATCTTCACAATATATTTGGGCTTAATTTCTTTAATCCCTTCTCTTTTACTTTATTGCATTTACTTTACGTAGTTTATGGCGGCTTAGTGCGTTGGTTTAACATCAGTTTGGTATATATTTCATATATGTTTCACTCAGACTATTTACCAAAATAAATACAAATGAAAAATAGGCATTTTTACTCATAAACAGACCTAATAGATTAGATACAAATCATATACATATAAGATACAAATGAAATATAGATCAGATACAGATAAAATACAAATGAAAAAAACAGACTATCTAAACAAAGCCTATATATGTAGAATCACATCAATTAGGCATTATTTGTAAAAGAGATAAAAGTAGTTATAAAACTCAATTCACACCTACCCTACCCCCATTGTGCACACACTTGAGTTTTAGCCTAATTGTTGATGGATTTTAACAATTTCTTATATGAAGTTGCTATTCTTACAAAATGAGAAATTGTAAATTGTTTATAGAACAACAATTATTATTCTTCCATTCTTCCAGCATAGTTTTATGTCTACCATAAAGCCTTAAATAAAATATAAGAAATTATTAGTACTTTTATATTAAATTCAAAAATGCAATTGAACTTTTTTTATTCAATTAATAAAATGTACCATTAAGATCTTGGCCTTTGGGTGTATTGGTTTCTTGAGAAATGTTTTAGACTACTCTTTTTTAGTTTTTGCTATAACTTCATGGCATTATAATTATAATTGACTTTTGGCAACAAGTAATAATAGAAAGTATAGATGGCAACTAATGATTAGTATAGAAAGTATTGACTAGTCATCAAAAATGATTTCCATATTTAAAAAGAAGAAATAATTTTAGTGGTTATTAACCATATCACTTATAACTAACCACCATTGTTGCCTTCAATTAAGAAACCTAAAATTACATCGATCCTTTGCTAGGAAATTGAGAGTTAGTAAATTTAAGTAAAATGGGAATCCCCAAAATGAGAAATAAAATAGGAGTAAATTACAATAGAAGATCCCAACGTTTGAGAGTAAGTTTATTTGAGATCTCAACGTTTTGAGTAGTTTAAAAGAGGTCCCAACCTTTGGAGAAGTGGTTCAATTGATGTCTCCATTAACATAGATCAGAAGATCTTTTAAGTTTTAACTAAATATTTCTCCTATTAACACATATCAATAAGGATCTCGATTAACCCACTTCTCCAAACGTTTGGACATCTTTAAGAACACTCAAAATGTTGAGACCTCAAATGAACTTGTCCCCAAACATTGAAATCTTCTAGTATAATTTACCTAATAAGATAATCTATTTATAATCGTCGAACACTATCCAAATGGATAATGATGCCATAGGTGCTACAACTTTGATGATGAACTTGTAGTGCATTCATGTTCATAAGTTTTATCCATGACTCAGTGCAAGTTTTAAGGATATTGTTCAAACAGTTGCGACTAGTATCTTGATGGTAAGTAAGACTATCTTTTGAATATGAATTATTGATGAAGGAGTCCAAATGTCTTAATATGGTGTCCAAATGGTCTAGAACTACTAAGTAAAGTCTAAGAAATTATTAGATCATTTAATAGATCGTTATCTATTATAATTTGCGGTTCAAAAGGTCTTTCTTTTAAGTGAAAACTCAAAAGAGCACTTCATATCATGCTAGTGCAACCCAAAATCACATCTCAAATAATATTTCAATTTTCAACAACTAAATTTTGAAAAGACATATGATTTCATTTTAATCCCATCACTTGTGGAACTTTATAAATTAATTCTAATATATTTACCATAGATGAGACCAAGTAAGCTCTCTTTGAGTTTGATTTTTTCCTTCACATATAAGTTTAATCTCATTATCAATCATTACATTAAAGCATCCTGAAGACATTACTTTTAGCTCTAAATACTTAACAAGTTGGCTTTAAACAAATAGTTCAAAGAACAATATTTTCTAAAAGTGCAAGATAACTAATAAGATATTCAACTTCACTTGTAATAGAAATATCCTTTATGACTTCACATAGTTCAAAACTATCAAAATGACCATCTTTTTTAGAGCAACTTTAGATTTACACTTATGTTGTCTATAATACCATTCATTGCCGCTGTGATGAAGTTATGTATATGCTAACTTTTTTACTAGAAAAGTACATCTGAAAGAAGTTATGGTGCTAGAAATGGTAAGAGAACAAGATGATAGTGGAGCTGAGTTAGTAAAAGCTAGTTTAACAAATTGAATAAGTTGTTTAAGAGAATAAGAAGAAGAAGAATAGGTTGAAGAAGAATAGTGATTAGAATATCTACATTCATGCAATTTTCATTTCATGGCTCATGAAAGAAATCCTGGCCTCTTTTATGTCCTTATCTCTTTATATGTGTTTTGATTTAAAATAAAGTAGCTAAGCAAGAAAATTTAGAGAAAGTCCACAATTAAATTTGATAAAGTTTTAAATTCAAGTTCATACTCTAATATAGTTTACCATGAGTTACAATAAGGTACCTTAATTATCTTCATATTCTCAAGGGCCAAACTGTAATATTCAAGTCCCTTAAGAAACTAGGGCCAAGTTTCCAACTACTGAATTGTTCTATCCATTAAAACCATTAAAGTGCCTTCTCTATCTTAGTAAAGAATGCAAATGTATGTCTTTAATCTTTAGGAATTTTATGGTAATCAAATTACTTCTTTGTTTCAAAAATCTACCATAGTGGATCAATTCCATAAAATTTGAGAATTTTCATCTTTGTTCCTTTTAACAATATAATGTATTACTTGGCCAAAAAAAAAAAAAAACAAACAATATAATATATTAGATGTAATAGAAGATGATAAATTAATAACACCTAATTATCCATGATCTTGGTTCTCATGATGCATATAAAAAACCTTAGTTTGATTCATGTGAACAACATCAATTTTCTCTTAAATTCTTCGCATGAAAGCATAACCCATTATATTAATAGAATTAACTGACTCTTGTAGTTGTGTATTAGCTTTTATAGATTATCGTAACTATATTTACATTGATTTTATAATTGCTGAAGAATAGGTTTTCTTAAATGGTTGCACAAGTGCTACCAACCATATAAATGAGAGCACTAATGTTTTACACAAGGCCCAAGTCCACAAGCCTTCGTAGTTACAAAAACCTAAGTAGTGTTAACAAACTATCTTTGGCAATAATATCAAGGGCTTCTATCAAATACTCTCTCTCACACAATTAAGGTTTCACTAAGGTGATGTAAACCCTAACTCTCATCATTTCTCTTATGCTTAGTTATAATTTTTTTTGTTTATTTGCTTAGTGTTGTTATGATCTTCAATATTTATCTGTTCTTTGTAAAGCAACAGAAGAGCAAGATATGGTTATTTATATTTAACTACACTTTAAGAGCACTCAATATTTGGGGTGTAAGATACCTTTCATGCTTTCTCCTTTTTGCTTTTATATCATTCATTGTAGTGGTTGTTGTATATATGTAAGTTGCAACTTCTTTTCCATTCTATTTGAAAATTAAATTGTTTGAACTACAATTGCTGCTTACTCTCTTACAATTATGCATGTGTGATGTAAGTCATTTCAGTTATCAGGCCTTCAGCAAAATTTAATGCCATAAGATCGAGTCCAACAAGAAATGTGTTAAGGAGACTTGTTTTGGTAAGTTTAAAACAGGGATCATTGGACCAATTTACTTCGTGCTCAACCTCATTTGGTTTTATCACATGCGAAAAGTAGAGTTAGATCATAAAAATATATTTCTGGGCTAATTTGGGCACCATTTTACTCTAAGAGTGCTTATGTTGACTAAAATAGGTCATAAGCTTTGCATATTAAAAATTGATTATTTTAAAAGAAGGTTAAGCTTCTTTTATGTAATAAAAACTTTTAGGTTCTTTCAAACTCATATATAAAGCACATGCCCGTAAAAGAAAAGAAAAATGAATACTTGTCATTGGATCCATGAAAGCAATCCAATGATCACAAGCAACATTTGATATTAACCATTCATCCAGATGTCATCCAATGGTCAGCATCAACATCCAATATCTATAATTAAGATACTCCTCTCCTCATATGGCATCATTCTACATATTGCTAAGATTTAGAGCAATACAGAAGCTATACTAAAATATTCCGGAGAATAATCAAAATACCTATTTAATGAAGAACGAATAAAAAACGCTCGAGTTTACTTGATTTGATCTTTTGTTACCCTCGTGCACTTGAGAAATCAAGTTTGTTTGTTCCTCCTCCTACACCTCTTCCTACAACATTTACACATGTATCATCATTTTCAAGACTCTGCTCAAGTCAATCAGCATGCATGTTGCACATGATCAACTAACTGCATGTTGTTGTTTTTTTGCACATCCAAATCTTGTTGTAACGTAACATATGATAAGTGTTAAACATAATTTTATTTTATATCTTTGCATATTCTCATATATATGGTTGTATGACTCTAAGTAATAGTAATATAAATAAATATTCTATTATGTATTCAAAATTTATATTAAAATACAATGCCATGTGAAATAACATAGCAAGTTTGATTATTTGTATAATATATAGAATTAATCATATCCTTTCAATATGAATAAGAAAAAATAGAAAGAAAGATAAATGACATGAAAAAACAATGGAGTAGCACAAGCTATAGAAATTTTAGGGATGATGTTGAAATCATTGTTCAAATTTTGTCTGCTTTCAAATTTTAAATCTAAAGTTTGAATTTACTAAATATCATACTCGATTATATATTTTTCTTATTGAATTTCATATATGAATTTTAAACTTGCTAAATTACATGCTACTAATGATAATTAAGTCAAATGGGTTCTCCAAGCCCAATGTCGACCAATTTGAATCCTTATAAAGAAGGGAAACACAAATTATTCTCCACCCGAAAGCATCTTTCTCCTTACCAATGACACTTGTCGGCCATCGCTAAATGAAACCCCTCCAAGCATCAAGGAGGTGTACTCAAGTTCTTGTCTATACATGGTGTCACGCCCCAATGGGTACCCTAAACGTGACAGTCCGCCACACTCAATATTAAAGCTTAAGTATGACAACCTTAGCCATTCCCAAAAGCTTTTATATTAAGTGTAAGGCATACTTTCACAACTTTAGAGGACCATATATGGAATTATGAAGCTTAAGGAGATATAAAAACATATTAAGAAAAGAGGATTCACAATAACTATTCATTCATGGTAAAGACTTTACAAACTTAGGGACAACTCCCTAAATTACTCATCTATTTATAAATATTTGCATGCTAATACTATGCTACATTTTACCCAAATTTCTAATGTTCAAGAGAAATTACCTGCCCGCATGGTCCACGTGGCCTTAACCATAAGTACGGGAACTGCAAAAGATGTCTATTGGGGTATAAGCTAATAGGCTTAGTGAGAACTATTTCCATAAATAACTTCTTGTAACAAGATTCAATCAAGTTGATTTAATCAAACAAATGTAATGCACAAGCACGTGGGCAAACAAGCATATAGTTTTCCGGGAACTATATGTTGAATGGATTTACGCCCTTCATTCGGGGTTTGGTGATACGTAACCTCAATTCAAGTAGTTTTAATTAAAAAGTTTTCTTGCTCACGAGCACACATCATCGAGTATTCCGAATCTACTTGATTGACCTTGCTTTTGGATCTACCGCCAAGCATATTCCATTTAAGCCGCCAAGCAATCGCTTTCGGATCTCCCGCCAAGTGTTGCTTTTGACATGAGCTTACTATCCTTCTCACCCAAGGATAATAACCCAACAATGCAATGTGACTCACTTCGTGGTATGCATGAGTTCATTATTTATAAAGTCATAACATAATTATTTTCAACTTTATGGCGATCAAGGAATTTCACACAAATCAATATTAAACTAAAACAATCATTTAGAACAATTCTGGCTTCGATATTCTTAGAATTCTTTCAAGGAATTATTTTACATGCATATCGGTTTATCTTTTCCTAACTCTAGTGCAATTAATTTACAAGCACAACAAGTATAGCATTTAATGGAAATAAACTCATGATGCCATTGTCGTCTATTCCTCTAAGCGGATGAGTCGTTCACACACTCCACTTAATCGTAATAGTTCTCGGGGTAAAGGAATCCTTCATCGGGGTCACCTAGCTAAAGAAAATACCCACAATTAGTTTTTCTTGATGATTTTCTTGAATTTTGATAAAACAATGTCAAAGAACGTTAAAGTTCGTATGAAGGAATGTTCCAACTTAAAATGGCCATAACTTGATCATTTTAACTCGGAATCGCGCATATAATATACCGATTTCTACCTACTCAAAAAGATCTACCCATTTCCAAAATTATATTCAACAAACAAGGCCATATAGGCTCCGAAAAAGTAGCGACAAAATTCACCACGGATTTCCAAGTAAAAACAACTTTGGTTCAAGAAATCAAAATTTGTTTGATAAATACTTAGTTATCTATATAATTGAAAAATTCTCTTTTTATAACTATATAACTCATATTTAAGCATGCTCAAGTGTCTTGTTGTCCAATTATTTTTCTTACGTAAAACAATGTCGGGTTGAAGCTTTTCGGAAATTGTTTTTGTAAATTTCTTTGAATTGAATACCTTGTTTCTTTTTTTCTAAAAACGTTTCATGTTGGTTTTATTTATCTTTTTCTAAGTGACCTTTGAAAATAAAATTTTCTACTTTCCAAGTTACTCTAATACTATTTTGAAGTCTTTTAGGAAATATGCTTTTCTTCATATTTATTCTTCTTGCGCAAATTCCTTTGTTCATTTGTTTTTGCAAAAATCTTTACTTGAATTTCTCATTCTTTTCTTATATCTTATGTTTTTCATAAAGTCATCCATGCATGAAAATTTGTTTTCTTTATAAAAATAATGTGGAATAATTAAGAACTTTTTGTAGAAAACTAGTTTCTAAAATATTATTATTTCCTCTTGTCACTTTGAAAAGGAATAACTTTATTTTTGTTTTCAAATCATAGATTTCCTTTTCCTATTTGTAAAGGTCTTTTCTTGAAAAAAAAAAAATTCCTTAGCCATTCATCTTATTTATCTTTTTATGAAAAGAACCATTCTTATCAACAAAATATTTTCTTTTGAAAAACAAGGTGGAATAATAAAGATTTTAGTAGCTTTTCAAAGCAAAAGTAGTTTATAAAATTATAGTGAGTTCTTTTTGTATCATGAAAATGATTGAGTTTATTTTTGTTATCTCATATATTTTTATGCTTCATAAACTTATTTTCAAGTGACAAAAATCCTTCTTTTGTTTAATTATCTTTAGAAAATAAAATTTTTGGACAACAATCTAAATGAACATGATTATGAGGATAATAATAGACAAAATAGCATAGATAATAAAATCAAGTATTGGAGTCTTAGCTTTTTCAAGGCTCCCGGGACTAAGAAGTAAACTAGTCCCATAATGAAATAATATGAAAGGAAGAAAACTTGTTTTGACTTGATGAGGATAAGTCTAAGACTAGAGACTAGTCTTAAAAATAACTTGGAATAAATAAAATGCATTAAAGTAAATAAATTACATGATAGGTAAATAAATTGCAAGAACATGAGCTTATATGCTCTAAATAGTATATATAGCTATATAGATATAGTAGATAGTTATGAACATAAAAGAGACATAAATGAACATAAGAGAAACATAAATGAATATAAAAGAAACATGAACATAAAGGAATTATGATTATGGACAAAAACAAAGTATGAACCTATTGTTGCTTTCTTAACCTTCATGGTTTTAGAAAACACACATTAAGTTCATACTAAGTAGATGAACATGGAAACTTCTTGAAGAATTTTTACCTAAAGGGATGAGCTAAAGAGAACTTCTTGAAAGAACTTCTTGGAGAGAAATTCTTGAGAGATTTTGAGAGAGTAATTTTAGTGTAGAAGTGGTGTGAAAGAAGTGAAAGAGAAGGGGGGTATTTATAGGAAATTGAGGAGTGATTTTTGTGTGATTAAAATAAAGGAAAATTAAAACAAATTGAGGGGGAAGAGAGAGAAGGGGGCGCCGGCCATGTGGGATAGAGAGGGGGAGTGATTTATTTTTTACTTTTGATAAAAATAAAAGATGTAATATGTAAAGTAGATGTGATATAAAGTTATGGGAAAGGTAAAAAGTTAAGATTATAGGTTATGTAGAGTGTAAGAATAGGTGTAAGAAAAAGTAGAGATAAAAGAATAGTGTAGAATAGTAATGAATAGTGTAATGTAAAGTAGACATGACAATTAAAGTACCGGTAGTAAGAAAATACGCGTATAATAGCTATATCTGTTATTTTTACTTACCGAAAAATTACGAAATAGATATTTTTGGAAAACTTATATTTTTACGAGTCCAACGGTGTATTCGGAATATTTTACTATTCCGGGCTTCCGGACACGTTTTTCGAGAACTGTATCCGATCGGGGTTCAAAGGACACCCGAATTTCACGAAACTGAAATTTTTATAAAACCTATAGTTATTACGAACTATTCTAGCTGATTATCCCAACTTCGTTTTCTAGGGCCAAAGAAAACGGCAATACCGGATTTAGTTGGATACGGTAAACTAGGGTTTTGTTGACCTTTAGGGTTCCATTTGACTTCCGGTTTAGGGTTTTATGCTAAACTGATTCCGAAAATTTGGGGGTTTACACATGGTCCTCAACACGCATGATAGAGAGGACCTTTCCATCTCTCTATGAAGCCTCATGGGTAATCCTGGGACAATCTACATATCAAAGGAATTGAAATAATTCCATCTTCTCATATCGATTCGCTACTCTACTTGGTGTTACACTTTTTATTTTCACTCTTCACAGTCTTCCCCTCATTTGAGCATTGGAGTGTCTACAACTGGCTACTCTCGATGTCTTGTAGTTAACATGTGCTATTCATGGATGTCAACACCATCAAAGGATCTAAAGTACTCTTGAGCCTAATGCATGAGATGACCTACGAAAATATCACATGGACACATGCCTAATTGAAATTATAATCAACAAATTTACTACCTTTATTAGATCTACAAATTAAAGAAAAAGTTAACATGTGTTATTAGAGAATGACAACTCCATAAAGGATCTAGAGTACTCATTGGGCCTAGTCGATGAGATGACCTATGAAAATATCACATGAACACATGTCTCATTGAAATTCTAATCGACAAATTTACTACCTTTATTAGATATATAAATTAAAGAAAAAGTAGTAAGTTTGACAATTAAAAATTTGATTGAATATTACATTTAACAATCTGATACATCAAATGTAAAATTGAGAAACCACCTTACAATCAAATTGTGACCTTTATATGGATATGTTATGATTGATCCCACAACACATTAATGAAATAGTTAATGAGATTGTACCTGATGAACAAAATAAGTAATGAAAGTACAAGTTTCAAAGCTCGTGAAAATATATGCTAAATAGTTTAATAATTGATTGTAATATGAACATTTATGTATCGGAAAATATATAATCTATCGAATCATATCAATCCTCTTTTTAAAAGTTATGACGGAATATTTATTGAAGTTGATTCACTCATAACAAACTAAAAAGGAATTAAAGAATGACTATTTCCAGTTCCATATAGAATAATCATGCATTATATGTTAAGTTTTTGAAAGCAAAACCCAATATAAGTGCAAGAGATTGAAAGTTCAAATTTTATTTATTGTGGTTTTATGCTTATTTAATTAAATCGCTTTGATGAGTTTAAATTTAATATTTCAAACTATAGCTAATGAACGAGTAAAGTTTCATTATAGAGATAAATAGCATGAGTTCATAAGATTATGATAATATACACCAAATTAATACTAAATAAAAATTTTTGGATTAAAATAGTTGAAAAAGACTCCTTAGTCCTTGCCGCTTGGCTATTGACCACTTGTAACATGTACACAAAGGCATCATAAAGTAACGGATATAAAACATTACACGACACCATCGTGGTTTTCGATTTCCAACAATGAGAAGAGTATGATATTGCATTTTACCATATGGAAAAAAAAAAAATAAAGATCAAATGAAAAAAAAAAGACCAAAATCCATGACAAAACCATCTTTATAAGACCAGATATTGAAATTACTTATATAAATCGCAATACCATATTTTAATATTGTAACCATATCATGTTGTATACAAGCAATACATATATCACTTTTTGGGTTTGCGATTTAGGTCAAATACTTCTTCATATATGGCCCATTTGAAATGCAATACGTAAGTGAACATCGCTATTAAACACTGATATCAAGCCAAAAGCCACTATTCACATGTCCCATTTTATACATGCGATATTAAAATTACATTTTGATAATTAATTTTAAATATGTCTTATTTATATAATTGCTTTCAATAAGAATCCAAAACAAGAAATAATTTCCATAATAAGAATAGTATAGTATAGTTTCATTATACCATGTTTAATACATAGAGTACATCAAAATATTCTTTTTCATATCATATGTTAGGTATGAGTATTACACTAGAATAACGATTTTGATAATTATACTGATGATATTGTTAAGGTTAGCACATAAATTTTTAATATAAAAATTTAAATTTATAGATACGGTATGGATATTATATTTATCACATAACACCCCCTCACTTGTGGGATAAGACTTTTAACTGAGGGCCATTAAGTAGACAATTTCAATTTAATGGGATTATAACGAGTCTGCAAGGATTCGAATACATGATCTCTTATTCCGATACGATGTTAAGGTTAGCACCACAAGCATATGATCTAAAAGTTTAAGCTTATATATATGATGTAGGCATTATATTCATCACATAATAGATCTTATCATATTTTTATTTCAAACACCATTAACAGTCATTTTTGTTGATGTTGACATTAGCACCACCATTGTCAGCTTGATACCATTAACACTATGGATGATAATAGCAACTTAAAACCAATGTTGTATTAATGGTGATGTCAATGTGGCAACCATGACAGCAATAAGTGATATATTCAAGAGATAATGATTTTGATTTGATTTTAATGCGACATTGATGATGGTGGAAAGTGTAGCAGTTAGTGGCAATGGTGTTAACAATGGTAGTGGTAACAGTAGTCGTGGAAGTGATGGCAGTTGAGGTGGTGATGATGGTGGTTGTGGTGGCAATAGTGGCAAAAATGAGGGTGACAATGGTTGTAAGATCGAGTGATGATAACAAGATGATCATGTTAGTTGTATTGATTAAGATTTTTTTTTCTCATTTAAGATTTTTATACTACTAAATGGAAAAAATTTAAACTTTGCTTAGGAAAGTTTAATGGTTCTATTATTAATTTTGATTGACTAGTCATGTCGATTATTTAATGGCTCCAACTATGCCCACTACTAAAATAATTAATATTTCAACTACTATATTTATTTTAACAATTAGATGTTGACTGAAAGTCGACGGGATCCTACAAGCTCCCTTTGCTTAGTACCATAAAAGGGTTTTTGTCTAGCACCAAATTTATTTTGCAAACTCAAATATGATACAATGAATTTTGTCTTAAATGCCTTAAAAATCTGAAAACTTTTTTTATTTTTTTTTACACCAAAGACTTAAAACTAAAAGTTACATGTACCCACAATTCAAGCTGCAAATATATCCACTAAACTATTGATCAAGTACACATAGATTTTTATTTTTATTTTTATTTAGATAGATTTAGAGATCTAAAATAGTGTAAAAATAATTTGTATATCTTCAAAAGTTATAAAACAGTAAAAACATACTTTAAAAATTCACAAATTTTATTTTGCACTGGCGATGTGCATTCACCGTCACCCTTAAATTCTGCTAAATTTAACTAAAAAGGAGAGAAGCAAAAGGGATGAAAAGTGGCCTATGCATGCTTCCCATAAAATTCTATGGTGATACGATCAGTTGATGTTCACAGGTCATGATGATCAGACCTATAAAGAACCACCCAGCAACGAAGAGAGATCTGAAAAAAAAAATATGGAAGAGAGATCCGAAAAGAGAACACCTTAAAAGTTGAAATTGAAATTTGTTAATTAAAGAAAAGTGAAAGAAAAAAGCAAAAAAAAACTTTTATTTTACAATAATGTTGAATCTTGTAAGGGTATGAGGGGCTTCAAACTTAGACATTTCGAATTGGTGCAACATTTTAATCTACTTCAATTCATCATAAGAAAAAAAAAAATATATATATATATATATAGTTTTCTTTCTCTACATTTAATTTTTTTATTTTTTAATTTGAGCTTTAAACCATTTTTTTACTTTCTTTTAGTCATTAATATCTGTAAAAGTTTATAAATGATGACTCTTTTTCCTGTTATCCTTAGTCACTAGCTATGTGATTGATTTTTTTTTTTTCCTTTTAATGAATAAAATTGTACTGTCCTCATTAATTATATAGCATTTAGTCATTCAAATACTAAATTGGAACAATTGTTTCAACAACTTGTAATTAATTAAATTCAACGCTATATTATTTCTTAAGGAATCTCACTTTTTAACTTATTAATTTATTATATGACACCATTCCCATTAGCTGTTTAAAGAAATAATAATTTAAACCCTATGGGGTTAATTGTTTTATTTAATATCCTTCATTGCACCATGGCCAAAGATGAAATAAACCTAGGAGGGAAAAGGTTTTCCAACTTCTAAATATTGAGAAGATCAAATAGTACAAGGGCCGTATCATAAGGATGGGTGTTGTGGTTTTCAGTCTGAGAAAGCAAAAACAGAAGGTTGGAGCTTTGTGACTTGTGAGGGTTGGCCACATGCTTGAGGGGACCATGGACAGTTGGGAACAGGGCATGTATGTCATGCTCATGCACCCACTTGCCCTTCTTTTGAGTCTATTAATTATTTTCTTTTGACCAGAGATAGAGAGAGAGGAACCACAAATTGAAATTTTCAATTTAAAATAATGAAACACCTTAATACCAGGGATCAAACCTTCTTAATCACAGTATATCCTCTCCTCTCTAGGTAGGATGGACAGAAAGGTTAATAGGAGGCAAACCCTTATTGGATTAAAAAAAAAAATCTTATTATTATAATATATTTAAATAAGATTAAAAATACATACTATATTTAAGTTTGATCCCATATGGTTCTACATCTATCCCTACTCCTAGTTTTAATGGTAAATTAGTCTAACCAAGTGTAAAATTTTATTTAAAAAAAAAAAGCCCAAAGATTTTATAAGAAAGCCTAGGATGCTTATTAAAACAAAGATCTATAGAAACATTTATTTTGCACTCCAAACAATTAAGAAATGCCCACAACAAGTGAATTGGTTTGTGATCCTCTTATGGATCTATTAAACTAGTCCTTTCTAAAATATCTCAAAATATTCAAACTGGGCTCTCTAGATCTATAGCTTAAAAAGGTGATCTATGGTTAGTTTTTTTCTACAAATACAGATATTTTTTTAATTTTTTTTAATAAATTATTTATCAAAAAATAGATGCGGATAAAAAAAAGTTATCAGTTCTCATGAGAAGATCAAATATAGATAAAACATAAACGTAAATCATACATATTTATACATATCTTTTCGATACAGATACAGATACAGATTAGATAAAAACGAACTATCAAAACCCGGATCACATGCTTAATGACCAAAATAACTACCTGCACTTCATTTGTCAAATGTTCTTCCAAACAAAATTAGTTTACATGTCTTTCATAAGTTGGTCTGGTTAATAGACATTCAGGCTACTTTAAGCACCTAATTTAAAAAAAATTATACACTTATTATTACATAAAAGGCACATAACAATATACAAAAGAAAAGAATAAATACACACACATATATATATACATTTGATTTGTAGCAAGTATCTCTACAGTGACACAAGTTAAACAAAAATTTTTTTTTTTTTTTTTTTTTTTTTTTTGCAAAAAATCTTCACTCTTCAGTACCACAATGTCAATTGTCACCATCAATTCCTGTGGAACAGAAGTGAATGTGAATTCCGAGAACCAGGTACACCAAGAACTGTCACTGCTTCCAATATATTGGATAACATGATTCCAACAGGCTTCATACCTAAGGTAAGGAAACCAATAAACTAAATCTTGGGAAACACCCAACAAACCTTTCGAGTTGTTCTATGTATATTTGCTTGGTAACTAAGATGCATTATGATACCCGGTATCGGATTTGTGTCTATTTTTCATCTATATTTTATTTGTATCATATCTATATTGGATTTGTTTGAGTTTTTTATAAGTAAAATATATCTACTTCTTGATAAATATCTATTTAAAAATAACAAATACAAAATAATAAAATGATCGAAAAATAACAAAACAAACAAACCCTAAGGAGCCACGTAATAATGGTTCAATTGTTACTTTCCTAGATTCCATGCACAACCTCTCTTTTAAGTCTTCAACTGCTGTGTAAAAGCCCATGATCCCAGATCAGATAGATAGCTACTCCTCTTCAGAAAATTGATATCATGCAGATAGCTGACATTGAATGGTGGATGAATGATGCAAGGTTTGTGAAATAAAATAAGGTAAAAATAGAGTTATAACTCTTTAAGTCCTAAGAAATATTATAAAAAGATAATAACTACTTTCATAGTTTCTCTTGGATCTTAGTGTAGATATGAAAATATAATGGAAAAGATTAAAGAATAACTATTTCTACAAAGGGATTATAATTCCTCATTTTATAATAATTCTATCAAAAACTACTATAACCAATCAAACACAAGAATAGATTTGTAGGAGATGAATAGTTTTTCTAACACATCATTATAAAGTAACCAAAGGCACTATTAGTGTTAAGAGCATTAAATAAAATTTTTTACCATATTATATATATAATATTTTCTTGAATTTATCTTCTTATATTAGAAATGACTTATTAACAAACATATATTACTTAATGTTGAAAGTGTTATATAAACTTCATTAATGTTAAGAGTGTTAAATAAATTTCTTTATTCTATTTGGAAACTAGTAAAACTATATACATAAGTTCAGAATCAACTCCTATTATCCACAATATAGCAAGTCATGGTTGATTTCCATAGTCCGTTTAATAAATGGGATCTGTATACTAGCTCCTTTAATAAATAAGATTTAGGACATAATTAATTTGAAACTAATTAAATTAGATCAAAGAGAAAGGATTCTTGCAAGCGGACGGATATTTTCCAAGTTAATGAAAGTACAAGTGAAGTGTCATATAAATCATGAAAGAGATACAATATCGATTTATAGGATCGATATAGTGAATACTGAGTAAATACTTGATAAAATATTTGAATCACGTGGTTGAAAGGCTCATTAATCACCTTATCGTATTCTTATCTTTCAAATTAAGCACTTTTAACTCTCAAAATTTTGAAAGAATAATTTTTTTTTCAATTCTACGATTTTCTCCTAGGAAGCAAAATTCCAACAATACACAAAACATTTTTTTCCTTTTTTTTTTTTTCTTTTTAAGGTTTGAAAATGGTTATGTAAATAATCAAACAGTTTCTTATAAAAAAAAAAAAGATTCTAACGTTTAATTACTCAATTTTCAATAATAAGAAGTAAGGCACATGAAACAAATATAAAGATAAGACGAAGATTAAAAAAAAAATTACAAAAGTAAAATTTAGAATTTGTCATCATGATAGACAAGGGGACAAGATCATGATTAAAGTCGACAATCCTCCACCAGCAGCGCCAAAGTTTTGAGTTCATGAGTCACCAAGCAAACCTCACACATCACCAATACTGGAGCCTGAAATTGGAGCATCCAGCTCCAGCATCATAATCCCATCGATTCTTGTGTAATATTTGGTTCCCCCAATCTTTGGGTGCCTTCTTATCTTAAAAGCTTTTTGACTTTATCATGATCTAACATAAGAGATCTTTATTCATATGCTTTTACCTTGGGAAAAATTTTACAAAAATAATGCTTTATATATACCAATTTTTAATTTGAATTTTTCACCTATATTTTGTTTTAAAATTTCCTTCAAAAATGATCACATAAAGCCATTTGAACGAAAAAAACTTCAATGAATATTGCACGCCATATGAGTGTAACCATCAATAATATTCTAATAAATTGGCGTATAAGTGGTAGTTACTTTAAAAACTACTCATTATTTATCCATATATTAAAATGTAATTGATGATTATCCACCACGTATATATAAACGTGATGTGTGATACCCATTAAATATTTTTCTCATTTGAACACATCTATTAACCTTCTCTAATATAACTTTTGTTTTATTATCAATTTAATATATTTTCACTCAGCTAATAAAAAATTTAGACATGAATTATCAAAGCAGCCATAATGTTTCAAAGTCATTTTAAGAAGGTGAATAATTCAAATAAAATAATGGAAAGGTTAATGATTCAAACAGAGTAATAGCAAAAGGTAGATGACCTTAACTAGATTATGAAGATAAGATTTATCTTTATACTGTACTTTTACATGTTTTTCGTGCTTTTTGATCGGACAATACACAACTTTTGAGGAAAGTTGAGGGAGAATAAACAAAGAATAATTTACAATGCCATTGTAATTTAGTTACATGTAGCTGAAATCTCCATAGTTGAGGTATCGAGTTCGATTCTTCACATTAGTATTATAATGATTCTATGTGGCCGTGTTGTAATAGTTCTTATGACTCACCGAAAAAAAAGAAAAACAAAGAGAAATCCTGATTCCATAATTAAATTTAATAGGACTGGACTTACCATACCTAACCGTGATCTAATCTTTAAAATAGTTAATTTTTAATTATTATATTTATTTTAACAATTAAATGGTTAACTGGACGGCCATGTTAATAGAATTATAAAAGTTCCAAAAAAAAATCTAATAAATAGAGTTGTATATAAGTAGGACAAGGGAGATCAACTTCTCCCCCCTTCCCCCTTTTTTTTCATTTTAATTAGTGGGTTTATGGAATATCTTGGAGGTTTTTTTTTTATGCATATTGCGAAATAAAAAATTTTGGTGTAGCCCCATGGATCGGGAGGTTATACTGACCTACCCGCTAACCCACTACATTTTTTTTCCACAAAATGATACATATAAAAATAAGATATATTATTTAATATTAATGTGTTACTTTCTTTATTTTTATTAATTCAATCAAGTTATTTTTTCTTCTTTTTAATCCAATACATTCATATAGTTACTTATTGTTACAAAATTTTTTATTATTTTGTTTAATTTTTGTGGGTTTGCACATTAAAACGAAAAAACTTTCGCAGGTTTGTGGATCAATCCAATCTGTAGCGAGTTGACCTATTTTAATCAGCAAATTATGTGGAACGGATCAAAATGATATGCACATTAAAACGGGTTAAAATTTTTAGTCTAATAATCGACCTGCTTGCATTGCTCGCAGCTTACGGAAGCCTACATGGTGGCACAGATAACTTGCATGACAAAAATGGAGGAGATGAATCAGGTCACATAACGAACAATGCATGCAGATTTAAAGCATTGTACATAATTAGACGGTGTCGCGAACTCCCACACTAAAAGACATACGAATATATGATATCTATAACTAATATATTAGCAGTTCCGGCACTAGGCTCAAATACCATGGTCTGCTGGGAAAGTAAAAGTCTTCCACTATATATGAGAGTGTCTGGCTGCAATGCACATACACCAAGTAGTGAAATAGTTATTTGAATTGTGCAACAGTGTTAGGCCAAAATCGGTTTGGTTCAAAAGTTCTCTCCTCAAAACATACTGACCGATCCTCAGTAAAAGTCTAATAACCGGTTCACTCCAAAAAAAACTCTGGACTCTTCTGAAAGAATTAATCGAATTAAACTTTCTTTTGAAACAAGAGGATAGCCTCGAAAATCAGCAGCCTCCTAAATGTTCTGTCACGTACAAACAGAAAAAATAGAACAGATACAGCTATTCTCTCTCTTCAAAACTCACAGCAGTAGGAAGATGAAAAGAAAACCCTAACTTGAGATCTCTTTCTAAGATAATGAGATTGATCTCAGTTCTTCCAACTCAAAGAAATATCTGTTGATCTACTCTTCTTACGAGAGAGTTTAAGATTTACAGACAAGTACTCCATGGAAGATAAAATACAGATCTAGTTATGAAATTACTTTTCTTAACTCAGAGACTCCAGTTGCGGCTGCATGTGATAGATCTGATCTGTACAGCAAAGGTACGAGTTCCTCCTGATCCTTGTATTTCCTTACGCAAATGAAAGATCTGATCTCTTGTTCTGTATAAAAGAAAAGAAGAATCTGTTAGAACTAACTTGTTTTTCCTCTCATGTGTTTGATGATTTACGAGGGATTTTTGGATGAATATTTGGACTTACTGGATTTCGAGCTCCAGCGGACTCCCCACCTCAAACAAGAGGGTCAGATTCCAGGAATGATTTCCTTCTACTGTTAGATTTCTATTTATAGTCTTTGCTGTACCTTGGACTGCTTTCTGTCAGATATTTCCTATGTTTGATCATATCCCAATTTGTCTGTTATTTAATTCCGAGATGTTTTGATGTAATGAGCTGGGATAGTTATTCCAGAAATTCTGTTATTTATCTAATATGTAATCTTTAAGGCACATAGGATGTCCTTTCAACCGTGCTGGTCTTCTGTTACTCATAACATTTACTCCCCCATCGAAAACCGAAACCTTGTCCCCAAGGTTGAAATCTGGAAAATCTCTTCTGAATTCAGATAGATCCAGCCATGTAGCATCCTCAGGTGTAAAAGACTCCCATTGGACTAGCACCTGGTCCACGGAAACCCCATTTCGGAAAACTCTTCTTGTTGCCAAAATCGCTATGGGTTGAACAACTGGATTGTTGCCCTGAGACTCCTTTGGTAGAACAGATGCAGGCCAATCCTTTCCTATAGCTTGTTTTAATAGAGAAACATGAAATACTGGATGGATCTTTGAAAATTCTGGTAGCTCCAACTTATATGCTACAGAGCCAATTCGTTCTAAAATTTGGAAAGGTCCATAAAATTTCCTGGAGAGTTTGTGAGCGTTCTGACCTGTCAATGAAGATTGACGATAGGGCTGAAGTTTAACATATACAAAATCTCCCACATCAAATTGCTTATCAGATCTCTTCTGATTAGCAAAAATGATCATTCTATCCTGTGCCTTCTTCAGATTATGCTTGAGTTGTTTCAAAATTTCATCTCTTGAAGCTAATTCATCATCCACAGCTTCCACACTAGAAAAACCCCTCACATAATCTGGAATAGATGGTGGTTCTCTGCCATATAGAACTTGGAAAGGAGTAAACCCAGTGCTGGTGTGGAAACTAGTATTGAAACAATACTCAGCCCAAGCCAAAAATTTATGCCAGTGTTTGGGATTGTCCATAACAAACGCTCGTAAATAATGTTCTAAACTTCTGTTAACAACTTCTGTCTGACCATCGGATTGAGGATGGTATGGAGCTCATCCTCAAAGAAGTACCACTCAATCTGAATAATTCAGTCCAAAATTTACTGGTAAAAACCCTATCTCTGTCAGAAACAATAGAGCGTGGAATTCCATGATGTTTGACCATTATATCCACAAATAAGCGAGCAACTTGAAAAGCAGTATAAGTTGCTGGCAAAGAGCCAAGATGACAGTATTTAGAAAGACGGTCCACAATTACTAAAATAACAGACAATCCTTGAGAAGTAGGTAGTCCCACAATAAAGTCCATGGAAATATCCTCAAAAACCTTTTGAGGGATAGGCAAAGGTTGAAGTAAACCTGCTGGTTTAGTTGTCAAATATTTGATTTGTTGACAAACATGACATTGTCTAACAAAGTTATCAATATCCTTCCTCATGTGTGGCCAAAAAAAAGATTGAGTAATCCTTTTAAAAGTCTTTAATTTCCCCAAATGTCCACCAAAAGGTGAAGCATGAAACTCAGTAATTATGGAAGTGATAAGAGGTGAACCTGGTGGAATAAAAATTCGAGTGCCACAATACAGAAGTCCATTCTTCAAACTTAGAGGCCATGGTAAAGGATCTCCATTGGTAACCTTAAGTTGCCAATCCTGAAAAATTCCATCTGAACTGAGGTCCTGTTTCAAACGAGTCACAAAATCATATGATGGAAGAGAAATAGCCAAAAAAGAAGGTTCATCTAGATGAATTCTAGACAAAGCATCAGCTCCTCTGTTGTCTTTCCCTGGCTTATACTGCACCTCATAATCAAACCCTAACAGCTTAACTAAAAGCTGTTGTTGATCTGGAGTTTGAATGACCTGATTTAAAATCTCCTTAAGGCTCCTTTGATCTGTCCTGATGATGAAATGTCTGCCAATCAAATATTGCCTCCATTTTCTGATAGCTTCCACTATGGCTATCAATTCTCGAACATATGTGCTTGCCTTTTGTAGTCTGCAAGAAAACTTCTTGCTGAAATAAGCAATCGGATGAGACTCCTGATGTAAAACAGCTCCCATTCCATAACCTGAAGCATCAGTTTCAACGATAAAATCCTTAGTAAAATCCGGTAATGCTAATACTGGAGCTGTAACTAAGGCATTTTTTAAGAAAGAAAAGCTTCAGTAGCTTGATCAGTCCACATAAAGCTGTCTTTCTTAAGCAAATTTGTTAAAGGAAAAGCTATCTTAGCATAATCCCTCACAAATTTCCTATAATAGCCAGTAATGCCTAAGAAACCTCGAAGTTGCTTAATAGTCTGAGGCTGAGGCCAGTCTTGTATGGCTCTGATCTTCTCTGGGTCAGGGTAAACCTGGCCAGCCGAAACAATATGGCCCAAATAATCTATTTTGTTTTGGCCAAAATCACATTTGGAACGTTTCAAAAAGAAGCTGTTGTTTCGCAAACAAAGCAGCGCTTGTTCCACATGTACTAAATGATCATCAAAAGTTCTGCTGTAAATGAGAATATCATCAAAGAACACAATAATAAACTTCCTCAAAAAAGGACGAAAAATAGTGTTCATCACAGATTGAAATGTAGCAGGAGCGTTAGACAACCCAAAAGGCATTACGATAAACTCATAATGACCATCATGAGTACGAAAAGCAGTCTTGTGAATGTCATCAGGAAACATTCTTATCTGATGATATCCAGCTCTAAGATCCATTTTCGAAAAAATAGTTGCTCCTCCTAATTCATCCAAAAGTTCATCAATAGTGGGAATTGGAAACTTATCTTGTACTGTGGCTTGGTTGAGGGCACGATAATCCACACAAAAACGCCAGGAACCATCCTTTTTCTTAACCAATAATACAGGAGAAGAGAAAGGGCTGGTACTAGGTCGTATAATTCCCTGTTGCAGCATTTCATCCACCAATTTCTCAATCTCTGTTTTCTGAAAATAAGGATACCTGTATGGACGAACATTGATAGGCTCCGTTTCATTCCTCAGATGAATATGATGTTGCACGTCTCTCAACGGTGGCAATGATGAAGGAGTCTCAAATACATCATTGAATCTGCCTAGTAGAGCATTTAAAGCGCTACTGTGAGTGGTACAAGATGATGAATGCAACTCCTGAGCCACAAGCTGAAAACAACAAGCCACAGAACTGTCATGAATCAAAGCTAAAAATTGTTTGGGAGATAGCTCCTTACAACTGAAATCATTGACTCCTGTCAAACACACTGTTCTACTGTTCCAAATAAACTGCATAGTCAGTTTCACATAATCCACAGTAACAGGTCCCAAAAGTTTGAGCCATTGAATCCCTAAGACCAACTCAGCTCCTTGGATAGGTAGTACATAAAAATCCACAGAAAAAAGTACACCATCCAACACCAAAGGAACTTGACGACAAACTCCAGAACACACCATACTATCACCATTTCCAATCAACACTGAAAATTGTGGAATTACTTCCACACAAAATTTTAAGCGTTTAGCAACATCTGCTTGGATGAAATTATGAGTACTGCCAGAATCAATCAAAACATGTAAAACTTGACCCCGAACTGATCCCTGAAACCTTAATGTTCGATTAGCTTGATGACCAGACAAGGCATGATAGCTAATCCCAGCTTCCTTATGAGTAGCAAGCTCCTCAGAAAAAGTTAGGTCAGAAGAAGAGCAATCTTCAAAATTTTCCTCTTCATCCTCAGTAGGATGAATCATCAACAAAAATTTGGATTTACAGACATGTCCTCTATGATATTTTTCATCACAAGTATAACATAATCCCTTTTCCCTCCGAACTGCTAAATCAGATTGAGACATGTTACGAATTGCTAAAGTTTTCTTGTTAGGACCAGTAGAACTCTGAATAGAAGAAGTAGGTTTAGCCTGAGTTCCAGGGGTGAACACATGAGGTTTCAAAGAATAAGTGCGAGTATCACTGGTGGATTTAACCAAATTATGAGAAGGTGAACATTGCAACAGACAGTGTAACTTATGTTCCTGTAATTTGGCTAAACTCATGGCTTCTAATAAGGACGAAGGTTTGAAAGACAACACTTCCTGTTGTAAAATTGGTTTCAAACCAGAAATGAAACAACTAGTCAAAAATCCTTCAGATAGGCCAGTAACTCTGTTGGAAAGTTTCTCAAAGGCTAATTGATAGTCAGAAACAGAACCGGTTTGTTGTAACTTAGCCAATTGCCCTTGAAAATCTTCAAATAATGAAGGTCCAAACCGTATGGTTAAGGCGGATAGAAAAGCTGGCCAAGTAGAAACTAAATCGTTCTTAGAAAGCCATTGAAACCATTCCAAAGCATCATTTTCCATGGCCAGGGATACTAACTTCATACGATCAACCTCAGACACATGATGAAAATCAAAAAATTGAGTTGCCTTAAAAATCCATCCGTTAGGATCACTGCCAGAAAACTTAGGTAGCTCAAGTTTCATATTCTTAAGGAAATGAGACTCCTTATAATCATGAGAATATGATGAATTGGAAAAAGAAGACTGATTCTCATGAATATCTTTATCCATTTGTTTCTTAACATATTGCACCACAAACTGCATATTATCATCTAATTGAGACATTCTAGTGTGCATGGAATTTAATTGCGAAGACAACTCCTCAATACGAACAGCCTGTAAAGAGACTTCTTCATTTAACTTCACAACTCCACGAGTCCCATCAGCCATTGTTATAAAAAACGAGAGCACCAAATTGTTAGGCCAAAATCGGTTTGGTTCAAAAGTTCTCTCCTCAAAACATACTGACCGATCCTCAGTAAAAGTCTAATAACCGGTTCACTCCAAAAAAAACTCTGGACTCTTCTGAAAGAATTAATCGAATTAAACTTTCTTTTCAAACACGAGGATAGCCTCGAAAATCAGCAGCCTCCTAAATGTTCTGTCACGTACAAACAGAAAAAATAGAACAGATACAGCTATTCTCTCTCTTCAAAACTCACAGCAGTAGGAAGATGAAAAGAAAACCCTAACTTGAGATCTCTTTCTAAGATAATGAGATTGATCTCAGTTCTTCCAACTCAAAGAAATATCTGTTGATCTACTCTTCTTACGAGAGAGTTTAAGATTTACAGACAAGTACTCCATGGAAGATAAAATACAGATCTAGTTATGAAATTACTTTTCTTAACTCAGAGACTCCAGTTGCGGCTGCATGTGATAGATCTGATCTGTACAGCAAAGGTACGAGTTCCTCCTGATCCTTGTATTTCCTTACACAAATGAAAGATCTGATCTCTTGTTCTGTATAAAAGAAAAGAAGAATCTGTTAGAACTAACTTGTTTTTCCTCTCATGTGTTTGATGATTTACGAGGGATTTTTGGATGAATATTTGGACTTACTGGATTTCGAGCTCCAGCGGACTCCCCACCTCAAACAAGAGGGTCAGATTCCAGGAATGATTTCCTTCTACTGTTAGATTTCTATTTATAGTCTTTGTTGTACCTTGGACTGCTTTCTGTCAGATATTTCCTATGTTTGATCATATCCCAATTTGTCTGTTATTTAATTCCGAGATGTTTTGATGTAATGAGCTGGGATAGTTATTCCAGAAATTCTGTTATTTATCTAATATGTAATCTTTAAGGCACATAGGATGTCCTTTCAACCGTGCTGGTCTTCTGTTACTCATAACAAACAGGTGCACAAAATCCCCGGCTCAATTGAAAAATTTTCAGTTGGGGCCAAATTCATCATATTAAAATATCGGATCTGATTCATTATTTAAGCTTGACTCATTTGGACGAGTGATAAAATCCAAAGAATTTGATTTGTAATTGAAATTACCTAAATTTAATTTTATCTAAATATGCTTGAAATAGGAATTATTGAACCAATCTATTTACTTGCGACCTCTTTCAGATAGGCTCATACATCCGGTAAAGAAAGCTGCTAGCCTTAGGATCCATAGTGAGTTCATCAAGATAAACATAGTAAACTAATCTCATTCATTAATCATTAACTTAATCTTTATCAAATTCAAGATTTTATAAATTCCCAAACATACCTCCTCATTTGCTGAATGTTTCTCCTATGACCACTTCCCTCTGAGTCTTCCCTTCAAGTGTTGTGCATGAGTCGATCATATAAAGTGTATTACAAAACTCACAAAGCATTCGCATGAGACATGGCAATACTGAAAACAACCCCACATCTATATTTTACATGAAGATAATCAAATTATAAAGTTGGAATAGTTGCTGGAAGTAACATTTGCATGTTTTCTATCTAATTTTCTGCTGTACTTTTGTGTGTTTTCGTGCTTTTTGATACGACATATTCAAGAGTTTGTGTGTAGGAATTCACGTGGAAAAGCATGCAAAAGCCCAGGAAGGAACCGTAAATATCAGCAAATCTGCCGATAAAAACAAGTTATAAGGACCAAAAATTTCATATCTTTTTTATGAGAGCTCGATTTTTCAACAATGATTGAGCCAAACAAAAAAAAAAAAAAAAAAAAAAAAAAAAACACAAATTTCAGCTTCTCACAAGATCCTATTTACTTTTTCTGTCTCGATTCCATGAAAACCCTAACATCCCTAAGCCACACAAACTCCAAGAATATCAACCAAGTGAGGAAAAAAGAGGTTTTTTTTTTTTTTTTTTTCCCTACGAGGATAAAAGGTTAGAAAGTGGATTTAAGCTTACATAAAAACCACAAGAGTCTTCTTTTAACCATGTTCATTATGGATATATATTAATTGTTTCATTAAATATTAGGCTATAATTAATTATGCATGTTGATTATCATATCTATTTATTGATGAACTTATTAACCGAATTATTGTGAATTAACTCTAAACCCATAGGAACCCAAAGAGAATTTAAGGCTTTGTTTAAATTTGGAGTAGATTCAATTGGAGACAAAATATAGAAATGCATATTTCGATTTAAGTATTCATGCACTTAATCAATAAATATGAGCCATTTGATATGAGAAGATGTGGAACGGGATCATCTAGTTAATCATCTAACCATTAAAAGTGACATATTAAGTATTTAAGTAATCACAACTAGATATAATTTAAACTGTTAAATAACCAATGAAATTTTTCCCATCAAAAGACATAAGGTTATGTAGAATTTTTCCAGAGGTTGATGTCAACTATGGCAATTGAATCTGTGAGAAAATTTTCTTTATAAGCTTATGAATTCAAATTGCATGAGTCGAAAAGAAATCCAGGTGTTATAAATGGGATTTCTCCGACTTGATTGGAAGTGAGTCCTTTGTGAGCCCAATCGAAAGAGCTAAATAATCAACATTGATCGACTTACCAAAAGATAATATCCATTAGTGGTGGATTGCTCAGGTAAATTTAGCTTGGGATAATTTGAAACACAACTTTTCGATCACCTCACTCAGAGTAGAATCATCAAGGCTAGAACATGTAACCCGGTCGCCGCACCCTAGCGTACAACCTTACCCATTATGTTTGCCGACTTTTTTCGCCAGCTATAGCACTTTTTTCAAAATCAAAACCATTACAGTTAGTGGAATAGTACCAATCTTAGCAATTAAACTATTGAAAGTTGAATAACCCAAGTAAGAAAATTGCAAGATGTTGATGTCTATTTTACCTTCACAGTTTCATTTTTCAAAGAATAGTTAAAATGGTTTAAAACAGAATTATTATGAAAATATCCTCAGACTAGTAGCAGTTCACACACACACACATTTCAGACGGGCGAAATATATTGCTACCATTCTTGTTAAAAAAAAAAAAAAAATTGCCTACTTATAAATTACATAATTTTAATTACCTAAATACCAACACTATATCGCATTTAAAAAGCATGATGTTGTTTTTAACAAATATGTCACATAAGCAAACAGCAATTCAAACAAAGTTGGTATAAAGTGCTACATTAAGCAAAAATTCTCAGATCACATTTATCAACCACCATATAGAGTTGGTATTTATGTAATTAGTTTTATCTAATTGATATATTATTTTTCATTTTCATTTTTTTTTTAAAGGACCAGTAAGCAGAAAATTAACTCTATTTTGCGCAAGTGTTATATTTCAGAATTATTGACAGAAAAAGGAAGAATTAAATGTAATTCATTAATAGAGATTGGTGTTCATACCAGTTAATGAGTAAATCCTAACAAGACATCTAAAAACCTATCACGATGTCTAACGAAGGAGGGACACATCCAAAAATTACTGACCGCAACGTTGACTATTTACCATGTGGCTTTTATAGTTAGCACGTTCACCCTAACAATGACCAAAAAATGTTGAGAGCAATAATATCACCGCGAAACTCGCTCAGCATCATCATAGTATACACTACAAGATCAGTGGCCTTTGAGACACCATTATATATACGCACTGCTTAATGAATCATTAAATCTGAATAACTATAAAAGACTGTGAGAGGAAAGCGTACGACTGAAGCCGTGTAAGTATACTTATACCTTACACCTGAAAACTACCGGAAGGTAGTTCAGCTATCAAAAGCAACCCCATCTCTTGAATATGAAGTCAGTGACCATTCAGCAATCCTCTCTCTCATATAGCTGCTTTATCAAAAACATATAAATAAAGAAACACTACCGGTGTCTGCTTGCCCTACTAACCTCAGAATTCAGCGACTAGGTCAGTTAAGTGCCAACTGATTCAGAGATGGATCAACGGATGTATAGCACACCAACGAAGACACAGAAAAAAAAAAAAAAAAGCTTCTACCCAGTAGAATATGAAGCCCACCCGTCAAAGGTAGAAAAAACTTCAATGCAGATTCTGATTTCCACACTAAGCTATCTCCAGGGCAAACTTGGATGATACATATTGGTGATACTATATACTGCAGAGACATCAAAACAAAGTCTATAGGTGGTTACCATCCCTTGACCCAAAATTCCAACGTAGAAACAAAGACAACCTACACATGTTCACATTGAAGTTCTTAAACTATAAGTAATATTTAAAGTCCAGGACAAAGAGGGGGAAGATACCAACTACCATGTAGAAAATATATATATCATACAAATAGGAGAAAGACTCCGCAAAAGGCTCGGATTCAACTCTTCTTGGCCTCTGATTTCTTTGATAGGAACTGGCTTTCCAGAGATCCCTCGGTGGTCCTCATCTTTGTCAGATCATACCATCAACAAGGTGCTTCAAAGTATAGACAAAGAATCACTCCCACAAAGCCAAGCAAGGGCTGGATCACAATGCAACTAAAGTGTATCCATGCCCAAAGAAGGGATGATTGTGTTGACAATCTAAGCCTGGCAACCATCCAGAGAACAAATCAAGTTGTCCAATGAAAACCTGTCAAACAAAAGCAAAACCATCAACCTAAGATAATAACTCCATGTAGAATGCCTCTGCCCTTCATTTAGTGACAAGAAAAAGATACGTTGAAGAGGGTACATATAAATAGATGTGTCACATGGAAAATAGACTAGCTGCTTAGATATAAGACATTATAGATTGCTTATACAGTCTTAAGAAGATCCAGATAGACGATTTGCTAAGAGTTCTTTGAAAAAAGACAACAAACAGATAAAAAGCACCCCAAACAGACATTAAATCCTGCTGTTTGGCATTTCAAAAATTCTACAGACAGACAAAGGAAACACATGCCTCAAAACTTTTAACGATAGAAACAGACATTCCCATAAAATTTTTAACAATAGAAACAGACGTTCCCATGCATCAACTGCATGATAATTAAAAATACTTACAGGCAAGTGAGGTTTCATAACAGAAAACTTAACCCAGCCAGGTAGCTTTAAAAAGGAGCCTCAAGAGATTCATCCCAAACCTCAGCACTACCATTAGAGGCATCTTCAACGTCTTCTTCCATGGAAAGCCTTATATATTCTCTATGTGCAAACCGATCCCATTCTGTCAAGGTTGGGTTCTCTCTCTCCTGTTTTATGACAGATTTTTTACCGCAGAGTACCATACCACTAATTCTGTATAACTAAGCACAAACAAGACATATTTTACCTGACGAATTAAAAACGGGTCGCGTGTTTCAAATGCCATAAACTTGTTGAGGTTGAAAAGAATGTTGAAAACATTCCCAGATAGTTTACTACCCTTAAGGTCACGAAGGGTGATGTAGCTCTCATTCTGCAAGAACATTGATGACTCCACAGATTATGCCCATAGTAGGAAAAGAGGTAAATGACAGTTTTTTCTCACATATGAAAACTGGTATGTGCTTTTCTAAAGCTAAAAGCAGCCACCGCCCACCCCCCCCCCCCCCCACCCACAACAAAACAAACAAAAAAAAAAAAAAAAAACTAACTTGGAGAAGAGCTATTTACTATCCTATTTTTTCTGAAAAAAGTAAAAAGCAAAGCCAAGGAAAACATACAGAGGCTCAAACAATGCATATAGAAGTAGCAACAATTATAGCTTGCTATTTTGAAAATATTCTACAACAAAAATAAGATCTACTTGAAGATAACAGAAGGAACACCTCAGGTCCAATCATGTCTATTATTTGACACAAAATATCCTCAAAGAGAACAGGTTCTTGGGCCATGCACTCCATTCGATGGAACTGCTCTTCATAAAAGAATTGCATGTCATTTCGAGTGAGGACACCATTACCATCCAAATCTATGCACTTGAACCTGTTGGAAATAAACAGCATTTGATAAAATTGCAAAAGAGCCATCCATAAACAGAAACTGTAGCAAACAATATATATGTGCAATCACCTAATGAACCCATCGAATTAGAAGCGAAAAGAATCTAGCAACAGGCGGTTGGTCAGGCAATTCATATTACTCCCATATAGTAAAGGAAAACGTTAATTCTAATCTTAAATATGGCAGATTGCAACTAAAGGCTTCCAATTATTGTCTTAGGTTCATCTTTATGTAATTCCAGTAGAGATAGTTCCAGAAAACTGGTTAGACAATTACTGTTTTCCATAAAATGAAGAGATAAAAAATAAATAAATAAAGAAGAAGAATAAGAAAAGAAAAAGGCCTCTATTTCTACAGATAGATGATGTTTAAGAAAAAAGGAAAGCATATAGAGAAATTCTTAATGAATTCTACTAGACATAAGCTTATGTTTCCTTTCATTTATCTATGGGTACTTAAGCTTCTGAAAGAATTATCCAATATCGAAGCACATTTATTCGACTGGACAGGCTTACTTCGAAGCAAGAACTATCATTACAATTTTATTATGAAAAGGAAATTGCTAAATCATGTATCTGGAACAGGTTAAACTTATCAGCCTTTTTAGAGAGAAGCTTTACACAATGCATAAAATTCTTCAACACAACTTCCCACCTTAAAGAGAAACAATAGAAAAAGTTAAATACCAATATTCAAGACTAGGCTCTGATGATTTATCCTCCTCAGACAGTATGAAGTAAACAAAATCTTCATATCCCATTTTCCCTTCAACTTTGCTAGTGAATTTCCTTGGGATCTGTGGTTACCCAGTATAGAAAAATGCGTAAGTGAAGTACCAATGTGCCAAGGGAAGATGAACATGTACAAAAGGAATAGAAAATAATGACAATTTATAGAGAGTTTCTTCTATAAAAAGAGGGCATCTTGATCAAATACAACAAGGCAAAATGTCATCTAGCCGAGACAAACCTGAGAAAAAATTCTATCAACAATTCGGAATGTTAGTGCATGGTTACCATATCTGACGAGGTTTTCTTTATCGATCAAAAAATCATGATCTGTATCCAGCTCCCAAAATTTGCAGTAAATTACATAGAAATGTTCATATGAGAAATACCTGCAATGCAGAACAAAATCATGAGCAAGGCTTGAAACCATATAAAGTGGACATTCTCACCCCAACCATATAAAGAAGAAACCAGTTAAAGAAATAATAATACTGTCACTACTTTCTTGAGACCATATAAAGTGGAAATTCTCACCCCAACCATATACAGAAGAAACTGGATAAAGAATATAATAATACTGTCACTACTTTTGAGTTATAAACCTGCACCCACGTCTACCTGTGACAATAAACTTTTGCAACATTGGTTCAAAGTGAACTAAATTAAAGTATATCAATGTAGACACCTACCTCAGAACTTTGTTTATATCTTCTTCTTCATCAGCATATTGTAATGCATCAATTAGGTTACCACGTTTCAGCTCCCTGAGAGTAAGATGTCCATTCCCAGATCTATTTATGTAGTAGAATATTCTGTATATTACAGTTTCAGCTGGGAAAAGGCAACATATGATCAGGTAAGAACAAAGGAACAAGCACTTAGACCATGAAAGCTAAAAATAACTTGAATGAAGCCAACACATATGGTAAATTGGAGTCAACATGCCTGTCAGATGCATTATTGCTTGAATCAACCTCACCCCACCCAACCCCAACCCCCCCCCCCCCCCCCCCCTTCTTAACCCCGAAAAAAGTAAAAATAAAAAAAAAAAAACACATTTGCCTTTACCCAGGAAAAAGTAATAAAAGATTCCCCCCAAGTAACCATCAATGGGTAATTGAACAAAGGTTTAATATGCACATATTGTTTAGAGCATTTAACTTTCACATAAGTACCTAGCCACATTTACGTGTGTATCAGCTTAGCATAAATGTCAATGAATACAACAAGTTGCATTATAAGTATATAGCCTAAGGTGCATGGCATTACAAATCAACCAAATTCCCACGGTAAAAAATGTGGTTTAGATAAATCCATTTACATTATTAATGTGATCAGCTGTAACGTACTTCATGAGAAAAGTATCTTCAGACCTAAGAATATATGAGCATGAACATACCATATCGATCTTGGAATTCAGGTGTGCTCTCCAAGAATTCTAGACCAGGATGGGTCGCCAATATTTCTCGAAGTACAGGTTTGAAATCTTCCTGTGCCAAATAAGAGAATAGGAAACTTCTGTATTAATGGTATAGACAAAGAGAAGGTATGAAGTGTCAGATAAAACACACAAGAAGATCTGATAGACAAGAGACAACCATCATAGAGATCATGTCTTGGTTCAGAGTAACAGAGAGATTCAATGGACCTGAATAAGATATTTCCGATCTGGTTGCTTCAAAATAGTATATATCTGGGTAGCTATGTCCACTGATAACATATTACTGTTGACCCAATAGTCTATAAATGCATCCCTTAAAAAAATGAACCAAGAGAAACATATTAATAGCCAAGTATACCATCAAAATAATATTTCAATGGAAATTAATTATTAAAAGAAAGTATCTTGTGTACTCAATAAGTATATTGCCAAATTGTCTTTTCAATACATACCTAGTTACAAAACCGGTGCCATTAATATCAATCTTTCTGAAAAGGGATGTTGACAGGAATGATGGTAGCTTGCAAATTTCCCTAGTAACTAGCTTAAACTCTGCTGAACAAAGAAGAATTGTTAAAACATTTCCAAGAAATTCTTTTGTAAGAATGTCAAATGCAGTACGTAGTCCTGAACCTTTATCATGTATCTGTAATCCATCTGAATGATGGTAAAAACACTGATTGATTCTAAAGAGAGTTTGTTCTCTCAGTTCGACTGGTGGTGGGCGACCATGCTTAAAGTAAAACTGCAAGGTCAGAACAAGGAAATGATATCAATGAATTAAAAACAGCATGAATGTAACATCAAGGACTTGAGTTGTCAGATATTTTTGTAACCTGAGGGATTATCTCTCTAACTGGTTCACTAACTAATTTCAATGGAGAACCAAGATTAGAAGGTCCAGCAGCTCTCTGCCTCGCTGTTCGAGGTGAGCCAGAAGTGCTTCTTGGTGATAAAGGAGGTGTACTGCCACCTGGAAACATAGATGGCAAAGAATTGTTTGATACAGAACTTGCACTGGAGGAATTCCCAAGAGCATTCAAAGATACACCTGCCTTTGCATCATTAAGCAATGATGTGACCTAAATGCAGGATACCAGTGACATCAGTAAGTGGTTAGAGGTAATAATCAATCAAAGTAGCTTCCAGTGTTAAAAAGGGGCAAACTAAGACACACAGCAATTCACATAATCACATTGTGATCTTCACATAAATGGCACCAAAATTATAAGGAATAGAATTATTATACAGATTAAGCATGTATTTGGTTCATGGAAAACATCTCTATGTTTTTTGGTGTTTTGGTCGAATACAAATATAAGCCCTCGAAGCATTTACCATTTGGCAATTCACCCACGAACTTTTGCTTTGATAATTAAGTCCTATTGCCCCACAATTTTGTGGTTCATGGAAAACATCTCTATGTTTTTTGGTGTTTTGGTCGAATACAAATATAAGCCCTCGAAGCATTTACCATTTGGCAATTCACCCACGAACTTTTGCTTTGATAATTAAGTCCTATTGCCCCACAATTTTGTGGTTCATGGAAAACATCTCTATGTTTTTTGGTGTTTTGGTCGAATACAAATATAAGCCCTCGAAGCATTTACCATTTGGCAATTCACCCACGAACTTTTGCTTTGATAATTAAGTCCTATTGCCCCACAATTTTGTGCTTTTTACCTTTTGTTATGGTTTATAATGTAAGGGCATGGCCGTATATGGAACAACCATGTCAGACATATGATCGGCCACAAAGACCCATGCATTATAACTTGTACCGCAAAAGTAATGTCAAGAAGATCTCCCTTTAACATAGTTAAACCCAAGATTCCATGCAATCATAATGAGAATCACTACCATTATGCCAACTTCTTGATGATACCAGTACGCATTAGTAAAATTAAAAGAATGCTATTAGAGACAAGCAGTGTGACACCTCATTGCCAACATGGATGATGATGTTGTGCAGGATTACATATAATTATCAATAATAGCTGAAAATCCTAACCACCCCCGTGCCCCCCCTCCCCCCCCCGCCGCGGCTCTTTCAATTTATGGACTGATAATGACCGAAAAGAAATGTGCATAATGTTGGAAAGTAATTTAATAATGCATTCTCATCAATGTTGAAAGAAAAGTACCATATTATTTTGTTTTTAGAGGCATCTTTTCAGTTTAGCTAATGACATGCAGATATCTAAGGTTGATAGGAAGCTCACTAAGATTTACGAATGAATTGCTTGGCCTTTTGACTAATCTTAATGATACATTTAAATGGGGTATCAAGATTAAATGAAATTATAAACAGGAAGACTACAAGAACCTTTGATATCAAACCATGCATCTAAAAAGTGTATATTGAGTAATTGAGCCAACAAGGGACCATTCAGCTTTAACTACGAAAAAATGGTTGTGACCTAATGGCCATGGCCTAAGACACATCATAACAATTTGCATAAAGTCTTCAGTTTGAAACCCACTGTGGATATTTCTTGGGTATCTGCATTAGCATAAGCTATTCTTATTAGATCCATGGGTCATGCAGGATGGTTCATGTGCCCTGAGGTAGCTGGTCCTAATATACTGCCATGCCCCTTCCGTCATCACACCCAAAAAAAAAAGAACTACTAAGCATCTAAAAGACAAAAGGATGCCAAGGTCAATAAAATAGCTATTGACAGCTGAAAAATGATCTAAAGACAACCACATAAAAGAAATACAAAAGACAAGAAAGTATAATCATTGATAAAGCCTCCGTTAAGTGGCCTTGATACACCAACTCAAGTAATCCATTCCTTCCACAAGTAGTAGCAAGCTATAGTTTTAATTTTCTTTTGTTGTGCACTCGAAATACTTCCTGACAAAGAGAGCAAACCTAATAAGAAGCCCATGGATGAGGAAGCCTGTGATGGCCAATGCACAAACCTATTCTTCCCCATTATTGCAACCATTCTTATCCCATCCACAATATGATGTGCGTAAATACTCTAAAGGATACTTCCTAAGGCATATCTCTTTTTATTGACAACAAATTGACAATGCTCCAACTAAAACCAACATAGAGTGAGGCAAATGCTCAAACAATGTTTTACTATAGATGAGTATGTCATCAAAAAATGCAAGTACCAATAGATGTAGATAGGTTCACAATAACTCACTCGTTATAGCATGTAAAGTAGCTAGGGCATTGTTGAGTCCACATTATATTCATCCAAGAGCACTTGAATAACAAGAATAGGAGATCTACATTGCTAAGAGCCATCTTTTTTCTTGACCACTATAACTGGACTAGAATAGGGGCTAGGCTAGAATAGGACATTTCAGCCACTCATTGTCATCCTTTTGAGCATGTGTGTGTACATATACATGGAAAAACATTAAATAGGTCACACCCATCCTTAATAGGGATTTGATGGTTAGAAGGTCTAATAGGGTGCAATCAAGATATTTCGCCTAAAACTTTTGGAAATTTTTCAAACAACGTACTCAATTCAGCCTCAAATGCAGTCATGGATGCTTCATTGTTTTATAGAAACTCTTGATTCTTGCCATGCAAGACTTCTAAACTCGATATCAATCATTTTCAACAAAGATTGATAATAACAACATGACTTCAGCAAGGCAAGGTCCCCTTGTAGTTGTTTCTCCAACTCTAAAGTAGTAATTTTCATTGTCATTCTAGAACACTCTACATCAACTTCAGCAAGTTTCTAGCCACAAGACACCAAGCATTAGGTCTACACCTCCCAAAGTAAACACAAAACAGTCTACTTCAATTGTCCTCACTTCCAAGTCAACTTCCAACATCTTATAATATACTCCACTAGACGTAACAGAATAGTCACCCCCTAACATAACTAAATATGGACTAGTAATCAACAAGCAACCGCAACTTCCTAACTAGCACTATAGAGATGAAATTATTACTAGCACCAATACTAAGCATGATATGAGGAGAATGCATGAATAACTTACCCTGAAATTTTTTGCCAAAGGACCAGTAAGACCAATCAAGGCGAACAACGAATGCTCCAAAACCTTTGAAATAGACTCACCCTCATGTAATGCTGTTGCAACACTCTCCATCATAGTCTGGTTACTGGAGTTGAGAATGATAAGGTTGAGCACATTTGAAGCAAAAACTGTTATCCTCCCCCTCTAAGAATTTAGCACCGGGGAAGTATCTATTGTCTTAATTTCCTCTATTGTTACTTTTCACAGTACCTGAGCTACCCATTCCACTATCTTTAAGTATGACCATAAAGAAATACTAGAATTAGACTGAAAATTAGCATCACATGGTCTATGTTATGCAGGAGAATGCTGCAAAAGCCTATTCGCTCCATACTGAGTTGATTTTGTTAAAATCCACCTTCATGATCAAACTATACATTAGATACCCTATAGAAGTCATGCTAAGTCTCCTTGACACACACAGTATGAATCCCAATTCATTTTCCACATCAAAAGCCATTTGCTTGACTTACGTTATTGTTACAGAAGCCAGATTCCGTACTCTTGCTCCCATCTCCATTTCAAGCGACTTAAGAAACAACCTATAAAATTGGAACTTGCACTACAAAAGCCTCAAATTCTTCCACAAACAACTCAACTATATCTTGTGGGAGCATAGATAAGTGCTCAAATGGATTGAGGGCTTGATACCACTATATCAAATCAATAGTTTGCATGTAAACACTGCCCATGTTAGATGTGTGAATCTCCTTCGTAGCATTTGGTAACACAGAAACACACAACCGTTCATACATATAAAAGGTCATTGCAGCTTCATGTCTTTGCCATGGACAATGTAATATTACTCAGCACGAGTAATCCAACTGACTAGATCAGTGCTGACAAAAGCTGGCAATGTAATAAGCTCAGTGTTCCCATGAGCTACTAGCTCACCCTCCCTATCCACAACATGTACACAATTTAACTCTAGAATAGTTCTATCTAATACATTTGTAGTATTTCTACTAACTAGTAAAGCTTCCAACTTACATTTGCCAACGGTCAATGACATGGCAGGAACTAACTAATCTATCTAGAGTAATGTAGTCTTATAGGAGCTTCTAGAAACATACCAGACCTTATTGCTTATTCCTACATACATACACGTGAAATAAGGGACTTAGCTCAGGGAACATTGATTAAATTTCAAAAATTTTTTCCACGAAAATAAAAGGCCAATAAAAGTTGAATAAAAGTAAAATAAAATAGCATAGTTTGGGTGTCTACTAAAATATTATAAACTTATACCTAATATAGGGCACATTTGGAGATTGCAATAAACTCACACGAATAAAAGGAAGGAGGTGCTTTACTTATTTTTAAAAAAAAAAAAGGCTGGAAACTTTTATGGAAATCCATTGCAAAATCAATAATAGTTTCATAATTATTAGATTGATGGAAGTGAAACAGAAGAATTTTTTTTAAATTAATCTTGTTGTGTTTCCAATTTTCTTTCACATAAAACCAGATTACTTTCCTAGTTCCCTCCTAGAATGCATGGACAGTTGTCTACTTCATTTTTTTTTAAATAATTTTTTGGTTCTAGAGCGGCATAGTCGAAATTGGACTAGCTAAATCCATGCATATGGACCCCTTAACATGAACACAATTATCTGCATAAAGAGACATCAACATATAAGGATGTAATCAGTAGATGGCTTGACAGGCCGAATATTAAATACTCTCTTTTTCCCTACCAGTTCTTACCCACCATCTTTTAGGATTTTTCATATATGTGTGTGTGTATATTTCTCTTATGCTTGTCTCTACCAACTTCCCCGATTCTTCTTCTTAACATTTACCTATAGTATACCAAAAACCACTTGAAAATTCAAAAAACTCATGCAACCTCATTTAGAGTAAACCACCTATCCAGATGCTAGATATGCAGTCATTAACCAAATCCCCAACTTTCACCTGTCAAATCTCATATCACACCTACCCATCTTATATTCCATTTGAGTCACAATAATGGAGTAAAGATGTCAAAGAGCAACAATTGCTGTTGTTTTATTATATTAGAAACATTTTTGGAATGAAAGTTATATTTCACAAGAAATAGCAATCTTCTAATGATAGGAAGAAATTTTTTATTTATTCTACGTTAAAGGCAAGGTTGTCAAAGGCGAAAAGCGCACTCAAGGCGCAATACCTTGTAATCGCCCGAGGCGAGAAGCGCAAAAAAACGCTCGCCTGAGCAAAGCGAGGCGCAAATATTTAATAAATTTATTAAAATTGTTTTGATGGATAAAAACAACAATATTTAAATAGTTCAATTATTAAATTAATATAGCATCATATTTACAAAATAAGCACCATATGCATGAAAACATTAATGCTTAAAACAATTATTAGATTAACAGTTTTTTTTTTTTTTTTTTTTGTCATTACTCTCAAAAAGAAAAAATCTTTTTATTGTTTTAATAAATTTATAAATTTGATTAAACACAAAAAAGAGACTCTTTATTTAATAAATTAAAATTTTCTTTTATTATTCTAATAGTTTTATTATTTAGAGAGAGAGTGGGGTAAGAGTTTCTAGAATATACTTTTTGCTTTTTAACTTTCTAGCAAATGCTTTTACTAATATGCTTGCCCTTTATTTTATCCATTTGCCAGCTGTCTTACAACATCCTGATAACATAGTGAAAAAAGGAAAAAAAAATTAAAATAAAAGAAACCATCATAAATAAGCAAATCATGCATTACACATATCAGCTGACTTGAAAAGAAAACACGCATGTCTATTTGTAAACTCTTGTCCTCTCTCTCTTCCCTCCTCCCCGACCGCTCTCCTCCTCCTTTCCCCCCTTCGCCTTCCGACCTCTCTCTCAACCGTCCCCCCGTCCATTCTCCTTTCTCCTTCTCACTTCGTCCTCCACATCTCCTCTCTCTTCTTCCCATCCTTTTGACCTAACCCTCAGTCTTCCCTTTAAACCCCAACCCAAAAAACCCACTGTTCCCCTCCACCTCTGTTCCAAACTCTAACCAGCACCAAACTTCTCTTTCCCTTCTCCCCCCCTGGTCTCCACTTCTAAACCCCAACCCCCACCTTTTCTCTCTCCTTTTTCCTTTGTCTCTCTCTCTCTTTTTTGGGTCATGTGTGTCATTCATTAAGGCGCTCGCCTTGTCAAAGGCGCCTCGCCTTGGCCATCACAAGGCACAAGCTTGCGCTTCGCCTCGCCTGAGCGCCTAAGCGCACAAGGCGAGCGCCTTTAACAACACTGGTTAAAGGAAATAAACTTTACTTAGCCTACAGCTGCTTGCAAACCAAATAAGGAACTAAATATTCTGCAAGTAATAAAAATATAGCAATTCCATTTTTGTAAATCAAGACAATGTTACCCACGCAAAATGGCACAGAAACCATCCACTAGATGCCAACAATCAGACATTAACTGTTTCTAACGATTCACATAACAAATAGTGAGGACCTTCTGTAAGTATCCCAAGTTCCATTATTTTTCACATCCACTCTCTACATTAAATGTGTACTCGATCAAAAATCATGTTAATTTGGTAAAATGTATAAACACGATGTTGTCTCTAAATTATCTTCGCAATTAGAGCACTCCCATATATTGACAACTAATAAGGAATATCCTAGCTTTAACGGAAAGGACAGACAAGTAAACAAATGCTCCCTATGTGAAGCCTACACACATATACATAACTTGTTTCTATGGGCAACTTCATTCTCCAGGTTTTTTCCACTCGCAACAAGGAAATAGCTCAAAACTCCTTCACTCAATATATTAGCATTAATGAGCATGCCTAATAGAGCAATGGTCTTGCAAATTTTAGGGTAATTAACATTCTCGAAATTCCTTCATCTCTTATTTGTAAAATAAGATCTGAACAGAAACCTACCCTTCTCTTCCCAGCTAAACTAACCTAGAGGAGCCTGCCCTCGAACCTTCTCCTTTTGGATCACTCATACCTTCTATCCACCCCCAGTTATGATACTACGATTCTCACTCCATATTGCAGCATATGCACACTGCTCATCATCATATACATTCTCCTCACCGCTAGAAAACCCTAGTAGGTCAGTTCTTCTCAAACTTCTGCCGCTTCCGTTTGAGCTAGTCCTTAAAAACTATTCTCATTAAATCCTTCCCTCGTCTCTTTGACGGTTCTTGAAAGAAGACATCGTCAAAATAATTTGGGAAAATAAAACTATTGAAATCCTTCACCTTTTATTAAAAAAATACGATTTCAACAGAAGAATACCCTTTTCTTCCAGCAACATTTAAACCTAGAGCTCGCCCCCCAACCCTTCTCCCACTTAAAACACTTCAACCTTCCATCTTGCCCCGACTACAACACAACACTACAATCCTCGGTATCAGAATGCTCGGGACACCAACATATACAATTCCCTCCTCATCACTGAAAAACCCTAGTGAGTTGCTTCACAAATTTCTCCGCAGCTACCACCATACCTATTCCTTAATACTCATTAATAAGAAGCATCCTTTCAATCCTGTCCATGTTAATTACGCATCATAATGCATTCATCACCGTGCAATCCTTCATAAAGAACTCGCCGCGAATCAAAATCCAATGACAATACAATAACAACGACTACAATACATATCAACCTCTACATACATGTATAATACAAAAACTGAAGCAATCCGTTACATACTATGTCACATAAATTCATTAGCTCTGATTACTACAACTTACCAAGCGATTTGTCTCGGGCAGCGAAAGCCACTGCTCGAAGACCCCGGCCACGAAATCGGTGTTCGATTTAAGCGCGCTAGGTGACAACTCATTGAGCTGCAACAAATCCGTGTCCAAAGACAAGGCACCACCGAAATCATCATCATCACTCACAACAACATCCATATTCATCGAATCATTATCCACTTTCTCTCCCATAGCAGAAACCCTAGCTTGATTCCTATAGAACAGCTGAAATACTCCTCCGCAGCTCCTCCGTACAGGAGTGACGCGAGAGAGAGAGAGAGAGAGAGATTGTAATCGGAGTGGAGAATTGAGAGTCGCAAGAACGAAAAAGAGAGAGGTGAAGGTGAAGGGAGATAGAAAGTGGAGGAAAGCGAGGGAAAATATTGGTGATTTTTTTTGGAGATTGATGCGAGTGGAGAGATGAGAGAGATAAATTATGATTAGAAAAATGGTTTTGCGGGCTAAGACCAAAGCAAAGGCAAAAGGCAATTATTTGAGAACTGGAATAGAGAGAGAGAGGGACAGAGAGAGATTTTTGTGAGTAATAAAGGGTTGAAGAAGAAGGGATACGTGTGCGTTGTGTGAATGGTCACGTGATAATGGTTTGTTTTTAAATTTTTTTTTATTTTTTGGTAATTAACTAATTATCCCATGTTTGAATTGAATGACAAGGATTGGAAAGAAGAAAATGGAAAATCATTGTGAGCTTTCTTTCCATATGTTTATCCAAATAAGCAGCTTTCATGCTATGTGTTCACATCTTAGGTGGATCAGCCTATCCTTATCACCAAAGATGGTATGGTTTCATATCTCATTCCTATTCTTATTAAGATGATATTGAACAGTTTGATTTTTGGTTCGAGTCGCATACGATAAATAAAAAGTAGGCTAGTGGTTATTTGATAATAATTGAAAAAAGAGTGAGGCGAATGCATGGAATTACTTACTTTATGAATATATATTCTTTTTATTTTAATTTAATGGAAACGATGATATGATTATCCATCCATTCGAAAATTAGACTTACTATGGCTACATGACAATTTATACTGGTTAATAGTTATTATAGTTATAAAGAAACAAATGGAAAAACTATTGACCATGGCATTTCCAATCTTATTTTTGCATTCCAAAAACACAAATGCTTTGATTATATTCATTTGGTTTAGTTTATGGTAGTATCTTATTAAGAATCCATAGGGAGAATCTCATAGGATTTGAACCAATCATATTAAGATTTAGTAAAAAATGACATTTCTTAGGAATGATAAATGAAAAATATGATTCGTATAAAAGAGTTCCTAGATATATTATTTACATTTCATAAAACTAGGGCATTACATTAATTATTGTAAATTTACAAAAGTTATCAATGAGGAAAAGAAAAAATAGCCAAAATGAAATGATTATAGAAAGCCTCACAACCATATCAAAGGATTTGTGTCATCTTTGTGAAAGAGAAGTCAACAACTAAACAATTATATTTTTGAACTATAACCAATATATACATATATATATATTAATCAAAGATTAATAAAATATTTAAATTGGAATGTACATGTATTGCAATCTACAAGTATAAAAATTGATTCTATCCTCATGTAGTATTTTATATCATGTGATGTCTTATAGAGCATTGAGAAGGTGGTAATGAGTTAAGGGGGAATTATCACTTTCCAAGATAAAAAGTCGGTACCTCTAACCAGTTTTTCTTGAATCAAAGTGATGAATAGAATCTATGACTATAACATTATTGAATTTTTCATTTTAAGTAGTCAAGTGGGTTGATTAAATTATAATACTATCATGCCTGAAATGGTTAAGATGTCTAAGGGTAAAAACATTATAAAACAAAATAATCATATTGCAAGGTTGACTCTTACTATTACCACCAAAAAATAAAAAATTGTTGGCTCTTAGTAGATTACTTGTTTCCATTACATCATATAACCACTAAACATAATCATAATTGCTTTATATATGTGAACCTAGAAACCAAAGCTACACACTTAAGAATGTCATTTTAAATCAGTTAAATATGATGGAAGTAAAGTCTTAACACTTCTATCTTGGTTTATCACTATCAAATATGCAAACACACAAAGTAATTAGCACTCATAAAGGACTTATAGGGGGATTAATTTAATTGCCCATTTAGGATCTTATGGACCACATGATATTATTTGAGCTTCAGACTAATAAGTTAATTAATTTATGAAAAAAAAATTGTAGGGTGCAAACTAGAAAAGAATAAGGTAATTAACAAGGCTACAATGTAGAGTATGTAAAAGTAGATGGTCACATGGTACGTCCAAGTGGCACGGCACGAATGCAAATGGTGTGTAGTTGTAAGCCTTGAGTTGGATAAGCAGATACTCATTATGTTTTCCTTTTCTTTTTTTTTTCTTTTTTAGTAATTAACTAAATTCAAATCAAACCTAATAAATGCATGGAAAAAAAAAAGATAAGGAATTCCTATTGTCTCAAGACCTATCAACATAGGTTTCAAAGAGCGAGCCTTGTATAATTTGTTAAAGGAAATTTTGACAATTGTCTTTCCTTTAAGATCACGTACATGGCATTTCACATATGGTAGTTTGGATCATGTTATGTCTAAATGATGAGTAGCCTATAGTGTTAATGTACATACATGGTGGTGTTTGCATGTAAGGTTCTTGTAATTTGTGAAGTTGTGCTTGTTCAATCACAACAAGAAAGGTACAGCTCATTTCATTCTCTCTCTTTTTTAGTTTTTTTTTTTTTTGAATTTTATCAAAAATACATAGATTTGTGGTTATATCTAAATTTTAAATTTTTTTTTCCCATAGCTATTGCCTAGTGTTTAAAACAATAATGCCAAAAATAATAAGTGCATGCATAATGAAAATGCATTTATAGTCTTCAGTCACTGCAAAACCATTCTTGAATTTGCAAAGAACAATAAATATCAATTAAAAAAAAATTTTCTACATGCATATTTTAACATATGTTTACTTATATGGTTATTTTATTAGAGAAATGTACAATGTGTTGTTTATTATATAAATTTGAAAGGTTGAAATTGAGGAAAGTTGATTAAATTGATTGAAAAAAATATGGATTTTGTTCTAAGATTGGCTTAAACCAAAGTACTTAAAATTGATGACAACCACACTTAAATAATAAAATGGTAAAGCAATCATAAGAGTTACATGTATATGGTTGTACTAATGAATTAACAAATTATGTTCTATGTCATTTAGGATGCTTAAGTCTTTGAAGGAATCCATGTCTTGCCTAGTATCAAGTAAGTAACCAAATAATTTTAGTTTTTGCATGACATTTTCTTATTTAAGGTATGGTATGACATGTAAAAGATTTTGAAGAGAGAGATGATTCCCACTCATAGCTCAACTATCTGATTTACAAGATATAAATAAGAAGCATAAGAATCTAGAAAAGGTAACATTATATCTTGAAAATATGATTCAAAACTACCTTAATCTTCTCATAATCTAGAAAGGAGGAAAATAAAAAATATATAAAATAAATCCAATAAAATTGAGGAAATAAATAAATAATATATCTAGTTTAGCATGAAACTCGAAGCAAAATAACTATAATAAATTAAAGAAAATAATAGAAAGAGAAACTTATCTTTCCTACACTTCCCTAAGTGAAGAAATATAATATTGATTATTCTTAATTTACTCAAAACATCTAAGAAGCCTACCATGGATAAGAGATGGTCAAAATGCTAGCTTCTTGATTCCTATTAGAAATAGGTTCTAGTTAATTCTTCCATCTATAATCTTTGACCATATAAAATTTTTGTCTAATTTGGCATGCTTTACTTTCGCATATTGGATAATGGATTCTTCACAACACTTATAACATATTTACTAAAACTATACAAAATTTCATCAATATTCATTTTTAAATATTCTAACAACCATTGAAGTCAAATCATCTCACAAACTCCTTAAGCAATGACTATATTTTCAAGCAAAAACTAAATGTTTGTTATTTCTTAAAGTAACTAAATTACTCAAAATTTAGTGTAGTGGGCCAATGTTGATTTACTATCAATTTTATCTCATGTTGGTTTGCATTGACAAAGGCTTCAATGTTTTTTATGTTGTGTCTTTTTATAAGAAGACCTTTGCCATGAGTGTCTTTTAGATACTTAAGAATGTGATTTACCCCATTTAGAAGATGTTTTGCATGACTAACTAAACTAATTAGAGTAAGCCAAACCAAGTTCAACCAAGTCTAATTAGAGGTAAATGGACCAACCTTCCAATAAGGTAGTGGTATCGATCTTTATCCACTAGTTCATCATCTTAGGTGTATGACTCCTTCCAAAATGTCAAAATGGAATGCTTAGCTTACACCTAAACTTATTAGTCTCTTTTAATAAATCCAAAAAAACCTCCTACGATTTATAAAATTTCTCTTCTTACTTTATATTACCTCCATCGTAAGGAAATATTTTAACTCTCTCAACTCCATTATTTCAATTTTCTCTTTAATTTTTTTTTTTCATCTCAACAATTCCCACGCAATCATCACCTATTTTTGTCATGTCATCCATATACACAATCAAATTGATTACAAGCCATTGCTTCCAATTTAAACAAATAGACTATGTTTAGTTTGACTTTACATACAACCTAGTTAAATTAATGAATCGTTAAATCTTTGAAATCAGGCTCTATGAGAGTACTTAAGGCCATATAAAGATTTATTGAACTTATATACCTTATTTTACTTCACATTCAAAGAAGAACCTAGAGATATCATGATGTAAATCTCCTCTTTTAGATCACAGTTAAGGAATGCATTCTTAGTATCTAATCAATATAATGGTCACTTAAGATTTACTACAATAAAGAGCTTTTTATAATTCAACCCTACCATCTGAGTTGTTTTTCATAGTAGATGCCCACTTTCTTCCTACCATTTTTGGTTTCTACACAACTTCATCATTTAAAAATCCCTTCTTTGTCTACTCATGCTAAGAACAACCTATCCAATGGTGACAATTAATTATAAGTCATGTTAGAATGATATAAACACTCATCATAAGTTAAAGAAGTCATTTGAAAAGGCTTAAAGGTAATTTAAATCCAAAATGGGGTTAAAATGGCCTAATTTTTCAAAAATTCTAATTTTGCCTTGAAACTAAGAACCGAGCTTTACAAAAGAAAAGAAATAATAACATATTAAATTATCTAAAACGAAATTACTTAAGTGTTCAAATTAATTTTTAGAATTTAGATTATTAAAATACATAAAATAACCTAAGATTAATCATTTAGGTACATGAGAAAAAAGTGGGCATACCCTACTCCCTCAAATTCATATAGTGGTCCCAAACATCCTCCCCCCCCCCCCCCCCTTTCTCTCTCTTATCTTCTTCCTATTTTCTTAATTTTTTACTCCATTAAAACCTTTCCAATACCCTCCTAAGATAAAATACCCTTAAAATCCATCTCTTAAGTACTTTAACCCATTTCTAAGTCAGTATAATGTAAGATCAAATCATATTGATGTTTCTCCATCTTTTTTTCTCTAAGAAATGAAAAGGAAATAGTTTCCAAATGGTTGTTTAAGATACCCCAAAGAGAAATTAGAGATTAATATATGCAATTAGTGTTTTAAGTAAATTTAAGTACAAAACTAGAAATCTTGATATGTTTGGTAACATGGGTAATGTTTATTGAGAATGAGAATCATGAAAAGCATTTTCCAAAGACTTTTGTAGCTATGTACAACAAGGAGTAGATTTTAAGGTGTTTTTTCACAACTTAGGCAAGGATTTAAACTTATTTTAGTTGAGGGAAATAATTGCAGGTTGAATTACAAACTGAATTTGTGTATGTATATGGCATGTGGGAGCTCGTGGTGGTGTGTTTGTGTTTCTTGAAGTGGGTTTATGTGGTTTGATGTTACACTAATGTCTAAGTACTTCACTTGTGAGACTACGTATTGATTTGCAAATAAACTGGATGATTAAAGTTGACCGGGGGAGGGGAGGATGGAGGTGGGGGAGGATTAAAGATGATTTGAGTTAAAATGATGGTTCCTATAGCTTAAGCTATAAAGTAAAATTGGATTATGAACTCGTCTTAAATTTACAAATAAAAAGTGTATTTGATTGGTTCTTTTCTATGATTAGCATTAAAGAATGGAATTCAGTAACCCATTAGGCCTAAAAGTGTTTAGAAGTGCTTAAGGATACTAATTGATAGGATTTGTGGTATAAACATGTTAGATATGTTGATATGATGGTTAGAGCTATTTGAATTCAATAACTTGAATGTGATTGTAATTGAGTTACAATGATGTATAGATATGCAATAAGGTCTTTGAAGCATTACAAATCATTAAGGAATAATTATTTAATGAATTAAAATTTTATGGAATGCAAACTAGAAAATATAAGGCAATTAACAAGGTTATGATGTAGAATGTAGAGCATGTAAACTTAAGTAGATGGCCACATAGCAGAATAAGCATTACATCGAAGTGTTATGACAAGAATATAAATGGTATGTAGTTTTAGCCCTTAGGTTGATAGGCACGTATTCATTATGTTTTCCTGTTCCTTTTTTTTTTTTTTGTAATTAACTAATTCAAATCAAACCCAGTATATGTGTGTGCAAACAAACAAAAAAAAAAGGACAAGAAAACCCTATTCTCTCAAGGCTTATCGACATAGATTTCAAAGAAGGAGTCACATATAATTTGTTAAAGGAAATTATGACAAGTGACTTTCCTTTAAGATCACATACATCACACTTGGCATATGTAGTCTATATCATGTTGTGTCTAAATGATAGGTGGCCTATGGTGTTTATGCACATACATGGTGGTGTCCACATATAAGATTGTTGTAGTTCGTGAAGTTGTGCTTGTTCCATCAAAACAAGAAAGGTACCACTCATTTCATCCTCTCCCTCTCTGTCTTCTTCCTCTTTTTTTTTTTTTTTTGGATTTTATCATAAATACATGGATTTGTGGTTTGTTTCATATGCCTAATTTATAAATATTTCCTATGCCTACTATTTGAAACCAATTATGATAAAAATAATAAATGCATGCAAAATGAAAATGCATTTATAGTCTTCCTTCACAGTCACTGCAAAACATTATAAAGAACAATAAATATCAATAGAGAAGAAGAAGATAAGTTTTCTACATGTATATTTTAACACATTTTTATATACATGGTTATTCTATTAGAGAGATGTACATTATGTTATTTATTATATAAACCAAAAAGATGATCAAAGTTAGCTAAAATTGAGGAAAATAGATTAAATTGATAAAAATATATATATTTAGATCTAAGATTGTTTTAGACTAGAGTGCTTAAAAATGAAGAATAACCACAATTTAATGATAAAAAGTTAAAGGACTCGTAAGAGTTACATGTATATGTTTATACTAATAGATTGGCAAATTACGTTTTATATTATTGAGAATGCTCAAGTCTTTAAAGGAGTGCATGTTTTGTTTAATATGAAGGTAAATAACCAAATAATTTTAGTTTTTGCATAACATTTTCCTGTATAAGGTATAGTATGACATGTGAAAGATTTTGAAGAGAAAGATATCTCAACTGTTTGATTTACAAGATATAAATAAGAAACATAAGATATCTAGAAAGGGTAACACTATATCTTGAAGATAAGATTCAAAACTATCTTAATCTTCTCATAGTCTAAAAAGGAAAGAAAATTATATATATATATATATATATAATAAATCGAACAAATTTGGTGAAAAAATAAATAAAATATCTAGTTAAGCATTAAAATGGAGGCATAATAATTCTAATAAATTAGAGAGAGAGAGAGAGAAACTTATCTTTCTCACACTCCCCTCAAGTGAAGAAATATAATATTGATTTTTCTCAACTTGGTTGAAATCTCAAAGAAATGTACTATAGATAAAAGATAGTCAAAATGTTAGTTTATTGATTCATACTAGAAATATGTTCCATTCAAATTCTTCCATCTTTAATCTTTAACCATATAAAATTTTTGTCTAATTTAACATGCTTCACTCTTTCAGTCATATTGAATCGGATTCTTCGCAGCACTTATAACATATTTACTAATATCATACAAAACTTCATTGATCTTTAATTTCAAATATTCAAACAATCACTAAAGTCAAATCACCTCACAAACTGCTTGAGTAGTGGATATACATTCAAGCAACTACTAAACGTTTGTTATTTCTTAAAGTAACTAATTTACCTCACAATTTAGCATAGTAGGCCATTGTTGATTTATTAGTCAAATTTATCTCCTCCTAGTCTACATTTACAAAGGCTTCAATGTTTTGACACCATATCTTTTTAATAAGAAGAACTTTACCTAGAATATCCTTTAGATAATTAAGAATGTGATTAAGCTCGTTTAGGAGATGCTTAGTTGGAGCATGCATTGCATGACTAACCAAACTACTTAGAGTAAGTCAAACCAAGTCTAAATAGAGATAAATAAACTAACCTTTCAATTGTTGAACCTAAGGGTTCACACCTCATTTTGATGAGACAAACTTTACATAGTTATTTCATTTAAAAGAACAAATTTGTTTTTGAAAGTTGAATTATTGCAAAATTCATCATCAAGAGAACTCATGTAAAACTTTAAAATGTCATCAAGTATGTCTTGGCAAGTTTTAAGATGAATCTTGGTTTTGTATCAATCTTTTAATGAATAAAAAACACTAGTGAAATAGCGTTCAAATGGGTCCATACCACATTGTTGTCACATGACTAGAATCAAACTAATTTTGTAACAGTGGAGTAGCAATCAAATGACAAGTCATACTATCTGCTTACCAATCTAAATTAATTCATGCCAAGAGCATAGTATGATTCTTTGAAGTGGCATCTATATTTGCTATGTTGGCTTTGTGTTCACTTTTTCTCTAGGCAAGGCATGGATGCTAATTGAGGATGGTGAAGTTTTTACTTGGCATTAAGACAATAGTGGCATGGCATCCGGATGATAACATGTAAAAAAGTAATTGTTGAAGCATTAAATGTAAGGGCGATTTTTAGGGAAAAATTACCAATGGGAAAATGTGATAAGAGGCATATAAATATTTTAGCAAATAAAGACCAGTGGTTAAGCTTAGTAATTGCTACTAAACATCTTGCAAGCTTGCAAATCATTATTCTTGTCTCTTGTTCTTAATTTTACATTTCTTTAAGAGAGAAAGTGAATAGTACGCTTGTGAATCTTTTGTTTGCAATTTGTAAAAGAATACCAATTAAGTGAGTACCTCTGAAGTGAGTTGTGTGTAGCTCCAATTGAGCATAAATTGGTTGATTAATAAGAGTAGGCAAGGTCTTTGAATGCAAGCGAGTTGTATTCGTAGAGACTAAGGGACGATTGATGTAGATCATATCAAGAATAATAAAATAAAAACTATTGTAATCTTGCGATCTAGCAAAGGCAAGCATGCCTATGTTGCAATATAGAATTAATCTTGAGAGTCGTCCTTAATGATCTATGGCCATGTACTAGTAATTCCCTTTTACTACTATCTATCCTAACTTATCAGAAGATTATACTAATTCTAATTCACTGATTATGAAATGCCCTAAACCTTCACCTAAGTTAGAAATTGAGTTTAGATAGATTAAGTAAGTTAAATGGATTATAGAATATAATTAGACAAGTTGACATAATTAGATTAGTAATTAATTAAGTAGAAATTTGAGATTTCAATTCCTAAAACCCAAAACATGTTGTTAAAATGTTTAGTGGATTCCTAAACCCTTAAACTTTAATCTAAATTTTAATTCCTTAATCTTCATAAAATTTGAGTTCATTTGTTTGTACAAAAATATCAGTTCTTAAACCCAAACTCAAATTAAAAATCATTTTGATCTAAATTAAGGTCCTAAATTAAGTTCTTAATTTCTAACCTATTGGTTTTGAAATTATTTTATGAACACTTATAGAACTAAAGATATTGATCTAAAAGTTCTAAACCTAATACCTTTAGTCTAAAATGTCATAACTCAAGCCTTATCCTTTCCTTTTCTTTTTATTTTGCCTCATCTGCCTTCTCATTCATTATTTTTCCTTCTCTCTCCTCTCTCTCTCTCTCTCTCTCTCTCTCTCTTCTTCTTCTTCTTCTTCTTCTTCTTCTTCTTCTTCTTCAAAAATTCAACAAAGAATTCTCAATTTCAAGAAAACAAGAAGAAAAATCAAGTTAGAAGATGAGATAGGAGAAGGAATTCAAAGATAGAAGTAGCCCAATAGCAAGAAAAGAAGAATCAATTACATGTTTTTGCCAAGAAGCTAAGTACATTTTTTTTATGTGTTTTGATTGTTATTTCATTTATATTTGATGAATTGAACTTAGATTTAAGTATAAATTGTGATGAAGTTGGCGAATGATGAATATGTGGTTTATGCATGGATGGAAGAAGGGTTTGATGAATTGATTGAAAATTGTTTGATGTTAGTGATGTGGGGTTTTATGTTTTTCATGTTGTTGAGATTGTATGATGAGTTGTATGTAGTTTTTATGGCGTTTAAGTCAAAGTAGGATGTGTGAAAAATGTTAAAAAAGAAGAAAGAAAACAGAGGAAGCCGTAAGGATCCATATATCCTGTCAAACGGCCCATTTGGACGAGTGTTTCATTTTCAGATCTTTTTCTTTCAAAGTCCTTGTGTCTAAACGGTCCCATTTAAGGGGGTGTATGGAGCAAACAGCCCATTTAAAGGGGTATTTCTCCTGTGGATTATTTTTGGGTAAAATTCCTAGGTTGAAATGGCCCTTGAAATGGCCTCTTTCGGTTTCACCTATCACCAAACTATTTCATATTTTAATCATAACTTGTTCTTTCAAACTTGGATTAAGGTGATTCAAAATGATATAGAAAGCTTAAAAAGAGATCTAAAACTTTCGTGTTTTAAGTGTTTGCAAATTCTAAAAGTATTAAGGGCTAAATTTTGATCGATTCCAGCTACTACATTTTCTAAAGTTAGTCAAAAACTTGTATTTGCTTGTTAAATGTGTGTAGTTAAGTATAAAAATGAATTTAGTTTATAAACTTAGGTTCAACTTGATTAAATAGACTTGAATGAACTAAAATGAACGAGATTGACAAAGTTTAATTAATTTGGTTAGGATTAGGTTAACATAGACTTAAGTTAATATGAATCTCACATATAAAAATGAACTTAGTTAATGATCTTAGTCTAACTTAATTAGTTAGATCTAGTGAGCTAAAATGGATTAGATTCATTAAGTTTAATTATATTAGCTTAGTAATTAGATTAAATGATTAATTCTATTCAATTTGGTTAGGATTAATTGAAAATGGGTTTAATAGCTAATAATTTGTTTAGAATGACATGTTAGGATAAATCTTAAATATCATGGGGAATATGTTGTTTCAAATGTGTGTTTGCTTAGGAAATGAATATTTTTTTATATGCATGTTTTGTTGATGCTTTTATAATAAAAGACTATTCGATAAACAAAGAAGAACTGTCTGTATTTTGGCAAGACGATCTTCACAGCCACAGCGAGGATCTTATTTAGTGTCTGATTAAGTAGGTTTTTAAAACAAGTTTGATATAAGTGGTTAATCAATTTAAATGCTTATATGAGTTTAATTATTGATCATATATATGGATAGCTAGATTATTAATTGAGATGGCGTTTGAGTCTCTACTTGGATTTCATATGAAAGGTAACTTGTGTGGTGACTGTTAGGATAGACATCTTAAAACGAATTAAAATTTAAACTCAGCTTAATAATTAATGAGTGATGGTTGTGCGTGTGCCGTTAAATCCAGTCCGAGGAGTGGCAACCTTGTCTAGGCGGACATGGTAGTTTAGGCACTGTGGCCACCTCCATCATTATGCAATGACATTTGTAGGTGGCTCGATGGGTAGTCGATGAAGCAAACAGCATCGATGTAACGTCTATCTTGATCGATGAAAAGTAATATATTGAGGCTGACGTTTATGGGATCGGTTGAGCCTTTTTATATTATGGATTGAGAGGGTAAAATGTGTGCAAAATCTTAAATGAGGCTTCTATTCTTTGTCGGTTATATCATCTAGGGAATATAGGTATTTGGGCTATCTATATGAACCCCCTAAGCCTCGCGTCATTACTCAGGACCTCCATATTCCTAGTAGCTTGTTTCGAAGTGTGAGTGCTCCTGTGATACTGAATTTAATTTAAATGAAAATAATAACTTGCCGATTGTTGCGTTGCCTTTAGTTAGGCTTGTGTGCCATTCCGTGTGTGTTTATGTTACTGTATACTTAGCTTCGGCTCATGACTATTATTGTTGTTGTTCTTTTTCCATGTATTTTGATTAAGATGATGATGTTGTTGATGATGATGATGATTGATGGTGATGATGATGCAGGCTTGGGTTATGGGAGTTTTGGGAGGAAGAGTGAATTGAGGTAGGATGGATGGATTATTTGTATTTGTATTTGTTTTTCTTTTTTTTTTTTTTATTTTAAAGAGCTAGATTTATCTCTTGAATTTGTTTATCATTTTAAAAAGGGCCTGGTGGTGCCCAAGTGTTTATAAATGTTGATCTACTCACGAGAGTATATTATAAAATGTTTTTATAAAGTTTTGTTTCTTAGAAAGTTGGTCTGCTCCAGCAGGAGTAGAGATTTATAAATTCTTTTTTTTTTTTATAAAGTTTAATTCATCTTTGCTAAATTTAGTTGTTTTAGAAATATAAACAAATGATTTCATTAATTAAAAATTGGTTAGCAATGTTCAAAATAAATATATTATTCAAGAAAGCTTGAGCATGTAATATATGAAATATTATACGCGGCGGTAATTACCTTAGATAAATTTTAGGGTCTTACAAATTATAATTAAACTAATTATGAAACAACTCAAACGAATGATATGAGCGTTTTTCTTGGTTTTTTTATTCAAATCACAAATAATGCCCCCTAGTTTTGATCCATCATAAACCTCAATTCTTGTGATAAGGGTTAATTAATGATTGGTTGAGTCTTGAACTGTAAGGTTTCTTCATTAAACCAATTACTCTCCGACATGAGATAGTGGGAATGTCTTCCTTCACTAATGCCAATGTAAAATTGCACGAAATTTATAAACCCCACGATAAAGAATAGATATTTATTATAGAAATTCAAAGTCTTCCATGGAAGATCTATCCTATTAGTTGAAATCTATTTCTAACTAACAAGAATCAAACATGCAATAATTTTGGCCATAAATTATCACAAGAACAATAATATCACATGAATAAACTCAGGACAATAAGTTCTCATTAATCAACAACAATTCAAAAGATTGTTTAAGGTCCCACAAAACCTAGGGCATACAAAATCTACTCTTCCATGGAATAAACAATTAAAATAGGAAACGTAGAAGAGTTTAGAGATAATATGATCAATAAAACCTTTTGAATTAATCATTTATGACTTTCGATGTTCGTGCAACAATTCTCCCCTGAAAAGTTCTCCAAAATACGTTCTCTAAGGCTTAGGATTTGAATACATATGACTGGATTCCAAAATAACAAAAATAGAGTGCTATTTATAATCTGTCAAATGTACATGACCTGTGTACATGGACTGTATACACTGGAACAATACGAAAATTTTTCGCTTATCAATTGTACAAGACCCCGACGTACACTACTAGTGTACTTGGATCGTGTACCTTGGAAATCCAATTTTTCCTCCCTTTGTACTCCAATAATTGTACATTGGTCATGTACTCCTTGTAGTGCACTTCTACCTTTGCAATAAAAACTTCAAATTTCATTAAATCTTCACTTGTTTCATCATCAGTTTTTTTAAAAGCTCAATTAGTCCTCGTTTAGCCCTAAAATGAACAATTCATTCAACAAATATCATTTTCTTTAGTAGATCAACAAAATATCTATAAAATATTATCAATAAGGCACAATTATTAAGGGTCTTAGGACACTTACTAGCGATTCAAACTCCACATTACATCCAGGCTTAAATTCTCTTTCCTAATCTCTTTTACATTCATAGCATATTATCCTTGTTATTATTATTATCATTAGTGATGGAATTATTTATTTGCATCAAGATTCATAAAATTTATTAAAATTGTTGACATACTCAGTTTATCCTTCTCTTGAGTATATTCTAGTGCATTTTCACCAATAGGGTAGTGATGTTGATTTTTTATCCAATAGTTTATTATCTTAGGTATATGACTCCTCTAGATTTGTCGAAATGGGATATTTATAGTGTTATACCCCAACTTACAGCTCTTTTAATAAATCTAAAACACTTCCTATGATTTATAAATTTTCTTCCTTATTTCATATTACCTCCATAGTAAGGAAATATTTTAACTCTTTTAACTCCATTATTTCAAATTCCTCTTTAATTTTTCTTTCCATTTCAACAATTCCCATGCTATCATCACCGATTTTAATCATGTCATCCACGTACACAATCAAATTGATTTCAAGCCATTGAATCCAATTTTAACAGATAAAATTTGTTTAGTTTGACTTTACATACAACCTAGTCAAACTAATGTATCATTAAATCTCTTAAATGGGGCTCTTAGAGACCTCTTAAGGCCATATAAAGATTTATTCAACTTATATACTTCATCATACTTCCCATTCAAAGAAGAACCTGGAGGGATCTTGATGTTATCTTCTCTTTCATATCATAATTAAGAAATGCATTCTTAATATCTAATTGGTATATGTAGACACCCCCTTTTTACTTAATTAAGCTTAAATATATATATTAATATATAATTGTAGAGGGTCATTTGGGTAATTGAGCATCTGGCCTAATGTAATGCCATGGGCTGATCTTATATGCTAGTGATAGGGCTTAAAAGACTAGGCCAATAAGGAATATCGTAAAGAGATTTGCCTTGGTAAGGTTGGAGCAAGGATTATCGAACCAATTCATTCTGCTCTCGGCCTAATTCAGTTTTCTCGTATGCACAAAGTAGAATAAAAAAATGTATTCTTGGGTTAATTTGGGCTTCATTTGGCTAAATTAGGGTTTATGTGGAATAAAATAAGTCTTAAGTCCATTATAAATATAAAATGAGTAGTTTAATTATAACGACCTTCTCTTTATAATATAAATAAAGCCCTTTGGCCCATTCACAAAGCCCAGCCTAGCCCACCATTAAAGAAAAGAAGGCTTCAATGACGATTGTCAAGTTTTTTAGATACGATCTAACAGTGATCGGCCATGCTTAATCTCATGCGTTCGATCAGGCGTTATCCAATAATTAACATTAGCCTCACCATCTATAAATAAGTGACTTCTCTTCTCTTTCAGGGTCATTCTACGCATTGTTAAGATCAAAAGTAACGTGGAAATTGGGCTGAAACCTCTTCAAGAAAGATTAAAGCACTTATTCTACGAAGAAAGATCAACTCTATGTGATTTGATATTTTGTCACACTCACGCAGTTAAGAAATCGGGTTTGTCTATTCCTCCTCCTACGCCTCTCTCTGTGACATCTTACACGTGTCATCAATTTAGGACTTCTCTCGAGTCGACCGCCACACCTATTACATATGATCAACCAACTACAGTAACTCCACCATACAGTAATAAAAATGAGATGTTATATTAAACCCAATATCACACCTTTTAATGTTTTAAAGTATTAAAATGACATGGAATTTTGATTTTATAAGCCTTAGGAAATTATTCATGTTTAACATATATAATTTTTATTACATATTTAATTTAGGATTCACATAAATAATTAATTATTTAAATGAATGTAAATTATAAGCTTTTGAAATGATATTTTGTGCACACATTGACAAGAAAAAGCTAATAGCTTGATGGTAAAACACATACATGCACAAATAAAATATCATAGGTTTCATTCTACACAAAGGTACCAAGTTCCTTTTTATTTCTTTGCACTACAAAGGACACACATCTTCTTCTTCTTCCTCATTGAACGCACGCAGCTCACGGTCCATGGAGCTACTTTGCCACCATTTTTTACCACTTCATAATGGTACTATGCTTGCAAATTAATCTAGGGTTTTAATGGGTTGATAAATTGAAGAGGGAAATTTGGGAAAAACCATTTCATTACTTTCCTAAAATATCATATTTTGATTTAAATTTGAGTTTTTTGGCAAGTAGAAAGATGTAGGAAGCCTTCAATTGATATTTAAGACGCAAACATCTAATTTAATTGAAATCTAATCCTCAAATTTGTAAAAGTACCAAAATTCTTGCTAAAATAGCCTAATAAACCTAGATCGAAATTAAATAGAAAATGACAAGTTCTAAAGCTCAATTGAAAATCTAGCTAGTATAAATATGACATGAACATCCTTACCTTACCACTGTTTTCTCTCAAACCACTCAATTTTTAAGATTCATGTTCTTGAATTCTCAATTAGTGTTTTGAATTCTAATGTATTAATTCATACTTGTAAAGGTAAAATTCAGCAAATTGGAACTCATAAGAAGCTTCAGGGGGTTAAAATTTATGGGCTTGTAACTTTGGATCTCGTCGAAGTCCGCTACAACACCACCTTTGTGAACCACTGTCACCACTATATCCCTAAGCTTCGAACGCCACCTTGCAACCATCCTCGACTCGAACCACCATAACTAGAGTGATTACTGACTTTGAAATATCCTAAATCCTTACCTAAGTTAGAAATTGAATTTAGATAGATTAAATAAATCAAGTAAGTTATAGCATGTAATTGAACAAGTTGACATAATTAAATTACTGATAATTTAAGTTGAAATTTGAGATTTTAAATCCCTAAAATTTAGCCTAAAATTTCATATCCTTAACCCCCATTAATTTTGAAATCACCTACCTATTTTAAAATATTAATTTTTATGCCTAAGCTTAAATTGAGTATCAATTTGATATAAACTAGGCTCCTAAATTAAGTTCTTAATTTCTAGCATATAGATTTTCCAATCATATCTTAAACACTCTCAGAATTAGATTTATTGATCTAGAAGGTTTAAATCCAATACCCTTACCCTAAAATATCCTAAAAATTCTTATCCTTTCCTTTTCCCCTACTTTTCTTTTCTTTTTCCTTTCCTTTACGGTTTCCTTTTCTTTCTCTTCTTCTCCTTCATTTTCTCTTCTTTTTCTTTCAATTCATCTCTTCAAATCTCAGTTTCAAGAGGATCAAAATAAATTGACGTTAGAAAAGAATATAGGAAGTGCGAATCAAGCTTTTTATAGCTTCATCATCTAAGAAGTGGTGGGGAAGAGAAGATCAAGTAACATAGATTTGCCAAACATGTAAGTTATGTTGCTTTCTTGTTTTAACTGTTGTATATGCATGTATATGATGAATTAGTACTAAATATAAGTTGAAATTATGATAAAATTGATAAATAATGAATACATGAACATGTAAGTTTTCTAGATTAATATATACATGCATAGGTTAGATGATTCATGACATAATTTGAAGTTAAAATGAGGTAAAAATAAGAAAATAGACGTTATAAATGATAATTCTAAGCTTATATGTTGATTACAAGATGTTAGATGTTGAAAAATGATGTAAAATAATTAGTAAAATAGGTTGAATTTTCGAAGTTTTAAAACAGGGCAAAAAGCACAAGGGAAACACGGGTAGCCATATTAGTCATGCTTTTCATTTTTATACATTAGAGAAGAAACACGGCCGAAACGCAACTACATCTATCCAACCGTGCTTCTGTCTGATTCAATTTTACAAACACATTTCCAAAACAGTACGGTTGAAACACGGCATCACCTATCTTCCCATATTACTTTATATTTCTCACATGCATAATATGTAAAGTGAAACATGGCTAGAAAACGGCTAAATGTATCAAGCCATGCTTCTCTCTAACCTTTCCGTGCTTGACTTTTTGATGAAACACAGGAGAAGCACGACTCGTTTTACCTCATCATGTTTCTCATTTGTACATCATGTTTGTCAAATGTTTCCATTCAAGGAGAAGCACAACTGAAACATGGCCAAATGTATTATGCCGTGCTTCTCTCTGATTTTCAAAACACGAAAAAGCACGATAGAAACACGATGGTATGTATTTGATTGTGTTTCTTCTTGAGCATGGGATGAAATACGGCTACCCTATCTATCAATATTCTTCATAAAAATTAAATAAAAGTAAAATAAAAATGAAATGAAATAGATAAATGATAATTAATGTATTAATTTATATAATTGCAAATGATTGAAGTGAATTAATGAGTTTAAACAATAAGTTAATTTATTATAGGTTTAAGCATAAAATGAATCTTAAGTATAAAATGAACTTAGTTAATAAATCTAAGTTCAACTTGATTAAATAGACTTTAATGAATTAAAATAAATGAGACTGATTAAGTTTAATGGACTTGACTTGGTAATTGAATTAAATGATTAATTCTAATCAACTTGGATAGGATTAAGTTAAAATAAGCTTAATAACTATTAATTGGCTTAGACTAATGTGTTAAACTAAACCATGAATAATATGGAGAATATGTTGGTTCAAATGCTTGTTTGTTAGAAATATGTGTATTTTTGAAAATGAATGTTTTGATAATATTTTTATAATAGAAGATTATAAACAAAGAGAAAAAAGATAATTTAACAGACAATATCTTGATGGGGCGATCTTCGCGACCATGACAGGATTCCTACTTAGTATATGATCAAATAGGATTTTAAAGTAAGTTTATTGCAAATGGATAATCAATTTAATTTTTTAACAAGTTTAATTCATGAACAGATGCTTGAATCTACCTTCTGTCTTATCTTTTAGATTGTCTTCTAATCTCTGTTAGGTTTTAAATAAGGTACACAGTGACATGCTTGATGTTTGTTAGGATAGACATTCTTAATGAACTAAAACTTAAAGATGGCTTGATAATTAATGAGTATTGCCTGTGCTTATGTCGTTTAATCTGGTTTGGGGAGCGACAACCTTGTCCAGATCCTGGTACGATAGCTAGACGCTTAAGCCACCTTTTGCCATGATGCAATGGTAATTTATAATTGGCTCGGTGGATAGCTAATGGGGCAAACGATGTCAGAATAACGTCTACTTAGGCTTCGGGTAAAGTAACATTATTTAGTTCATGTTCATGTAATTGGTTGAACTAAATGATGTTATTGATTAAGATTAGAAGAGATACGTAACAATTGTGAACATTAGATAAAGCTATTTTCTTTTTCAGATAAATATAAGAGATATAGGTATTCAGATTGCTTATATCAACCCCTTGAGCAGCTGTTGTTACTCGGGATCTCCAGATTTATAAGGATTGCAATCGGAGTATGAGTACTTCAATGTTGTTCGTTTCACTTTAACTTAAAGATAATCACTTATTATTTGTTGCATTTCATTAGATTAAGTGTATATGTCATCTCATGTGTGCTTGTGTTGCTATTGTACTGGGCTTCGGCAAATTTTTCTCTCTTTCTAGGTGTTGAATGTATGATGATGATGATTTGATGATGGTGGTGGTAGTTTGGATGATGGTGAAGTTTGACTTGGGTATGGGTGATTCTAAAGATCATGGAGGAGTGAAGTGAAGTAAGGGTGTTGTGTTATTTGTATTTGTTTTTATATTGTTTAAAGAACTAGATTTATATATTTTTAAGCCTGTTGTTTTCTTTAAGGGCTTAATGGAGCCCATGTGTTTTGTAATTAAGTTCTTTAAAGCTTTATTGTACCATCAAGAAAGATATGTGAGGTACCTGATGGTATTATTTTGTTTTATGAAAATTGATCCAGAAGCTAAAAATGTTTTTATAAAGTTTGTTTTTCTATTATAAATTCAGTTGTCTCTAGAATTTGACTAAACAGTTTCAGAATTTTGAAACCGGCTACTAATGTTTGACATAAACATAATCTTTTAAAGGAAGCTTGTACATGTAATAGATAAGGTATTATGCGTGGTGATTGTATACGCTTTGATTCAATTTGGGGCATTACAAATTTGAGATAGACCAGTTCGACCACCTTTTAGCCGCTGTGTCGCCCACCGTCCACTAGACCTCAATCATCCCGCTGTTAAATCCAAAATCCAACTCGATCAAAGCTCTACTCGTACTTGCAGCCCTCTATGTCTTAGTAAGTTTTCGTCCTGGTCTTTCTTTTTATTTAATAATAATTATAATAATAATAATGATTCATATTATATGTGTAATGAATGTGTTGTGTTAATTTTCTTGGAAATCTAAAATATATAATTATTATATAGTGATAATAGTAATAATGATTTTTATGAAATAAGGTGTAAATAATAATTAAGGAATATATGTCTTCGGATATATTTTTTTTATTAAACTAAAGTTTAGGATTATAATATATGAAATTGTCATGATAGCTTATATGATAATGTTTGAAATAGTCATTAAAAATTCATTTATATCATAATTTTGCCTTGCCATACAATGTTGTGAATATTTGATATGTATGTGTTCATAAAAATTGCAATATATTGATATCATCTTAGGGTTATTTGTGATAATGATACTTGAAGTAATGTGACATGAAAATTTTGATTATCCCATGATATTGAATACATGAGTCTGTCTTGTTAAAATTAGCATGTCTGATACTGATAATCTTTATAGTAATGTTATTTCTAATAACATTTGGAGTGATTTGAAATATATGATTCATGTTATAATATGTGATTCTGCGAGCTCAAAATTTTTTGTCACTTAGAGAAAATTTGTTTTCATAAAATAGAAAAAACCTAAATTGATAGGTCTTAGGGTTCATATCAAAAAAATAATTTTTGCAAAAATTAATAAAATTTAATTAATTTAAAGTGAAAAGAATTCAAAAATATATAATTAACCAACAAATTAAAGTTTTTATTAAAAAAACCACATGTTGTTTGATTGCGAATAGCAAGTACATAGGCACCTAACGAGTACCTTAAAATATCAAAAAAATTATTTTTAGGAAATTGATATGGTTTTGCTAATATTGTTATTTTGTATAATTTGGTTGATAATTACATATAAATAATTTTATCTTTTCTAAAATTTGATAAAATCGAATAATTTTATGTGTATATATATTTTAAATAATATTAATTTTAGGATATAGAGGGAATGGATTATAATTAAAAAAAATTAAAGGTGGTAACCATTTACTTTTAATAAGACAACCCTCGGACTTAGCAATTTCTGGTTGTTGTTGTTTTTTAAAAAACAATTTTTTTGCAGATTATTCGGTAAATTGGGACCAACTTGCTAATTGATCCCAATTTGATTTTTTTTTTCCAATCTTAGTCGGGTGGTGACTAATTTTTTTTAAAAAAAATCTTTTAATTCTTAGTCAAGGATTTATATTAAACAAGTTAGGATTTAGGGAAAGGAAATTAATATTTATATTTTTTAAAAAATTACATAAATGCTACTAGGATGAAAATAATCCTAATTTTAGGCAACATGACCATAAAGCCTAATAACATAGAAATACCTCATCTCTTAAAGAGAAGAGGTCAGTGTAAGATTCCAACCCCATCTCTTTAAGAAACGAAGTCAATGTAAGATACTAACCTCATCTTTTGAAGAGACAAAATCACGTAGAAAGATCAACCTTGTCTCTACAAGAGACAAATTTAACAAAATCATCTTCCCTCTCTCCCTTGCATTTCATATCTCACTCCTTGTTACATTAGCCAATCTAAACAATTGTAACCTGTCAAAATCGTGTGCAATCAGCTGAATAAAATCATTAGCCACCCACCACAAAGAAACAACTTTCAGACTATATAATTCAACCACAACAGTGTTTCCAAACCCAATCCATTTAACCACAATAATATTGCCAAACCCAATACATCCAACTACAACGGTGTTCCCAAACCCTTCACTGCCAACACAATAAAAGACTCATAAAACATAATTTAAAATTATTTCATTATTGTTCAATTCATTACATCAAATGCACATACAATACTATATACAGCCATCATAAAACATAAGTATAAATAAAATCTAATCTACTTCTATGTGGTCCGCTTCCCCCGTCTCCACCTGACAAAAGTATGACAGAATGGCGCAACTTAATGCAGAGCCTATTAAGGATGCTCCATAGATGGATCAACCCATGTGAGTGTGGCATCCCCATCTCCACCATCAATACTATACTAGTGAAATGAGACAGGGTTTGGATCCACCTGGGTGAGTCCTTCTCTCATATCATATGGCGGTGATGGTCGCCCTTTATGTGGAACTCGGGGGGGGGGGGGGGGGGGGGGGGGGGGGGGGGGGGGGGGGGGGGTATGGACCTTTGCATATGAGATGTTTAGCATCAAGGTATGTAGTAGATGAGTATATGATAATGACGATAGACTGGACTCGTCATGCTAAACATGTGAAAGGCTAGGCTCGTCATGATGTACAAGTGAGGACAAAGGCTCATCTTCGATATCTGTAGTTCTATATCGACCTCGCCCTTGCTCTTGACCTTATCCCCGCCTACACCTCTCTTTGTGTGGTCTGCATCTCTATACTGGCTGAGGCTGAGGTTGTGGGTCATCTTCACCTCCAATGATAGCAGGTGTAGGTGCTACTGCTGGTGCCGGTGTAGAATCATTGATGTTAAGTCTCATAAACTCATCTACTACACATATGACATCTCGTGTAATGGCAAGAGTTTCTTCAAGTGGCATGTAGGGGACTTGGTAAATGAAATCTATTTGCAATTAATAGTAAACATGTAGATTAGGAAATAACGAATACAATATACATCCATATACCTTATGTAATCACTAAACTTACCATATATCATATAATAGCCCCTTATGACTGATCCAGCACCCGGTGATCACATGATACCAGTAAAAAGATGTACTATCGGTAATATCCAGCATGTCCACAATGCGATTGCGCTTGTCATCACACTTTGCAACCAACTTGACATGCTTTGCTGCCTAGTTCCACTCTCAACACTTCCGTAAGTTAAATTCATGTAATGCTCTCATATCAGCTGGAAGGTCTGGGATCCCTCGGAAACCACCAAACCGTCTAAGCACCCTGTTCGGATAGTAGTGCTCGACAACATAAAAGCATACCAGTGGAGTTCGTGCTCGCCATACATCTCTATCATACCAGTAGTACTCAAGCAAGGAATCCATTATAGCAAAGTATGAGTCCCAAACAACTTATTCAAGAAAAAAGTAAGCAATACATAAGTAAAAATAATGAAATTGTACACATAATACCGCATAGGACATACAAATCGTACCTGTCTGGGGACTTATCGGTCTAAGCGTCTCCTGTACTCAAATAACAAATGTGTGGGGAATCAAGTGACATCAAAAATGGCACCCTAGTAACTGGTGAGAAGGGGCCCCAAGGTAACTGATGTGATCTATCGACACACAGGGGCAATGTGTGGGAAGTATTCCTAGGCCGAAATCTGCAGAACAACAAGGGGTCCTGCTATGTCACTCGTATCAATGTGTGAAGCCATGCATAGCTAATTATAGAGTCATGCCAAGTAAGCTACTCCCCATGCATACTATCCTGCAACTGGAGGTACTTGACATGAACTAGATTCAACGATTTGTTCCCAACAATAAACCACCCAGCAGCAATAGAATATAAGCCCTAGCATGGCATTGAATGGTAATATCATCTGCATCATCGATAGTGCTCTAAGTATGTTTCCGACGACGACATCTTCAAGCACCCACCATCATCAAACCAGCATGAGAAACGGATCTAACTCTAAGTAAATGGTCACAACCGTCACATAACTGACCAATCCATCCATGCAGTACCGCTAATTGCATGCCCATTAACGGGTAGGCCAAGGAGTGTTGTAATATGCTATAATGTCACCATCCACTTCCCCATCGACATTGAAATGTATGTGTCTTAGGTCACCATCTCTCAACTAATGCGGTAATTAGGTGTCAATGTAGCTGAACAAATGGTATATGTGCGGCATCTATAAATTCAACCTATGACAAAAATGGAACAAGTCAATCATCTAGGTATAAAGGCATAACAACCTACCACTTCAGCTTGGCCTCTCTTTAGCAACAATGTAATATGACGTGCTCCTGCATTTGAAAACAACTCCATGAGAAATATTCTCTAAATTTTCTAAGTAATGAGGTGAGGAAAATATCTTACTTATCCTTCTTAAGCTAGCATCGATCTATAAATAGACTACCCTATAAGTACATAGACATCTAGAGGTCCCAGGTCCATCTATAAGGAAGAAAGTAGTAAATAGTGTCAATAAAGCAATAAGAAACAAACAGAGAAAACATCAAATAAAATAGGTAATGTCAGTGTAGTAGAACAAATCACATGAACGATATAATACCACTACGACTTGATTAGTTTGTAGCTGTCCTTTTAGTTGCTCATCTACTTGGACAACTTCTAATGTTGTGCCCTATCTGCCTACACAACTTGCATGAGTAACCCCATGAGCCCTCTTGAATATCCATCTCATTCTGAAAATATTTCTCCCTAAGTCTGCTCCTTTTTCTTACAAGTCGAGGGAAGGGGTACTATGTTAGAATGTCAATACAGGTCCAATTCATCTTCTCTGTTGCAAGTATGAATGAATGCCCATATATTCATTAGCTGATTCTCCCATTTGTACCACGGCCCCACCTAAGCAACACAATCCATATGCAGAGTACCCATTACTCTCATTGCATATGAGCATGGAATTTTATAGGTCTTCCACTTATTACATGTACATACACTTAATCTCAACTCGACTTTTTTATGTGATACCCCTTTTGACCATATATTTTAGGTCGTAGTACAGTTAGAACCTCAAATACATGCTCTTGATAGTTGAAACATGTAACACGATAGGCACTTAACTTGCTGCTCCACTCTCAAACTTCTTTGTAGCATAATCTATCAGCATCTTATCTAAATTCATTACTTCACTCGCCTCTTGCCTTTGTCTGTTGAAGATTGAGTTGCAATTGTAAAAGGTCTTTTTCACTAATGCTACTACCAGGTAAGTACCGAACATCTTTAAGAATGGAATTTTAACTTTTGGCCATGTTTGCTGTACCAATTCCAAAACTTGCGCCTTTATCATAAGATAAAGTCCATATATATGAATGCAACTTGTGGAAATATCGCGAAGTCCATAGACTACTTTGATTTGTCGCAGTAAAGTAAGCATGGAACTTTCTTGTCTGGGTTTAGTATGCCGCACTTTTCATTAATTCTTTACGTTCTTTACTCTTAGCCTTCAAGTTGAAATTGTTGGCAACATGCCGGATACCTTAGCACCAAGGCCAGCCTCTAGGCCACACAGCATTATCACCTTCAACTGCACATTTAATACTGATATGGCAATCCAACATCAAGGAAATGTTTGAGCGGCCTTTGATAACAAGTCCCAGCAATTTTGAAGGAACTAGCTCCATGTGTCCTCTGACTCCTCATCAACAAGAGCATATGCTAGTGGCACGACATGATTTGCTCCATTAAACGCCACTGCGATAAGCAATTTATGCTTGTACTTACCATATAAGAAAGTACCATCAATTGTGCCACGAGTTTGTAGAGCATTAACAAAAATTAATTAGTTCTTTACAAACAAGCTTTTATTAGTACATTCAATCATGTGTCCAAAACATATCTGCAGTGCTAAAACGCTTCAATGTAAGGAGCAAATGATCAAAAGAGTATGTAAGGGAAGACGTGTCCTACTGTAAACCCTAAAAATTTTTAAAACTAGTAAAAATCAATAGCATAGCAAATGCATGATAGATAATGGATTTGACACTCGACAAAAACCCTAGTTAAAAGCTTTAAAGTATTACGAGTTTGTTTATAACCTAAAAACCTGAATAGATATTTTCTAGATATTAAAAGATACAAAAGACAAGATTTTGTGACCTGAGTGGAAAACCTAGGATGTAAGTATAAGTAGCCTTACATTTCAAGTGTACTAGAAAGCTAATAACTAATAAAGTATGTAGACTAAAAGCGATAAATCGAAAATAAACCGTTAGGGTTATGGATACGCAATAGAAAACTATAAATAAATTCATAACTGTCAATTTAGACCTCAAATAAAAATTTGGACTGCATCATAATTCTAGTTAGAAAATTTGGATCTATAGGTACTAATTTTCTAATTTGACCTATTGGGCTTTAAAACCCTAATCGCGTAAGGTAAAACTCTAAAAATACTCAATTGCGTAAACTTTAAACTCGAAATTTGAACTCAAAGATAATCTAGGAATATTATAAAAACCTTAAATAAATTTTGAGAATAAAACTCACATAACTGACATAATTATACACATATGGGCTAGTTTCTAACGAAATTAGCTAGATATCTAGTTTTATAATTACCCTACACATAAAATCTATTTCATACGGTAAAAATTGGAACCACATGGCCAAATTAGTCTCCAAGAGAAGCTTCACCATGTCCTTGCTTATGAAGTTAAGCAAGTAGCACACAAAGTCAACAAAAAGGACACTTGATCCAATAGGAATTAACCAAACAACCCCAACAATTAATGCAAATTTAATGACTCAATTGGGCATGTGGGGATCGGTTCCTTGCCTCTCTCCACCGAAAATAACAAGAAGCAATAGATATAAGAACTTTGCCTTATTTTTACTGTGTAGCATATTAGGAAATTACAACTTAGACTAGTCAAACGTATTCTTTATTTTGTCGTATAAAAACCTAACCCATCTATTTATCCTTAATTTCACTTATAACAAGCTCCTCTCTTTCAAAGAAACCCACCGTAATGCATCAAGAAAAATTGACAAGTCTAAAGTCCCATGTCTTCATCGTGAGCTTTGATTCTCTGCAAGACAATTTAGACAAACAAAACCCTGCTTCTTCTCCTTTTAACTCCACCGTAATCAACAACGAAAACAAGACAACCAATAGCACAACAAGATTTAAAAGGTCATAGTCAAAGGTAAGACTTACCTTAACTAATATAGTGTATTTTAAAAATTTCAACAACTTATTCCCTTCTCATTGCCTATAGGAAAAAGGGGGAAAGTTATCACCTTGTCTTATAACCACTTAAGGTAATATCTAACCCATCTTATATTTTATATCTTCTACATGTGTAGAAATTAGGAAAAATGGAAAAATAGACTTATTATAAAAATTTTATATATGTTTAGTCTTCTTAAGTTTACAAGTGATAATAGCATAGGCATGAGATAGCATGTGATACTTAATTTAATTAAGTTAGATACTATATCTAGTAAAGGAAATTATGGAAAAATTAATTTTAAATGTAGGAGACCTATACTTTAATTTTCGGCCACCATAAGAATATGATTTCCCATACATATTTCATATTCTAACTTAGTTCAAAATTTAGTAGAATATGTCTACAACATCCTCGAGGTGGTAAAAGTTAGCCAATATGAACATTAAAATATCTATGAGAAATATTGACCTTATAGATATATAAGAAATTATGTTAAAAAGTCACACCATTTAGGAATTTTAAAAGAATGATTATAGAAATAGAAGATTTGGATAGGCTAAAATAATTGTAGGGAACTAATCCTAAAATTTCGAATAAAAACAGAAGTACAGAAACAAACTATAATTTAAAATACAGAAAATGAATTCATAAACTCCTTAGGAAAGCATGCTAGTAATCCTACATAAACATATAAGATTGACAAACAAAGTAAATAATAATAATAATAATAAGAAAATATACTATCAAAATAGGCATAAATGAACTAGCTAAATTATAAAAATATGGAATTATGAGATCACTACAAAAAGAAGTGTAAGTATAACTTAGAATCTATATAAGCAAAATGAAAATAAATAATAATACATATTAACTATCCTAAAATCACTACATTAAAGGAACTATATAATTAATAAGAGCTTAACAATAAAATTATTAAACAAAACAAGTTTTCCGACACCTATTTATACATAAAAATCTAAGTTGAATTAAGTAATATAGGTTTAGTTAAAGATTATGCACTAAAACATGTATTTGAAATTATTTAGATCACTTTTATAAGATAAATTTATTTACTCGAATTTTATAGATATATTATAAAAACAAAATATTTTATAAGCTTCAAAGTGATTATTTATAAGCTAACATTAGATTAGAAATAATAAAAATAGTTTTAAAATGAATAAAAACTGATTTTAGGACACTTAGACACTCATTAGGAATTATCCGCATAGTTAATTATCTTATTAGTGAATATTTCATTCATCTATTAGGTGAATCAGATCAAAGTGCAGATTTCCCAGAGGACTATTACGATTAATTATCATGAGCCGGTAGGCAACTCTGATCTATTACATTACTTGTGATTGTAACATTAGTTGCATCTGTAATAAATTTACTAAATGAAGTTATGATACATGTGGGGTTAGGAAAAATGCTTGTTGAGCGGTGTATGAAGTGAACACTAAAAATATGCTTATTAAAAGTGATAAAGGAATTGCTTGTGGAAAATTGTTTGGAGCATGTTGAGTATTGTCTGTGAATTGTTTAATCGCCGAAAAGTTGACTTAAAACTATAAGGCCTCTAAATTCAAAAGATCATGCATTGCACGACTTGCATATATTTCATAAAAGATGTGACAGCCCACTACATGTTAGTGTTTCAGTTCTCTAATAATGCTTGGTTTTTCTAGATGGAAGGTTCCTAGTTCTATGCAAGATTATCTTTGTTCCGTTTGATTCCATGGGAACTAACTGGCAAAAGAAGGAACGTTGTCCATGGTATCGACATAAAATGACTAACACTTAATAGAATTTCTAAGTTTTAAAGGAAATTGAGTGATTAAAATACATATAAATAAAGTGATAAATAAAGAGAGCATTGTTGTTTCTGTTGTTCTTAGTTTCTCCTAGGTAGGTGAGTCATAAGGATGTATTTCTTGATGTGGTTTCTTCAACCCTGATGAGAGGGCATAAATCTACATCTTGTTTGGATTCCGGTTTGTCCAAAATTTGTGTTTAAGCATATGCTTGAATGATACATTGCACTTGCTTATTACTAAACTTGTTTGAGATGCTTGGTATGTAATATATGATGGTTACTTCACTGAACTATATATATGCTCATACTCCTATAGATTTTTCAGGGTTCTCCTACGGCCTTGGTTAGTACCATCTTGGAGACTTGAGCTGGTAAGGAAATAAAGCTAAAAGGGAATGGGAATGAGCAAAAGAGTTATAAAACCACTATAGTAATAATTTTATATTCACATTATGTTATTAGTCTTTAAGTTTGCTAAACCAATCTATCATAACTATTATTCATACTTTATATGTAGTTTATTTTCTCTGTGATTTTGTAACTTATGTATATACATCATTTCTTATCAAGCAACCTAGAAGATCTTGTTTTATAGGTCACATCTCTTAGAGTAACTAGTTGTATTATACAATAATCAATTCTATTTATAATACAATGCAACTAAGGTACCCTTTGGGACATGACACGTGCAATATCTGATTCAATAGTTCTCCATTCAACCTTTGTTCCTGGATTTACCTCTAATATTGCATTAATTAGATATGGGAGCTCCACATATGAATCATCACAACTTCTATATACCTGCTCAATAGCTTTTTGCTTTGACTCATGAATTCTCCTAATATGAACATTATACCTAAACTCTTTTAAGATAGTCAATTGGACGTCCTTTGCCCTCACATTTAGAGAATTACGAATCTCCATTATAATGCACCTGAACATACTGGTGGAGTCCAACTGAGAATGATCATGTCTAGTGATTTCATCCAAATATGTGTGAGGTCATTCATATTTAGTGATGTGAAACCACTCACCATGTTTCTTGTAGCTGCCTCCAAGTCTCCATTTACAACCTCTATTGTGGGTATCGATGCACTTAACTGCCCATGACCTTGGATCTAAGTCTACCACCTTAAAATTTTAATGGTTAGATATGTGCCACATTTTAACTACCTGTATAAGATGATCTTTAATCTTGCACCACTTCCTAACCTTGAATTAATCACTAAAGCTCTAATTTCCAGCACTCATTTCCTGCTCATCATCAAATGCAGCATATCTACTACCTACATAAGCAGCGAAAAAGGGTACTGGCACGAAGATCCCTACTACATCAACATCTGTAAGAGCCACAAAATAGTGTCAGTCATTACCCCTAAGTTGTATATCGGTATCAATAACCTACTGGGACAAACCTACCACATAATCATTTCTATCATCATCATAGTCATCACCGGATTCACTTACTGATGAGTCTTGCATCACAACAATATCATGACCATAACTCCACTTAAGTGCACCCATTTCAAAGTTACTTATCTAAACCTGTGTGCGAACTGTTGTCTAAATTGGAGTAGAGATTGAATCTGCCAACCCTTAGCTACCAACATTTCCATCAATGCCCATGGCATCCATAGGTGCCTATGGCAATTCTTTTTCAAATGTTTGTACATATACAGCCACCAACCCTTCTGTGTACATCAACGTCTATTGTGTAGCATCATCATCAGTTACTAGAATAACATCATAACGTAGCATCCTATCTCTAATAGCTACCCTATAATACAGCTTAACCTAATGTGTAGATTTATTTACCTCAAGTCTATTGCAAATGGTATTTAGTATTTGCTCATACATAGAGTTTGAGTTCCTATTAACACTACCACAACAATTGACCGCCTCTCATAACCAAAACCTTAATTCCCTTTCACAATATTGTCATAAGCATAAAATATAAACTTAGCCTTATCCATTTTCTCAACTACCCTGCCAACTCATGAAACATAGGTTGAATACATGAAATGTGATCATGAGTTATGAATTATACTCCCCTAATATCGAATATGTTTACTAATGCTAGTTTATCCATCTCATTCTTATCAAAATATTTAATTGATGTGTGTTCCAACATCATTGCACATGATCAAGGCATAAGACATATAATAATATGTGATTTCATAATTTGATTCCTAAATTTTAAAAGAATACAGTAATATCAAAATTAAAGCATACAATGTCCACATTGCAGCATCAATAACGCATACAATAAACATCAAAATCACATTATCACTTCACAATTCAACTCATGTGATAAATAACGTACAATGTTGCTTCAACATTTGGAAAACAAAAAACATCGAATAGCATACACAATACCCAAAAATCTACATTGCAACATCAATAATTGTCAAAAAAATTAAGTAACGAGCTCAAGAAGCTTACTTTTGGAGTTCGGCACATCCTTAATGATTGAAAGGGTTAATCAGTTGATTTTTGCATGAATTAATGTCTACATGATGCCTGACGATCGAAATTAACCAAGAACACACACCAAAACCAGTGTTGTAATGGAGGAAAATTGTGATACCTCTCAATTATAGATAGTGAAACTTTAATCACATAGGCGTCTTTTGATGTAATAGCTTAGAGTTTATTAGAACTCCAAAATCAAGCGTGCTCTGTGCAAAGCGATTTCAAGATGGGTGACCTCCTGAGAAGTACTAGTACCAAAAGAATAAAACCATGCAATATGTAGTCAAAGCGGATAATACTTCGGTGGGTGGAATTCTAAGGCATTACAAAAATCAGGGCTAGGGTTTATGGGTGATGGAATTGGAGGTTTTTTCAAAGTTTCAAATGGGGAAGAAAAAGAAGAAGGTGGACAAAATAGGCCCCGTCAACCTTGTCTCTTTAAGAGACGAATTCATATTGCTTGAAACTAGGAAGTGGCATTTTGTAAATTTTTTTAAATAGAAATATTAATTTCCTTTTCCCGTTAAGATTTGATATAAATTAAATTAAACCAGAAATCAAAATCTGAAGTCGACAATATAATGGCCACTTAAGATTAATTGCAATAAAGAAAATTATCTTGATGGAATTTGATTTGGCCACAAAAGTAAATGTCTTATCATAATATACACCGAAGGTTTAGGGATATCTTTGGTCATCTAAGCAAGTTTTTATAATCAACACCACCATCTAAGTTATATTTTATAGTAGATACCCATTGTAGATGTATGAATTTGATTACAAAGACTTTGAGTCTAATTTTCATTTGGATTTAATTCTCTGGGCTAAGATGATGGGGCTGAGAGAGTTAGGTCTAGCTCTTTGGGATAATTAAGGGAGCTTTAGCAAAATAGGCTTGGAAAAGAACTTGTTGGAATTAGCATGCCCAATTCCAATCTTTTTCAAATTGGATCACGCACTATAAATGAAGGTTTTAATGAGACTAGGTCCATAAGGAGCCCACTTCTATATCCATTATGATATCCATTATGACAAGGACTCATTCTAGCTATTAGTCGTTCATCTCATCTAACGGACAACATCGATAGCTAAGTTCTCTATAAATCCGCTAGTCCCCACCCCATTTAGACAAGTAAAATTTAGAACAAACACCGTTGTGCTGCTGCATTTCCATTTTATTGAATCAAATATATGTTATAATCAAGAACAACTATCGATTCATCATATATTGTGAGGTTGATGCTTGATAACTCCTTCACCTGTCACACGTGTTAGATCTTATTGGTACTGCCTACTTCTCCTCCCTACACCATTCTCTCTTTATCATACTTGTACGTGTCATTTTCTTAGGTCACTTATAAAGCAATTGTCTCATGACACACATGTGATTGTTGTATTTAGATCCTTACCCACACACCCACTTACTTCTTATAAGTTTCTCTTCCATTAGTGAACCTATAATCTCCCATGTATTGTTTTGATATCAAGCTCTCATATTCAAGAACAACCTTTTTTTTTTTTTTGTTTCTGCAAAACTCCATCATTCAGGAATCTCTTATTTGATTACTTGCGCTATAAACAACCTATACAACAACAACAATTTGTTACAAGTTATGTTAAAGTGATAGAAACACTAATCATAAGTTTAAAAAGTTGAAGAGGCTAAATCTAGATTACATGTCTTAAAGCCTAACAATAACTTAGATTTAACTTTTTAGGCCAAGAGACTGGACCTAGAGAGTCAAGTCTAAGAAATTAGGACGATTAAGACATTAAATTCCGCGAGATATAGTACTCATTGTCATATCTTATTAATTCCATGCTTCTAGAGACATTAAATTTGACAAGTACTTTGGAGATTTTTTAAGAAAGTGCCCACCATCTTTTTCTCCTTCTTCTTCTTCTTTTTATTTTTCTCCTCAAAAGACTAGTATAATACCATTAGGCTACAAATTATTAATTTTTTTATATGTCTTATTTATATGATGTGCCAAACAAGACCTAAGATTAAATGAGAGAGAAGTCTAAACATTTACTAGAAAATGTTATTACTATTTATGTTTCTCAGAGGTAGCATTTGATAACACTGTCATGCTACTAGACAAAATAAAGAACCATTTTTAGTTTATAAAATATATTTAGGACCAAGCAACACTCTATTCATAAGACTGGACAAAACTAGGAAATTTTTATCTCCTATATTTCATGATATAAAAATTCTAGAACTAGATATGTATAAAATCTCTTAATAAAAATTATACCTAGTGCTATGCAGTATTGTTTATATTAAACACAATACAAGAGAATTATATTTCTTATACTTTACTATCCAATCCTCCATTAGCTATCCAATTCTTACAACCAAACGTTACCATAGAGAAATAGAACTAAGGGAGACACGTTAAAGAGGTTACTTCACTCCTTCCCCTATGTTTGGATGAGCATGATGTCAGAGATGTTGAAATTACATAAGGAGAGAGCCACATTGATGGTGAATAACCGAATAGTGCAACAAGATTTATAAAAGAAAAATCACTAAGACTGAGACTTGGTAAGCCGGACTTGCAGACATACATTCATAAGAAAATGGTGGATACAGTCATCGATTTCAATCTCCACCACCAAACATCAGACTTGTACTCAGCACCCGTGGATTCAGGTAAATCCCACTCAATTTTCTGAGAGTAAACTTGACGTCCTATTGCCATTATGAAAGGAGTTAGAACATGTACTCAGAGTCTCATCTTTGAATTTGTTTCTTATGAATTTCTATGTCCTTCCCATGGAGCTACTTTTTCGTCTTTGCTTGTAGCATCAATTCCACACTTGGAGAAAAGCCATTGTTGAACCCAAATGGGAGAAATACATGATGGAAGAAGAAAGAAGAAACAAAGAAACAAAGAAAAGCCTTATCTAAAAATGGAAGTTAGGAGCTCGTTGATCAATTGTTAAAAAGAAACCAACAGGATGCAAATCGGTGTTCACAGACATCGTTTCTATTGGAAGGCTGAAGGCTAAATTAATAGCAACATTTTCCGTGAAATAGAGAAAGTCTTTTTTGACAAATGCCCCCTTTCAGATGTTCATAGGCAAAGCTTCTTTCCATATATTATCAAAATGCTTATATTTTGGGGGGTGTAAGTATAAACTTCATTAAAAGAGGAAGAATATTACACCTGCAATAGGGGAAGTGACGGAAATAATCCAAAAACTCCATGAACCAAAAAGAGGGAGCTCTAGTAATCAAAACAATCAATATACAAGGATCTTAATGTAGTTGAGAAAATTTTATAGCAACAAAAGAGGCCAACTGCGCAGAGGCTTTCCCAAGCGGAAAAGGCTCAGAAACAATGAGAGGATAACCTATGTTTTTACAATGGGTGTGGCCCGATTACACATCACCTTATTTGAAACAGACGGCATAACAACACTGACCCAGATAGACTCAAATTCTAAGTAACAACTAACAACCCAACCCAACATGAATCAAATTCCAGGAATTACAGCCTGTCAAAACACTTCAGCTACCCTGGTACGTAGTGAAGGAGAAAGGAGACAGAAGTAGAGGAACATGAAAATGTTCCAATTTCTGTGCCTCTCTAATTTCAAAAACTATATTGACATATGGGAAAAATCCACCAGGGCAGTACTTACCTGTGTTGAAACTAATCCTATATATTCCTGGATCCACAGCATCAACAATTCTCATGAGTTGGCCACTTCGACCATCTTTATCTGTAGATGAAGTTCCCACAAGTATCCAGCCGCTAGCATCTGTCTCCCCAAAATTAGGACGAGAAGAATGGCCTTTCCACATTTCCAAGCGAACTTCCAAACCAGCAGCTGGAGAACCTCGTGAAACATCCAAGACATGAGTGGTAATAGGAGGACGACTTCGAGCTGTACTTAGAGATGTTTTATGAGAAGCGGCTTCTGAACTAGCTGCTAAGTGTCCTCCAATTATGCTAACACGATCTTCTAGATTTCAACAAAGAAAAGGTCAGCAAATCCACATAGAGAACAAGGTTGGTGAGAAAATGACAAAACCTACAAGGCCAGAGGAGTTTGGAACTTAAAGGGCTTGCAGTTACTAGGCAAAGTCAAGTCGATGAATGGACTCATTTTTCTGTATCCTATAGTATAATACATGATATCATTTGAAAAGTACTTCAAAGTATCAAAAGTATGGTAAAATTCCAATCAATGACTCAAATAAACTACAAGAACAACATTTTTGTTCTCTATTAAAGTGATTGATGTAAGAACAAACAAAATATTTATAACAAAAAATTTCACAAACTATAACAATGTAAGAGTTAAGATTTACCTGTCACTCTAATCACATCAATATTACTTTATGATGCAATTGGGACACCAATTCTATTAACAGGTAGATCTCTTTACAGGAAGCCATCACTTTGTTTTCAACCAAATAAACATTTGCCATATTATTCCTGAACGAACTCTGGTCTATAAATACCTGCTTTCTTTAATTTGTTGCAAGTCAACTCGTGTGGAATTTGTATTTCTCAACTTCAGCAGATTCTCATTCTTGTTTGTGGATGACATTCATAGGATCCAACTATTTTGACACATTAATGACAACTAGAAATCATTTACACGAATACTCACTTAGTGGAGTAAGTGTGGCTGCATTCAAGGAGTTGACTGGCATGCATCATTTTTTTTATAGATTTAATTTTGCATTTTCTTTCTAGTTGAGCTCTCTGTGAAGTAAGAAAAATGGACAGAGAGAGAGAGGGGTTGCTCATGAATTATTTGGTTTTATTTGTAGCTGACTAACAATAAAATGATAAAGCAGGTTATGCAAGTGGAGAATGCCATGTTTGCTTCAAATGCCAAGGTAGTTCTTTTTTTTCCCTGCATTGCGATGTCAGCAACTTGCCTAAGTCCATCCACTGTTGGCATTCCATTGAGGCCCACCATGACAGATTAGGTCTCTACCATATGTATGTATGGAATCTATATAGGATCCATCAAAATATTTGAGACAAAAAAACATCTTTGATTCCGATTAAAAGAAACAATCTCATATAAACCAAGATCAAATTTTGGGTCATTTCTTGGTGAACATGATCTATCATATTCTCTTAGATCCCTTAATTTATGTGGCTACAGTTAGGAAATCAGTTCAGCTTTTTAATTTCATCAATGATTGTAAAGACACACAAAATACCTTCTACTTTTTTTGCCAGCTGTCCAGGATCTGAATCAGGTCTCAAGGCAGCACCATCTTTGGCTGAAAATAACTTCATGAGGCGTAATTCAGTTATTTTCATCTGTTCTTCTGCAGCAATTTCAAGCTCAAGTAGAGGCCTATTCGGGTACCTTTTCTAGAAGATAAAAGTTGCAATGATTCCATGTTAGGAGGTCTATATACAGCCAAGCACATAAATTCTTTAGAATGTTGGAAGCAAGAAAAGGAGATAGGAAACATTATAAAAGATGTCTAAATGGCCGGAAGTTCTTCTTTTCCTTCAAATATATAAAGGACACAGCGTACATCCCAAAGTCATTTAGTCTATTGAAATGTCTATCAAAGATGATGACTTTTTATTTCAAAAGTTCTTGGTCACCTAAAAAAGCAAGTTCATCAGCAAAACATACCTTCAATTCTCCAAGTATTTCAGAGGTAGTCCTCCCAGATGCACAAATAATATAAATAAACCCAAATTTCTCAAAATACTGCCGGTTCCAGTCTTCTAATTCCTGAAAAGCATTTTTCATATTATTATTATTGTAAAATAAAGCCTACACTAGGATAAAGAAATAGCAATTATATGCCATTTTTTTCTTCTACAGGCTTAATCACTAGTCCCCAAGACTCCAGGCTTTTAACCACACAAAAAGCATTAAAATTTTCCATATGCTGTTGAACAAGTAGATCAACCTGCATGGTAGAATCAGTGGAAGTTGCCAGTGCTTTAGACTGCTCTCCTTCACTCCACCTACAAAAGAGATATTTCAAATCTTTCATGTATAAAAGGATAGCTAAAAATTAGATCCAACAAAACAACAAAAAAGAAGTGGGGAAGATCATTGTTCACACCTAACCAAAATGAAACACTTGACCAAACGGACTTTTAATTTCCTAAAAGGAAAATTTAAACTCTTGCAATAAGTGCAATCATCTTCGTCGAGAAACTCTCGGCTACTAATAATTTCATTTAAGTAAGAATACTTCAAAGGTGTTCTGCAATTTTCAAATTAGAATGGCTATAGTCAACTTAACTCACTTCATAGCTTGATCAAGGAATTAATAATATCAAGAAAGTCACAAAAAACTACGCTAGAGTGAGATGCCTTTCACTTTCTAGAATTTCAACTCTGGATGTTATTTTCATCTTCCTCTATACCCAACTCACATCATTGCCCCATCTTCCTTGTCCCTCCTTGACTCTGAAGCCCCTCAATCTTACTATATAGAGAATATCGAATCCCTACACGACCACTCCTTCAAGATTAGTCACATCACAATGCTGTTACATCCATCTACCTCATTTACCTTTCCCTTGTGTTGATAGACAGACCAAAACCAAAGGAATCCTCCCACTTCAAACACTAGATATGTTCACTCATCCATATAGAAGCCATAAGATCCTCATTAAACAGCATTGAGACAGAACATGGTGCACAAGTTCTAATATCTACTACTAGCTCATCTTGTATCACTACCAATCAACAAAGCAAAACTTAGATTAACACCAGCTCTTTCTCTATCCACCTCTTAAGTAGAATGTCACAGAAAGGGCGGCTCTTCTATGGAAAGGCATGCTAGTGAGCCATTTTTAAGAAAGACAGCTTTTGCTTTTACAGGTGTAATACTACCAGGAGACATGAGTAAAAGCAAGTTATGAACAAGTCTTTAACAATTATGCGTCAGTAACAAGAGTTAGCTATGTGATTCCTACTTTAGGGTCGCACTCTACCACAAATCATATTGGCTTATCTTTAAAACTTAAGTTTATCATATCACTTCTGGTTGTTTCTTTACGTGTCTTTTTTAGTCCTAATGTGAGTAGTCTTTAAAGTGTATTAATGCGAAATATGTGCAACTGAAAGTTGATATATGAAACCTTACTTATGGAAGTTTACCAAGGGAATCGACATGAAAGATTGCTAAAGACTCCAACGTAATTTGTTAGAAGATACTTTTAAAGTATTTTGTATAATAACATGTTGAGAAAACCAACATTAGCAACGTCATCAAAAATTCCAACAAAAGATGTCCTTGAATATATAAAGCCCTAGATATTACAAAGCTTTTCAAGATAAATGCCTTATTCACCATCACATACTCTAGATGCTAGATTGTAAGGTAGACTACTACTCTTAGATTTTACAAAAAGTCATTGTACCAAATTGGTGTGATGCATCACGGAAAGTAGAAAGCACAACCACCTCAAGCCCCAGCAAAACACAAAAGTTTAGAATTCAAGTTCATCTTAATGATATATCAATCAACATTAAGCACCAGGTCTTTAAATTTATTAAGAAGAAGAAGAAACACAAACAATTAGGTTTCCGATAAGTCACTGTCCAAACCCGCAAAAAGCCATATGCTTCAGGGCAAGTCTAATTTATGCACACAAGCTGATGATATCCTTGCCCCAGAGAGAGGGAGAGGAGGATGGAGGTGCTGTTACTTAATGGTAGCCTTGCATAACATTGCCCCCACTGGGGCTTTTCTTATTAACTCCATTATAAAGTTCTACAATAATTGATTTCATGGATATCACCAATAGGGAAGCTCCTTCAGGATTGAAACTACATAAATCGCTACCAAATTTATCGAAATTGTGCAAGTGTAGCTAGAATCCTTCAAAGGGAACAACCAGGAAGAGAACAGACAGTGTATAAGGCAATTGAATGCACAACACAAAATTAATAAAGAACTCACAATTTTTTGGAGCTCAACAGAAACTTACTGAGCACTTTTTTTGTTGGCTGTAGCTGGTGCATGTCGCTGGCCAATCTGAGGATGTGCAGAGAATGCTTGAAGCCAACCATTAACATTAACCTACATCCAAAGAGTAAAATATTAAATGCCTTCATCGATCACAAGGAATCTCCAAATTTGTGAACATAGAAGTACTGATATAAAGACATAAACAATGAACTCTGATGGTTCGTGTTGAGGAATAGAACTTCTCTATTTCATAGTATATGTGTCGTGAACCAATGAATCTATATATCTCATATCATACACTATGTGTACTCGTGTCATGTGCATACAGCATACATCAAACGCTTGAATTTTTTGCCAATTTAGATGTGAATTCAAAGATGCCTTTTGGCAATTATTTTCATTCAAAACCTATTTTGGCCCCTCTACACCCTCCTAGGAGCAGCAAGATTTTCCCTATGACATTATCTTTATGCTATTGATTGCTTGTTCACTTACTAAACATACTCACAATTTTCAAAGCAATGATTACACATTTCATGAGATATATAAACATATCGAAAATCATAATTCTCCTTATTAATAGTGATATATGATTTCATTCTCATTTATTGTTTTTCATTGGCCTATTCCTATCTACTACAATTCTTGGAGAGAGGAATCGAATCAGGTCAATCATACTGGTATTCATGTCAATCGGCTACAAGGTTTGACAATAGCCATGAGCGAGATCGTGACAATCCCTATGATAATGGGATCCCAATCACGAATCTGCAACACTTATGACACCATTACAGCACACCCAAACCGTCTTCTACAAATTACAAAATTTTCCTTTCATTACTTGAACAGGACACATAATCTTCTCATATAATTCAAATAATTCTATCGCCGTGTCATCCTTACAAAGACGGTATTTTTCCATTCTTTTGGAGATATGGGTCTTCCAGAATCCACATCGTAATCATTGTTTAATTGATCCGTATCTGCTTTTATCTTTTTAAGTAAATTACAGCAACATAAAAAAACAAAAATTGTTTATCAGATACAGATATTGAGGAAAAACGGACATAGTCAGTTGTTTTATTCATGAAACGTAGGATCAGTCAACAAGCTGATGAGTGAAACATCCTTCAATGGATCCTAAACAAGTGTGTGTTTAGTGAAGACATGAACAAAGAGAAGAGTGGTAGTAGGAGTAGTAGTAGTTCATACTTTGTTGAACCAGATGTGCCTAGCGGCATCGATAGCGTCTTGTAAGGAAGGGAAAGGAGAAGATAAAGCCATTTGTTTGGCGAATTGGGCACTTCCACAGCATGCCAAGGCTTCATTCTCTTCGATTCTCACTTCCATTATTCTTCTGTTCTTGTGGGATTGACTTTAAGTAGTGAAATGGAGTTCGATTCCTGCTTTCAGTGGAAGAGATTGGGAGAAGGGGTGGGAGGATGATTATGAGAGGAGCATCTATTATCTATTATGATGATCAATCGAATACAAATAACATATTAACAACGCTAATATATAATAATCGTATCATGAATCGGAAATGAATCAAGTTTTAAATTATAATTTGCTAGCAAAAAACGCCAGATTATTACATCATAATCCCCACATTTAAAAAAAATTACATAAATTCAATTTGAACCAAAATAATCATTAAATAACTGTCGATATATCTCATATAAGACATCTTGTATATAACTTATTTATATATCACATGGCGAATATATCATACTCATAAAAATATTATATATTATAATACACATATAAAATTATATCGCTTATCCAATATTTGATATACTGTCTTATATTCAGTCTAGTATATTGGTAATTTGATACATATATAAAATAATGTATCTCATTTCTAAAATGTATCTAATGATGTTAACTTGATAATTAATTGTAATCAAATTGTGTTTATATAATTTTTTTTTTAAGATGATGGATATGTGTTTCAGCCAGAAATCGCACCGGCTATGCTTGTATAAAGTAGATAAATAAAATTATATATGTATGAAGGTATATAAATCTATTGGTGTGACTTTTTAATTAATTTAAACCAATCAGAGTTAGTGTTGATTTAATATTGAGCCATCAGTAGGTCAAGGTAACTATAGATTTTTTTAATCCTCCTTGTTATCAATTCAATTTTTCCATATAACCGTCTAGTAAAAAGAAAATATATGGGTAGCGACAAACTGAAAGAGAATATAACAGGAAGGGAGATGCGAAATTGAAATTTAAAACCTGATAGAACTAACAATTTCAAACTCTTCTATAGCCAAGATAAGTTTTTATTTTATTTTATGAGTGCTATGGTGAACCATAGTTAACAAAAGCCTAAAAAAATATTTTGCATCATGGATCATTTCATGTCATGTGCAATGGAATCGCGATTTCAGGTTTTATTCTCATTTCTATGTTTGGTTGCATTTTCAAAAGTTAGAACCGTGATTTGTGGGAATGGATAATTCATGTTTTAAGGAAAAATTTAATTCTGCTCTTGAGAAGATGGAATCGTGATTTCATTCCTTCATTATAAATAATTAACCATAAATCATCTTTTTATCATTTTACTAATTTATTATTCGCATTAATTATTAAGGATATTTTTGACAAATAAAAGACCTGTTGAATAAACAAAGTAAATTCATATGAACCTAAAACATTTCATGAGACGTTGCAAGAAATCCATATGTCAATCAAAGATACTTTAGAATATTAGATTCCCAATATGAATATTTAATATGCAAATATACAAAATATTTGTAAAAGAAGAACATGCATCAAAAGATCAGTTGAAAAAATTTAAAAATTAATGTGCATCATATTTTGTACTGTTATAATATAAGTCGTTGTATTACTGAAAAATATAAAACAAATTTGGGGGAAAAAATTGAACAGAAAAGGTGAAATTAAGGAAGTTAAGAAATCTTGACTATTTAATATATTGTAACTACTAGATGGTAAGGTAAAAGTAGGAGTGGAAATGTTGTTTATAATCAATTTCTTTGTTGTGTCATAAAGAGCCAACGGAGCAAACAACATTAAACCAAGAATGAAGTTTAGAAAAGAATTTCTTGCTGCAGTGAAGTCAGCAAACCAATAATGGAAATTAGGAAAAAAAAAAAAAAGTAAAATTGACTGTTCTTATTTTTACGTGGAGGTACAAGAAACTATTTTCACTTGCAATGGGTAGGATGAAAAGGTCATGGGAGAAGAAGAAACAATTTTAAGACCGTACAATAAGGAACCTGAAGGCAATTAAATGAAAAAAGATAGTATGAAAAGAAAAAACTATAATGCGGTTAGAGATCTCCTAAGGTCGGGTTCAATAGAACCTAACTCGGACCAACCACACACAAGTCTAGCATTAGATCCACCCTACAAGGCGGTCAAAACCGCCATGGGGACCTACCGGTTGGTGGATCCTATCTAGGTCTATTCCATGGATCCGTCCCAACCAACAGGTCCAAAAAGGTTTGCCCAACAAATAAAAAACACAAACCTGAACTAACAGATCGTGATTAAAAGACAAATAAGCACATAACTCAATAAAGCAAACAAAGACAATGACTTATAATATAAGTCTATCTCTACTGTAGCCTAGCTGTCTAGATAATGAGTACATCATGTGCATCTTGTAAGGCCATGTGATGTGGATGTCAAACAAGTACATTTTTTTGGTAAGTGCCATGTAAATGTTAAAGCCAGACATTTCAAATTTGTAATGTGCACAAGGATATGAATTGGACTATAATGTGCACAATTAATCAGTCTCAAGTGTCATTTTCTTTCAAAACGAAAGTTTTAATTTTTTGTTGAAATGTCATTTTATTATTCAATGAAAAATTAAAAAAATAGTCAGGTTTGAAACTTGTGAATTTACCATGCAACCCGGTAGGTCCACGGGTCCAAACCGCCTCATCACCTGGTCCATGTTTTTAGGACCTAAACCAGGGAGACCTCTAAATGCATTTGCATAAAAGATAGTGGGAGAGAGTGAATTTTAAAAAGGCAAAGGAAGAAGATAGAGACAATAAATAAATAAGATTGATAAGATGGAATAAATACCATACCATAGAACCGTCAAGTCAAGTCAACAATCTAATAGCTAAAATAAATACAGTAATTGAAATATTAACTATTTTAATTATTCGATTATGATTAAGTATATTGTGAGCCATTGGATAGTGACAGGACCGGTCCCGTCAAAATTAATGATGAGATCATATAATTTCCCCATACCATAGTTTATAATTTTTTGACACTAATTATATGGATTGGCTTAATAATAATGGATGTTCTGCTTATCAAATACCCGACAAACAACACGTATTTTGAATAATTTATCTGGATTTACATGGAATAGAGAGAGAGTGTGTCATGGTGAACCTTAGGGCCTCTGTCTATCCAATTCCAACCAAAGACAGCATAGACAACCTTTTCAAGCACCAAAAAAAGAGAATTCTTAGCATGGATCGTGAAGAGTTTTTTTGCTAATGAGATATCAAATGAATCTAGGAAGCTTGATGATGTCTCCAATAGCCCTAAGATGTCTTATAAAGACAAAGCGACTGCCTATATTCCTGGAGCATATAAATTTGCTTTTTACATAATACACATTATAATAAAGGATTTATGGAAGATGATTCCATGGAAGACGCAATAGATGCTATTGAAACCATTGTAGATGCTATCAAAATAAAAAGGATATATTTCAATAAAGAGGAAAAAAATTCGATAAGAGGTGAGTGGAAATTTACGCTAATCATAAAGATTATGGATCCAAATCCAGGATACAACATTCTTCTTGCCAGGTTGAGATTAATATGCAAGAAGTGCTCTGATTTCACCATGATTGGTGTGGCAAAGGTTATTATTTTGTATCCTTCAAATCAGAAGATGATATTCAATATATCATTAAAGAGGGGCCCAGTTTTATCAATGGACACTTCCTTACTATTAGATGATGGATTCCTAATTTCACACCATCTCAAAATTTCATTAATTCCATTATAGTATGGACTCGTATTAACGAATTACCAATTGAATACTATTATCGAGAAACCTTCATGAAAATTGGAGGGTATCTAAGAACTATCCTTAGATTTGATACCATTACTGCCCAATATGAAAGAGGAAACTTTGCACGCTTGTGTATTTAAGTTGACTTCAATAGACCTTTAGTTCGTACAATCATTATCGATGGTTAGAATTATAAGGTACAGTATGAAGGTCTCCCCATGTTTTGCAATGTGCGTGGATATGTGGGACACAGATAAATGTGGATGCCTTAAGGAATATCCAAACCGATCTAGTACAGAGAAGGGAAGAGAAGAAAATATTGAGGAGAGCAATACCAATAAAAATCAGTTAGATGACACTTAGTCTAATCAATCACATCAACATGCGGATGATAATAATAACCATGGTTATCGAAACTGGCCGGTTCGACCGGAACCGGTACTAATGCCAAGTCGGATCTCGCCTAAAACTCATTTTTGCAACAAACCGACGAAACCCGGATGGACCCGGTCGATCCGGGCGGTCGAACTGGGTTAAACCGGTTGACTCGGATAAAAAAATAAAATAAAAAATTAGAAATTTAAATATTTATTCATACTTTATTATAAATTTATAAAATATATTCATTAAATCATATTTATTTAATAATTAATTGATGAATTTGATCCAAATATAGAGTTAATTGAGTGATTATACACATATTGGTCTTTTATAATTAAATTATCCCTTATATTTTTATTTTTTCGTGACCCCGGTTCAATCCCTGGTTGAACCCGGTCCAACCTTTGACCCCTGACCCCTTAGCTTGTCCAGATCAAACCCCGGTCCGGTTCTGACAACATTGGTAATAACCCTTATGGTGATTAGATAAGAGTAGAAAGAAGAAAAAAAAAACAAAAAAAATGTTGCTCACCCTATTCAGGACTTGAAAGAAAAATCTATAACCAGTTTTCAACCAATGAAAAACACTAATATGAATCTAGAAAACCCTCGATCAACACATTTTTCAACACCGAGATAATGATTACTATCATTTGACGGAAGAGACCTTTGAGCAAGATGAGATCAGCCGGACGGGATCTAAAAGGATAGCTGATGGCAACCAAACCAACAACATACCTATAGTGGATATCATGAAAAATGAAAGTGTTAACCCTAATACTACTCAACTTAATACTACTCTCCTCTTCACTTCAAAGGAATTTTCAACCAAGCAATCTAAACAGAAACTCCAAAAATGCTTTAGTGTTATTAAATCCTAAGCAAGAAAACATGGTGATGAAATGACAAAATTTGTAAAATGGTTTTCTTATTATTTGTTCATTCATGTGTAAGCGGAATATATATACAAGACTCATTGAGTTATTTTAGAAAACAAGATCTCCTAATAAATGTTCCTAATGAATCATAATAAATGCTAATAACTATTGTACAATAATAGAAAACTTTCCTAAAACAAAGGCTGTCGGTCAACACTCCCCTCAAGCTGGTGAATAGATATCATCAATTCTCAGCTTCGATATAATCATTGAGCATTCAGTCCTTTTGTGAATACATCTGTTAGTTGCTCCTTTGTTGACACGTATGGAATACAAATTAACTTGTTATCTAACTTCTCCTTTTATAACGTGTTTATCGATCTCGATGTTCTTTATCTTGTCATGCTATACTGGGTCATATGTAACACTAATGGCTGATCTATTGTTGCAGTATAGCCTCATAAGTTCCTCTCACTTTATCTTAAGGTTTTCAAGGATGATCTTTAACCACAATAGCTCACAAACACCTTGAGCCATAGCCTTGAACTTCGCTTCTGCACTTGATTGAGCTACCACATCTTGTTTCTTACTCCTCCACGCAACTAAATTACCTCTTAAGAAAGTGCAGTAATGTAACACCCTAAATTTAATCAAGGCATTGCTGCCACGTATAATACTTAAGTATTATATACTTGGACTTCCTATAATGATATGTTTATTTCGAACATTTGTTAACCAGTTTTAGATTATGAAATCCTATAATTCATTTTTCTGATTTTGAACTAGATTTACATTTCATAAAATAAACTTTACAAAAACATTTTGGAAACTACTCTCATGAGTAGATTGATTATCAATTACAAAATCATACCATCAAGTATCCCATATACCTTTCATGATGGTAAATAAAGCTTTAAACCTTTAAATACAAAACATGGGCTATAAACCAAGTCCTTAAAGAAAATACAGACTTGAAGGATAAATCAAACTCTATAACAAATCAAAAACAAAAACAAATACAAATGAATCCACGATCTTAGCTCACATCACTCTCTTTCTCAAATCTCCAAGACCTTAAAAAAAAAAAAAAAAAACCATAACCTGAGTCAATCAACATCATCATCACTAACATTATCATCATCAACATCAACAAAAACATCAAGATCATTAGTAATCATCATCATCCAATCATCAATCATTAACTCCCATCATCTTTAAGATGCCTAGAAAAAGAATAACAATAATAATAATGAGCTGAAGCTCAGTACACAGTAACACAAACACACACAGAATGTTACACGAGCTTAACTAAATGCAATTCAACAAATAACAAATTGTTATCTTTAATTTAAAGTAAATAAATCAACACCGGAGCACTCACACTCCGGAACAATACAAGAAAATGATTTTCCATCCCTGGTCCACCGTCGCAGAAATAAGGGAGCATGCTAATAGCCCTCACAGGCGATTATCCTAGGGTAGGAATTTAGGGGTCCTGAGTAACCGCAGCTACTCATGAAGTTTATATAAGCAGCGTGAATACTTATATCTTTGATATGACCGATAAGGAAAAATGATATCATCTAGGGTTTACAGCCGTTATCAACTTTTTTTAACTTAATAAATAATATCACCTAGTTCAATCGTGTCCATAAACATGAACTAAATCATATTATATCTTTTTAAGAATAAGCAAATATTACAATGATACAATACTCCCTATCAATTACTCATCGAGCCACTAAGAAAGGTCATTGCATCATGAGTAGTGGCCTAAGCGCCTAAACTACCGTACCTACTCGGATAGGTTGCCGCTCCCTAAACCGGATTCAATGGCACACAAACAATTATCACTCATCAATTATTAAGCCGAGTTTAAGTTTTAATTCATTTTAGGATGCATATTCTAACAACCATCACGCAAGTTACAGCGTACCTTATATATTTGAAATCCAAACAAGCTCATAAGGGAAATTAGAAGTCGACTCAGAAGATAGATCAAGCATTCATATCTATAATTTCAAGAATTAAACTCGTGTAAGAAATTATACTCATATCCAATTGTCTTAAATTTTTATTAAAATTCTATTTGATCGAACACTAAATAGGAACCCTCCTATGGCTACGAAGACCACCTCACTAAAATACAGATAGTTCTCATTTATTTGTCAAAGTATTTTCTTTCACTTTGATTATAGTATTTTATTACAAAAGCATCAACAAAGCATTTATATTAAAAAATATATTCATTTTACAAGAAAAATACTCATTTGAAACAACATATTCACCATGTTAATCTAAGTTTATCCTTTCTCATTAACTTAAACCAATTATTAATTATTAACTCATTTTAACTTAATATTAGACAAATTGATTAGAGTAAATCATGTAATCCAATTACTAAGTCATTTTGATTAAACTTAGTCAATCTAGCTCAATTTAACTTATTAAATAGTCAAGTTAGACTATGATTATTAACTAATTCATTTTATATTAACTTAAGCCTATCCAAGTTGATAAATTAATCAATATAATTCATTTTAGTTCATTTAAGTTTATTAATCCAAGTTAGACTTAAATTATTAACTAGGTTCATTTTATATCTAACTCTGTACTTAATCAAATTATTTATTAAGTCTTTAAGTTAACTAAACTCATGCTTAATTATATCATTCAACAAGTATAACACATCAACTACCATTTATCTATTTCATTTTATACTTAACTACACACTTAACAAGCAAACACAAATTTTTAACTTTGTTTGGAAAAATATAATAGTTGGAAAGAATTAAAATTTTGGCTTTGATAAGTTTTGAATTTGTGAAAACTCAAAAAATAAAAGTTGTAGATCTCTTTTTAATATTTCTAAGGCATTTTGAATCACCTCGATTTGAGTTTGGATGAAAAAGTTATGATCAATTTATGAAAATATGTTGTTGTAGGAGAATATACACGACCCGTGTACATCAGTAGTATATATCCATGCGCTAAAGAATTTTGCTTAATGTGGAGTCACGAGTGGATATACACGACTCGTGTATGGAGGATAGTGTATATATTCGTGACCTATGTAGGGGGATAGTGTATGTGTAACACCATAACCTAAAGGCGTTATTAGGCCGCCACGTGTCATTACCAAAGATTGACACACAAAGGCTATATTTTCTAAACCACAATTATATATAACTCAAATATCTCTCAAATAAAGGGTACTTGAATAAAATATCTTCAATTCTCCTAACCATAAAACTAAACCATATAACTTTAAAGAAATAATAAAATCTCCAAAAGTAAACTAATCATAAAATATTTGTTTTTCTTTTCTGAAATCACTAGATCCAAGATCACTAATCTCAACTAGCGGCAAAAGGATCAAATCCACTATCGCTTTCCCTATAGTCCACGAATACATCGTATCCCATCAAATCATAGATAATAGAATCTTCACTTGTATCTGTGGGAAAAATAAGGATTGACCGAAAAACGCCCAGCACAATATCACATCTAACTTATATTCTAATGCAACAAGCACAAATTGTTATCTTTTCATTAGCATGTAAACAACACAGTTTAAGACTATTGATCATTAATTCTAAACTCAAGAGTAACTCATGACCCCAAAGAAAAACCATATGTAAATAATTCATATATATATATATATATATTTGCGTTCCACAATGAAGCTGGTAACGACTCCTAATCCATCGGAATCATCTCCAAGTGCAACTCTACTCGGGATATCGCCACACAAGAATCATAAGGTTGCTAACGATAGTATCACACTACTATCGTGGTCTTTACTAACAGCAGTCACTCACAAGCAATACTCGATTCAATTAAAGTCCAATATAATCAAGTCAGGTTTATAAACTAATTCTACAAGCACATACAATCAAACATGGTAAGGTTGTACCTGGATTTGCTTTTAATCCAAATCTCGTGAATAGTAACTATTAATAAAGAGTAGGAACCCTAATCTCTCAAGTATTCCTGTTTATCAATATATTACAAATAAATTTCAATTTTCAACTATAATATGAAACCCTAACCTTAATTTCCATAAGCCTATTTGAATATCAACACACCTGTTTATCTCGTTCGCACTTCAATGAAACCTTTATCACAATTCCTCCAAAGTTCTTAACTATCTCCATAATTCTTTCAAGATATATACACAATCCTCAATGAATAAAACTATTATGAAAGTTCATAACTTTCAATCTATAAAGATAGGACAGATTCACACTTACCTAGAACTGGTAGATATTGCTTGCAACAGAATCCTAATTCAATCAATTCTCCTGTCACAAGTAATTAACTATCGCTATAATCATATTCCTACTATCTATAAATCTTAAGAATCACAAAACTATGATAGAGATCTTACCTTTAGTTCGATTCGAAACCATATCTCTCTAAATCCGATTTAAGGTTTCTCTACTAAATCTTGAATCTCCTTTAATCATATGAAAAACTAGAATTAGGCTAATTTATCTAAGGAAATTAATTGAAAAAGACTAGAGATAGACCCACTTATTTAGTGTTTTGCTGAGGAAGAAGTGTGACAACTTCGTGGGTCAAGGGGTCTATTTATAGAGGGACTTTTCTTAGGGAAAACGCCAACATAGCTTAGGGAAAACGCAGCTATAAGTCGGCCTTTATGCCAGCGACTTAGCAACTTATGCCGGTGGCTTAGCGGGATACGCCGACGGCCATTAGTCTGGCGTAGGATCATTTTTTCGCAAATCCTCTCGAGAGCTGAAAGCCATCTCTAGGCCGATGGCTTTTTAATAAAGGCTGGCGGCTTTAACGTCAGCTTTGGATGCCTTTGTCCAATTCTTCGCGTATAAGTTCCTCGTGTCCAAATTCGTCTGTTCAAGGAAAAAAATACCCTATTAACAACATTATATTACATATATACCCTTTATTATGAATTATTTATTTATACTTTATAGTATGATTGGAACATGTCGTTTCAAGCTTCTAATCAGTCATGGGTCCCCCCTACACGACCTGTGTATCCCTGTTTTCCCTTATCATGAAATTCTTTCCCTTGTTTTACATCTTTTATCAATTTTTACACATTTTACTTCCACCAAAACATCATACAAACTAGTTTTCATACTTCTAATACTTCTATATCCATCAAACATCATCAACTCCTCCATCAAACCGCGTATTCACTATTCATCATCTTCCTCAACAATCCAACATACATCCACCATTAAACCAACACACATAAACATAAATAACAACTAAAACAAAGTGAATAATAACTAAAACAAGAAAAAGCAACATTTATCTCTCTCTCTCTCTCTTTTTTTTGCAAAACAAATTCTTGGTTTTCTTTATCTTCTCTTCACTTCTTCTTCTTGTTATAGGCTACTTCTAGCTTGATTTATTCTCTTATCTCCATTTCTAACTTGATTTTGCTTCATGATTCTTGTTATAATTGAGATTTGGGGGTTGAAATTGAAGAAGAAAAGAAGAAGAAAAAGGAAAGGGAAGGAAGGAAGAAAGATACGGGAGAGAGAGGGAGAAATAGAGCAGAAAAGTAAAAGAAAAATAAGATAGAGAGAGAGTAGATAAGGATAGGAAAAAAAAGAAAAGTAAAGATATCTTCTAAATAGGGTACTGAGTTTAAATCTTTATGATGATTGTCTTTAGTATAAAAATTAATTAGAAAATAATTTGAGAACATATATTTTAGAAATCTATAACTTGATATAAAAACACAATTTAAAAGTTTAATTTATGAAAATCTGACATTTAATTTGGATTCGAGTTTAAAACTGATATTTTTAAACAAGTAATTGATTTCAAAAATTAATAAGATTTTACAAAATGAAAAATAGCTAAAGTTTAAAGGTTTAGGAGTTTGTAAAACATTTAAAATATTTGTTTTATGATTTATGAGCTTAAATTTGAGTAAAACGAGTTTAAAATGAAGGATTGTATTGAAATTTGATAGTTTAATTTTAAAAAGAAAAGCTATTGAGGAACGTATATGATATATTGGAAAATATTTCAAATCTCTATTTCAACTTGATTCTATTTACTAATTTAATTACATTAAATTGTTTATTCCTTTATCTATTATCTACTTATTTTATTTATTTAATTTATTTAATAATGTTTAAAATTAACTATCTATTATTTTATTCAACTAAATCTTCTTTAAATTAACTAGGTAAAGATTTGGGGTATTTCAAGTAACCTGTTGTAGAACGTCGATCAATTGGAGATCATGCATAGTCTGCATTTAGGTATGCTTCAAGAATTGGACCTTCACCTTTGTTGAGTAGGATTCCATTTCCTCGATTAGCTTTTAGGTAATGGAGTATCCAGTCTATAGCTTATAGATGAACTTCCTTAGGGTTATGCATGAATTTATTTACTATGCTCACAACATAGCCAATGTCTAGCAGTGTATGTCAAGTATATTATCTTCCCAACCAATTTTTGGAACCTTTCCTTATCTACGACCTTATCATCCTTTGCTTCTCAAAATTTATGATTAGGCTAAATTAGAGCCAAAGCAGGTTTGCAAGCTAATTTGTCTGTTTCCTCTAGGAGGTCACTACATACTTCTGTTGAGAAATGAAGATACCTTGTCGAGATTAGCTACTTATATCCTAAAAAAGTATTTCAACTTCCCCGATTTTTATCTCGACTCCTTTGCTAATCAGTTTTTTGGGTCTCCTTCTCTTTCTCATTATTCATCGTAACAATTATGTCATCAACTTACACCAAAAGAGTAGTAACTTCCCTCAAAGCCGTATGCTTGATAAATAGTATATCTATATGATCACCTTAACTTTGCTTATACCCGGTATTGAGCATTGCCTTAGTAAACCTACCGAACCAAGCCCTCAGAGATTGTTTGAGTCCACATAATCCTTTTTTTAGTTTGCAAATCTGCTTGTTCTCTTTAATTTCTCTTCCAAAGCTTGGTGGAATCTCCATGTATCTCTTCCTCTAGGTCACCATGAAGAAAGGCGTTTTTTACATCAAATTGTTATAATTCCCAATTGAAATTTGCGGCCAATGACAATAGAATCCTCACTGTGTTCATCTTAGCCACTGGTGCGAAAGTCTCTTGATAGTCTACTCCATGGGTTTGTGTATAGCCTTTAGCAACCAACCTCGCCTTACATCTCTCCAGAGATCCATCTGATTTGCACTTCATGATAAACACCCACTTGCATCTCACTACTCTTTTATCTTTTGGTAGCTCTATAATTTCCTAAGTTCTATTCTTCTCAAGTGCCTTCAATTCTATTCTTATATCCTCTCTCCACTTCTCATTAGATAAAGCTTCAGATAAGGTGCTAGGAATCGGGATGGCATTTAAGTTGGCGAAGAAACTCCTGTGTGATGAAGAAAACCTTCAAAAAGACATTGAATTGGCCAAAGGATATCTTAGGTGTTTAGTAAACTCTCATGTGCCTTTTCACAAGGCAATAGGTAAGTTAGAATTAGATGGAATAGGCAAGGGAATTGAATTTATGCAAACTTCATTTTTAGGAGTGGAGTTTGAGTTTTGGACTTGCAAAGGTCTAGTTCCAGATCTCCTCTTATCGAGTACACCTGTCCATACCTCCTGGTGTCAAGTTTGTTATCGATAAGGATTCTAATTTTTTCGATGATTTGAGAAATCGGTTCTTATGGGGACAATTCAGGTTCGGGCTGTAGGGGTATTTCCTCCTGTAGAGTTGACCTGGATCGAGACAAAGGAGGTTGTGAGATGGGTAGGTCAAGAAAAAAAGGATCTTCTACCTTATCTTCCTCAGTAGAGCCAAACTACCCCAGAATATAAGGTTGAGGAAAAAAAAAAGTTTGACCTTCCTTAAAAGTGATATCCGTAGAGACATAAGATTTCCGTGTAGATGGGTGATAACACTTATAGCCATTCCGTGTTAGAGAATACCTGACAAACACACGATTGATTGCTCGTAGATAAAGTTTACTTCTGTTGTGACTAGATATATGAACAAAGGCTGGATAACCAAAAACTCGAGGACTGGGATTATTAGCGATTCAGATATTAGGATAAAACTGAGAGAGAATTTATAGCGGTGTTTTATTCCCTAAGGTTCTGAATGGTAGGCTATTTATAACATGTGCTGCAATAAAAAGGACTTCCCCATAGTATGATTTTGAAACATAGTTTTAAAAGAGCAAAGCACGTGTTGTGGTGAGTAAGTGATCATTCTTCCTCTCAGCTACCCCATCCTACTGGGGAGTATCTACACATGATGACTCATGAATTATCCCTTCTTGTAGGAAATATGGGGAAAGGACTTGGTTAAAATAATCCCTGGGATTATCAAACCTGAACCTTTTTTTTTGACACCGAATTGATTATGTATCATGGCATTGAAGTTTGGAAGTATAGTGATCAAATCAGATTTATGTTTGAGAAGAAAAATCCATGAGATTCTAATATAGTCGTCTATGAAAGATACAAACCATTGAGCTACCATAACATTGGGAATTTTAGATGATCCCCATTTATTAGAGTGAATTAAATAAAAAGGCAAAGAGCTTCTATTATTACTTATTGGAAAAGAAACCGTTTTATGTTTGGCAAATTCACATACATCACAATGAAGGTCTTTGACATTAATATTCTTAAACAAAGAAGGGAACATTATCTTTGCAACAGTAAACGAAGGATGACCTAAAGGAAAATGTTGACGCCAAATGACACTATTATTTGTAGCAAAAAAACAAGACTAAAAGGAGACGTGCTTGACAGTTGGTGTGTGTATGGTTGATGCATCGATATAACAGAAACTGCCTTTTTCTTTAACAACTCCATTCCTTTTCCTCGAAACCTGATCTTGAAATTTACAATGAGAAAGATAAAATAAGACATTACAATTAAAATCATGGGTTAATTTATGAATAGACGAGAGAGTAGTAGACAATTTTGGAACATGAAGTATATCATGTGGCAACAAGGTTGGACTCAACTGAATATAGCCAACACCAGCCATTGTGGTGACTGAGCCATTAGCAACAACAATTTTCCTATTGCTAGGACAAGGTGAATAGGTTTTACAGTAGACTGGTGAAGGTATCATGTGGTCTGTTGTTGCTGAGTTAACAATCTAATCGTCTTGTATAAATCGATCCGAGGCATGTAATCCATGAGAAAGGGACTTACTATAGAGTATTAATGATCAAGAGTCACTAGGCTGTTCAAAAGACTCTAACAACTTCCGAAGCTTCTTTATCTCAACCTGGTGTAATTGGCTGGGGTTAGTCTCTCCCATCGGTTTAATAGTTTAGGAAGGATGAGTGGCTTTGATTTTAGACATAATTCTTATTATTTTGTAGATAAAAAACTAATGAAAAGAAATTGAAAAAAGAAATGGCAATAAAGCCAAAGAGACAAGAACAAGAACAATAACAATGATGAGGATCACAAAAAAATAGCAACGGCAATGAAGGCTTGATAGGAATAGTAACTATGATGAAGGCCATATAAGAATAGTAACGATGATGAAGGCCAAAGAAACAATTGAAACTTAGAAAAAACAGCCACCTAGGACCTACCATGACAAAATGACAAAATTTTGTAAAATGATTTTCTTATTATCTTTCATTCATATATATGTAGATTATATATACAAAACTCATTAAGTTATTTTAGGAAACAAAGGTTGTTGGTTAACACAAGGCAGTAAAGCTCCTTCATCCTTTATCAAGAGCATCAGTGGAGAATCACAACTGAACAATCTGGCAAGTGAATTTCAAAAATCACTCTCACAACATCCTAGTGGAGGTACTTCTGGCAACACCAATGCAAAACCTACCTATCTGACTCCATCAGACTCCACTTATCTAATACTAGGATACACAAGTGGAGGGAAGAGCTCGTCTCCCTTCATTGAGAACATTTTTCAACAATGAGAGAGGGACTCCTGAAGATAACCCAAGTCACAACACCAGCAATCCTATATTCATCGACAACTCTCTAAAGGTGGAGAGAAACCTGCATGGTTCTGGGAAGAATAATGCTTAGAGGCAAACAAACACATGCATCGTTATCTACTTCTAGGTATTTTCATTCTAGAAGTATGGGAGACTATGACATGGATCTTCCAACCAATGGAAAAGAACCCAATGATGTTTTTGATAAATCAGAGACCACGCTAGCTAAATCTAGAGATTCAAAGGTTTAGATGCCCTATGGGGGCCAATGAATCTTGGCACTGCATTGTTTACTCCTTCCTTGATGAAACTATGTTACGATTAAACCAACACACTAGGGTATATTACGCCCTTTAAAATTTTATCTTGGAATGTGTGTATGCTAATGCATTGCAACGTAGACGGGCCCTTGAATATCTAATGCGTATCCATAGCCTACATCTATTAATTCTCCTTGAAACTAAGATGGGAAGATAAGCAGCTGAGGGGTTGCTGTCATCCTTGGTTTTGAAAAAATGGAATGTGTAGAATTTATTGGTATGATGGAAGCATTATCATCCTTTGGAATGAAGCTGATGCAATCGTGTCCAACCTAAGAATGATGCAATTTTGTTTTCCATTTTTTTTTACCTCCCCCTAAGTTTAGGGTTTCAATTGTTTTTGGTGGATGTTAGGTTTTCAAAAAAAGGATATTATGGTACATTTGGTATGTGGGAATGTATCTAAAATGAAAATCGTGATTCCATTTTTTATTTCTATTCTCATTTACAAATAGATAATTTATCTATTCCATTACATGGATATACCCAAATATAGGAATAGATCTCTCATTACCTTTTTCATTCCATTACTTAGATTCAAATTCATTCATTTCAAATGACTCTAGTATACCAACGTATCATTAGGCATTAGGGTTTCAAACTTCCCATGATGGATATCCTTTTCGCACCAAGGTTTTTGACATTTGGAATTGATATTGATCTCATTTTTTAGATGATGCTAAGTTTTCTTCTTTTCACTTCATTTGTGGTGGCAATCACTATTAAGAGCATCTTTAACTAGCGTATTTGGTGAAAATTCCAAGAAATATGAGTTGGTATGGTAGTTGTTTGTGTAAGAAAGTGATATTGCTTGTTAGCTGCCTAACATCCAAACTTACTATGACAAGTAACCTTCTCATTTCTCCTCTCATTGGTACTTACACACTTATTTAATCATTACAAAAAGTAACCCTCTCACTTCTCCTTCCATTAGTCATTTCACTTTTATTTAATCTTAAAAAAATTATAAAGATTGGTTCAAAGTAATACAATAAGATGAGACCCGCAAAAATTTTAAAAAAATAGCTAAATAATAATCTTAAAGCAAATAGAAATAAAGTATTGTGTTGCTTAGCAGTAAATGTTATTTCAAATGTTGACATATTACTTTAAGTAACTTTTAAGCAATAGAAACACTTGTGTACTATTTCTATTAAAAAAATTACCAATATACAAGTAAAACAAAATTAATCATCAAAACCCTATACCTATATCACATATATAAAACATGATTGCAAATTTTACGTACAAGCTTAAAAATTGCGATTTAATGTTTTAATACTGTACATATATCACATTTGGTAAACAATATATGTTGTTTTGTCATGTAAATCGTCTTCAAAGTCGCAATATAGTAACGGAACAACTTTCAACCTTTACCCCTGACACACCACGTCTCTTTCTCTTTTTTTTTCTCTTTCTCTCTCCTTTGTTTTTGACTCCATTATGACATATCTCATCTCTCTTTTTTTTTTCCTTTTCTCTTTCCACTCATTCTCTCTTCTCTTTTTACTTTTTTTTTTATTATTTTCATTGGTTTTAATGTTTCGGTTTCATATTTTATGTTTATACTGCTATCACGATTACTAAATGCGATATATATATATAAAGATATATATGGGTATTGTGTTTTTTATCAACGATATACACATATGATGTATGATTTTTATATATTTTGCTTTTAAGTCTCGATTCTGCAACTATACATTGGTAATTATTTTTAATTTGAATTTAAATAAGTAATTAATTTTCATTGGGTCCTAAATGAAAAATTATTTCAAGGTGAAAATGTTCTAATCCAAAATTTTTATACCGATGATGTGGATTACTTTTGCATGTGCAAAGGACACATGTTATTATGTTATTAACTTATTTGGCCACCTAACCAGAACAAAGGAATTAATTGATGTAAGAGCAATCAATTCAGTAGCATACTAGTATCTTCAGTAAATTCGACATCTGCTATTTGTATGATTGAAAAAACATTTACACTATGTTTAACATTTTTGAAGAAAGTAGAAATGCCCATAAATGAAAAGAAAGGAAAAAAATAGAAGGAAATATTGTGTTTATTTTTTGTTTGGATTTATAAGATAGAAATGGAAGGAAAGGAGATGAAATTTTTACTTTTTATGTTATGGTTAGGATGATAAAGGCAATGAAGAGAAATAAAATATATAATAGACTAAAATACCCCTTACTTTATCTTTTCTATTTTACTTTTTAGTATACTTTTGTCATTTAAATTTGTTTTCCTTGACTTCCGTCCATTTCATGCCAAATTTAGATGGAAAAAATGAGAAAAGGAAAATAATATTTATTTTTTAAAAGAAATTATAAAAATATCACTAAGATAAAAATAATATCAAATTTAAGCAACATGTCCTCATCTCTTTACGAAATTAGTTCATAAGTGCTTGATCTCGTCCTTTAAGATGGGGTTAATATACGGACCAACCTCGTAACTGGCATATAACCTTCCCTGTTTTTCTTTTTTCCCATCAAACGCCCAAAGTTGAAGTTTTTCCCCCTAAATACCTCAATTTGAATTAACCCTAATCCTAATTTCTGTAGTGACTTAAGCAATTGGGTTTCCATAACATAGGAGACGGTGCAACTAAAACAAGAGACAATGGTATTTACTCGATTCAGGTTTAGTATATGGCTAAAATGAAAAAACACATGGCGCTTTGCTTGATTCCGGTCGCTTTTAAATACACAAATAACTCCGCTACCATCATGTGGGAAGGTGAAGAAAAACTACTGAGAAAATGATGCTTGACATATTTTTCCAATTATGCATGAATATGTATCCGAAGGGTCAATGGAAGAAAAGACTATTCGAAGGCCTCGGGTCTCCAGCTATCTTAGTCTTCTTGGTGCTTCAATTGTTCGGATGAACCTTACAACGCGGTTATAGTAATTTCATCAACACTTTAAAAATCCATGAAGTCTAAATCTAAGATTATTTTAATCATAATGATAATTTTATAATATTTTAAGAAACTTAAATATTATTTTTCTTCTCTTCAGAAACAGTATCCATTCAAATTTCTACCCATTTCTATCAGCTTCATCTTATTTTATCGGTATACAAACTTCCTTCCATTTGCCATGTTTCTTTCCATTTTAGTGGATTTCCATCAAAGCAAGCAGAGTGTCAGAGGAGGAAAAAAAAAAAAAAACCACTCTTTGTACATCTCTGATATCTCTCTTTCTTCTTTCCTGTTCTTCTCGTAGAGATCCGCAGATTACTGCTGGCTAATGGAAAACCAATCTCCAACCGAAGGCCAAAGCTTCGATCTTCTATACCAATTCGAACACATTCTAGACTCCGATCCACTCATGTAAGCCCTGCTATTCTCTTGCTTTCCTCTCTCTCTCTCTCTCTCTCTTCCCCCCACTTAACGCACATGTATCACTCGCAGTGACGAATTAGGGTTTATTCATCCAACACAATTGAAATCACTGATCGAACAAGAAGAAGAACAAGATTCCTCCTCCTCCTCCTCCTCCTCCCGTGTTAAGGACTTGAAATTCTGGAACAGAGATCATAAATTGGGAATTTCCACTCAGATTCTGTTTCAATTGTTTAAAGAAGCTCGCAAAGCTTTCTTTGACGTGGTTCTGGAGTATAAGAAGAAGTTAAGGAAGGATGGAGGAAAAGAGGAAGAAAAAGAAGTTTGGGAGCTGGAGGCTGTTGAAATGGATTTGATGAAGCATAGCAGGGCTTTGGTTTTGCTGAGTTCTGATTACGCTACAGCGTGGAATTCAAGGTAGTATGATAGTCTTTTCCAGAGCTTTTATCTTAAAAGTCTCAAAGTAATTGGGCATTTGTTGTGTGAAGTTCAGTTTTTAAGTATTGATTGTACTGTTTCAAGGAAGATAAGTGTATTGTAGAATGCAGTGTCTAAGAAAATGTTGTTTTTCATTTTGTACATAGTAATTGGTATTTAGGTTCAGATTGTATACCTTGGAGTTATTAATTTATGACAGCTGGATTTGATAGCGGGTGACTCGGCCACTTCATAAGAATCCTATGACATCGATTTCGTTTGCTTTTCTTATAGAGCTTTTGGACATATATAATTTTATGTCATAATAGTTAGCTTATTTTGGGAAAGACAGGCAAATCTGCTTCTAAGGTACTTTTTAGCAGAACAAACCATGATGTTTTGTATTTTATTGTTACTAATGCTTTGTCTGGCTTTCACATGGTTTAAATAGTGATGAAGTTGTATTATGAAATTCTGCCACATAAGATGCTCACAATGTGCAGAAAGTATTCTCTTAAAGGGTCTTGTTAACAAGTAATTAAGGGCACTTTGTATGTTATTTGTTATGTAAATGTGCAACCCTGAAGATACCATGTATATAGATCACGAGAAAGAGCGAAACATTGAAATGTATAAGGTTTCTTTTTGTTTGGCTGTTGACAAAATCTGTTCTTGAAATGCAAATGGTGAGAGCACTTTCTAGAAAGGTCTTTTTAATTTATGCTAAGCAATTGACAGACGTATGATATTGAGGACAAGCCAAGGCTGTTCTCTCTAGCTTTATTTGTGATGTGTAACCCAGTAGAGTATGCTTGGTTGTGATTCTTTGAAGATTGACTTGGATGTCAATCCTTTGTAAAATGTTCTTTCATTATTTATTTATTTAGTTTTTGGGTGTTGGTATGGATGAAATAGAAAAGGATATGAATTTAATATACCGACTTACTAAGTAGAGGCTTTCTTAGTAAATAGCCTATGATGCAATGGAAATATATTATGAGTTGGGTATCTAATGATTTAAGCAGGGCGATTTGTTGATTCTCCTGGGTTTTAGGTCAATAAATAAGTCAAGGCTCCTTTCTATCACCTTTGCATTAAAAGACATTGTAGTGGATGAAATAGACTTATCATGATTTGTATTTTGCTTGTTTGATGATGATGATGATGATGATTGTTCTTGTTCCATCTTGTTATCTTGATTGTTGCAGAAAACAAGTTGGACTAAGGAAGGGCGATCTCAGTCTATATATGGATGAACTGTGCTTATCTGCCCTCATTCTTTCATATGCTCCTAAGAGTGAACAAGCATGGGGCCACAGGTAATGATGAAGGCTCAATATCTTCTTGCTTGCCTTGTGTAGTTGCCATTGTAATGTTATTTGGGCTATTTGATTGTTGCCTTGAGGATGTGATTTACTATCAATTCAAATATTTAAATAAGGATCAAATATATGAGCTGTATCACTGATGTCAATGTGCCAGAAAAAGGGGAGGGGGGAATGGGGGTCTTCCTTTTATATTGGGTTTATTGTGGAATGTGTAGGATCCTTCACAAGGAGACAATCTCACCACTGTACCTATGGTGCTTTCTTGCCCATCCTCACCTTTGTTTTCCTTTTAATCTTCAAGTTCTGATCTTTGGTTGCTGAATTTTAGGCGGTGGGCGATCAAGATGATGGCGGGAAAAAACATCAATTTGCAGGAAATTGTAGATAAAGAATCTGATTTAGTGGAAAGAATAGCCGAGGTTTAACTTGTTTCCAGAAACTGTGTACTATTTTGTAACAAAGGTTCATCAATTTCGCTTGTTTGATATATGTCTCAGTAGTACATTTTGCTTTCTATTCTAAAACTATGGATAGTGATATGAGGATATCTCCCTTCCTGGAAAGGGTTGTATCTTCTGATATCCTGTCTGTTGAATACATAGAGAATCAGTGTTATTAAGTTTTCATTGTATGTATTGGCATCTTGTTTTGCTTGCAAAGCTGAGCCCTGTACTCCAGCAACAAAAAACCAAGTGTTTGTTCTACTATGTAATGTTGGCTACATTTTCAGACCATTACACTTGGTCTAAATCATTTCCTTTATGCACAGAGAAAAGATCCTTGGGATCAATACTGTCTCTGTGGCATTGAATAATCAAGGCACTTTCATGTTGGATGGTCAAACAAAGCCACAGAAGTAAATCGTAAGCAATGGTCCCTTCTATAATTACGGGTATGCTAGAACTTGGTGTAGGATTAATAGTTGGTGGCAGCTTCTTGGTATATTTAAGTATACTTGATGATGTAGAAAACTTAGCAATTAATGTGGAATATTTTCAGCTTATGCATCTCATGTTGCTTAATATGTTGTCAGCAATGAGGTACCCTGTAATGTAATTTATGTGGTTCTATACAATCATAAATTGTGTATTGGTTAGAGTGAGGGAAAAAATATCTATATCTTATTTATCATTTCATCATTACATGTTGTGATTTTCTGAATTTATCTCATGCATTTATTTATATGTTGGTCTGGATGATAGTTAACAGCTTATAGTATTACTTATGTTGTTGCAGAGATCAAAGATGAACTACCGTGCATGGAATCATCGTTGCTGGTTAGTTTCATATATGACACGGGAACAGGTAAATGTTTAGCATTTAGGTCATTTAGGCTGTTAGAATTGAAAGAAGATGTCTTGCACTTTCATAATTTGCTCTATTGTGCATGTGGAATGAGATATCAACAATATATATTCCTGCTTGAGTTTCTATTCCAGTTACTGTGATTCGAATTAATTATCTTTCTTCTGACAAGGATTATAGCATCTGCACTTTAGTTCTAGCTCTTCTTTATAGTTTTTGCAGTTGGATTGACTTTCCACCATTTTGCTTTTATAAATGACATCACATGTTTCGTCAGGTCCTCCATGAATTGAAGAAAACTAAAACTTGGGCTGGGTTGCATGTTGCTGATTATTCCTGCTTTCATTACCGGCAAGTATGTTTTTGGTTAATCTTATTTATCTTTCAGAATGCTAGAAAGATGATGCAAAGAAAAATATGAAAGTGCACGGCCTCTGCCATGTGAAACTACAAAAATGAAGGCATAGGAACTAATATGCATAGGTGGTTACGCCTTCCAATTTCTTCTCTTTTGGCCATTATGAGCCCCCAATCTCTTGAAAGCTTTACTTGCATTATTCTGTAGCGACTTATGACGAGGATTCTCAAGGACATATCTCATGAAGATGTAAAATTATCTCAGGCTTGTTTTGCCGAAACTTATGAATTTTGGAAGGTATTATTCTAGATTGCTGGACATATATCCCCAGTTTTTGATGTTTTAAATGTATATTTAATCTTGAAAATGTGGCTAGTGACAGGAGGAGCTTAATTGGGATGAAATTTTGATAAAGAGATATATTGGTAGAGAGGTATATGAAGTTTCTCATTTCCTTATGATTTCATTCAATTTATTTTTGCCCCAAGCAAGTGAATCTGCAAACACCAATATCATCCGGTTTCACTTCTATTTTGAGTGTCTGGAGGCATTAACTATGGATAATATTACTTTCTCAAATTTGAAGTCTAACCCCTCTTGTAAATATTGAAGATAAGGGATTGAGATTTGTGATATATATTATAACTTCACATGGGAATTGCCTAGCGATTAAGCCTAAAGGAGTTGTTGAATGTGATTAAAAAAAAAAAAAAAGGCTGGCCGAGTTGGCTGTGTTACGTAGCCACCGATGTTTACGGAGAATTCTCAAGAATTCTCACGACCTGGAAGCTGGCCATGAAATCACGAAAGAAGAAGCCAGAGAATTCCATTGAATTCTCATTGCAAGCTGGGAAAAATCAAGTCGGTTGAAGCCAAGTAATTTACCTTGGTGAATGAGCCATCTACAGACTTCATTTCGGCTGGAGAATATGTCCAAATAAGCCAACTTGAACAAGGCTCATGCTAGCAAAATTATAGTTGGCTGAACCGACTTTAACCATGTTTGTAGCTTGGAAAATTTGCCTATAAATAGGCATTTGATGGCAATTAAAATCTTTAGTCCGTGTGTGTTCCTTTAAGTGTGTTGGAGAGTTAGTAAAGCCCAAAAAGAAAAGATTGAGAGTATGAGAGTTTAGAAAAATTCTCTGGGTTATTCTTTGATATTTTTTTTGGGTTTTGGATGTGAGAAATATATTGTATTTGTATTGTGTGGTTGTAACAATTTTTCAGTGGAAAATTGTTACATAGTGAATATTTTTCTTAGTTGTCTCTCGACAACACCCGTGGTTTTTCTCCATTTTGGAGTTTTCCACGTAAATACTTGTCTCATTAATTTCTCTCTTGCTGTTTATTATTTTTCTTTCTAAAGTTGATCTGGGAGGTGTATAATTTAATTGAGTGGGATTATTGAAAAATCCCCAACAGGAGTCTCCCCACAAATTGCACGGGTTCTTGGATCCATGTTGACTACCTACACAATCCAAGTTTATCTTAGACTTTTAAGTCTAACTGTTTTTAGGAAAGATAGCCCGGTGGTTGTTAAGCCCTAAGAAACCTTCACGACTGATTGCATGGGTCCTGGATTCAAATCCCAACAAAGCTACTTTTTATGGCTATGTACACGATCCAAGTTCTTAACTAATAGATGGTAAAGTGGTTCATGTGCCCAGAGTTAGCCGGTCTAATTATGATTTTTGTCCTTGTAAGCACATAGAAAAAGGAGCTCTTTTTCCTCCCAATAATCATGTGGTTAATATGTAGCTACTAGTTCTTTGACAAGACTGTATTGGGTTCACGTAATTTGTAAGATCAGAAAATAAGTTTTTTCTTTAAGAATATTAGGCAGTTTTATTCTCCTCCTCCTCAATCCTTTGTTTTGGTGTGGAACTCTTTAAGAAGCAAAAGTCACCCCATGCTCCCATGTGCATTTTCCTTACTCATTGGCTGTAACTTTTATTATATTGCTAGTTTACCATATTTTTGGGAAGGAAGAATTTGTTCAATAATTTGTTGGGTCTTGTACAAGTGGTGGCCCTATCTTTCTTTGAGTGGTTGAGCTTAATTTATGTGGATTTCTCACTTTTTTCAAACAAATTAATTGTTTTTCTTCAAGTAAAGAATTAGCATGAATTAATATGCTGTTATTTGAAGCAGAGACGCTGCAGGTTCCATTAGTTTCTTGTTCAATTCTACTAATTCTCTATGGCCTGTAACTTCTACCTACTTTTTTTTTTTTTTTTTTTTTTTGACAGGCATTGTGGTTGCACCGTCGTTTCCTCTCTCTTTGTTGGCTTAGAAATCTCTGCAATCAGTGCTGTTCTTTGTCCAACAATTTGAAGCATGTTCCTTTGAGGGATCCTGGCTCTGGCACATTCTTGGATAATGAGATTCGTCTTGTTAACTCCTGCTTAAACATCCCAGATAATGATTATGACGATTTTCAAGCACAAGCGGTCCATTCCTTCACTTACATCCTTTGGTTGACAAAGGTATTGCATGCGACTAAATTAAGACTGGAGTTCATTGTAAAAATGATGATATGATTAGCCTGTTGATCCCATATCTAGATGTCTTCTTTTGAGTTCTTCATTACAGATGACTTGTGATGTTGTTTTCCTGCACGCAATGATTGATTAAACATTTTAAATTTTTAGGACTAATTTGGACACCCCAAAGGCTTAGTATTAAAATTGCACTCTTCCTATTTACAAGATCATTGGTAGGATGCTTATAACTCTGTGCTTTTATCCCAGCAAATCTCTGGATCTGAGAAGGTTGAACTTGAAGAGAAGTTGAGATCCATGAATCTGACTGGTTTGCTGCAGAAGTTTTACCCTCAAAGGTCCTTCCTATTTGATTTTTCAGTGGAATCCATTGAAGTATCTGATACTGCTGGTGGAGAAGTAGACTGAACTACTGAAACGTTCCTCAGGAACATGCTTCCACTTTCTTCCCCACCTCTAGAGCTTAACAAACCGTACTTATTTTCTTTATGTATACATCAATTGGAGTAATAAATGGAAATCAATACCCTGACAGCTTAATGGTAGCTGGATGTCCATATCGGCCTAGTAATAGAATGGCAGATGCATGTAGAAGCTGACAGTTTCTTATATTTAGTACTTATTTGTGCAGTTTGGTTTAGGTATTTTAAGCATCTACGGTCCTCAACTATCTAATCGTTAAAATAAATATAATAATTTAAATATTAACTATTTTAATGGTTTGATCACGATTGAGTATGATATGAGCAGTTGGATAATGACGGAATTGGTCGTCAAAATTAATGGGTTTTGTATGAAACTAACCTTGTTTTTAAAAATTAATCCCAAAATAACTCACTTTGAAAAGTTATTCCGGATTTAGCCAACTAAAAACGCATACGTACGTGGGCATAAAATCCAAACCTATTGGCACATTCATCACATGCGCACAAAGGGGGTTTTTTTTTTTGTCTCAAACGTATTCACAACTTGCGTTTGCATAATTTTTTTTTTTAAACCTATTTCGTGTGCATTCAAAGAATGCGTTCAAATAAATTTGCCAAATTTTCCAACTGATCTCCAAAGAAGATAGTGTTATCAATAAGTGAAGAATGAGTCAAGGTTCTTCCTAATATTGTTTCTAATCGAAGATTTAGAGAAACTATGGTGATTGTTTCTTAGGTTATGTACCTGATACGATGCTGTCGTGTTGTTTGAGGTTGTTCTTTCGTTTTGCTTGATTTCCTAGACCACCAAGTGGGTAATTTTTTACAATGCAAAAATAATAAAATTGATCTAACGGTTAAACAAAATAAGATACCCAGAAGTGGAATTGATAGAAGGAGCACAAGAAATGTACAATTTTGGAGAACTTTGTTTGTTGAGCTTGAAACTGAGAGAAAAAAGAGTCGAAAGAAAGGACTTGTTTGCCTTCTTGGTTGGGGGGGCGTTTAATCAAGAAGGTGCCAAGAATAAGGAGGAGGAGGAGGGAGGAAGAAGAAGTAGTAGAAGAAGAAAGGTGGGGTTTGGGAGAGAGGGGAGAAAAGGGAGTGAAGAAACAAATAGCTATGGAAAGAAGGAAGAGAGAGAGGGTTGAATTTTTATTTGATGGACGGTTGGCTAGAAAATATGATAAATTTATTCGAACACATGCCGTGAATGCGTTTGAGACAAAAAAAAAAAGAAATATTCCTCCTCCATATGCATGTGATGAATACACTAATAGGCTTAAATTTTGTGCGAACGTACTTTGTTGGCTAAATTCGGAATAACTTTTTAAAATGAGTTATTTTGGGATTAATTTTTAAAAATAGGGTTAGTTCCGTACAAAACTCCAAAATTCAATGATAGGACTATAGGATTTCTTGTATTTTGAGGATAATTTAAGAAATAAAAATTGAATGATTTCTAAAATATATAACATTCGTTCTTTTATTTATTTTATAGATGTTGCCCTTATACAGGATATCGTTCGTGTTGAATTTTCAATTAAGTTTATTGATTTTGTAGTTGATGGAGAGATCATATGAAGACTGACAAAACCGTAAGAGGAGACATTGTTGAAACCACTAATTAAACTTTCTATGTTCTATTAATTATATATATTTGAAAAGTGAATTTGTTAATTGTTGCATATTATCGAACTTTATTTATTGCCTTTGTCATTTTCTCTACTACGCATCCAATGAACAATTACAACTATATTTTTATAAAGACTCTGGAGATAATAAATTAATATTTAACAACTTTAAGCTTTAGATTTAGTTTTTGATTATTAAAAGTTCAATTAAGCATGGATTTAACTAAATTTTATTTATCAATTAAAAGAAAAAGATGTGCAAAATTCTAGTTTCAGCATTGGAAAAACATTATACTGGGTCTTATCTGTAGGTTTTCTCAATCTTAGGATGCGACAGTATGCTCGATTTTATCAAATGAAATTTATACGATCAACAATATTCTACCATGTGATTAAAGAATTGATAATGTAATTTTTTTTCATAAATCTCCAAAGTGAGACAAAACATATTCTAAGAATTTAAATGTCATACAATACAATGATCGATTATTCTGTTTTTACATTCTTACCAGGTCTTTATAAAATGAACTCAAAACTTTGATTTCAACAATTTCAAACGTGGCTCTTATGATAATATGATTTAGAAAGTGAATCGAATACTCTTGATAATTAGAACAATTGAGAAAAGAATAAAAAAATTTATTCATATAACATATTGTAGATACTTTAGAGTTATTCGAGCTAACTATTTTACATATTTAGAATAGTTAATTTTAATCAATTGACAATCGAGGCAAAAACCTAAAAAGGAAATATGAAAATCACCCACATGTTTTCCCAATATTTCCCAAAAGTGTACAAAGTAACAAATGGGTAAAATACGAAAATCTAAAAGAGTTCAGGACGCATTTTCATAAGTTTAGTTTATTGGATCTCAAATTAAAAAATTTTATTTATTTATTATTTTTTTTTAATTACAATAACGGAGGAGATTCGAATTTAGACCTCTTACATGTGAGATAAATAGATATGCCACTAAACTACAAGATTATTGATAAATTAAAAACTTTTAAAGAACTGGTTTTGGCCAAACGTTATTTAAATTTATAGAAAAATAATCAGTTTTTCTCTTTATTTCTAAAAATTATTTTTCGTAAGTTGCAAATTTATAAATTTAGGGAAAAAAAAAAAAGGAACAAATAGGAAAATCCCCTAAACCCACTTTCATCTTAATTTCATCGTTAATTAGAAAAACAAAACGCTGGGCCACAGGCCCACATAATAGGACATACGCTTCCGCCGCACAATCTTGTTTTAATTTTGTTCACATCTACACCTGAAGCATTATCTTAATCTTTATCCGATGTTCCCTGTCAGATACTTCCACTACTCCTCCACTGTTGCTCATCTGAAGAAACCTCAAACAAAGCTCTCTCTCACCCATTTTCAACTCAGGAATCCAAAGAGCAATACAGGTCCATGTATAGTTATAATGAATTATATGGGAAGTAGTAAGATGTATGATTATGGTCAGTGAAGGATATAGTTATAAGAGCATATTCAATGGCACTAGTTTCCATGGACTTGTTACCTCAACCACTTCCTTTCAAAAACCATCCTAGATCCACTTCTCATACACAAAAACACTTTCCATTCACATCTAAACATACACATCCTTGTGAAGCTAAAGCTAGTGCTAAACATAATGATGACTTCTCTAGGAATTCACAGAAATCCAAGGTTTCTTTGGAAACCAATGGTTCAAATCATACTAGCCATGTTGCTCCTCTTGATTTTAATGAACCCCATTTGGTGAAACTTCTTAGCAGGTCATGCAGAGCTGGTAAGTATAGTGAATCACTCTATTTCCTTGAACGTTTGGTGAAGAAGGGTTGGAAACCTGATGTTGTTGTATGTACTAAGCTCATTAAAGGTTTCTTTAGCTCTAGGAATATTACAAAAGCTGTTCGAGCTATGGAAATATTGGAAACTTATGGTGAACCTGATGTTTTCGCGTATAATGCTGTTATAAGTGGGTTTTGCAAGGCTAATCGGGTGGAGTCAGCTAATAGGGTGCTTGAAAGAATGAGGAGTCGCGGGTTTTCCCCTGATGTTGTGACTTATAATATCATGATAGGGAGCTTCTGCAGTAGGGGGAAGTTGGATTTGGCCATGAAAGCATTGGATCAGTTGTTGAAGGATAATTGTGGTCCAACAGTGATTACTTACACGATTTTGATAGAGGCCATTATAATTGAGGGGGGCCTTGATGATGCACTTAAGCTTTTAGATGAGATGTTATCCCGAGGTCTTAGACCGGATATGTATACCTATAATGCAATTATCAGGGGACTGTGCAAAGAGGGTTTACTAGATCGAGCTCTCGAGTTTGTCAAAAGCTTGAACTTGAGGGGCTGCAAACCGGATGTAGTTTCATATAATATACTCTTGAGGGCTATTTTGAGTAAAGGGAAATGGGAGGATGGAGAGGAGTTAGTGAAAGAGATGGTTCTAGAAGGGTGTGAGCCAAATGTCGTGACTTATAGCATTTTGATTAGCTTTTTATGCTGAGATGGAAAACTAGAAGAGGCAATGAATGTGTTGAAAGTAATGGTTGAGAAAGGGTTGACACCGGATGCTTATAGCTATGATCCCCTTATTGCTGCATTTTGCAAGGAGGGAAGATTGGATATTGCAATTACATTCCTAGATCAAATGATTGCTAGTGGTTGTATGCCAGATATTGTGAATTACAACACTATCCTTGCTACTTTGTGTAAAAGTGGAAAGGCAGATCAAGCGTTGGAGATATTCAAGAAATTAGATGAAGTTGGGTGTCCTCCAAATGCCAGTTCTTATAATACAATGTTTAGTTCACTTTGGAGTTCAGGGGACAAAATCAAGGCTTTACAAATGATATCAGATATGACAAGCAAAGGAATAGATGCAGACGATATTACTTACAATTCACTCATTTCATGTTTATGTAGAGATGGTTTGGTGGATGAGGCTATAAGCTTGTTGATTGATATGGACAGTAGTGGATTGCAACCCACAGTTATAAGTTACAATATTGTTCTTCTTGGCTTGTGCAAGGCACACAGAGTAGATGATGCTATCGATCTACTGGCTGCTATGGTGGAAAAAGGTTGTCGGCCAAACGAAACCACTTTGACATTGTTAATTGAAGGGATAGGTTTTGCAGGATGGAGAGCTGAGGCTATGAAATTGGCTCGTGCTCTTGCTTCTATGGGTGCTATTACGGATGAATCATATAAACGATTGAACAAGACATTCCCTCTTCTTGATGCTTACAAGTTCAATTCATTGGAGATTTAGTAATCTGCTAATATTTTAACTTTGCTGATTCTGTTTTAATACTGGCACTCCCTAACCCCGCTTGCTAGTCTTTTTGAGAAGCTGATTCCTATTTTTGATCCTAGAGAAAATGCCAATCTGGTGGTGAAATCTCTACTGGGCGGCGTTTGGTTCATTCTAATAGTAATAGGTATTCTCAGGAATGTCTATTCTCTCAAATCAGCTGTTAGGTCATTTGGCCTGTCATGACCTGCCAGTTTAGACCTGGATACCTTGGGGTTAAGAATCAGTTGGCAAAATTCTGCAGACTTGCGTTCAACTTCCCTAGACAACATACTTACTGCAGGACAAACTAATCAAATTTGCCAATCATGTGTTGCCAAGCTCGGTAATTTGGTTCAATACCAATGTTCCAATTTTATAGCTAGGCATGCACTTACATGTGCAATCTACTTTCAAGACTCCATCACAATTTCATACTGAACTGTGCAATCCTCTTCTGGCTAAGGAAATTCAAACAGCCAGCTATTCATTTTTGTCCTTGTAATTTCCTGAGCTCCTTTCTCATGTTTATTACAATTGCTATGTGTAATCCATAAATCTTGCAAATTTACTGTTATGCATCAAACAATTGTACACAGAAGAACACACAAAGGATGTAAAGAGGTTATTCTTTAAGCTGCTTCTTTGATATATAGCAGCTATCATTGTGTGAAAAACTTTGTGTACAACTTGTCGCATGGCAAAATCATGCTAAAGTTCTTTCCATAATGGTTTTTTTGTTGCTAAATCTAAGCAATTATTTAACGAAGAATAAATCAAAAACATTTAACTTTGCTGCATTTGATTTGCTCTCATGCATGCTATTGAGTTGACTTGTTCCTCTTATCATGTTTTTTTAACTACCATATTTATAAATAGGCTTCACTACCTATAACATGTGTTGAACTCCCTTCACAACTTTAAATAGAGATGAAACTTTTATTGGTTTGGAACTGTTATAAAATATGAAAAACTGTATATTTCTATATCTTTTGTTCATACATACATATTAATATATATACAAAATTCTTGTGATTATTGGTATACCACAACTACTATGTTACATAGTAAATATAGCACTAATAAATACAATATTATCTATAACACTCCCCCTCAAGCTAAGGTATAGATGTTTATTATGCCTAGATTGTTACACAAATAACTAACTCAACTCCCATTTAATGCTTTTGTGAAAAGGTCTTCAAGTTGTTCTCTGGTCTTTACATAGCTTGTGGAGATTAAGTTTTGTTGTATCTTTTCACAAACAAAGTGACAATCAATCTCAATATGTTTTGTTCTTTTGTGGAATACCGGATTAGATGCAATATGAAGAGTAGCATGATTATCACACCACAACTTTGCTGGTAAGGGAACTTTAAATCCAAGCTCTGCCAGAACGTGGTATATCCACATCATCTCACATGTAGATTGTGCCATAGCTCTATATTCTGATTTTGCACTAGATCTTGATACGACATTCTGTTTCTTACTCTTCCATGAAATCAAATTTCCTCCCAAGAAAATGCAATAGCCTGCAATAAATTTTCTATCTTTTTTGGAACCAGCCAACTCAGCATATGAAAAGCATTCTATACGAGAATGACCATGATTTTGATATAGAATACCTCGTTTAGGAGCACTTTTCAAATAGCACAAGATCTGTTCTACAACAGCTCAATGATGAATTGTTGGGGAAGATATGAACAGACTCCAACATTGACAGAATACGTAATATCAGGACGAGTTACATTATTTTTTTTTAAAGAAATATTGTTACTCCACTAACCCTTTAAAAAAAAAAAACAAGGATACTTTAAACAAACCAGGCAACGAACGCACAAACTAGGCAACGAACTGTAAAATTTCCTAAACAAGCACAAATCCTATGACACCAGATGTAGAAGACAAACCTGAAGATGACGATGATCTAGACTTAGAAGATGAACTAGAACCGAACGAATCTAACCTCTACAACACACCAAAATAACCAAACACACATAGACAAATTCAACAGGGACCATGTGAACCAAATGAAGCCAAACACCACAACACTCTAAACATCATGAAATTAAACACACACAGAGTAATGCAACATGAAACAGTCGAACCACCACTTCATCTGACGAAACGGAGCCACACGAAAGAAGAGGGACGTCGAAAACTTGAAGCGGCATGTGTAACCCACATGCGTGTTGGAAGCTTGACGGAATTGGAGGAGTGGTTGGTTAGCCGTGATGGGTCGTCCTGGGGGCGATGAGATAAAATACAAAACACTCTCGCTGGGATGTATCGCTCACAGGGGCGATGGAAAAGAAGAAAAAAATATATTTCAAGTACGCCTCATAGGGGCGATAGAATTTTTTTTTTTTTTAAGTATGCTCTAATACCATGTTATGAAATATGAAGAACTATATATTTCTATATCTTTTGTTCGTACATATATATGGATATATACACAAAATTCTTGTAACTATTGGTATACCACAACTACTATGTTACATAGTAAATATAACACTAATAAATACAATATTATTTATAACAAGAACATTGTTAAGGTGATGCAAATACATGATTAAACGTGGAAATGAAGTATAAAAATTTATAAATGTTTATGTATTTGATGTACACCTTGGAAAGATAAGTGAACTTATGTTGCAGTTAATGATGTCGTGCTGTATTTACACATAATAGTTTATCTATTTATTTTGATGGAATATATAATTCTTTATTTTAAACAATAGAATATTTCATCTCAATTTCAACTTGACTAGACATGCACTTGGACGTGGAATTACTTTCAGGACTTTGATCACAAATTCATACTGAACTGTGCAATCCTCTTCTGGGCTAACAGCTAACTATTCATTTTTGTCCTTGTGATTTCCTGAGCTCCTTTCTCATGTTTATTACAATTGCTATGTGTAAACCATAAATCTTGCAAACTGTCTTTTATGCATCAAACAATTGTACATTGAAGACACATACAAAGGATGTAAGGAGGTTATTCTTTAAGCTGCTTCTTGGATATATAGTAGCTACTGTTATGTGAAGTAGTACTATCTTCAACTTGTGGCGTGGCAAAATCATCTTTTCATAATGGTTTCCATATTGCTAATTCTAAGCGGTTATTTAATGACAAATGAATCAAGAAAATTTTAAATCTTCCACATTTGATTCGCTCTCTTGCACACCCACCATGTGATATTGGGTTTACCTATTCCTCTCCTTATATTGTTTTACCTATATATATGGGTCTATTTGGATTATTGTATTTTATTTGTATCGTATCGTATCGTATCGTATATCTATATCTAATCAGCATTTGTAATTTATTTGTATCATATTTATATATTATCTGTTTGGTTAATTTATGAGTAAAATTATTAGTCTTTCATCAGTGTTTGTTTCTTAACAAATATCTATTTGAAAGCAACAAAAATATAATACCAAAATGATTGCAATATAATGAAACCAATAGATATACATCGGCTTCTCTACCTATAACATGCATTGAAGTCCCTTTACAACTTTAAATCGAGATGAAACCTTTTATTGATTTAAAATAGCTATGAACATTATTGAGGTGATGCAAATACAGCTGAAATGTGGAAACGAAGTATAAAAAACATACATGTTTGTTTTTGATGTACACCTTGAAAAGATTCAATGAACTTATGCTGTAGTTAATGATATCATTCTCTATTGACACTTGATCCTTTATTTCTTTTATTTATTTATTTTGATGGAACATGATCATTTGTTTTAAGGGTTAGAGACAAACATGGTACTTGAATTTATGTATTGTTCAATTAGATACCTGAATTTTCATTTAAACAGTTTGGTGTCTAAATAAAATTTTTGTAAACTTTTTTTATACTAATAGTATGGTTTTGACAATTTTAATATCTGAACAATATTTTTAGAGACAAAAAAAGTTCGCAAAAGCTTTGTTCATATATCAAAATTGTTAAAACCAAACTTCATGTATGAAAAACATTCATAAAAACTTTATTTAGATACTAAATTATTAAAAATCAAATTTCAATTACCTAATTGAACTCTTTACGAAATTTCATGTAACATTTTTGATATTATCCTTTATTTTAAAACCTAGGAAATTTCATCTCTACTTACACTCCACTTTAAAGTTTATTGGAGAATTCATCTAGATACTCGAAAGTTAAAAAATAATCTTTTAAGGACATGTGATATATTAATTTTCTAATGAACTCTCTCACTTAAGATCATTTTACAATTTCACTTTGTCTGTGTATTCTCCATTTAGGGGTTAGATGTTATTTTAATTTGTTCTTTATTTTGTTTATTCTAATAATTTTTAAAATTAAGTATCAATTTACTTTTAAGGAATATAAAATGGTTAATTTAGCAATTTTATATGTGATAAGATATAGTTTCTCTTATAAGTTATAGGGTTTGTTTGGTCATATATTTTATTTTTACCGTTTGTTAATAATTAGATGTAAAAAAATAAAGATAAAAATAAATATTCATAGTTGGACTTATTTATTCTTTATTTTATTATTTTAGCAAAAATATGATTAATGTTTTGTCTTTTAATGTATAAAAGATATATTTTTAAACTCCTAAATAGGATAAATGTTAAATTTCATACTGTAATACTTGGATTTAAAAATGATTAATTTAATACTAAATCAAACATTTTATAACCATTTCATGATTTCTATTTTTACTACCACCTCCATAATACTACTGTGTCATTTGCTTTATTTGCTAATATGGAAATGACAATGTTGTTGAAATTTTATACTTCTTCTTCTAACTAGGGGTAGGGAAAAAACTAGGCAAAGCGAAGCAATTCATAACCGAACTAAACTAAACTAAACTAAACTGAAAATATGATTTTTTTTAAACAATGTGGTTTAGAAAATATACAATTTGAACCAATCCATAAATTTATGGTTGGTTTGAAAGGGTAAATCAAACAAATTTGTAAAACAAAATCACATCATAAACATAAAAACATTTTACTTGTAATTATAAATTTTGTTATGACAATTGATTAAAGGTCATATATATTCTTATGATTTTATTGTTATATTTACATAATGAATAATGTTAATGATAACTTGTTCCTTTTTTTTAAATTATTTTTTTAGGTTCAAGATATATTCATTCGTTGGTAACTTAATGTTCTTTTTTATTAATCATTTAAATCTATGGAATATGAATTTTTTATTTAGTTATATATCTTATTATGTATTAATTTTATATTGTATATTTTGTTAGTAGATCACTTTTATTTATAAATGACTTTTATTGGTATATATATATATATATATACATTGCTAAATTTGTTAGTAGATAGTTGATTGAATGATTTTTTAGAGGACTGTAGATTATATTTTACTATGTATTAATCAGTAAGTGTAATTTGCTAATAACTAAATGATTTTACGAGAGATTATGGATTATGAATGTGATGGATTTATAAAGAATTTTATTGAAATTTATAATATACATTTTGTAGAGTAATTTTAATGTATGAATAGTCGCACAAATGCAAAATGTTAAAACTAAGTTTTTTCTTTTTATTAGAATTTTGATTCAATTTGTAATTCGAATAGAATAAAACCATTATTTAATGGGTTGAAATTTTTCTAATCAGAATCAAACCATTATCTAAGGTTTTGGTTTAGGAATGCGAAAAAAACCAAACCATAAATTATGGTTTAATTTGATTTAGTGAAAACTGGACCAAATGGACATGCATCCATCACTACTTCTAACATACAATAGTTTCGAAGTGTTAGTGAAAATAATAGAAAAATGTTTATTTAAGTATTAGATTGGTATTTCCAAATTTAAGTATAAAGTTAAAATTTTTTAATAAGGTTCAACTACTAAATTTTATTTTACATTTTTTTCAAATTTTTATATTTCATTTTCTGTATCTAGAGTTATAAATGAGTCGAGACAGCTTACGAGTTACTCAAGTTTGACTAAGCAAAAGCTTGAATTCAACTTGCTTACAATCGAGTTGAGCTATTGAATAATAATCGAGTCGAGCTATTCGAGTTCGAGTTCAAGTTCAAGTTTTAAAATATTCGACTTGGTGAGCCCTTGAGCTTGACTGATTATTAAATCAATGCGGATCGAGTTCAAGCTTATCGAGTATTAAATACTCTTTAAAGTTAGATCAATAATTAAAAGAGTAATTGAACATAACTGAGTCGAGTTCGAGCTTATCGAGTATTAAATCTAGTCGGGTTCAAATTTCAAAATCAAAACTTGATTGGATTCAAGCTTCAAATTTTTTATTCGAATTAAATTCAAATTTGATACTATATCGACTCGATTTGTTTATAATACTATTTATATCCGAGTAGATGGCCACATGTATATATTATAATATAATATTTGACACAGGCAAATTTCAAATGATATAGAAAAAAATTCAGGTAATGGACTAAAAGTACAAAGTCAAAACTCACCAGTTCAGTTGAGTTGCCCCTGCATAGTGCAAATGGTCTCTCCATCATTCCTCTTCCGTACACTAAGAAGTAATGCTAGGATTATCGGAAGCAGCAGCCCTACGATAATCGACCACCACAACAACGTAGGAAAAGCGTGTAGGTTTGTGTGCAGCGATTCAAGTGCTTTGCAGAATGATTCATCGGAGGATTCGAATTCTATTGAAAATGAAAACGATGATTTGAAGAGCAGGATATTGAGGCTGGGGCTTCCCAAACGAAGTGCTACTAATGTTCTACAGAGATGGATCAGTGAAGGCCATCATGTTTCAGCCTGTGAGCTTCGTCAGATCTCCAAGGACCTCACCAAGTCTCAGCGTTTCAAGCACGCTCTCGAGGTTCTCCTCCCTCTCTCTCTCTCTCTGCTTTAGACTGGATTAAGATTATTGTATCGTTTTTGGTTTACAAATATACTTTCTTGTAATCGAGGGTTAATTTAGTTACTTGCCTATTAGATGTTTGCATAATTTCCTGCACACTAGATATCTCTCCGGGTCGGGTCCTCATGGGTCCGCCCTTGAAAATAAAAAATAAATCAACAAATGCATTAAGAGGGGAACGGGGCGGTCAACCGTTTTGGACCTGGACCCCGCAGGCTGGGTCATGGGTCGGAATGTATCTGCTTTTTCTAAATGTATTTTATTTTATGACAACTAAAGACACCAAATAGATGTTTTATTGTTTCTTCTGGAGGTCTCCGGAAGATTTTACAAGAAGTTAGTTATAGTTAGTTGATATTGAGTCTATAAATAGTCCTTTGGCTACACTAGGTAGTCGAGTCAGAAATTTGCTCTGTGAACATTAAATGAGCAACTATTGCTCATGGACCTTCATAGTTGGAACTGAGTTGGTGATGTATTTTATTTTCTTTCTTGCTCAAATCAATAAAAGCAGTCAACTGATCTTTGTATAAAATAACTTAAGTGCACATCAACAATTAGTCTTGCTGAGGAATTTCAGGTCTTTGGGAAAATAATTGGGAACTTGGGAGCTACAACCTTGTTTTTAGAAGTATAACCGATTGTAGAAGATAAATAAGGTGGAAATCATAGCACACTTGTCTGGAGGTAGGAATGTCTGGTCTTTGCTCTAAATTTTTTGCCAAATTAGGGCTGTCTCAATACTCAAGTCACACACAGGTTCTTTGAGTTCTGTCAATTGGTTTGACTTCTTGGATGTCTGCCGAACAAGAAGAAAAAAATGATGATAATGGAAGATTAAGCATAATATTTGAGGAATTCATTGAAGGAACTATTGGACATAAGGAGAGATTAAGTGGAAAATTGAGTTCAAATATCAGAAATACATGAACAATTGAAAGCTGATTAACTTAGTTGAAGATAACGATGCAGAAGCTCCTTTGATTGCAAACAAAGGAGAAGTAGTCAGAAATGATCTGTGGTAAGGAGAAATGAGATGCACTCAGAGCAGCAGCAACACAAGTGTAGAAGCTACTTCATGATGGGCAACAGTGGGGGATGATTGTGGCTCAGTAGACCGAAGTAGTGATGCTCTATATAAGCTAATCAATGGCTTGATTGACTTCAGGTGACTTATCCGAAAGAAGTTTGGATGGTGGCAAAGTGATGGGATCCATTGAGTGGATTACATATGTGGAACAGTTTTTTGAAATACTATGCTGAAAATGCAAATTCCACGAATCTTCATTTTTAACGAGTGAAAAGCTGTGCATTGATTTAGTGCTTGAATGGCTCAGCTACCATGGGAGATATTGATGAATGAAATGATTTGAGGATATGGTGGGCATAAGGCATTAAATCCTTAGAAAGATTATCAGCATTTGTCAAGAGGAGACTGTAGGAGGCAAGTTTGAGTGTCTAGTAGCTCAAGTGCGGAGTTGGAGAAGTAGCAGTTCCTACGACCAGTCCTCATGCTACTTTATAGGTGGATTGAAAGATGGAGAGTATGAACTCATGCACCAGTAACAGTGGAGTAAGAAATGGACAGTTTGTATCAAGCTGGGATCCATAAGCTCCAGTGGTGCTAAAAATGGAAGTGATAGAAGAGAGGAATATTGTCAAGTCAGAATGACTTCAACTAGTATCGATATATTCTGTCCTTCACCCCTACAACCTGTTGTAAGTGGACATTGCTAATGAAAGCAAGAATCTAGTGGAGTCTCGGAACAAATTAGCGTATTGAAGTTTTGACAAGTAGCTTTTTATCTCACAATCAGGGCAGGAAAGGAAGTTGACACTATCCCTTTGCTGGGTTTGAAAAAGAAGAGAGAAGGGGTGTGGGGAAGAAGTTGAAGTGGATGACATTGGTAGATACAGGAGTCAAAGTTTAATACAAGTCTTTGATTGTCCTAGTCATGTCCACTTGGCTATT